>JARQOD010000001.1:502093507-502198951 GCA_033576555.1 Oophaga sylvatica
AGGCCTGCCCGGGTGAGTTCTGTGGAAGGTCCGAACCAAACGATCTGCGTTAACATCAGACGCAGGGACCCACGTCCTCTCCTCCGGACCATACCCCTTCCAATGCACCAAGTACTGAAGGGACCGGCGATTCAGACGAGAGTCAATGATTTTTGATACTTGAAATTCCAAGTTACCATTGACCAACACTGGAGGAGGAGGTAGAGGTGACGGTATGACTGGTGCCACATACCTTTTAAGTAATGACTTGTGGAACGCATTATGAATTTTAAACGTAGAAGGGAGTTCCAGACGAAATGCCACAGGATTAATTATGGAACTGATCCTGTACGGCCCGATGAATCTGGGACCCAGTTTCCAGGAGGGCACTTTAAGTTTTATATTCCTGGTAGACAACCATACCAGATCATTCACATTCAGATCTGGACCAGAAACTCTCCTCCTATCAGCCATACGTTTGTAACGGTTCCCCATATTACTCAAATTATTCAATACACCTCGCCACACAGAAGCAAGTGACGACGAGAAACGCTCCTCCTCAGGAACCCCAGAAGGACCCCCCCCATTGAAAGTACAAAACTGGGGATGAAAACCATATGCCCCAAAAATGGGGACTTACCAGTGGACTCGCTCTGCCTGTTGTTAAGAGCGAACTCTGCCAGAGGCAAGAAAGAAGACCAGTCCTCCTGGTTCTCCGATACAAAACACCGGAGATATGTCTCTAAACTCTGATTCAGACGCTTTGTCTGACCATTGGTCTGTGGATGAAAAGCCGAGGAAAACGACAATTGCATCCCCCGAGGTAAACAAAATGCCCTCCAAAATTTGGACACAAACTGAGACCCCCTATCTGACACCACATCAGAAGGCAACCCATGAAGTCTCACGATCTCCCTAATGAACACCTGCGCCAGAGTTTTAGCATTAGGGAGTGCTGGAAGAGCAACGAAATGTGCCATCTTACTGAACCTGTCAACAACCACCAGTATGACAGTATTCCCAGACGACGGAGGAAGGTCCGTAATGAAGTCCATACATAAATGAGTCCATGGACGCTCCGGAAGTTTCAAGGGTAAAAGGGTCCCAGACGGACGGGTATGAGGATTTTAGAGCGAGCACAAACCCCACAGGACGCGACAAAAGTTATAACATCTTTATTAGCGTTAGGCCACCAAAATCGGCGGGAAAGGAGATCTAAAGTAGCCTTACTCCCTGGATGTCCTGCTAAAGCAGAATTATGATGTGCCTCAATAACCTTTTGTCTCAACTGATTCGGGACAAACAGTCTCCCTGGAGGTCCTGCAGGGGCGTCCCCCTGAGCCTCTAACACCTCCTCAAGCTCAGAAAATACAGCCAACACTACCACCCCCTCCTGAAGGATAGGACTCGGGTCATCCGTTTTCCCGGCCCCTGGGAAACTGCGAGACAAGGCATCAGCCTTTACATTCTTAAACCCCGGACGATAAGTGACGACAAAATTAAACCTGGTAAAAAACAACGACCATCGAGCTTGTCTGGAATTCAGACGCTTAGCGGATTCTAAATACAGCAGGTTCTTGTGATCAGTAATAACGGTGACCGGGTGGACTGCCCCCTCCAAAAAGTGACGCCATTCTTCAAAAGCCAATTTAATGGCCAAAAGTTCCCTATTGCCGATATCATAATTCCTTTCGGCGGACGACAATTTCTTAGAAAAGAAAGCGCACGGATGCCATTTACCAGGGGACGGACCCTGGGACAATATAGCACCCACCCCTACGTCAGACGCGTCCACCTCCACAATGAACGGCTGAGATACATCTGGTTGGATGAGAACGGGTGCCGAAGCAAAACATCTTTTTAAAGAGGAAAAGGCTTGGCAAGCTTTGTCCGACCACTTAGAAAAATCCGTCCCTTTTCTCGTCATGTCAGTGAGAGGTTTGACGACAGACGAGAAATTACAAATACATTTCCGGTAGTAATTAGCAAACCCCAAAAAACGCTGCAGAGCCTTAAGATCCCCTGGCTGATCCCATTCAAGCACTGCTCTCACCTTTTCAGGGTCCATCCGGAAACCGGAGGCTGACACCAAAAAACCCAAAAACTGAAGTTCCTGTACGGCAAAAACACACTTCTCCAGTTTGGCGTATAGTTTATTGTCTCGCAAGATCTGCAACACCTGTCTCACATGCTCCTGGTGAGACACAAGATCTGGCGAGTAAATTAAAATGTCATCCAAATATACGACCACAAACACCCCCACAAGGTGACGAAAAATGTCATTAACAAAATGTTGGAATACTGCTGGAGCAGTAGTCAGACCAAAAGGCATGACCAGGTTTTCATAATGTCCCTCCGGCGTGTTAAACGCCGTTTTCCACTCATCCCCCCCTTTTATCCTAATCAGATTATACGCCCCCTGAGATCCAATTTAGAGAACCATTTGGCGCCAACAATTTGATTGAAGAGATCAGGAATAAGAGGGAGTGGATACGGATCTCGAACAGTAATCCGATTAAGTTCGCGGAAATCCAAGCAAGGGCGTAGGCCTCCATCTTTTTTCTTCACAAAGAAGAACCCCGCGGCCACAGGGGAAGATGAAGGTCTAATATGCCCTTTGGCCAGACTTTCAGAAATATAATCTTTCATAGCCTGTCTTTCAGGACCAGAAAGATTATACAACCTAGCTTTAGGCAACTTAGCATCAGGAAGTAGATTAATAGAGCAGTCATACACGCGATGAGGAGGCAACTCCCGACACCCCTCCTCAGAGAAAACATCCCCAAAATCCTCCAAAAAAGGAGGCAATGTACTAGGCACGACCGCACTGATGACTGTGTTCATGCAGTTGCTTTTGCAAAACTCACCCCATTGGCTTATCTCTCTGTACTGCCAATTAATCACAGGGTTATGTTTAACCAGCCAAGGAAGTCCCAACACAATGGGAGTAGGTAGACCCTCCAACACATAACAAGATAATTGTTCCCTATGTATTGCCCCTACCCGAAGGTCAATGTTATGAACCTCATGAACAAAGCTACCTTGGCCGAGAGGCCTGGCGTCAATGGAGAAAATAGGGATCGGTTTGACCAATACTCTCAGATGCATACCTTGAGCCTGAGCAAACTGAGCGTCAACCAGATTAGCCCCAGAACCACTATCCAGAAGAACAGACAATCTCTTCACTCTAGTACCAACCACCACCTCCACTGGTACAAGGAACTGAGAAGAACCGGCGGATGAAATACATACTCCCAGGTTGTCATCCACCACACAACCTGGGATTAGCAGTTTTCCGGCGACTTTTTACTTAACAAGACACGGGATGGACATTCTCCAACAAAATGTCCCTCTTTCCCGCAGAAAAAAACACCTTCTAATCCTGCGGCGTGCCGCCAATCCCCTACTACGAAAAGATGTCCCTCCCAACTGCATAGGCTCATCTGAACAGACAAGGGGAACCTCAACATAAGGGACTTTAGTAGTAGGTGGAGAAACAACAGGGAGTGGAGTTACCTCACCCCTCTCCCGAAGTCGTCTATCAGTACGGATAGCTAGGGCCATAGCAGCCTCCAGAGAAGGAGGAGACTCATACTGAGCCAAAACGTCTTTTAATTTGTCAGAAAGCCCATGACAAAACTGGCTCCTAAGAGCTGGGTCATTCCACTGAGTATCCGTGGCCCATCTACGAAACTCAGAAGCAAATTCCTCCGCCGGACGATCTCCCTGCTGTAACTTACGTAATTTGGTCTCAGCAAGAGAGACCCGATCTGGGTCATCATATACCAATCCCAGAGCAGTAAAAAATTGATCTACAGACTGTAGAGCCGGGGATCCCGGAGGAAGGGAAAATGCCCAGGATTGAGGGTCCCCTTGAAGAAGTGAGATAACAATTCCCACTCTCTGCTCATCACTCCCTGATGATCGCGGCCGAAGCCGAAAATACAATTTACATGCCTCCCGGAAGGTAAAAAATTTGTCTCGCCCACCAGTGAACCTATCTGGAAGAGCTACTTTAGGTTCAACTCTGGTTTGCTCCAGGGGAGACAAAACTTTGGACTTAATGTCCGTCAGCTCCATGGATAATCCCTGCAACTGCAGAGCCAGCTGGGCTACTGGATCCATGGCAACTGGAGATAATTTTTTATGGCCAGTGAAAATGTCACGCTGTCTAATGATATGAATACAATGTCAGTAAACTATTTATACAGGAACCACACTCTATACAACATATAGTTTAGCAACATCAGAATGTAAGTATAAAATAGATTTACCTGACACAATCTCTGCAGAACTTAGGGTTAATCTTGAGGACTTGATGTGCAGAAACGATATAGTTGAACTCAGGGTTAATCTTGAGGACTTGATGAGCTGTAACAGGAAAGAGGAGGACCGGGGTCTAACCTGACCCTACACTGGGGTCCTAACTAATCCCTTACCTTGGAGGTACTGATAATGGTTCAGAGGTCCAAGTCTCCAGCCTAACCCTGTCTCCTGTCAGACCCTGAACCCTGTAATCAGTCCTAAGAAGGATCCTGATTACCACCAAAGGGATATGGGCTGATCTCAGCTAAATACACAGATTAGACATATAAGACAGACAGGATAGCACTCACTTGCATACACACTCAAACACCGAAGGAACATAAATGGTCTGGGAAATAAACTCTAAGTAAGTTGAGCTTAAAACAGCTAAGGAGCTCTCAACTTAAGTCTATACAGATTCATTCCTATCTGTGGTCTGCATGAAGGATTTCACTGGCAACTCCCAAAGCAGACAACCAGGAATTTAAAGGAAACCAATCAACAAATAATCAATTGCAGCCGGGAGAAACTGCACCCAGTCCCAGCACCGAGCACAGACAGAATTAACTCCCTAGCTGCCAAACACAAAGAAACAGCAACTCAGCTGTGAGAAGTCAAAATGTGCAACCGCGACGATCTTCGTGGCAATGCACACATGACAGTACTACACACCATTGTATGAATTCTTCAGTTTCTTGGTAATTTTTCGCATGGAATAGCCTTCATTTCTAAGAACAAGAATAGACTGTCGAGTTTCACAAGAAAGTTCTTTTTTTTTGGCCATTTTGAGAGTTTAATGGAACCAACAAATGTAATGCTCCAGATTCTCAACAAGCTCAAAGGAAGGTCAGGTTTATAGCTTCTCTAATCAACCAAACGGTTTTCAGCTGTGTTAACATACTTGCACAAGGGTTTTAAAGGGTATTTTAACCATCTATTAGCCTTCTTACACAGTTAGCGAACACAAAATACCATAAGTACACTGGAGTGATGGTTGTTGGAAATGGGCCTCTATACACCTATGAAGATTTTGCATTACAAACTAGACGTTTGCCGCTAGAATAGTCATTTACCACATTAACACTGTATAGAGTGTATTTCTGAATTATTTAATGTTAGCTTCATTGGAAAAAAAATGCTTTTCTTTCAAAAATAAGGAAATTTCTAAGTGACCCTAAACTTTTGACCGGTAGTGTATATATGTCACAATGACATGTATATATATATATATATATATATATATATATGTATTCTAAGTGTGTATATTTTGTGTTTACAAGGAAAGAAAGGGTTTTTTTTGTTGCGATATTTTGTTCCCATAGACTTACATGGGACTTCCGGTATCGGAATCGGATATCGCCGATATTTAGTGATATCGGCGATACCATTCCGATCCGATATTTTTAGATATCGAGCAGTATCGCTCAACACTACTGGTGAGTCTTCTAAACCTGCTTGTTATATTGCTGGATTGAGTGCTAAAGTTACAAGGCAAAGTATTTTTAAGCTGCAAATGCAAATCAGCACATTAAAGGATGAAATTAAGAAAGAGACTGATCCAAAGATAAAACTGATGAAAAGTGAGAGCCTGGATGATTGCAGACGAGAGCTGGGCATTCGGAAAGAAAACTTGGACAAAGGTGTAAACTCTGTGCCCAGAAAGGAAACTTGGGCTATGGAGAAAAAGAGGGGATCCAGAGTCCAGAAGGTGAATAGAAAACGTTTTACTAGTAATAAGGACATTAAGGGTATGTGCACACGTTGCAGATTAGCCTGCGGAATTTTCTGCACAGAATCCGCACCTCTTGGCAGAAAACGCACGTTGGTTTTTTATGCAGATTTTTCTGCGTTTTTTTCATGCGCATTTGTATGCATTTTTGTAAGCTAAATAAAGATATGTTATTTAACAAAAAAAGATTTGTGATGTCATTTCTTGTCCAACCTCTTTTACATTTGTTCAACCCATACTCCATTACACACACAGATAGACAGATGATAATAGATAGATGATAGATAGATAATAGATAGATATGAGATAGATAGACAAAAAAGAACACAGCAGCACATGTGCATGAATCTAGGCCATGTGAAAACACAGAAAAACATTAAAAACATTCAATTTAGATTAAACTTCTCAAAATTTAAAAAAAAAAATTCTAAATTTTTTTTTTCTTACTTACAGTAATAGATGAAAAATGAAGTTTCTTAGCGCACAAATTGGCTAATTCATGTATGCCCATCAACCATGGCAAGGTGACCTCCCTCTGATGGGTCCCTTCTCTACACTACAAGCCACTTCTGGGCCACCAGCCTACAACTTTGGACAAACATGTCACTACTGGGCTAAGTCTACAATATATGGGCTGGTAGAGCTGATTGTGGCGCCTGTAAGGCCAATGGGAGGGGTGCAAGATCAGACTGAAGGCAGCCAGCAACCAGTTACTTAAATAAGCAAAGAAAAACCGATCAGCACCTCCTAGTGTGAACACGTGCAAGCTGCGAAGACTGCATAATATAGACAAAAAAGAACACAGCAGCACATGTGCATGAATCTAGGTCTTGTGAAAACAAAGAAAAACATTAAAAACATTCAATTTAGATTAAACTTCTCAAATTTTTCCAAAAATTTTTTCAAATAAATTTTTTTTTACTTACAGTAATAGATGAAAAATGAAGGTTCTTAGCGCACAAATTGGCCAATTCATGTATGCCCATCAACCATGGCAAGGTGACCTCCCTATGATGGGTAGATATGAGATAGATAGATAGATAGATAGATAAATAGATAGATATTGGATAGATAGATACAGTCATGGCCAAAAGTTTTGAGAATGACACAAATATTAATTTTTACAAAGTCTACTGCTTCACTTTTTCTAATGGCAATTTGCATATACTCCAGAATGTTATAAAGAGTGATCAGCTTAACAGCAATTACTTGCAAAGTCAATATTTGGCTAGAAAATGAACTTTATCCCTCAAATCACATTTCAACATCATTGCAGCCCTGCCTTAAAAGGACCAGCTAACCTCTTTTCAGTGATTGCTCCATTAACACAGGTGTGGGTGTTGATGAGGACATGGCTGGAGATCAATCTGTCATGATTAAGTAAGAATGACACCACTGGACACTTTAAAAGGAGGCTGGTGCTTGGCATCATTGTTTCTCTTCTGTTAACCATGGTTATCTCTAAAGAAACACGTGCAGTCATCATTGCAATGCACAAAAATGGCCTAACAGGGAAGAGAATCGCAGCTAGAAAGATTGCACCTCAGTCAACAATCTATCGCATCATCAAGAACTTCAAGGAGAGAGGTTCCATTGTTGCCAAAAAGGCTTCAGGGCGCCCAAGAAAGACCAGCAAGCGCCAGGACCGTCTCTTAAAAAAAAAAGCCACTTCTCTCCAGAAAAAACATCATGGACAGACTGATATTCCGCAAAAGGTACTGACAGTGGACTGCTGAGGACTGGGGTAAAGTTATTTTCTCTGATGAATCCCCTTTTCGATTGTTTGGGACATCAGGAAAGCGCCTCATTCGGAGAAGACAAGGTGAGCGCTACCACCAGTCTTGTCTCATGCCAACTGTTAAGCATCCTGAAACCATTCATGTGTGGGGTTGCTTCTCAGCCAAGGGAATCGGCTCTCTCACAGTCTTGCCTAAAAACACAGCCATGAATAAAGAATGGTACCAGAATGTCCTCCAAGAGCAACTTCTCCCAACCCTCCAAGAGCAGTTTGGCGATCAACAATGCCTTTTCCAGCATGATGGAGCACCTTGCCATAAAGCAAAGGTGATAACTAAATGGCTCAGGGAACAAAACATAGAGATTTTGGGTCCATGGCCTGGAAACTCCCCAGATCTTAATCCCATTGAGAACTTGTGGTCAATCATCAAGAGACGGGTGGACAAACAAAAACCTAAAAATTCTGACAAAATGAAAGCATTGATTGTGCAAGAATGGACTGCTATCAGTCAGGATTTGGTCCAGAAGTTGATTGAGAGCATGCCAGGGAGAATTGCAGAGGTCCTGAAGAAGAAGGGTCAACACTGCAAATATTGACTTGCTGCATTAACTCATTCTAACTGTCAATATAAGCTTTTGTTACTCATATGTTTGCAATTATTATATTTCTGTCTGTGATAAACACATCTGTCAAACACACATAAAAACCAGAGGGCAGCAGATCATGTGAAAATATAATATTTGTGTCATTCTCAAAACTTTTGGCCATGACTGTAGATAGATAGATAGATAAAATGGTACATAAATAGTTAAAGACACACACACAAAATCTTCACGCAATATCTTTAATTTAAAAAAAAAATGGGGAAAAAATGGCGTGGGCTCCCGCACAATTTTCTGCGCCAGTGGGGAAAAGCCGACGACCGGGGCCAATATTTCTAGCCTGGGACGGGTTAATACCCATGGAGCTTCCCAGGCTATGAATATCAGCCCACAGCTAGCCTTTACTGGCTATTAAAATAGGGGGACCCCCAAAAAAAATTACGTGGGGTCCACCTCTAATTTATAGACAGAATTGCTAAGCAGACAGCTGTGGGCTTACATCCATAGCCTAGGAAGGGGCTATGGATATTGGCGCTCCCTAGCTAAAAATACCAGCACCAAGCCACCCCAGAATTGGCGCATCTGTACGATGCGCCAATTCTGGCACTTAGCCCCTCACTTCCCACTGCCGTGTAGCGGTGGCATATGGGGTAATAAGGGGTTAATGTCACCTTGCTATTGTAAGGTGACATTAAGCCCGGATAATAATGGAGAGGCGTCAATAGGTAAGTATAGTTGTTTTTTTATTTTATTTTTATTAAAGGAGACGAGGGCATCGGGGACTGTGAGCATTCATTGCCGGATGGGAGCAGTAGTCCCATCAGACAATGGCTGCTTACACAGACACGCACACATCAGCACACACACACACACATACATGCAGTGCCCCACACACACCATACACGCAGTGCCCCGCACACACCGTACATGCACACAGTCACTGCCCACACACATACACGCACACAGTTACCGCCCACACACATACACGCACACAGTTACCGCCCACACACATACATGCACACAGTTACCGCCCACACACTTCCCTCCTCCCGATCCACAGCGTTTCATCCACAGCAAAACCGCAGACCTTTTTTAGACCTGCGGTTTTGCTGCAGATGTGCCCGTCTCAGTGCAAGCCAATGGGTGCAGAAACGCTGCAGATCTGCACAAAGAATTGACATGGTGTGGAAAATAAAATGCTGCGAATCCGCACGTTTTTTTCCGCAACATGTGCACAGCAAATTTTTTTTTCCATAGGTTAACATTGTTTTGATACACACTTGCGGATTTATTGTGGATCCGCAGCGTGTGCACGTTTTCGTACGGTCACCGCACACGTCAAATCGCCGCATGCGGACTCATCCGCATACAACGCATGTCCCTGCGTTCCCAATGTTAAAGATAGGTACGCAGGGAAACGCAGCACGCATACAGAAGTAGGCGTTGCTTCAGGGAGGAAGAAAGGAGGAAGTAGGCAGCCATCCGCAGCCCTCCTGAACGCAAATGTGAAACCAGCTTAATATGGCGTATGTGAGATACTCTGCCTGAGACTGCTCCTGAGCCGACTATATAACAGGATGAATGATGGTGAGGAGCTGGACGGACTGAGCGTCAGCTATATAAAGCAACGAATGAGGGAGCTGCAGTACGATCGACACAAGTCTCTCAAGGCAGATGGACAGTTTGATAAGTGGGGCATCCATAACTCAGATCCCTACACTATGTTCCAAATTATTATGCAAATGATATTTTTCTCTGATATTCCTAAGTGGTCGGTGCAAATGACAGTCAGTCTAATAAAAGTCATCACCCGTTAGAGTATACATCGAATTTTATTGAAGAAACCTCCCAATGATAACAGTATAATCTCCAAAATGGAAAAAAAACTCAAAATGCACTGTTCCAAATTATTAGGCACAGCAGACTTTCTGAACATTTGATCTGTTTTAACCCCTCTCTGCCATCAGACGTACTATTCCGTCCATGTGACCCTGGAGCTAATTCCCATGGACGGAATAGTACGTCATGGGCGATCAGCTGCGCTCCCGGGGGGAGCGTAGCTGATCGCGGCCGGGTGTCAGCTGTATATCACAGCTGACACCAAGCATTATGTGTCAGGAGCGGTCACGGACCGCTCCCGGCACATTAACCCCTGGCACACCGCGATCAAACATGATCGCGGTGTACCCGGGGCACAGGGGAGGATCGCGCAGGGTGGGGGCTCCCTGCGCGATCCCGTGTGACCCTCAGAGCAGCGCGATGTGTCGCGCTGTTCCGAGGGTCCGTCCTCCCTTCAGGTCCCCGGATCCAGTATGGCGCCGGGGTCCTGCAGGGAGGCGGCTTCCTCAGTGCCTGCTGATGCCAGAGCGATCGCTGGTGTGACAGAGTGCTGTGCACACTGTCACACCAGCGATCTGATAAAATACAGTGATGTCCCACCCTGGGACAAAATAAAAAAGTAAAAAAAATAAAAATAAAAAGTGGTAAAAAAAATCATTAAAAAAAAAAAAATATTCCCCAAAAAATTCATTTCTTCATGTAAATAAAAAAAACCAAAACAATAAAAGTACACATATTTGGTATCGCCGCGTCCGTAACGACCCCCCCTATAAAACTGTCCCACTAGTTAACCCCTTTAGTGAACCCCTTAAAAAAAAAAAAAAAAACTAAGCAAAAAATCAATGCTTCATCATCATACTGCCGAACAAAAAGTGGAATAACACGCGATCAAAAAGACCGATATAAATAAGCATGGTACCGCTGAAAACATCATCTTGTCCCGCAAAAAACGAGCCATCATACAGCATCATCAGTGAAAAAATAAAAAAGTTATAGCTCGCAGAATAAAGCGATGCAAAAGTAATGATTTTTTATATAAAATTGTTTTTATTCTATAAAAGCGCCAAAACATAAAAAAATGATATAAATGAGGTATCGCCATAATCGTACTGACCCGAAGAATAAAACTGCTTTATCAATTTTACCACACGCGGAACGGTATAAACGCCTCCCCCAAAAGTAATTCTTGAATTGCTGATTTTTGTTCATTCTAACCTCCCAAAAATCGAAATAAAAAGCAATCAAAAAATGTCACGTGCTCAAAAATGGTACCAATAAAAACGTCACCTCGTCCCGCAAAAAATAAAACCTCACATAACTCTGTGGGCTAAAATATGCAAAAATTATAGCTCTCAAAATGTGGTGATGCAAAAAACTACTTTTTGCAATAAAAAGCGTCTTTTAGCGTGACAGCTGCCAATCACAAAAAACCCGCTATAAATAGTAAATCAAACCCCCTTTATCACCCCCTTAGTTAGGGAAAAATAATAAAATTAAAAAAATGTATTTATTTCCATTTTCCCATTAGGGTTAGGGTTGCGGCTAAAGTTAGGGTTAGAGTTGGCGCTAACGTTAGGATTAGGGTTGGGATTAGGGTTAGGGGTGTGTTAGGGTTAGGTTTGTGGTTAGGGTTGGGACTAGGGTTAGGGGTGTGTTGGGGTTAGGGTTGGAGTTAGAATTGGGGGGTTTCTGCTGTTTAGGCACATCAGGGGCTCTCCAAATGTGACATGGCGTCTGATCTCAATTCCAGCCAACTCTGCGTTGAAAAAGTCAAACGGTGCTCCTTCACTTCTGAGCTCTGCCATGCGCCCAAACAGTAGTTTACCCCCGCATATAGGGTATCAGCGTACTCTGGACCCCAAGAGTTATTGTGCAATTTGTCCTATTTCTTCTGTTACCCTTGGTATAATAAAAACTGGGGGCGACAAAATCATTTTTGTAAAAAAAAAAAAATGATTTTTTTGTTTTTACGGCTGTATGTTATAAATTTTCTGTGAAGCACTTGAGGCTTCATAGCGCTCACCACACTTCTAGATAAGTTCCTTGTGGGGTCTATTTTCCAAAATGGGGTCACTTGTGGGGGGGTTTCCACTGTTTAGGCGCATCAGGGCTCTCCAAATGCGACATGACGCCCCCAGACGATTCCATCAAAGTCTGCAATCCAAAACGTCAGTACTTCCCTTCCGAGCCCAGACGTGCACCCATACAGTCGTTTTCTCACACATGTTGGGTATCAGCGTACTCAGGACAAATTGGACAACAACTTTTGGGGTCCAATTTCTCCTGTTACCCTTGTGAAAATAAAATATTGGGGGCGAAAAAATCATTTTTGTAAAAAAAAAAAAAAAATTTTTATTTTTACGGCTGTACGTTATAAACTTCTGTGAAGCACTTTGGGGTTCAAAGTGCTCACCACACATCTAGATAAGTTCCTTGAGGGGTCTAGTTTCCAAAATGGTGTCATTTGTGGGGGTTTCCGCTGTTTAGGCAGATCAGGAGCTCTCCAAACACGACATGGCATCCAGCCAATTATGCGTTGAAAAAGTCAAACGGCGCTCCTTCCCTTCCAAACTCTGCCATGCTCCCAAACAGTGGTTTACCCCCACATATGGGGTATCAGCGTACTCAGGACAAATTGCACAATAACTTTTGGAGTCTTGTTACCCTTGGGAAAATAAAAATTGGGGTGAAAAGATCAATTTTGTGGAAAAAATATGATGTTTTAATTTTACGGCTCTACGTTATAAACTTGTGTGAAGCACTTGGGGGTTCAAATTGCTCACCAAAGATCTAGATAAGTTCCTTAGGGGTCTAGTTTCCCAAATGGGGTCACTTGTGGGGGGTTTCCACTGTTTAGGCACATCAGGGACTCTCCAAATGCAACATGGCGTCCAATCTCAATTCCAGCCAATTTTGGTTGGAAAAAGTCAAATGGTGCTCCTTCCATTCCGAGCTCTGCCATGCACCCAAACAGTGGTTCCCCCCCACATATGGGGTATCAGCATACTCAGGACAAATTGGACAACAACTTTTGAGGTCCAATTTCTCCTGTTACCTATGGGAAAATAAAAAATTAGTGACTAAGAGATAATTTTTGTGGGAAAAAAATAGGATTTTTTATTTTCATGCCCGGGCATTATAAACTTGTGTGAAGCACTTGGGGGTTCAAAGTGCTCACCAAAGATCTAGATAAGTTCCTTAGGGGGTCTAGCTTCCAAAATGGGGTCACTTGTGGGCGGTTTCCACTGTTTAGGCTCATCTGGGGCACTACAAACGGAACATGACCCCTTCAATGTTTGCATTCCAAAATGTTACTGCTTCCTTTCCAAGCCCTGCCGTGCGCACAAACAGTTTCCCCCCCCACATATGGGGTATCAGCGTACTCAGGACAAATTGGAAAACAACTTTTGGGGTCCAATTTCCTTGGGAAAGATCAAAAATTTGGGACTAAAAAATCATTTTTGTGGAATTTTTTTTTTTTTTTCACACCCAGGCATTATAAACTTTTGTGAAACACTTTGGGGTTCAAAGTGCTCACAACAGATCTAGATAAGTTCCTTAGGGGGTCTAGTTTCCAAAATGGTGTCACTTGTGGGGGTTTCCACTGTTTAGGCACATCAGGGGCTCTCCAAACACGACATGGCGTCCAATCTCAACTCCAGCCAAATTTTAGTTTGAAAAAGTCAAACGGCGCTCCTTCCCTTACGAGCTCTGCCGTGTGCCCAAACAGTGGTTTTACCCCACATATAGGGTATTGGCGTACTCAGGAGAAATTGCACAACAACTTTATCTGCCCATTTTCTCCTTTTACCCTTGTCAAAATAAAAAAAAGTTTGTAAAAGATCATTTTTGTGGCTAAAAAGTTAAATATTAATTTTTTCCTTCCACGTTGCTTCAGCTCCTGTGAAGCACCTGAAGGGTTATTAAACTTCTTGAATGTGGTTTTGAGTACCTTGAGGGGTGCAGTTTTTAGAATGGTGTCACTTTTTGGTATTTTCTGCTATATAGACCCGTCAAAGTGACTTCAAATGTGAGGTGGTCCCTAAAAAAATGGCTTTGTAAATTTTGTTGTAAAAATGAGAAATCACTGGTCAACTTTTAACCCTTATAATTTCCTAACAAAAAAAATTTTGGTTCCAAAATTCTGCTGATGTAAAGTAGACATGTGGGAAATGTTATTTCTTAACTATTTTGTGTGACATATTTCTCTGTTTTAAGGGAAAAAAAATTCAAAGTTTGAAAATTGCAAAATTTTCAAAATTTTCGCCATATTTGTGTTTTTTTCAAAAATAAACGCAAGTTATATCGAATAAATTATACTTCTATCGTGAAGTACAATATGTCACGAGAAAACAATCTCAGAATCGCGAAGATCCGTTGAAGCGTTCCAGAGTTATAACCTCATAAAGAGACAGTGGTCAGAATTGTAAAAATTGGCCCGGTCATTAACGTGCAAACCACCCTTGGGGGTGAAGGGGTTAAAAAACTGAAAATGCTCATTTGTGGAATTTGCAGCATTAGGAGATCACATTCACTGAACAAAAAAGCTACTTAACTCCAAAACATCCTAACAGGCCAAGTTACATGTTAACATAGGAACCCTTCTTTGATATCACCTTCACAATTCTTTCATCCATTGAACTTGTGAGTTTTTGGAGAGTTTCTGCTTGTATTTCTTTGCATGAAGTCAGAATAGCCTCCCAGAGCTGCGGTTTTGATGTGAACTGCCTCCCACCCTCTCAGATCTTTTGCAGATTTTCACACCTTCAGGAACCTTAAAGGGCCCTACCAGCTGTTTCCCCATGATTCCGGCCCAAATCATGACTCCTCCACCTCCTTGCTAACGTAGCAGCCTTGTTGGGGCATGGTGGCCATCCACCAACCATCCACTACTCCATCCATCTGGACCATCCAGGGTTGCTCAACACTCATCAGTAAACAAGACTGTTTGAAAATTAGTCTTCATGTATGTCTGGGCCCACTGCAATCGTTTCTGCTTGTGAGCACTGTTTAGGGGTGGCCAAATAGTAGGTTTATGCACCACAGCAAGTCTTAGAAGGATCCTACATCTTGAGGTTCGAGGGACTCCAGAGGCACCAGCAGCTTCAAATATCTGTTTGCTGGTTTGTAATGGCTTTGTAGCAGCTGCTCTCTTAACCAGTGGCATCCCGACCCATGATGCCTACGTAGGCGTCATGCTATAAATCATGTTCCTGCGGGTGACTGGGGTCACTGAAAGGTCACCCGACCCGCAGTAACAGGACCCTTTGTGCATCACCACAGTGGGGGTGGCTTAACCCCCACGTGGCTACGATCGTTCTGATTGGCTGTTAAATGTGAAACAGCCAATCAGACCGATTTGTAATATTTCACCAATGAAATTTGGTGAAATATTACAATCCAGCCATGGCCGATGCTGCAATAGCATCTGCCATGGCTGGACACCGAGTTCCCACCCTCCCCACACCGAGTGACGGCTGTGATGGGCCGCCGTCACCGATTCATGGCGGCGAAGGTCACCGCCGTTACTATCTGCTGCCCTGCTCTCCGGTCCTCTCCCCTCCGCTCCGGTCCGCTCCCCCGCCTTCCGATCACCCCCCCTCAGCTGTTCTCACTGCCCCCGGTCTTCTGGTGCCCGTGGATCTGTCCCGGCGTCCGTCCGGGACTCTTCATGGGCGCCGCCATCCTGGAAAATGGCGGGCGCATGCGCAGTGCGCCTTCCACAGTTCATAAATTTATTTTGATCACTGTGATAAACTCTCACAGTGATCAAAATAAAAAAAAGTAAATAAAAGCCCCCTTTATCACCCCCATAGTTAGGGACAAAAAATAAAATAACAATTTTTTTTTTCTATTAGGGTTAGAATTACAGTTAGGTTAGGGTTAGCCTTAGGGTTAGGTTAGGGTTAGCCTTAGGGTTAGGCTGTATTTATATCGTATTATGGCAGTCCGTTAGACGGACTGCGTTACACCACGGTATAACGCGGTGTAACGCAGTCCGTTAACACTGCCCTTCACCCCCATTTGCAGGCGCATCGCAACGCATTCCGTAAAGCGGCATGCGTTCGCGACGTTCCGTCATTCAGTGACGGAGCCTCGGACGCGGCCTGCAGCGTCTGGGCTCCGTCACCGCTAGCGCAGATGCATCATCTGCTGATTCATATGCGCTAGCGGGTATAGCATAATGCGATCGCGTTATGCTATACCGTTACCAGCCCGCCAACGCTATGTGTTGAGCGGGCTGGTAAAACAGCCTTAGGGTTAGGTTACGGTTGGGGCTAGGGTTAGCATTAGGGTTAGGCTGGATTCATATCGCGTTATGGCAGTCCGTTAGACGGACTGCGTTACACCACGGTGTAACGAGGTGTAACGCAGTCCCTTAACGCTGCCATTCACCCCATTTGAGGGCGCATCGCGACGCATGCCATAAAGCAGGCTCCGTCACTGCTAGCGCAGATGAATCATCTGCTGATTCCTCTGCGCTAGCGGGTATAGCATAACGCGATCGCGTTATGCTATACCGTTACCAGCCCGTCAACGCTATGTGTTGAACGGGCTGGTAAAACATAATGTGAACCTAGCCTTTAGCATTAGGGTTGGAATTAGAGTTTGGTTTAGAATTAGGGTTACGGTTAGAATTAGGGTTAGGGTTGGAATTTGGGTTAGGGTTGGAATTAGGGTTACGGTTAGAATTAGGGTTAGGGTTGGGGTTTGGATTAGGGTTAGGCTTGTGGTTAGGGTTATGGTTAGGGTTGGGATTATGGTTAGGGGTGTGTAGGGGTTAGGGTTGTGGTTAGGGGTGTGTTGGGGTTAGGGTTGGAGTTAGAATTGAGGGGTTTCCACTATTTAGGCACATCAGGGGGTCTCCAAACGTGACATGACGCCTCCATTGATTCCTGCAAATTTTGCGTTCAAAAAGTCAAACAGTGCTCCCTTTATTTCGAGCCCCGACATTTGCCAAAACAGTGGTTATGTGCAAAGCTTTTTCTTTTGGATTTGGTTTATGATTTTGCTTTGTGACCTATTCTATGGGATTAATGTAGGTGTATATCCTTATAACTTCCTAACAAAAAAAAATTTTTTTCCAAAACTGTGCTGCTGTAAAGTAGACATGTGGGAAATGTTATTTATTAACTATTTTGTGTCACATAATTCTCTGATTTAACAGAATAAAAATTCAAAATTTGAAAATTGCAAAATTTTCTAAATTTTCACAAAATTTCCATTTTTTTCACAAATAAACGCAAAAATTATCGACCTAAATTTACCACTAACATGAAGCCCCATATGTCACGAAAAAACAATCTCAGAATCGCTAGGATCCGTTGAAGCGTTCCTGAGTTATTACCTCATAAAGGGACACTGGTCAGAATTGCAAAAAATGGCAAGGTCTTTAAGGTCAAAATAGGCTGGGTCATGAAGGGGTTAATCCGATGAACTGGCCTGGCAGAAACCTTCCTCATTCTGTCTTTATCAGCACAAACATGTCTGTGCTCAGAATCAGTCACAAATCTCTTAACAGTACGATGATCAAGCTTAAGTTTTCGGGAAATATCTAATGTTTTCATCCCTTGACCAATGCATTGCACTATTTGATGCTTTTCAGCAGCAGAGAGATCCTTTTTCTTTCCCATATTACTTGAAAACTCTGGCCTGCTTAATAGTGTGGAACATCCAGTTTTCCTTTTATTGGGCTCACATGGCAAACTAATTATCACAGGTATCTGAGATTGATTTCAGTGATCCAAAAAACCCTGAGACAATACCATCAATGGGTTTCATTTACAAAAAAAAAAAAAAAAACAACGCTATGACACGTAAAACCGATTTGCATAATAATTTGGAACATAGTGTATATTGCCTGTAAAAACAGGGTCAGTAAAAAGCTAATCACTGGCTTGTTGGATGAAAATGGGGTGGAGCAGTCACAACAGGAGAAAAGTCCACAAGATCATTGGTGATTATAATAGAGATCTGTATAAACGGGCTCATATCTTTAAGGAGGACATTAAAGCCTATCTGAAGGGGGTGTCCCTACCAACGTTAGACCTGGTGCAGGCAGATAGTATGGCCGCTCCTATAAATGAGGAGGAGGTGAAGAAAAGCATTGACTACTTAAAGGCCAACAAGAGCCCGGGGCTGGACGGCCTGACCAGCGAGCTTTATAGAGAGTTCAGGGACTTATTAGCTCCGGACCAGTGTGGTATTTGCAGGTACGCGGGATGCAGTGACGAGTCGGAGACAGAGCAAGCTTTAACTGAACCTTTATATGGGGGTTCTAGGTATAACTAGTAAGCTAACAGTAATTCTCCTCGCAGAGAAACTATACAACAATACACCATGAACTGAGCAAACGGCTACTAGGCAGGTGCCAATGACTATAGGGCCGCAATATGGCCGTCTAAATGTCCTAGAAGTATAATCAACAGTTAACAGAGTGTCACTTATCCTTCTCTGACGTCCTGCAGTGCTGTGGTCCGGTAGGGGTCCGATTGGCGTCTCAGCCGCTGGGCCCAGCCGACAAGGAGCTGTTGTAGGCTTTGGGCGCTCTTACACCTAGGTGCAGATGGGGTACAACAGGCCCTGAAGAAATTCCCTGGCGTTGAGACCGCCCCTCCCGGAGGTGAGGTGGTGGCAGCTGCGGATTCTGCTGTGTAGGCTACAGCCGCAGGCTGGAGCGGGACAGTAGTGGCCGCAGATGGCTGAGCACTGGCTGCAACCATGCGGCCGCGGATGATAGGACACAGGCCGCAGCTGTGGGCTGGAGTGAGGCAGTGGCGGTCGCGACTGGAGGCGTACAGGCCGCAACCGCGGGCTGGAGTGGGGCAGTGGCGGTCGCGGCTGGAGGACTACAGGCCATAACCGTGGGCTGGAGTGGGGCAGCGTCAGTCGCGGCTGGAGGCGTACAGGCCGCAACCGCGGGCTGGAGCGGGGCAGTGGCGGGTGAAGGCCTCAGAGTACTGCTCCTTCGCTCCGCTCACGTTCGTCCTCTCCCCGAGTCACGTGAGTCCCTGTGCTTTCTCACGCGTGGCAGCTGGCCTTGTCTCTCTCTCCACTCCCCATCAGGTTCCTTCCATTACCTTCCCCAGGAAGCAGGCCCCTTAGTCTGAGTGGATGTGTTGCGGGCAGCCATACACTTGGACAAAGTTTTTACATATAGCATAAGCGGCCGATTCTGCTGTTTGATCTTGGGTGGGGGTCACCACAGCAAACTTGGTAAAATGGTCCACCATGACTAAGCAGTGCTGATATTCCTTGTGAGCCGGACCGATGGTTAAGTAATCCACCATTAGCAGTTCGAGGGGCACGGTGGTTACAATCGTTTGTATGGGGACTCATTGCTCCGGTGGTTTAGTCAACTCACATAGGCGTCACATACGGCACACTTCTTCTATTACGGTTTGTAACCGGGGATGGTAGGCTATTCGCTATAGCCACTGGAAAGTCTTTTGCACCCTGAAATGAGCCCCTCTCTCATGAGCCTCCCGAGCAATGTCAGTCAGTAGGGCTCCCGGCACCACCACCTGCCAGGTTGCGGTGGGCTCGGCGCGTAGGGTTGTTTTGCGACACAATAGTCCCGCTTTGATCACCAGTCTTTCCCATTGGCGGAGCAATAGCACAGTGTCCTTAGAAAACGTTATTCTTTGAGCGTCATTGGGGAGTTGTCCTTGGGCGTCCCACTGGCGGAGGGCACTGATTTCGCTATCTTCTTGTTGCTGGAATATCCATTAATCCCGGGATTGCTTGAGAATTCCCTCAGTGGGTTTTGCATAGGAATGCTCTATTGCCATTGCTGTGGTCTCGGCGTGTTTTAAGAAATACGGCGTTTCTTCTCCTTCTAGCTCTTCATCCCGGCTCCGTCCTGGGACGGTGTGCCGGATCCGGGAACAGAACCAATGGCACAACCGAGGACCAGCTGACGGTACTGGGACACGGTTACTAAGCAGGAGGTACCTGTGCTAGAAAGCACTACCAAGGACCAGCAGACGTTGCTGGAACTCGGATACCAAGATGGAGGCACCTAGGCCAAAGGCACTGCCGAGAACCAGCTGACGGTACTGGAACCTGGATGGGTAGCAGAAGGTACAAGAGCCAATGGAAGTAACGAGGACCAGCTGACTGTGCTGGAACCCGGAGGGGCAGCAGAAGGAACAGAGCCAATGGCACAACCAAGGACCAGCTGACGGTACTGGGACACGGTTACTAAGCAGGAGGTACCTGTGCTAGAAAGCACTACCAAGGACCAGCAGACGTTGCTGGAACTCGGATACCGAGATGGAGGCACCTAAGCCAAAGGCACTGCCGAGAACCAGCTGACGGTACTGGAACCCGGATGGGTAGCAGAAGGTACAAGAGCCAATGGAAGTAACGAGGAGCAGCTGACTGTGCTGGAACAGAAGAAGGAGAACAGAAGAAGGAACAGAGCCAATGGCACAACCGAGGACCAGCTGACGGTACTGGAACCCGGATGGGTAGCAGAAGTTACCCTTGAAAAACAAAGTTGCAAGGCCGCGAGCCGGTCATAGTTACCGAATCCCACAGTCCTACAGGGGGTCTTGTCCTATTGGCACTACGGAAACAGCCTTTACTTCCATATCACGCAGCCCACATAGGAAGCACCTAAACTCCAGGCACCATAGAGTCGGCTAACCTGACCGCAACACGACAACTTATCGGAGGCAAAGTGACGTTGACACTGCCCGGAAACAGCTGGCGTGCTGTAACCTGGCTGGACAGGAGGGAGTACCCGTGCCAAAGACACTTCTGAGCTGCAACTGGCGATGTTGGAGCCCAGGGATGAGAGTAGTAACAGAGTGGAGGCAGAGGACAAATTGGAGCAAATTTAAAATCTGGACTTGTGTGAGTGTGGACAGAGCAGGAAAGATTGCCAGCTACACAGCTGGGGATCAGCTGACATTACTGAACCCCAATAGCACAGGAGCTAGTGTTGACTGTGCAGACGGCACTTCCGAGCAGTAACTGGCGATGTTGGAGCCCAGGGATGAGAGTAGAAACAGAGTGGAGGCAGAGGACAAATTGGAGCAAGTTGAAAATCTGGACTTGTGTGAGTGTGGACAGAGCAGGAAAGATTGCCAGCTACACAGCTGGGGATCAGCTGACATTACTGAACCCCAATAACAAAGGAGCTAGTGTTGACTGTGCAGACAGCACTTCAGAGCAGCAACTGGCGATGTTGGAGCCCAGGGATGAGAGTAGAAACAGAGTGGAGGCAGAGGACAAATTGGAGCAAATTTAAAATCTGAACTTGTATGAGTGTGGACAGAGCAGAAAAGATTGCCAGCTACACAGCTGGGGATCAGCTGACATTACTGAACCCCAATAACACAGGAGCTAGTGTTGACTGTGCAGACGGCACTTCCGAGCAGCATCTGGCGATGTTGGAGCCCAGGGATGAGAGTAGAAACAGAGTGGAGGCAGAGGACAAATTGGAGCAAATTTAAAATCTGAACTTGTGTGAGTGTGGACAGAGCAGAAAAGATTGCCAGCTACACAGCTGGGGATCAGCTGACATTACTGAACCCCAATAACACAGGAGCTAGTGCTGACTGTGCAGACGGCACTTCCGAGCAGCAACTGGCGATGTTGGAGCCCAGGGATGAGAGTAGAAACAGAGTGGAGGCAGAGGACAAATTGATGCAAGTTGAAAATCTGGACTTGTGTGAGTGTGGACAGAGCAGGAAAGATTGCCAGCTACACAGCTGGGGATCAGCTGACATTACTGAACCCCAATAACACAGGAGCTAGTGTTCACTGTGCAGATGGCACTTCCGAGCAGCAACTGGCAGTGTTGGAGCTCAGGGTCAGTCAGGGGGTAGGCTGAGGCCTAATGTGAGCAACTTTCAAATCTGGTGTAACTTGAAATTGTAGGTAGCAGGACTTATTGCCGGACACACAGCAGGGGAACAGCTGGCATTACTGAACCCCAGTAACACAGGAGCGAGTGTTTTTCTCTGTGCATACATCACTTCTGAGCAGCAACTGGCGGTGTTGGAGCCCAGGGTCAGTCAGGGGGTAGGCTGAGGCCTAGTATGAGCAACTTTCAAATCTGGTGTAACTTGAATTTGGAGGTAGCAGGACTTATTGCCGGACACACAGCAGGGGAACAGCTGGCATTACTGAACCCCAGTAACACAGGAGCGAGTGTTTTTCTCTGTGCATACAGCACTTCTGAGCAGCAACTGGCGGTGTTGGAGCTCAGGGTCAAGGAGGGTGTAGAAATCCCATATAGAGTAGTTGCCTTGTTCCGTGGCACTTCAAAATGTATATACTCCAAACAAGAGAAACGTAAGCTTTACTAACATAAAATGATGAATTTTCTTCAAAAATATTGAAATAAAGACATTTAAAATATAAGCGCATATATGCACATGGCGACAACAAATGCAATAAAAAAAAAACCATAGGGTTTAGGGGTTGAAATGAATGCATACAAGTACATTTCATAATCCATTAATGCTGCCTAAGGAACGGTATGTACACCTGTAATATAGTGCAGACAATGTATGTAGGACTAGTCATCATCATCATTAGAAGTTATATGTGACAGACTAAAAAATACTCTCATTGAGGAAAACTGTTAGTTCACACCCCATATATTAAAGGTCCAGCATGTAATCCTGATAATATGGCGCAATAATCAATGATCAAGCATAACCTAGAAAAAGTGCATCGTGCATAGTGAAAATTTCTATGTATGCCTGCAAGTGCAGGTGAAACAACGCCAACGGATAGATAAGGTATATGCTATCTATGTATCAAAGTGTATAGCCACTGATGGTGAATGGCGATATAATACTCTACCTCAATAAAGGCTGCGGCACCACTCATGCGCGTTTGGCTTGTAGCTTGTTGAAGAGGGGAAGTGCATGTATGTTTGCGCGTCGGTTTTGCCGCACAGACTGCCTTCCTGCTCTGACGCGTTGGGTAGGGAGCGGCTGTGCATCATATGACGCTGACTTGCAGTGACGTTGCGCAGCGTTTGTCAGCGGTAGCGTAGCCCTGACACAAAGCCGGCATCATGACTGATTTCCTCTATAAACATGCACCTATGAGCAACCATACACGCACGTCCCCTCTTGAAGAAGCTACAAGCGAAACGCACGTGAGGGTGCCGCAGCCTTTATTGAGGTACAGTATTATATCGCAATTCGCCATCAGTCGCAATGCATTCTGATACCTAGATAGCATAAACCTTTTCTATCCGTTGGCGTTGTTTCACCTGCACTTGCAGGTATACATTGCTATTTTCACTATGCACAATGCACTTTTTATAGGTTATGCATGATTATTGCACCTTATTATCAGGATTAGATGCTGGACCTTTCATATATGGGGTGTGAACTAAGAGTTGTCCTCAATCAGTGTATTTTTTACTGTCACATATTTAAGTAATGATGATGATGACTAGTCCTACATCCATTGTCTGCACTATATTACAGGTGTACATACCGTTCCTTAAGCAGCAATAATGGATTATGAAATGTACTTGTATGCATTCATTTCAAGCCCTATACCCTATGTAGGCTTTTTTGGTTGCATTTGTAGTCGCCATGTGCATATATGCGCTTATATTTAAAATGTATATTTGTACATATTTGGGACTACAATTCATCATTTTATGGTTGGAAAGCTGCCGTTTTTCTGATTTGGAGCATATCAATCAGGGTGTAGGCTCATCCCTATGTGGAGCAAGTTAGACATCTGATGTTGTGTGCATGTGGAGGGAGCAGGAGACTTATTGCCGGACACACAGCAGGGGAACAGCTGGCGTTACTGAACCCCACTAACACAGGAGCTTGTGTTTTTCTCTGTGCAGACGGCACTTCTGAGCAGCAACTGGCAGTGTTGGAGCCCAGGGAGTACAGTTCAGGTGGTAGAAACATGAACAGAACAGGAGACATGGTGTAAGGTTCTATGTATATATTCCTGAAACTCAGTTTGTTCGTCAGCCATTTTACTTTCTGTCTTGCTGCAGCTATCTTGCCCTCAGTCAAAATGGAGTTTCCAGCTTGCATGTTCCCGCCCTGATTCTCTCCTTTTCTTCTTAAGCAGCCACAGCTGAGCAATCAGTGCTTCAGAATCTAGCCTGCAGTGAACCTGTGACTTGACTCCTGTAAGCCTTGGAGCTTGTACTCCAGCTATTCCTACTGAGGAACTCTGAAGCACTTGTGGACTCTGAACCCTGCTCTTTGAAAGACCCACGTTTGCATGGACTTACGGTAACAGAGAAGAAGATCCTGAATCTGTATTGGAGAGTGATTGCTGTGCTTGGATTACTCTGGCCTGCTGTGTCTCCTGTTTCTGTGTCTGCAAACTGTGTGACTATTTCTGCCAACTTGTATGAAGTAATACAGGACTTTTCTATATCAAACCTGTGACTCCTGTGTTTTCATCGCACCCAAGCACAAGACGCTATATGAACTGTACCACATACATTACAAGATTCTGAAGCCAAAACGTTAGTGTCTGCTGGTTCTGGAAAGGCTGTGTCTGCTGTACTGTGGATATCAGACGTCCGGTTGTACTTTCTGTGATGACAGTGGTTGTGACTTCTCACAACCATTCCAGGTGAGCAATTCCCTTAAGTTTTTTCTTTTTGCAGTGTTACCACAGGTAAACACTATTGTTTTTTTTTTTTCCTTTCTTTTCTCTTTTTTGTCTGCTGTAACTCTGGATATCAGATGTCTGGTTGAAACTTTCTGTGATGATAGTGGTTGTGACTTCTCACAACCATTCCAGGTGAGCAGTTCCCTTAATTTTTTTTTCTCTCTGCAGTGTTGCCACAGGTGAACACTATTGTTTTTTTTCTCTCCTCTTCTTCCAGTAATCCTGTCTTAAAAGATCTGGAAAATGGAGGCCCGCATAAAGGAACTTTGCGGAGTGACTGATAATATCCTTGCAGATTTGCAGAATATAAAGACCCGTTTTACAAATCTACAGGACCTCAATAATCACAATTTGCAAGTGGTTGGACAGACTACCCAGGATTTGCGAGCCAGGATTGAGGTTCTAGAGGGGCGAGTCCAGGCTCCTGCCGTAGCCCCGAGTGCTGGGATTCCCAAGTTGCCCCCTTTTCGTTTTGGCGGTGAACGTGAGAAATTCAGGGATTTATTAATCAATGCAATCTTTTTTTTTCTGCACATGCTTCACAATTTCCCACTGAACGATCTAAGGTGCTTACTATAATTATGTTGCTTACCAACAAGGCTTTAATGTGGGCAAACCCTCTGATTGAGACTGAGGATGATTGTTTGAATCACCTTGATGATTTTATTTCAGCCATGGGGCAGGTGTTTGATGACCCCAATCGAGGTGCAACAGCTGAAGCAGCCATGTTAGCTTTGCGCCAAGGTAAGCACTCGGTAGCTGAATATGCCTTGGATTTCAGGAGATGGGCCCTTGATACCACCTGGGACAGTTCCGCCAAAAAATCTATTTTTCGAAAGGGGTTATCTCCACTGATTAAGGATGAACTTGCTCGTGCCGACCCTCCCACTGCGTTAGGTGACTTTATTAACTACTGCATCCGTATTGATACTCGTCTGACTGAACGCAGGCAAGAGAGATGGTTCGAAAGCAATCGTACTAACCTTTTCCTACCTTCCTCTCCAGCTAAGGAACCTTTGAGTAGGATTACACGGGAACCTGAACCTGAACCCATGCAGGTAGACTCTTTACAACGACGGGTTAGTGATGCACGCAAGGAACATCGTTTTAAGGAGAATCTATGTTTCTATTGTGGTAAGTCAGGGCACTTCATTATAAACTGCCCCAGCCGTTCTCGTAAGACTACTGCAGCACTCATTCATTGTGAGTGTTGCGAGAGGGGATCTGTCAGGTCCGAGCCTCAGGCTCCAGAGAGATCTGCAGCAACAGATCTTGATTTCTCGGACTTAAACTCCGTTACCTCTGAGGACGTTGACTGTGTAAACGCTGCCATTTTTCAAGTTTCCTCAGCGGTGTCCCAGCTGAGTTGTAAGAAAAACAATTCTCATTGCTTTCTTTCCATCAAACTCTGGGTTGACTCAGCTTGGGTGTCTAGCTCTGCTATGATCGACTCAGGGGCAAGTGGAAATTTTATGGATGTCTCCTTTGCTCTGAAACAGGGAATACGTTCAGTGAAGAAGGCTACTCCAGTACAGATGGAAACTGTGGATGGCTCCCTGCTGACCTCTGGACCAGTGGATCAGGAAACAGAGCCTTTGAGGGTTCTTATGGGTAAAGATCATCAAGAGAAACTGTCCTTTATGCTTATCTCTTCTCCCCACTTTCCCATTATTCTAGGGCTACCATGGCTGCAGGCTCAGAATCCTACCATTAACTGGGAGACCAAGGAATTACACTTTCCAGAGAAACAGATGAGTCCAAAAGTTTCAGCTTGCTCTGTTCCTAAAGGAATCATGTCAGTCCCTGAACTACCAGCTGTATACCAGGACTATGTGGATTTATGTGACAAGAAGAACGCTGACCAGCTTCCACCTCACCGTCCATATGATTGTCCAATTGAATTATTGCCTGGAGCAGAGATACCTTTTGGTAAGATCTACCCCCTGGCGGGGCCCGAGCTAAAGGCTTTAAAGGATTACATAGATGAAAATCTAGCCAAGGGCTTCATACGCCCCTCTTCATCTCCTGCAGGTGCACCCATCTTCTTTGTAAAGAAGAAAGATGGATCTCTGAGACCATGCGTAGACTATAGGGAACTCAATAAGGTTACTATTAGAAACCGTTATCCATTGCCTTTAATCCCTGAGTTATTGGAGAGAGTGCGACATGCCAACATTTTTTCTAAATTAGATCTTCGTGGGGCCTATAACTTAGTCCGTATTAGACCTGGGGATGAATGGAAGACTGCATTCAGGTCACGCTATGGACACTTTGAATATCTAGTTATGCCTTTTGGTCTGAGTACCGCCCCAGCCACTTTCCAACACTTGGTGAATGACATCTTCAGGGATCTCCTAGATACATTCGTGGTAATTTATTTGGATGATATTCTAATTTTTTCTAACTCCACAGAGGAACATCATGGACATGTGAGAATGGTCTTGGAACGTCTAAGACAAAATCATCTTTACATCAAACTTGAAAAGTGTGAATTCCATAGGACCGAAATTCAATTTCTGGGGTATGTACTGTCTACACAAGGAATTAGTATGGATGGAAGCAAAACCCAAGCCATCAAGGATTGGCCAAGTCCTAGAAATGTGAAGGAGGTACAGCGCTTCATCGGGTTTGCCAACTTCTATAGACGTTTCATTAGAAATTTCTCTGAGGTAGTGTCACCTATCACTCAACTTACCCGGAAAGAGTCTAGGTTTTCCTGGACTCCCCAAGCCCAGGAAGCATTTTCCCGTCTAAAAGATAAATTTACCACTGCACCTATCCTAGTACATCCCAACCCCGAGCTTGCCTTCATAATAGAGGTGGATGCTTCAGACTGTGCCGTTGGAGCTATACTCTCTCAGAGAACAGGTGAGAAGAATGTCTTGCATCCCTGTGCCTTCTTTTCCCAGCAGTTGTCTTCGGCTGAGAGGAACTACGATGTGGGCAATAGAGAGTTGTTGGCCATTATTGCCGCCTTCAAAGAATGGAGACACCTTCTTCAGGGAGCTGCACAGCAAATAGTCGTCCTGACAGACCATCGTAACCTTGAGTTTATCAGGTCGGCTAAGTGCCTGACTCCTCGCCAGGCTCGCTGGAATCTTTTCTTAAACCAATTTAATTTTATCATCTCTTATAGACCAGGATCGCGCAATGGAAAGGCTGATGCACTCTCTAGGATTTACTCAGCAGAGACACGTCCAATTACTCCTCCTAAGACTATTCTTCCTGACTCTAGATTCCTAGGAGTAATTCATAATCAAGACCTACTTAAGGACATCAAGGAAGCATACCATGCGGATTCCGTTTTGGCACAACCCCCAAGGGACGTAAGTCTTGTCTTTAAGAATGGTGTGTGGATTCAGGGACAACGTCTGTATATTCCTGAAACAGTCAGATTAAGAGTATTGCAACTCATTCACGATTCCAAGATAGCTGGGCATAGAGGAATTCTAAAGACACAGGAATTTCTTTCTCGTTTCTTTTGGTGGCCCACTTGTAGGAAGGATGTTTTGAATTATGTCACTTCATGTGAGGTCTGTGCAAGATGCAAAACACCTCGCTCCTCACCAACTGGTCTGTTACAGCCTCTTCCCACCCCGTCCCGCCCGTGGGGATCCATTTCTATGGACTTCATTGTGGAGTTACCAACCTCTCAGGGAAGAACACCATTCTAGTGGTGGTTGACCGTCTAACAAAGGCAGCTCATTTTATCCCTTGTGTCGGCTTACCCACTGCAAAACAGACATCAGATTTGATGATTAAAGATGTGTTTCGCTTACATGGAGTACCGGATGAGGTTATTTCGTGTCGAGGGGTGCAATTCACTTCTAGGTTTTGGCAAAATTTCTGTGCAGCATTGGACATTAAAGTAAACCTTTCTTCTGCTTTTCATCCCCAGACTAATGGACAGACTGAACGAACCAATCAAACCCTGGAGCAGTATCTCCGCTGCTTTATCTGCCACCTACAGGATGATTGGGTGGATCTACTTCCATTAGCTGAGTTCTCGTATAACAACTCTCAGAGTGCCTCCACTAAACAGTCTCCTTTTTACTCTAATCTAGGTTATCATCCTAACATTCTACCACGATTTCCCATAGAAACGCCTTTACCAGCAGTGGCTGAAAGAATCACTTCTTTACAGAAGAATATGGATCTTCTAAAGGAAAATCTGGAATCGGCTCAAGAAAGGTACAAGAAAGCAGCAGATAAATTTCGTAAACCTGCACCAGCTTTCAAGGTAGGAGACTTGGTCTGGCTGTCAACCAGAAATCTTAAGTTAAGGATTCCATCGTCTAAGTTGGGACATAAGTACATTGGACCCTATAAAATCAGTAAAATTATAAGTGCCGTTGCTTGTCGTCTTCAACTGCCCAGAACTATGAGAATCCACCCTGTCTTTCATGTATCCCTACTAAAGGCTGCGACACCCAATACGTTTCCTGGACGTTCCTCTCCTTGCCCTGACCCAGTGCTAGTCGATGGTCAGGAAGAATTTGTGGTGGAAAGGATTTTAGATTCCAGGTTGTATAGAAATCAGTTACAATATCTGATTAAATGGCAGGGCTACCCAGTGGAGGACAACTCATGGGAACCGGTCAATAACGTTAATGCTCCTCGCTTGCTCCGTCAGTTTCATCAGAGGTACCCACACAAGCCTGGTCTGAGGTCATCCGGAGGTTGTCCTTAAGGGGGGAGTAATGTAAGGTTCTATGTATATATTCCTGAAACTCAGTTTGTTCGTCAGCCATTTTACTTTCTGTCTTGCTGCAGCTATCTTGCCCTCAGTCAAAATGGAGTTTCCAGCTTGCATGTTCCCGCCCTGATTCTCTCCTTTGCTTCTTAAGCAGCCACAGCTGAGCAATCAGTGCTTCAGAATCTAGCCTGCAGTGAACCTGTGACTTGACTCCTGTAAGCCTTGGAGCTTGTACTCCAGCTATTCCTACTGAGGAACTCTGAAGCACTTGTGGACTCTGAACCCTGCTCTTTGAAAGACCCACGTTTGCATGGACTTACGGTAACAGAGAAGAAGATCCTGAATCTGTATTGGAGAGTGATTGCTGTGCTTGGATTACTCTGGCCTGCTGTGTCTCCTGTTTCTGTGTCTGCAAACTGTGTGACTATTTCTGCCAACTTGTATGAAGTAATACAGGACTTTTCTATATCAAACCTGTGACTCCTGTGTTTTCATCGCACCCAAGCACAAGACGCTATATGAACTGTACTACATACATTACACATGGATACTGTTGCCAACCAATTATTTAATCGGAAACCGGACAGGCAAATTCAGGTGAGATCTATGCCTTGTTCATTTTCAGGAAAGTAAGCCATTCAACGTTATCGGAGGATAGTCGCATGCGAGGGTCTGTTAGTACACCACCTGCGGCACTAAAGACGCACACCGATAATACACTAGCAGCAGGGCAAGCCAGCACCTCCAATGCATACTGGCTAAAGGGCCCGTCTCACACAACGATCTTGCTAGCGCGATCGCTGCTGAGTCACTAGTTTTGTGACGCAGCAGCGAGCTCACCAGCGATATCGCTGTGTGTGACATTCAGCGACGATCAGCCCCCCTGCCAGGTATCGCTGATCGTCGCTGAAATGTCTGGACATTTTTTTGATCGCTGGTCTCCCGCTGACAGGCACGCATCACTGCGTGTGACAGGCGGGAGACCAGCGATCCCCTGGTAACCAAGGTACACAGCGGGTTTCCAGGCGCGGGGCTGTGCCTAGAAACCCGCTGTGTACCTTGGATACCAGCGCCCTGATGCAGGGAGCTGGTAACCAAGGTACACAGCGGGTTTCCAGGCACCGCGCAGCACCTGGAAACCCGATGTGTACCTTGGTTACCAGCTCCCTGCATCAGGGCGCTGGTATCCAAGGTACACTGCGGGTAACTAGCGATGTTTACCCGCAGTGTCCTTGTGCTGATCGCTGCCCTGAGCTGCCTATTTGGCAGCTCAGCAGCGATAATATAGCGATACACCAGCGATCCTGATCGTTGTCGGGATCGCTGGTGTATCGCTATGTGAGACCCAGCCTTAAGCTCTGGCCATGTATCCAGCTTAGAGACCCAAAACTTGAAGGGGAAAGAGCCGTCTGGGAGTACACTGAGAGGGCAAGACATGTAGTCTGTCACCATCTGACGGAAACGTTGCCTCCTGTTGACTGGAGCCGTCTGTGATGGTGTAGACATTTGTGGCGGTGACACAAAACTTCGCCACATTTGGGCCATACTGGTCTTGCCCTGTGCAGAGGCGCTGCTTCTGCTCCCTCTTGGTGCAGAGCTTCCTCCACTGCCTCGACGCACAGAGCTGCTTTGTAAAGCACTAGCAGCAGTGCTCTCGGCTGGAATGGAGAACATGATGGAATGCACCAGTGTGTCTTGGTACTCCCGCATTTTACGCTCCCGGCTCAACGGTGTTATGAGGCTTTGTAAGTTGTCCCGGTAGCGAGGGTCTAGGAGGGTGTACACTCAATAATCAGACGTGGTGAGAATGTGGGCGATGCGGCGGTCGTTTCTCAGACACTGCAGCATGAAATCAACCATGTGCTGCAGACTCCCAACTGGCCAAGAAATGCTGTCCCCTGCAAGAGGCGTCATCTCTGCCTGCTCTGCATCACCCCACCCTCGCTCTACATACTGACTACTAGAGCATTGTGTACCTCCCTCCTTTGGAGTGATGTCTTCCTCCTCCATTGACTCCTTCTCATCCTCCTCACAAAGTGTCCTCTGCCTAGGCCTTTGTGAGGAACAACGTTGTGCAGACTGTCCAGAAGGTGATGGAATTTGTGACTCCTCATCCTCCACCTCTTCCAAAACCTCATCCTTTAGTGCTTGCAGTGTTTTTTGAAGCAGGCAGATAAGGGGGACAGTCATGCTGACTAGTGCATCATCTGCACTCGCCATCCGCGTCGAATCATCGAACGCACGCAAAACGTGGCAGATGTCCTTCATAGAGGCCCACTCAGTGGTGGTGAAGTGTGAACGGCGCAAATTGCGAGTTGTTTGCGCCTGATGCAGCTGGTGCTCCATTACTGCTGCCTGCTGCTCACACAACCGCTCCAACATATGTAACGTGGAATTCCACCTGCTGGCTAGGTCACATAAGATGCGATGTTCTGGAAGGCGGAATCGGCGCTGCAGAGCTGCAATGCGCGATCTGGCCATGCTGGAACGCCGTAGGTGAGTGCACTCTATGCGGACCTTGTGCAGCAGTGCATCAAGATCCGTATAGTCCCTCAAAAAACTCTGCACGACCAAGTTGAGCACATGTGCCTGACATGGTATGTGAGTGAGGTTGCCTAGGCCCAGAGCTGCCACCAGATTTCGGCCATTGTCACACACTACCAAGCCTGGCTGGAGATTCGCTGGCACAAACCACACGTCGCTCTCCTGCTTGATGGCATTCCAGAGCTCCTGCGCTGTGTGGCTTCGATTCCCCATAGAAATTAATTTCAGGACGGCCTGTTGACGTTTGGCCACGGCTGTGCTCATATCAGTCGTAACAGGTAAGCGTTCACGGGTCCATGTGGAGGTAGACCGTGACGGCTCCTGCAGCGATGATTCTGAGGAACTGGAGTAGGAGGAGGAGTCAATGTGTACAGACTGGATTCCTGCAATCCTTGGAGTTGGCAGAACACGTACAGCGCCACTCTCAAGATCTGTACTCGGCTCCACAACATTGACCCAATAGGCAGTGAGGGAAAGGTATCGTCCCTGTCCATGGTTACTGGTCCACGCATCGGTGGTCAGGTGGACCTTGCTACTGACGGCGTTTAGTAGCGCATGTTTAATTTTTCCCTCCACATGCTTTTGCAGGGCAGGGACGGCTTGCCTGCTGAAATAAAAGCGGCTGGGCATGTTATATTGTGGGACTGCCAATGCCATGAAGTTACGGAAGGTGTCAGTCTCCACCAGCCTGAATGACAGCATTTCAAGGGACAGGAGTTTTGCAATGCCAGCATTCAGAGCCTGTGCTCAGGGATGGTTTGCCGAGTATGGCCGCCTTTTCTCCCATGCCTGTGCTACCGATGGCTGTATAGTGGCCTGGGAGTGTGAGGATGACTGGGAACATGGTGCTGTGTGCGAGCTGGAGGAAGAGGCTACAACACGAGCTGAAGATGTAGGTGGTGCTGTAGGTTGGCCTACGTCTCCAGTGTGTCTTTGTAACTCCACCACGTGCTTGGTCCTCACATGTTTCCACATATTTGTGGTATTGAGGTTGCTGACACCTTTACCTCTTTTTACTTTTTGATTACACAGCTTGCATTTGACAAAGCAAATGTCATCTGCAACTGTGTCAAAAAAGGACCACGCACTGCAAGTCCTGGGAGCACCCGTTTTGGCTTTTGGAAGAGAACTGCTCCGAACGGGTGCCAAAGTGGAGGCTACAGGCAACCGAGTCTGAACCCTACCTCTCCCTCCTGTTTGGACCGTTGGGGGAATCTCTTCCTCAGAGCTGCTCCCACCACCTTCCTGTTCCTCACGCCATGATGGGTCAAGGACCTCATCATCTCCACTACCCTCTTCAAACACCTGCTTCTCCTGTGTCGTCTGGCCAGCACCATGCACAACAGAAATTGGCACCTGAGTCTCATCATCATCAAATGCTTTCTGCGGTGTGCTGACCATAGGCACTGGCCCACCCGCCTCTTCAGATTCAGAGAGACAAAGCAGTTGCGCATCACTGCATACTCCCTCTTCTTCACATTCTAGAATGCTGCTTGGCTGGTCCCCTCTTTCCAAGCCAACAGATTCAGAGAACAGAAATAGAGACTGAGCTGGCTCCTGTACAGAACTCTCTGACTGCCTGGGCAATTTGGCAGGTGGTGAAGAGACAGATGGTTGCTCTTCAGTGCTTTGGTCCTGAGAGGATGTGGAAGTAATTGAAGTCGATGCGTTAGCTGCCATCCATCCGACAACGGCTTCAATTTGTTCTTCCCGCAGCAGGGGGGTACGGCGAGCTCCTACAAAGCTGCGCATAAAGGACCGCTCCCGGGGAAAACTGGGGGATGTTGTGTCACTGGTGCCCGCAGCAGGCACAGAATCCCCACGTCCTCTCCCTGCTGAAACTCCACGCCCACGACCACGTGCCTTACTCCCTGCCTTCTTCATCTTGGTAGATTGATAAAGATAGGCAGAAAAGTACTAAGGCCTTAGTGTGCTTATTCCTGAACAGCTGCTAACAGGTATAAGAAACACTAAGTTTATTAAGTGTGGACTACACTTTAATATGAGCTAATGTGGCCTAACAAGTGTCAAGTGTAGTGTTTGGTGAACTTTATTCACTTTTTTGTGTTTTTCACAAAAAAAACAAAGGTTGTGATTGAGACAAAAGATGTACAATCGATAGTATCACAAACTTTTTGTAGCTCTTACAATGCAGGAAACTACAATGCAGTAGATAAGGCTACAAAATATAGGGTAATACTAATCTGGCTGGTCCTGCAGGCCGCAAACCAGCCGAAAGGCTCCTCTATCTACTCCTATCTAGTGTTTGCAACCAATGTATTGGATACGAATGGAAGCGCGGCACACTAATAGGAAAGAGTTAATTTAAATTGAATTGAGCAGCACCAATTAAAAAAAAAAACAAAGTATGAGGCAGTGACACACGCTTAGCAGACTACAACCAGCAGTGTATTCAGAACTAACTTCAGCGTGAGCTGCACTCACAAAGAGACCTCACAGACAGCCGTGAACACTGCAGACAACTGTTCACTAGCTCTTAAAGGCTCCGCTATCTATTTCTATAGTGGTTGCAACCAATGTATTGGATACGGATGGAAGCGCGGCACACTAATAGATGAGAGTTAATTTAAATTGAATTGAGCAGCACCAATTACAAAAAAAAAAAGGATGAGGCAGTGACACACGCTTAGCAGACTACAACCAGCAGTGGATGCAGAACTAACTTCAGCGTGAGCTGCACTCAGAAAGAGACCTCACAGACAGCCGTGAACACTGCAGACAACTGTTCACTAGCTCTGAAAGGCTCCGCTATGTACTTCTATAGTGTTTGCAACCAATGTATTGGATACGGATGGAAGCGCGGCACACTAATAGATGAGAGTTAATTTAAATTGAATTGAGCAGCACCAATTACAAAAAAATAAAAAGTATGAGGCAGTGACACACGCTTAGCAGACTACAACCAGCAGTGGATGCAGAACTAACTTCAGCGTGAACTGCACTCACAAAGAGACCTCACAGACAACCGTGAACACTGCACACAACTGTTCACTAGCTATGAAAGGCTCCGCTATGTACTTCTATAGTGTTTGCAACCAATATATTGGATACGGATGGAAGCGCGGCACACTAATAGATGAGAGTTAATTTAAATTGAATTGAGCAGCACCAATTACAATGAAAAAAAAAGGATGAGGCAGTGACACACGTGCAGCTCACTACAACCAGCAGTGGATGCAGACCAAACTGCAGCGTCACCTGCACTCACACACAGACCTTGCAGACAGCTGTGAAAACAGCACTTGCAAGGCAAAAGGAAGCTTTACACAGCGGTTGGTAAAATAGCCTGCCTAAAGAACGATTCACAAAATCGCAATCTCTAACTGTCCCTCAGATTCAGAAGAGCAGCGTTCTGTCCCTAACTGAATTCACAGCAGAGTGAAACCAAAATGGCGGCGGCGCCTTTTATATTGCATTCATTACATCATTTCAGCAGCCAATCACAGCCATGTCATTAGTTAACATGACGGCAGCAGTACAGGATGTGCCCACACTTCTTAGGATTTCTCATTGGCTGAATCAAATCACACTGCCTCTCATAGCATTATGTAAGAATTCAGAGAAGGCGCCATGGTTTTGTTTGTTTAAGAGCCAGATCCAGCAGTTTGTGTCTGTGTGGTCGGTAGGGGACCCCATCAAGAGAATCTCAGGACGACTGAAGAATAATGTTTCTTGGTATGGTGTCCACATAGTAAGTAAGGTCGTCAGATGGAGGATCCTGTATGATGATGTCAAGCAGCTCACTAGGAAGGAGCTGTATAAGAATGTCCTGTCATCTCATTTCAGTGTCCAGGTACAGCTGAGGGGCGCCCTAAGACTAGATGTAAAACAGGCTGAAAAATGTGCTAGATCCCAGAGTTCCTCCTCATATGAGAGACGTAGCCTGGCTGGCGCTCCATGGTAAAATGTACGTCAGAGATATTCTAAAGTGCAGAAATGTATCAGACAGATCCTGTCCCAGGGAAGAGTGCCCCCATATACTGGAAACGATGGATCATCTGCTGCTGGAGTGTCCCTTTAGTATACAGGTTTGTGAGTCTGTGTCCTTGTCCCTAAAGTTACCGCACCTGGAGGGCCAGTCGTATGGTCACCTGCTGTATGGAGACTTCCAACATGAGCTCAGGGCGTTTAACAGGAGCACTCAGTATGTAATAAATGTGGTGACCATCTACCATCTGTGGTGTGCACGGTGCTGCCTGCTCATCAATTAGGAAGTCCTGTCCTGTGACACTGTCAGGTATAAGATAATAGAAAGTCTCAAGACTGTATATAAGAAGGATATAAAGAGTAACCCAGGAAATGTGACCTGGAGGAACATCCATGTATCGGGATTTGTCAATGTTTGCTAATGTTATTGTGTATGTGATGTAACAACACAATATTTATTTCTATTATCAAATTTTAATGTAGTATTTCTGTAATATATTGTTGTCAGTTTTTAAATAAAAAGATGATTATAGTAGTTATATTATTGTACATATGGAAAAAGTATTATAGTAATTATATTCTTGTACATAGGGGCAGTATTATAGTAGTTATATTCTTGTACATAGTGGCAGTATTATAGTAGTTATATTTTGTGGCATGGAGCAGTATTATAGTAGTTATATTCTTGTACATAGGGGGCAGTATTATAGTAGTTATATTCTTGTACATAGGAGCAGTATTATAGTAGTTATATTCTTGTACATAGGAGCAGTATTATAGTAGTTATATTCTTGTACATAGGGGCAGTATTATAGTAGTTATATTCTTGTACATAGGGGCAGTATTATAGTAGTTATATTCTTGTACATAGGGGCAGTATTATAGTAGATATATTCTTGTACATAGGAGCAGTATTATAGTAGTTATATTCTTGTACATAGGGGGCAGTATTATAGTAGTTATATTCTTGTACATAGGGACAGTATTATTGTAGTTATATTCTTGTACATAGGAGCAGTATTATAGTAGTTATATTATTGTACATAGGGGGTAGTATTATAGTAGTTATATTCTTGTACATAGGGACAGTATTATTGTAGTTATATTCTTGTACATAGGAGCAGTATTATAGTAGATATATTCTTGTACATAGGAGCAGTATTATAGTAGTTATATTCTTGTACATAGGGCAGTATTATAGTAGTTATATTCTTGTACATAGGGACAGTATTATAGTAGTTATATTCTTGTACATATGGAGCAGTATTATAGTAGCATATGACTCTGGATATATAGCTCTTAATATTGCCTTCACCGCTACTGGTGTGGCCTCAATGGCTCTTGGCTCTGAATATGCTTCTATAGTTCTCGGTGTTGCCTCCACAACGTAGGGAATCAACACTACCACTCTACGACTCCTAGAATTAACTGTGCGACTCTGAGTTTCAACCTCTGGAAATAGTTTCTACAACTTTATAACTACAGTTGAAACCAGAAGTTTACATACAGTACACTGTATAAAAATACACATCTACATGTTTTTCTGAATATCTAACATGAAATAAGAATAAACCTTTCCTCTTTTTGCTCAGTTAGGATTACCATAATTATTAAAGGGAACCTGTCAGCAGGATTGTCCACAGTAACCTACGCACAGTGTCAGGTCGGCACTGTTATACTGAATAAAATGATGCTTTGGTTGATGAAATCCGTCTTGTGGCTGTTTCTTAATCTTTATTTTCAGTTTTGTGTTAATGATATGCTCGTGTCCTAAGGCGGGGCTGGGGTATGTGGTGCTGCTCTGATTATATATTCATAATGCTGACTTCTGACAGGTCACTGATCCCTCACTGACCTGCCCCCTAGTTTGCATAATGAATACCATCACATACAGAATAAAAAAAAATGTTTCTGCAGGCAGGTGTCGGCCGTGGCCCCTGCGCTGCAGCATAATCGCATGGTAACTGTGCACTTAATCCCTTTTGCAGATTTACATAAGCGAGGAAAAAAAAAGTCATTTTGAAAATGGCGCCCTGGGCGCCTGCGCAGTAGCAGCTATTGATTTGTATAGAGATCCGATAGCTGCTGCAGCGCCATCTTGCTGGATAAGAAAAAAAAATGTCCTCCATAAAGATGGCGCCGCCCACGCATGTGCAATAGCAGTTACAGTTGAAACCAGAAGTTTACATCCATTATATAAAAAGACACATCTGCATGTTTTTCTCAATATCTGACATGAAATCAGAATTAACCTTTTCCATTTTAGGTCAATTAGGATTACCATAATTATTAATATTTGCCAAATGGCAGAATAATGAGAGAGAGAAAATGTTTTAAGACATTTTATTACTTTCTGCAAAGTTAAAAGTTTACATACATTTCATTAGTATTTGGTACCATTGCTCTTAAACTGAATGATGTGGGTCAGGCGTTTGGGATCTCCTTCCACAAGCTTCTCACAGTAGTTGGTCGAAATTTGGGCCCATTCCTCCTGACTGAGCCGCCATCAGGGCATTACTACCCTTTCTGGTGTAAGGGACCCGGTGAGCAGAAGCAAAGAGGAGGGGCCCGGATTGCCTGAGACATGCTGGCAGAGTTTGTGAACCGGTCGGGACCCCTCCTCTTTTGCTTATCTTCACCGGGTCCCAGTGGCAGCATCAGTCATCTTTATTTGCTAACACAGCCATGCACACATGCATTTGTGATGCATTTGTTTCTTCTATGTGGTATTATTCGGTTGCTATGTGGTGGTAATATGTGATCTGGCCATAATATGGCGGTATTTGTCCCCTGTTTGTGGTATTATTTGGTCACTATGTGGTGGTAATATGTGATCTGGTCATGATGTGGTGGCATTTGTTCCTCCTATGTGGTATTATTCAGTCGCTATGTGGTGGTAATATGTGATCTGGTCATGATGTGTGTGAAGACTCCTGGAGTGGACCCTCTGGGTCGTGATACCAACCCACCATGGGCGAGCTGACCTAGTGAGAACCACCCCCTATACAGGGAGCATCAGTTGCAAACCTTGGGGGATAAAGTACCACGACTGCTGGAACCAGGTGGCCGGCTCACAGAAGACGGGAGTATGCAGGGTTTGGAAGTGAGCAAAGCGAGGACACGGGAACACGCAGAGTACAGGCTAGTGCAAGGCGTGTGCACGGGGGTACGTAGAGTACAGGATAGTGCAAGGCGTGTACACGAGGGTACGCAACAGACAGGGGTGCGTATAGCGTGCGCTGAGAAGCACGCTTGGGTAAGAGGCAAAACAGGGTGCATGCGGGGAAGCACGCCTGGGTACAAAGCAAGGCAGAGCGTGCGCTGGGAAGCACGCCTGGGTATAAGGCAAGGCAAAGCATGCTGGGAAGCACGTTAGAGCACAAGGCAGGGGACCTGAGTACAGAGAGCAGCCAAGCAGGGACTATGCAGGTCTAGCTAGGAAGCACAACAATAATCAGGCGCCGCCTACAGGAAGAGGCAGCCTGATATAGGGCGAGTGTGCTGGAACTTCCGGGTCAGGTCATCCCAGATATTAGAGACGTCAGAGATGGAGTGGCTGTAGTCAGGCTCAGGAGGAAGCGCATGCGCACTGTGCAAGGACCTGGAGTTAAGAGTGAAGCGCGGGAGGTGCGCGTGCACACTCAACGAGACCCACAGACCTGCCGCGATGCAGGAAGTGATGACATCGGGCGCTGAGCCCCGACGCCGGAGGAATGCAGTGAGAGCGGCAAGACAATGTGACTGTATTTATTCCTTGTATCTGGTATTATTTGGTCACTGTGGTGGTACTGTGTGGTCCATCCATGGTGTGGTGTTATTGTCCCCTGTATGTGGTATTATTTGGTTACTATATGGTGGTAATATGTGGTCTGGCCATGGTGTGGTGTTATTTGTCCCCTGTATGTGGTATTATTCGGTCACTATGTGGTGGTAATATGTGGTCTGATAATGGTGCGGTGGTATTTGTTTCTTGTATGTGATATTATTGGTCATTTTAAAAATTGAAAACTGGTGGATTAAAAAATCTTTTGGCCAAAACAGAAGCTGCTAAGTATGTGATCTGGTGATGGGAACTGTTAATGTGTGATTAGTGCAGAAGTGGAGTTTTTCTAAGAGAGGGCGATGGGACTGTGGACTGTTCAAGGGGTGGAGGCGGAGCTGGGGTGGAGCCTGGGTGCAGTTTCAAGGGGGTCCCGAATATTTTGTCAGTATGGGGCCCTGAAATTCCTAGTGCTAGGTCTGCCTCCTGACAAAACTGGTGAAACTGATCCAGGTTTGTAGGTCGTGTTGCTCACACCGGCCTTTTCAGCTTTGTAAATGTTCAATAAGATTGAGATCAGGGCTTTGTGAGGACCACTCCAAAACATTGACTTTGTTATCCTTAAGCCACTTTGTTACCATTTTGGCAGTATGCTTTGGGTCATTGTCCATTTGGAAGATCCATTTCTGCCCAAGCTTTAACTTCCTGGTAGATGTTTCTTTAGTATTGCCACATAATCTTCTTTTCTCATGATGCCATCTATTTTGTGAAGTGCACTTGTTTTTTCTGCAGCAAAATAACCCCAGAACAAGTTGCTGCCTCCCCCATGTTTCACAGTTGGAATGGTGTTCTTAGGCTTCAAACTTCTCCCTTTTTCCTCCAAACATAATGATGGTCATTATGCCCAAAAAGTTTAATTTTAGTTTCATCAGACCAGAGGACGTCTCCAAAAATTAAGGTCTTTGTTCCTATGTGCATTTGTAAACATTAATCTGGCTTTTTTGTGTTTTTTTTTGGAGTAATGGCTTCTTCCTGGCAGAGTGGCTTTTAAGCCCATGTTGAAACAGTACTCCTTTCACTGTGGATATTGACACAATCTTACCAGCTTCCGCCATCATCTTCACAAGGTCTTTTGCTTTTGTCCTTGGGTTGATATGCACGTTGGACCAAAGCACGTTCATCTCTGGGAAACAGAACCTGACTCCTTCCTGAGCGTTATGATGCCTGGACTTTCCCATCTTGTTTGTACATGCATATAATTGTTTGTACAGATGAACGAGGCACCTTCAGGTTTCTTGAAATTGTACCCAAGAATGAGTTAGACTTGTGCAAGTTCACAATTCTCTTCCTGATATTTTGGCTGATTTCTTGAGACTTTTCCATGATTCTACACAAAGAAGCAGTATGTTTCAGGTGTGCATTAAAATACCTCCACAGGTGTCTCTAATTAACTCAGATGTTGCCAAAAAATCAAAAGCTTCCAAACATGCCATCATCATATTGGCAGTCCAGAATTATTTAAAGGCATAGTAATCTTAGTGTACGTAAACTTTTAACTTTGCAGTAAGCAATAAAAATGGCTTAAAACATTCTCTCTCTCATTATTCTGGCATTTGGCAAATAATAATAATTATAGTAATTGACCTAAAACAGGAAAGATTTATTCTGACTTCATGTCAGATATTGAGATAAACATGCAGATGTGTCTTTTTATATAGTGTATGGAAACTTCTGGTTTCAACTATATATCGAAATAGACTATTCGACTCTGAATAGACTGTGAAAAAAAATATGAATCTACCACTCTAGTTATCGATTATGCAACCCTGGGTAGATGGCCTCTAAGATTACTCCCAAGTGCACACTCTACGCCTTTAGCTTTTGGGTTGTGAGATGAATTATTTTTGAACAGCCATAGTAAAGTATACCCTCATTAATTATTTTTTTTTGTAAATGTTTTGCTTACCGTTTTCAGAAATTTCTACATTTTCAATAACTGGAAATATGTGTTCTAAAAAAATTTCTCAGAAATATGGATTTTTGACCTTCCTTTCAGTCATGATGACATTAAAGAAGACTGCAGACAGTCTGAAATAGCTGATAACAGAGAGCAACATTTTGGATGCCAGTAGACAGCAGATATAAAGTAGCCTTTATTTTAGCAGGCAGGTAATGTAGGATGCGAGTCTTCCACTCCTAAAGATAGCGGTCACATCTAGGCAGCCGATCCTTCTCGCTGATTGCGGCAGACAGCTGAGGAGAAGGAACATTAGTATGTCTAGAGGTTCCCGTACAAAATTAAAAACAAACATCTCTCACAGAAGCAATTTCATTATTGTATAATTGCACAGCATATTGATGTCACTCCCACGTCGGGGAGGAATGGTAATTGTTTGTGGCTGTAATAAGACGGAGTGCATTAACTATAAAATGATAATATTATGAGAGCAGAAAGTGATTGGTTCTGGAGCGCCAGTGACACATTCGACAGGAGAAGCTGATTAACAATGGAGCAAACTTGTACTTTTACTATTTCTGTGTCACTATAGAAAAATTATCATTTAATTGAATTTCTAATAATATAACATGTAATGGACCCTGAGCCCAAAGCAGCTCATCAAAATCAGATAGGTGGAGTTTCCATTCCCACCATAGACACCACTCATCAGCGCAGATGTGCAGTGCCGGAGAGGGTGCAGTATAATATAGGAGGTTACTCAGGATCAGTAATGTAATGTATGTACACAGTGACTGCACCAGCAGAATAGTGAGTGCAGCTCTGGAGTATAATACAGGAGGTAACTCAGGATCAGTAATGTAATGTATGTACACAGTGACTGCACCAGCAGAATAGTGAGTGCAGCTCTGGAGTATAATACAGGATGTAACTCAGGATCAGTAATGTAATGTATATACACAGTGACTGCACCAGCAGAATAGTGAGTGCAGCTCTGGAGTATAATACAGGATGTAACTCAGGATCAGTACAGGATCAGTAATGTAATGTATGTACACAGTGACTGCACCAGCAGAATAGTGAGTGCAGCTCTGGGGTATAATACAGGATGTAACTCAGGATCAGTACAGAATCAGTAATGTAATGTATGTACACAGTGACTGCACCAGCAGTATAGTGAGTGTAGCTCTGAGGTATAATACAGGATGTAACTCAGGATCAGTACAGAATCAGTAATGTAATGTATGTACACAGTGACTGCACCAGCAGAATAGTGAGTGCAGCTCTGGGGTATAATACAGGAGGTAACTCAGGATCAGTACAGAATCAGTAATGTAATGTATGTACACAGTGACTGCACCAGCAGTATAGTGAGTGTAGCTCTGAGGTATAATACAGGATGTAACTCAGGATCAGTAATGTAATGTATGTACACAGTGACTGCACCAGCAGAATAGTGAGTGCAGCTCTGGAGTATAATACAGGATGTAACTCAGGATCAGTACAGGATCAGTAATGTAATGTATGTACACAGTGACTGCACCAGCAGAATAGTGAGTGCAGCTCTAGAGTATAATACAGGATGTAACTCAGGATCAGTACAGGATCAGTAATGTAATGTATGTACACAGTGACTGCACCAGCAGAATAGTGAGTGCAGCTCTGTAGTATAATACAGGATGTAACTCAGGATCAGTACAGGATCAGTAATGTATGTACACAGTGACTCCACCAGCAGAATAGTGAGTGCAGCTCTGGAGTATAATACAGGATGTAACTCAGGATCAGTACAGGATCAGTAATGTAATGTATGTACACAGTGACTGCACCAGCAGAATAGTGAGTGCAGCTCTGGAGTATAATACAGGATGTAACTCAGGATAAGTACAGGATCAGTAATGTAATATATGTACACAGTGACTCCACCAGCAGAATAGTGACTGCAGCTCTGGAGTATAATACAGGGTGTAACTCAGGATCAGTAATGTAATGTATGTACACAGTGACTCCACCAGCAGAATAGTGAGTGCAGCTCTGGAGTATAATACAGGATGTAACTTAGGATCAGTAATGTAATGTATGTACACAGTGACTGCACCAGCAGAATAGTGAGTGCAGCTCTGGAGTATAATACAGGATGTAACTCAGGATCAGTACAGGATCAGTAATGTAATGTATGTACACAGTGACTGCACCAGCAGAATAGTGAGTGCAGCTCTGGAGTATAATATATAGGATGTAACTCAGGATCAGTAATGTAATCTATGTACACAGTGACTGCACCAGCAGTATAGTGAGTGGAGCTCTGGGGTATAATACAGGAGGTAACTCAGGATCAGTACAGGATCAGTAATGTAATGTATGTACACAGTGACTGCACCAGCAGAATAGTGAGTGCAGCTCTGGAGTATAATACAGAATGTAACTCAGGATCAGTACAGGATCAGTACTGTAATGTATGTACACAGTGACTGCACCAGCAGTATAGTGAGTGTAGCTCTGAGGTATAATACAGGATGTAACTCAGGATCAGTAATGTAATGTATGTACACAGTGACTGCACCAGCAGAATAGTGAGTGCAGCTCTGGAGTATAATATATAGGATGTAACTCAGGATCAGTAATGTAATGTATGTACACAGTGACTGCACCAGCAGAATAGTGAGTGCAGCTCTGGGGTATAATACAGGATGTAACTCAGGATCAGTAATGTATGTACACAGTGACTGCACCAGCAGAATAGTGAGTGCAGCTCTAGAGTATAATACAGGATGTAACTCAGGATCAGTACAGGATCAGTAATGTAATGTATGTACACAGTGACTGCACCAGCAGAATAGTGAGTGCAGCTCTGTAGTATAATACAGGATGTAACTCAGGATCAGTACAGGATCAGTAATGTATGTACACAGTGACTCCACCAGCAGAATAGTGAGTGCAGCTCTGGAGTATAATACAGGATGTAACTCAGGATCAGTACAGGATCAGTAATGTAATGTATGTACACAGTGACTGCACCAGCAGAATAGTGAGTGCAGCTCTGGAGTATAATACAGGATGTAACTCAGGATAAGTACAGGATCAGTAATGTAATATATGTACACAGTGACTCCACCAGCAGAATAGTGACTGCAGCTCTGGAGTATAATACAGGGTGTAACTCAGGATCAGTAATGTAATGTATGTACACAGTGACTCCACCAGCAGAATAGTGAGTGCAGCTCTGGAGTATAATACAGGATGTAACTCAGGATCAGTAATGTAATGTATGTACACAGTGACTGCACCAGCAGAATAGTGAGTGCAGCTCTGGAGTATAATACAGGATGTAACTCAGGATCAGTACAGGATCAGTAATGTAATGTATGTACACAGTGACTGCACCAGCAGAATAGTGAGTGCAGCTCTGGAGTATAATACAGGATGTAACTCAGGATCAGTACAGGATCAGTAATGTATGTACACAGTGACTGCACCAGCAGAATAGTGAGTACAGCTCTGTAGTATAATACAGGATGTAACTCAGGATCAGTAATGTATGTACACAGTGACTGCACCAGCAGAATAGTGAGTGCAGCTCTGGAGTATAATACAGGAGGTAACTCAGGATCAGTACAGGATCAGTAATGTAATGTATGCAGGGCCGGATTAACGTAGGGGCTGATGGAGCTGCAGCTCCAGGACCCTTGTTAGAGATAGGCCCAGTAGCGTAGCTACCGGGGGGGCAGAGGGGGCGGTGTTACTTTCTGCGGCATGGCAGGGAGAATCAATCTCCCTGCTCTGCCGCCCGGCCGCTATGGGGCCCCTGAACAGGCGGTGGGGGCCCGGTGCCAGCAGTGGGCCCCCCGCCCGTCATCGCAGGGTCAGCTGTATCGGCATCCAGCCAATACAGCTGACCGCATTGAGAGAGAAGGAGCGAGCGCTCCTTCTCTCCCATAATCCCCCTCTCAGCATCTGACAGCGGGCGCGATGACGTCACTGCCCGGCGCCGGCAGTCAGACGCTGAGAGGGAGAGCAGTGAGCAGTGCAGGAGCCGGGAGCAAGAGAGGTGAGTACAGAATTTATTATTTTTGTAAAGGGGGTACATTATAGTACAGAGGCTGCCTATGGAGTGCATTATAAGTAAGGCTGCATATGGGGTGAATTATAAGTACGGCTGGATATGGGGGTGCATTATAAGTAAGGCTGCCTATGGGGTGCATTATAAGTACGGCTGGATATGTGGGTGCATTATAAGTACGGCTGGATATGGGGGTGCATTATAAATACGGCTGGATATGGGGTGCATTATAAGTACGGCTGCATATGGGGGAGTGCATTATAAGTACGTAAGTACGGCTGGATATGGGGGTGCATTATAAGTAAGGCTGCATATGGGGTGCATTATAAGTAAGGCTGCATATGGGGTGCATTATAAGTAAGGCTGCCTATGGGGTGCATTATAAATAAGACTGCCTATGGGGTGCATTATAAATAAGACTGCCTATGGGGTACATTATAAATAAGACTGCCTATGGGGAGTGCATTACAATATAGAGGCTGCGCTATATTATGGGCCTCTGCCTCTCAATGCTGGCATGCTGCCCTATATACTATGGCCCCCATTCAATGCTACGCTACGGTATATACTATATACTATAATAGGCCTCTGAGAGGCCGATTATAGTATATAGCATAGCATTGAATGGCCCATAGTAATATAGGGCAGCATTGAGAGGCCCATTCTAGTATATAGCGCAGCATTGAATGGCCCATAGTATATATAGGGCAGCATTGAGAGGCCCATTCTAGTATATAGCGCAGCATTGCATGGCCCATAGTATATATAGGGCAGCATTGAGAGGCCCATTCTAGTATATAGAGCGCAGCATTGCATGGCCCATAGTATATATAGGGCAGCATTGAGAGGCCCATTCTAGTATATAGCGTAGCATTGAATGGCCCATAGTATATATAAGGCAGCATTGAGAGGCCCATTCTAGTATATAGCGCAGCATTGAATGGCCCATAGTATATATAGGGCAGCATTGAGAAGCCCTCTCAATGCTGCCCTATATATACTATGGGCCATTCAATGCTGCGCAACTATGGGCGATTCAATGCTGCGCTATATATACTATGGGCCATTCAATGCTGCGCTATATACTAGAATGGGCCTCTCAATGTTGCCCTATATTACTATGGGACATTCAATGCTGCACCATATACTAGAATGGGCCTCTCAATGTTGCCATATATCTGTGTATGGGGCCTCTCTGACGCAATATTACTAATGTGGCTATGTATGGCAGTATTATTGAGATGGCTATGTGTGGCAGTATTAAGGGGGCTGTGTGGGCACTATAAGGGGGCTATGTGTGGCAGTATTAAGGGCCGTTTAGACTGTCCAAATTCTTGTCTGATCGGCCGGACTTTAATTTTTTCCCAGGGTGCCCTGAGGCTGAGAAGGTTGAGAAAAACTGCTATAGGAGGACGTCAGACTGAGGTGTGAGTTGTGTGTTCCTGTGGAGCAGGTACTAATGTTATAATACATCTTGTGCTGCTGACATATATACAGACATGTTACTGCTATGTATAGCTGTGGTACTGGTATATAAGCAGGTACTAATATTATACATAGATGTGCTGCTGACATATATACACACACAGTACTGGTATATATGGCTGTGATACTGGTATATAGGCAGGTACGTACTAATGTTATAGATGGGCTGCTGACATACATACAGACACAGAACTTGCCATGCGCCTTGACTGACATGGTTTAATTGCTTCACTTATCTGGGTGTTTGCAGGGTCTGAAGTCCCTGTTATGCCCAGGTGCCCCCAAATCACTTCAGGATAGGCCAATGTTTTACTCTTATCCGTTCTTGGGTGTTTTGGCTGTGTGTTTTGAGTCATCCTGTTGGACCCTCATCTTGCGACTGAGACCAAGCTTCCCAACACTGGGCAGCATATTTTTCCCCTGAATGCCTTGCTAGTCTTGAGATTTCACAGTTTAGCGTTCAGTGAATAACCCTGTTTATTTGCCTCATAAGTTACTATCAGCGTGATAACCATAACATACTTTCTATATCCACTGTATATTTGGCATGTATCATATATTTACTTTGTTTATATCTTTTACGTTACATTTTTGGCCTTTGTGAATTGCCGTGTTTGGCCCCACCCCTTGCCCGCCCCTTCAGCTCCAGGCCCATCATGTTCTTAATCCGGCCCTGAATGTATGTACACAGTGACTCCACTAGCAGAATATTGAGTGCAGCTCTGGAGTATAATACAAGAGGTAACTCAGGATCAGTAAAGGATAAGTAATGTAATGTATGTATGGATCGCCCGCCAGGGCAGTGGAGATACTCAGTACCAGGCCGCTTCTTAAAGGGGAAGTGTCACAGCGGCAGTGACCCGGTCCGTGGCCCTGGGCGTACAATAAAAGGGGATATTTACAAGGGATAAAAGTGTTTATAGTAAAGTGTTCGTGACGCCACCTGTGGTACTAGGCAATAAAAGGTGTTAGCCGACGCTGCAGATGCAGTCCTCTAGGACAGTTGGTGATGCAGCAAAGTTGGTATAGCTCTCCTCAGGCAGAGCTTAGTCCCAGGGCAGATGTAGAATGTAGAAGATGGCAATGGATGGTAATGATGGTAGATGTAGCGGTGTTGGATGGGTGACACAGGAATGATTAGAGGACACAGCTGGGTGCAGTTTCCAAAGCTTTACTCACAGTTTTGGTGCGCACAAATGCCCGCTTGGTGCCGTGTCCTCCAGGTGAGGGGTTCAGCAAAATCCCAGGTAGTTCAGGATACACCTTTCCAGGACTCCCTTCAATATGTTCCTTTCTCGGTCGTCTCACTATGCTAACTTTCCACCTTTCCTTCCTGTCCAATACCTCACAGTCAGTGTCCCAAATCAGTAGCCGCGGACCTTGGCGGATGATGTCCTCTCTGCGTCTCCTTGCTCCCTTATGGTTACCTTTTTGGAGAAGATAACTGTGGATTGTAGCTGAGGAACCTAAAGATGCCACTGCCTCCGGCTTGCTAGCTGAGTCTTGAAGTTCTCCACTAGGCTAGGGGCCGGTGTCCCTTCTGCGACCTGGTCCTTCCACTATTGGATCGGGCCTCATTGATGGACTACTCACTATCCTTGCCCCTAGGACCCTTTCTGTCCTTCCAGAAGCTTCTCTCTGCTCCATACATAATCTAACTTTCTCCGTCTGGGGACAAGCTGCTACCAGCTTCAGCTCCCCTCACACTAACTCTGACTCTACAGTCTTGTTCCTGCTCTCTAAGCTCCTCCCCCTCTTTCTACCTTCTCCATCCACCTCCCAACACTCTTTCCTACCCAGACTGGGATGAGACCATCCTCCCGTAGGGTACGTCCAGGGTGCCCAGCTGTTGTAGTCTGTGTTGGGTGCAGGTGTTATAGTCCTGGGTGGTGGTCCCTCCTTACCTGAGAGTGGAGTATCACACCTCTGGATGAGATGCAATACCTCTGTGGCGACTGAACCCTTAGGGGCGCCACATACCACCCCTGTTAAACAGCATGTCCGTGGGCTGAAATTAAACACAGGTTTAAGGCTAGGTTCACATTAGCATTCCTCAGTGCTGTGGAGGGCTGCGGACTTGCTCCGTGAAGCTCTGCCCGCTGCCGCACCTCCGGTCAGCTCCGCCTATGTCTGCATGCGGTCTGCGTACCTATCTTTAACATTAGGTACATAGGCACATGCGGATGTATGCGGATGCCTCTGCATGCGTCGTTTTGATGATGCAGCAAACAAAACAAATTCCAACACGGTGCATTCTACGCGGGTTGCCGCAATGTCAAAAAGACGCATGCGGAGGCATCCGCATACATCCGCACAGCCTGCGTACCTAATGTTAAAGATAGGTATGCAGGCCACATGCAGACATAGGCGGAGCTGACCGGAGGAGGTGCGGCTATGGGCAGAGCTTCACAGAGGAAGTCTGCAGCTCTGAGGAACGCTAATGTGAACCTAGCCTAACAGGGAAACATACAACATTTTAAAACGTGCACATTAACAAGTAGAAGAATGAATAAAACACAACTTCCCTTTATGGGAGGCACTTTTTCTTAAACGTTGCATAAATAACAGGTAAACAAACATAAACATGACTAATACTGACATTACTGTTAAATAGAACATTCTTTGGCATTTATTAGAATTTACTACAGGTAAACTTCTTTTTAATTTTTACTGTAAAAGTGCTATCAAACTAATCTTCATAAACATTCACATTAGTATATTCAACTTCAAGTGCTATAAAAGACTTTCAAATTAAGTGCAGTAAACTTTTCTTTCAAGTTCAACAGAATTTTCTCTTTTTCTTTTAGTGCAAACCCCATCCGGGGTGTTCTCTTAGTGCAACATGGAGGACCCGTCTCAAACCCCCAACGTAGGCCTTGGGCGGGCTACAAGGCATGGCTGGTCTCCACTTTGGACCACTACTTCGGCCACGCCAAACTGGTTTTTGTTCTGAGGTCAGTTGTGCAGAGGTATAGGGTGTCAGCGCACCCTACAGGCTTTCAAGTAAAACCAAGAAGGAGCACCTTAAGAGATGCTTAACTATTTACAATAAAAAGTTTTGAATCACGCCTGGTCCATGATCTCTCAGTTGTTTTACAAGAAAAGTGAACGGGTACAACTCTTTTTCAAAACCCAACCTCTCCAACACCTCACAGTCAGTGTCCCAAGCCAGTAGGCACGGACCTTGGCGGATGATGTCCTCACTGCGTCTCCTTGCTCCATTATGGTTACCTTTTGGAGAAGATAACTGTGGATTGTAGCTGAGGCACCTAAAGATGCCACTGCCACCGGCTTGCTAGCTGAGTCTTGAAGTTCTCCACTAGGCTAGGGGCCGGTGTCCTTTCTGCGACCTGGTCCTTCCACTATTGGATCGGGCCCTATGGATGGACTACTCACTGTTGTGAATGGGTTTGAGATGAGTTCTGAGCAGAGGCTCCCTCTGGTGGTTACAAGCGGTACTAGTGAAGATTGTGAGGACTGGGAATCAGGTGTTACTGACTGGTCTTATATAAGGGAGTCATTTTCCCATCAGGGTTGCCGGTGATCAATTGTTCTGGTCTGAATCCTTCTTTCCAGTTTCCCTTGTAGCCTGCTGTGTCGTGTCTGCATCTCCTGCTACCAGATAAGAATTTTTCTTCTTTTGTGTTTTTGCTATATTTTTGCATTTTGTCCTGCACTTCTGTGGGGGCCTTCAGGGTCCCCTCCGGGGGCTTTTGCCCTCTCTGTTTAGTTCAGCCACTGAGTTTTGTACTTTTGCTTTTTCCAGTTTTTTCAGTGGCTGCTGTTTTGATTTTCTTACACCAGAGAACTAATTTAGGTCGTAGAGGTCGTGTGATCTCAGGTGATTTGAAATTAGTAGAGTTGGTGTTTTTCAGGGTTTTCTGGGATTGCAGTAAGTACCCTTCCTATCCTTTTCTATTTAGTTAGTTTGGGCCCCAGCGTTTGCTCATACTATTTTCTTTCTGTGTCAGTATTTCCTCTTGTCTAACCGCCATTACATGTTTGGGGGCTTTCTATTATCTTTGGGGTTCTGCTCCGGGGCAGATAGCTTTCCTATTTCTGTCTTTAGGTGTAGTTAGTTTCTCAGGCTGTGACGAGGCGTCTAGGACCAACGTAGGAACGCTCCACGGCTGCCTCTAGTTGTGGTGGTTAGTCAGGGTACTGCAATCTCATAGATTCCAACTGCTCTGGTGTATTTCCTTTTTACCTGCACTCCTCAGCTACCGAAACACAACAGTATCACCGGCCCATAAATTGTATGGTACTCACAGAAGGGAAAAAATATTGTGAAGGAAGAAAGGTTGTCAGAGTTGTCAGAGATATTTTTCTGTTTGTTGCATTTTTTTTTTTTTTTTTCCCTCTGTATCTCTGGGTGCTGGGGAGGATTTTTTCTCCCAATGGAGTTTGCACAGTTGTCTGGCCGTGTGGATCAGCTTGCCACTGAGGTTCAGAGTATTGCTGCATATCTTGCTAGGTTGCCTGTTGTGGAACCTAGGATTCCCATGCCAGATTTGTTTTTAGGGGATCGAGCTAAGTTTCAGAATTTCAAAAATAATTGTAAATTGTTTTTTGCCTTAAAATCTAAGTCCTCAGGAAACGCAGCGCAGCAGGTTCAAATTATCATCTCTCTCCTGCGCGGCGATCCTCAGGATTGGGCTTTTTCCCTGACACCTGGGGATCCTGTTTTGAGTGATGTTGATGCATTTTTTCAGGCTTTGGGGTTATTGTACGATGAGCCTAATGTCACTGATCAAGCTGAAAAAGCCTTGTTGGCATTAAATCAGGGGCTTGATGACGCTGAGTTGTACTGTCAGAGATTCCGTAGGTGGGCAGTCCTGACCAAATGGAATGACGACGCTTTGGCGGCCCTTTTCCGGAAGGGTCTGTCGGATAATGTAAAGGATGTTATGGTGGGATTCCCTGTCCCCTCTGGTCTCAATGATTCTATGTCATTAGCGATTCAAATTGACAGACGTTTGCGTGAGCGGAGAAGTATGCGTGGAGTGGTGTTGCCTTGTGAGCCAGCTCCTGAAACCATGCAGTGTGATAGAGTGGTGTCTGGGGCACAGCGTCATGAGTTTCGAAAGCGCAATGGGTTATGTTTCTACTGTGGTGATGCCTCTCATGCTATTTCAGTCTGCCCTAAGCGGGGAAGACGTTTTGCACGCTCAGTTGTCTTGGGTAGTGTTCAGACTAAGTTTTTATTAACTGTCACTCTGATATGCTCTCTGTCCTCATTTTCTGCTCAGGCTTTCGTTGATTCTGGAGCAGCTATTAACCTGATGGATTATGATTTTGCTAAACGTTGTGGGTTTCCCTTGATACCCCTACAGAAGTCTATTCCCTACTGGGGATCGATTCTACCCCTTTGGCTGAGAATAAACCCCAGTTTTCTACTCAGGTGATAATGAGGGTTGAACCTGATCACCAGGAGTGCTGCAAATTTTTGGTTCTATATAATCTGCATGACATTATCGTGCTGGGTTTCCCTTGGTTACAGTCTCATAATCCTGTTTTGGATTGGAAATCTGTGTCTGTAACCAGTTGGGGCTGCCAATGTGTTAATACCAACACTCCTGTTTTTTCTGCCTCCCCCCAGGCTCAGGATGTTCCTGACTTTTTGTTTGATTTTTCTGATGTGTTTAGCGAAAGTAAATCTGCATCTTACCTCCCCATAGGAGCTATGACTGCGCTATTGAATTAGTGCCGGGTAGTAAATTCCCTAAAGGTCGCCTTTTTAACTTGTCTGTACCTGAACATGACGCTATGCGGTCTTATATCAAGGAATCATTGGAGAAGGGTCATATCAGACCATCCTCTTCACCCTTAGGTGCCGGTTTTTTCTTTGTGGCCAAAAAAGATGGTTCATTAAGGCCGTGTATTGATTATCGTCTCTTGAACAATATTACTGTGAAATATCAATACCCGTTACCCTTGATTTCTGACCTGTTTTCCAGGGTGAAAAACGCTACTTGGTTTACCAAGCTTGACCTCAGGGGGGCGTATAACCTTATTCGCATTAAGCACGGGGATGAATGGAAGACGGCATTCAATACCCCCGAAGGGCATTTTGAGTACCTAGTGATGCCCTTTGGGCTCACTAATGCTCCTTCCGTCTTCCAGTCCTTCATGAATGACATTTTCAGGGATTTTGTGGACAAATTTCTGATTGTTTATTTGGATGATATCTTGATTTTTTCTAATGACTGGGACTCTCATGTGAAACATGTTCGAACTGTATTCCAGATTTTGAGAGAGAATGCTCTGTATGTGAAGGGATCAAAGTGTCTTTTTGGCGTACAGAAGATCTCATTTCTGGGATTCATTTTGTCCCCATCTGTTATTGAAATGGACCCGGTCAAGGTTCAGGCCATCTATGATTGGGTCCAACCTACTTCATTAAAGGCTCTTCAGAGATTTTTGGGTTTTGCCAATTTTTATCGTAAATTTATTGGTAATTTCTCGGTTATTGTTAAACCATTAACTGATTTGACCAGAAAGGGTTCTGATGTGGTGAATTGGCCTCCTGAGGCAGTCTCTGCATTTCAGGAACTTAAGCAGAGATTCACTTCTGCTCCTGTTCTACGGCAGCCTGATGTTTCTCTGCCATTTCAGGTGGAGGTTGATGCCTCTGAAATTGGGGCAGGTGCCGTTTTGTCCCAAAAAGATCCAGAGACCTCTAAAAGTAACCCTTGTGCCTTTTTCTCTCGAAAATTTTCTCCTACTGAACGTAATTATGACGTGGGTAATCGGGAGTTATTGGCTATGAAGTGGGCTTTTGAAGAGTGGAGACATTGGCTGGAGGGAGCCAAACATCAGGTGGTGGTCCTTACGGACCATAAGAATCTGGTCTATCTGGAATCTGCCAAGCGACTCAATCCTAGACAGGCCAGGTGGGCCTTGTTTTTCACACGTTTTAATTTTGTGGTTTCCTTTCTTCCTGGCACTAAGAATGTTAAGGCGGATGCCCTCTCGAGGAGTTTCCTTGCGGACTCTCCTGAGTTATCTGATCCTTCTGTTATTTTGAAGGAGGTGTAGTTCTTTCCGCCATCTCGCCCAATTTGAGACTTGCTCTGGAGGGGTGTCAGGAGGATAGGCCCGAGCGCTGCCCTGTTGGAAAATTGTTTGTCCCGGACCAATGGAAAAGAGTGTGATGTCTGAGATTCATTGTTCCGTATTGGCTGGGCATCCCGGAATTTTTGGTACCAGAGACTTGGTTAGTCGGTCCTTTTGGTGGCCTACCTTGTCTCGCGATGTCAGGGAATTTGTGCAGTCCTGCGGGACTTGCTCTCGCTCCAAGCCTTGCTCTCGCTCTAGTGGTTTGTTGATGCCATTGCCTGTGCCCAAGAGACCATGGACCCATATCTCTATGGATTTCATTTCCGATCTTCCTGTTTCTCAGAGAATGACCACCATCTGGGTAATTTGTGATAGGTTTTCCAAAATGATACATCTTGTGCCATTACCTAAGTTGCCTTCCTCCTCTGAATTGGTGCCGTTGTTCCTTCAGCACGTGGTTCGTTTGCACGGCATTCCTGAGAACATTGTGTCTGACAGAGGAGTCCAGTTTGTTTCCAGATTTTGGAGGACTTTTTGTTCTAAACTGGGTGTTCAATTGTCCTTCTCCTCGGCATTTCATCCTCAGACCAATGGTCAAACTGAGAGAACAAACCAGACATTGGAGACTTATCTAAGATGCTTTGTGTCTGCTGATCAGGATGACTGGGTCTCTTTTTTGCCTTTGGCTGAGTTTGCTCTTAATAATAGGGCTAGCTCTGCCACTTTGATGTCTCCGTTTTTCTGTAATTCTGGGTTTCACCCTCGATTTTCTTCAGGACAGACGGAAGCTTCTGTCTGTCCAGGTGTTGACTCTGTTGTTGAGCGTATGCAACAGATTTGGGACCAGGTAGTGGAGAGGTTGTCCCTCTCTCAGGAGAAGGCCCAGCGGTTTGCTAACCGGCATAGGACTGATGGTCCTCGGTTTAAAGTGGGGGACTTGGTCTGGTTGTCCTCAAAGAATATTCCTATGAGAGTAGCATCTCCTAAATTTAAGCCTAGGTTCATTGGACCTTATAAGATCATGGAGATTATTAATCCTGTTTCTTTTCGTTTGCTTCTTCCAGGGACATTTAAGATCCATAACGTGTTCCACAAGTCCTTGTTGAAGAGGTTTGTTGAGCCAGTGGTTCCTGCTGCTGTGCCTCCTGACCCTGTTTTGGTTGAGGGCAATCTGGAGTATGTGGTTGAGAAAATATTGGATTCTCGTTTTTCTAGACGAAGACTCCAGTATTTGGTTAAATGGAGAGGTTATGGTCAGGAAGACAATTCTTGGGTGTTTGCTTCGGACATCCATGCTAGGAGACTTATCCGTGCGTATCATAGAACTCATCCTGACCGACCTGGTTGCTCAAATGAGGGTTCGGTGACCCCTCCTCAAGGGGGGGGTACTGTTGTGAATGGGTTTGAGATGAGTTCTGAGCAGAGGCTCCCTCTGGTGGTTACAAGCGGTACTAGTGAAGATTGTGAGGACTGGGAATCAGGTGTTACTGACTGGTCTTATAAAAGGGAGTCATTTTCCCATCAGGGTTGCCGGTGATCAATTGTTCTGGTCTGAATCCTTCTTTCCAGTTTCCCTTGTAGCCTGCTGTGTCGTGTCTGCATCTCCTGCTACCAGATAAGAATTTTTCTTCTTTTGTGTTTTTGCTATATTTTTGCATTTTGTCCTGCACTTCTGTGGGGGCCTTCAGGGTCCCCTCCGGGGGCTTTTGCCCTCTCTGTTTAGTTCAGCCACTGAGTTTTGTACTTTTGCTTTTTCCAGTTTTTTTCAGTGGCTGCTGTTTTGATTTTCTTACACCAGGGAACTAATTTAGGTGGTAGAGGTCGTGTGATCTCAGGTGATTTTGAAATTAGTAGAGTTGGTGTTTTTCAGGGTTTTCTGGGATTGCAGTAAGTACCCTTCCTATCCTTTTCTATTTAGTTAGTTTGGGCCCCAGCGTTTGCTCATACTATTTTCTTTCTGTGTCAGTATTTCCTCTTGTCTAACCGCCATTACATGTTTGGGGGCTTTCTATTATCTTTGGGGTTCTGCTCCGGGCAGATAGCTTTCCTATTTCTGTCTTTAGGTGTAGTTAGTTTCTCAGGCTGTGACGAGGCGTCTAGGACCAACGTAGGAACGCTCCACGGCTGCCTCTAGTTGTGGTGGTTAGTCAGGGTACTGCAATCTCATAGATTCCAACTGCTCTGGTGTATTTCCTTTTTTACCTGCACTCCTCAGCTACCGAAACACAACAACTCACTATCCGTGCCCCTAGGACACCATCTGTCCTTCCAGAAGCTTCTCTCTGCTCCGTACTTAATCTAACTTTCTCCGTCTGGGGACAAGCTTCTACCAGCTTCAGCTCCCCTCTCACTAACTCTAACTCTACAGTCTCGTTCCTGCTCTCTTAGCTCCTCCCCCTCTTCCTACCTTTTCCACCCACCTCCTAACACTCTTTCCTACCCAGCCTGGGATGAGACCATTCTCCCGTAGGGCACGTTCAGGGTGCCTGGCTGCTATAGTCTGTGTTGGGTGCAGGTGTTATAGTCCTGGGTGGTACTCCCTCCTTACCTGACAGTGGGGTATCACACCTCTGGATGAGGTGCAATACCTCTGTGGCGACTGAACCCTCATGGGCGCCACATGTGCAGTGTCTGCCCCAGCAGAATAGTGAGTGCAGCTCTGGTGTATAATACAGGATGTAACTAAGGATCAGTACAGGATCAGTAATGTATGTGGATCGCCCGCCAGATCAGTGGGGTACTCGGTACCAAGCCAGTGTCTTAAAGGGATGTGTCACGGCAGCAGTGACCCGGTTCGTGGCCCTGGGCATCCAATAAAAGGGGAATATTTACAGGGGATGATAAAGAGTTTGTATTGAAGTGTTCGTGACGCTACCTGTGGTTTCTGGTCAGAAGTGACCAGCGCTGCAGTGCAGAACCTCTAGGACTGATGGTGTGATGCAGCAGAGTTGGAATAGCTCTCCACAGGCAGAGCTTGTTGTCCCAGGGCAGAAGTATGATGTAGAGGATAATGGTGTCGGTAGATGTAGCAGTGCTCAGTGAGTGCCGCAGGAAGAACTCGAGAGGACACAGTCAGATGCAGTTTCCAAAGCTTTACTCACAGTTCTGGTGCATGCAGGTGCCCGCTTGGTGCCACGTCCTCCAAGTAAGGAATCCAGCCAGCTCCCAGGGTAGATGGAGAACACCAGTCCAGAGCTCCCTGCCAGTATATGCCTTTCCTGGCCGTCTCACTGTGCTGATTCTTACTCCTCTTCCTTCCCAGCACCACACAATCAGTGTCCCAGTCTAACAGCTGCGAATCCTGTCGGACAACGTGACCCAGGCGTTTCCTTGATTCTATATAGCTGTCTTCCTGGAGAAGATAATTGTGGTTGTTTGCTGTGACCCCTAAAGTTGCCACAGCTGTCGGCTTGCTAGCTGAGTCCTGTTGTACACTCCACTAGGCTAGGGGTCGAGACCCTTCTGCGACCTGGATTCTCCCAGCTGATATCCGTCAGCCTGGAACGAGCCCCACGGGAGCCTATAATAACACTTTTATTAAACACAATCAAAAACTGTCATCGTTTGAGGTAGGTGGCAGATTCTATCCCAGCCGGGGCATCTTCTAATGTCCTTGTACTTTGTGGAGGACCCGCTCAAAACCTCCAACGTTGGTCTTGGGTGGGCTGCAAGACATAACTGGTCTCCCCCTTACACCTCATCTTTGGCCACATCTAACGGGTTTTTCTTCTGATCTGTAATTGTGCAATGATGAGACCTTATTCTGCTAAAGTGTATGTAAAACCAGGAAGGAACACATAAAGAGGCGCTAAACTATTTACAGTGCAGTTTTTGGACCATTCAGTGTTCATGATCACTTATTCTTTTTCCTTACTGAAGAATACTAAAACATCTTGTCGAAACCCTCCTGGGGTTAACTATGTACAATTTAGTTCAACTTTTTTCTTCACTTTATTGGGGCTGAGTGTCACAGCCTTCTGTCAGGGTGGAAGCACTAGGGTTCTTTTGCTTCCAGGGCAAGATCTGCTGTCTGTTGCTTCCTTCTGGGATGGGATGTGGTTGCTCCCTGGGCTACAGTAGTGGTTGGAGCAGCCTGGATTATTGCTGCCTGCGGGACTTCATCCAAATCAGTTATCTTTGATGGCGCAACTGCAGCCTGGGGAATTGGTGGCACTGCTGCAGCCAGTGTCACTGCCATCTGCTGCGGAGCCGGTGGTGGTGCTACTGATGTTGAAGCTGTGGCGACCGCTGCCCCCTGGTGGTGGCTTGGAGTGAACTCAGCGGGGATCCTGCACACGTGGAAAGTGTACCATCCACTTGCACCAAGATGGCGGATGAAGGAGACGTGCTCTCCAGGAAATAAATCACCCTCTGGATGTCCCCGAATGTCTACTCCTCTTTGGTCAGACCTCATCTGGAGTACTGTATCCAGTTTTGGGCTCCACATTTTAAAAAAGACATCAACAAACTGGAGCAAGTTCAGAGAAGAAGGACTAGAATGGTGACTGGTCTGCAAACCATGTCCTATGAGGAACGGTTGCAGGATTTGGGAATGTTTAGTTTGCAAAAGAGAAGACTGAGAGGAGACTTAATAGATGTATACAAATATCTCAAGGGCTGTCACATTTTAGAAGGATCATCTTTATTCTCATTTGCACAAGGAAAGACTAGAAGCAATGAGATGAAACTCAATGGTAGTAGACACAGATTAGATATTAGAAAAAACTTTTTGACAGGGTGATCAGTGAAAGGAACAGGCTGCCACGAGAGGTGGCAAGTTCTCCTTTAATAGAAGTCTTCAAACAGAGGGTGGACCGATATCTGTCTGGGATGATTTAGTGAATCCTGCTTTGAGCAGGGGGTTGGACCAGATGGCCCAGGAGGTCCCTTCCAACTCTACCATTCTATGATTCTATAAATGAGATGGGCCTCCACATCCCGCCGATTAACAAATAGGTCTGGGGCTTTCCGAGAGTCCTGGATAAACCCGAACCCTCGTTCAAGGTTGAAGCTAAGGACTCAGCCACACCCCATAGGGTTCAGGTGTTCCAGAGTTTTCCCCGGAGCCTGGGTCTTACCCACGAGGTCCTTCTCCGCCAGGGCCGCTCGCTGGGCTTGCCGTTCTCGCTCCTCCTGCTCCAGTTTTTGGACCTGCCTGCGGCCAGAGGTGTAGCTAGGCTTTCTGGCACCCGGGGCAAGAATTCGGTTCGGCGCCCCCCCCCCCAAAAGCACACATGCGATTTGCACACTTCGTCATGTACCGACGAGCTGCTCTCCCTAATGCTCTCAATGTGTTCAGTGAAAAACTGAGAGAAGGAAGAGAAGCTTGTTGTCACAGGACCATAAGTATGAGAATCGCATATGAGTGAAGTGTCCATGTGATTATTACTGCAACCTGCAGAGCTGAATCCTGACATTGCAGCTTCTGAATTCTCACAACGAATGCACTGCACACTTTTAGGGTTCTCCCTTACTGGTGGCAATAATACACGGTCATGTCAGCACAAGCATGTGATTTATATACTTCTGGCCACATTCTGACTAGACGTGCCCGGCCTCGCTCTGTTTATTTTCATTGAGTGAGGCCACACATGTCTAGTCAGCATGTAACCGCATGTATGTAAATTACCGGCACGAGAGAATCCTAACAGCGTGCAGTGAGCACTGTGAGTATTCTGAAATTGACTAATTCTCATGTTTTTATTTATGTTAGGAGCATTAAAGGGGTTGTCCAGGTTTGTGCTGAGTCTGCAGTCATTCTATATGACTGCAGACTCAGCACAGACCTGGAGAACCCCTTTAATGCTCCTAACAAATAAAAACAGGTCAGAGCGGTCAGAGCTTCAATTGTACTGGCGTCTGTATAGACACCAGTACAATTGGTCCCTGGGAGCCTGCACGTGGCAGCTTCTCTGCGCCGGCTGTCAGCTTGACAGCCGGCACAGGAAACCGCCGACTCCCAGGCCCGGGGCGGCAGAATGCAGCCGCGGGGGAGACACTGTGGACCGCCACATTAGGCGGCCCGACTGCGCCCCCCTGCCGGCTGCGCCCAGGGCACATGCCCCGGCCACCTCCCCCTAGATACGCCTCTGCCTGCGGCAGAACTCCTCCGTGGTGATGGGGAACCCCATGCGGTCAGTCCCATTGTAGTCATCCCAGATAAGGACCTCCGGCTTGTACTGCACCGTGGGAGGCTGCCGCAGTACCGGAACAGGTATTCCTCCCTGCGGGATGACATTGCGGTTCCAGACTACATCTAGTTCCAGCTGGCCAGACTTTGGGGTCGGTGGTAGCCCGATGGGACCTAGCCACTCCTCCCATGTCCCAGGGGCGCTGCTCGTACCTGCGTTCCTGGTGCAGCGGTCATGGGTCACCACCTCCGGTGGCGTGGGGACTGGAACGGCGGGTACCGGTGATAAAGGCTCTGGGACGGTAGGTACCAGTGGTGTGGGTACTGGGGCTTCAGGTACCGGTGGCGTGGGTATCTGGGAACTGGGGGCCTCTTGCTTGGCGGCATGTCTCCTCCTCTCCAACAAAGCCTGCTTCCTCTCCAGACGGCGGGCCAGCTCTTACACTTCGTGTTCTACACCGGCCAAGTCAACATCCTCCTGGGAGCTGGAGCCTAATTCTTTAGAGCCGGATAAATTCTTTCTCCTTCCCGCACTCCTCAGGCCTCCCTCCGCTCTCCATGATGGCCTCCTGGTGTACTGGCTTCTCCTTTGCTCTCTTTCCCGTCGCTGAGCATCTCTCCAACCCGAGGGGCGGTGTATTTTTCCTTTGCCGCCATACCACGCCAGAATTCGGACCCCCCTGGTGGTCGGCCATGATGCAGTTGCATAGAAGTACAAACAGGGGAGGTTCATGCTGTTTTGCGCCCTTTCTTGTGTACCGCCCACGACGGCACACCTCACTGCACACCTCGTGGAACCGCCATGGCTGCCATCTTTACAGTCCAAATTACAGTCCAATAGGTTCACTCCTTTACACATTCTGTTAGGCGCACAAGACCCTCGTTCAAGGGTCAGTTCATCCTGTTCGTGATGCCAAAATGGATTGCCCGCCAGGGCAGTGGGGTACTCGGTACCGGGCCGATGTCTTAAAGGGATGTGTCACGGCAGCAGTGACCCTGTCCGTGGCCCTGGGCATCCAATAAAAGGGGAATATTTACAGGGGATGATAAAGAGTTTGTATTGAAGTGTTCGTGAAGCTACCTGTGGTTTCTGGTCAGAAGTGACCAGCGCTGCAGTGCAGAACCTCTAGGACTGATGGTGTGATGTAGCAGAGTTGGAATAGCTCTCCACAGGCAGAGCTTGTTGTCCCAGGGCAGAAGTATGATGTAGAGGATAATGGTGTCGGTAGATGTAGCAGTGCTCAGTGAGTGCCGCAGGAAGAACTTGAGAGGACACAGTCAGATGCAGTTTCCAAAGCTTTACTCACAGTTCTGGTGCATGCAAGTGCCCGCTTGGTGCCACGTCCTCCAGGTAAGGAATCCAGCCAACTCCCAGGTAGATGGAGAACACCAGTCCAGAGCTCCCTGTCAGTATATGCCTTTCCTGGCCGTCTCACTGTGCTGATTCTTACTCCTCTTCCTTCCAGCACCACACAATCAGTGTCCCAGTCTAACAGCTGCGAATCCTGTCGGACAACGTGACCCAACATGTAGACTAGGGGCCGAGACCCTTCTGTGACCTGGATTCTCCCAGCTGACGTCCGTCAGCCTGGAACGAGCCCCATGGGTAGCCTCTGCTCAGCTGTGACTCTGAGAAATCCCTTTCCCCTCCAGGGAGCTTTCTTCTATCTTTCTGTCTGTTCAGCAGCTCCTCCAGACCAGAAGACTGCTGCACGGTTCTATCTCTTCCCGCCTTCCCCTATGGGAAGACTCTCTTACTTCCCTCTATTCTCCTGCTCTAACCCTCAAGCTCCACCCACCATCTAACACCCTTTCCTAGCCAGCAGACATGCGAGAGGAACTGCTGCTAGTGTGTGTGATGATGCAGTGTTGTGTCAGAGCCAGGTTAAGTGTCTCCATCTTGCCTGAAAGATGGGATACCACACCTCTGGTTGAGGTGCAGTACCTCTGTGGCGACTGGACCCTCAGGGGCACCACATATGTACACAGTGACTGCACCAGCAGAATAGTGAGTGCAGCTCTGGAGTATAATACAGGATGTAACTCAGGATCAGTAATGTAATGTATGTACACAGTGACTGCACCAGCAGAATAGTGAGTGCAGCTCTGGAGTATAATACAGGATGTAACTCAGGATCAGTAATGTAATGTATGTACGCAGTGACTGCACCAGCAGAACAGCGAGTGCAGCTCTGTTCAGCTGTTGCTCGCTGTGGTCATTGTGGGTGCGGTCGACACTGATCCTGCTGTGTGCTCCTGAGCTCCAGAGAATCACCACCTCTCCACCCGGGAAGTTGCTCTCTCTCTTACCAAGGAAGGGAGTGGGTAAGAGCAATGGAGCCAAGTCCCAGGCTTTTTTCCCGGACCAGGCTGGTGGGGGGTCAGAAGAAACCAGCAACCGGCCTGCACATCAGTGGACTCGGGGTGAGACGCTCCACCAGGAGTCGCAGCAATGTGGCTCCTACTCCCCCCGGGTCTGCAGAGACCCAGAGAAGCCGCAAGGCTTCCAACATAGAGGAGAAACCTGCAAGCGTGCGATATGGCGGTCCTTCTGGAAGAAATCTAAGTGCTCACAGAGATGAGGCCGACCTCATTGAGGAAGGTTGTGGGCTTCAGAGACCCCGGGAGTCTCTGTCCACCTATGGCTCCCGGGTCATGAGCCACCTCCGTGAGTATGAAGATGCAAGCAAGAACCTCAGGAGGCTCCAAGAGGAGCTGCGCTGCACAAGCGCCAAAGCTGTAGGTTCCTCCAAGCAGAGGAAGACCCAACTCCAGGCAGAGATAAAGAGACTGAAACGTGAAATAAATGAGCTGGAGGTAGGGAAAGCCTTCATAAGAGAGAAGAGTGGTCCCTTCAAGGAAAAACTAACGAATGAGGATAGATTTAGAGAAATGGCTGATAACAGAGAGCAAAGGCAGATGGGCTGCAGCCTGAGAGCCAGGTCGATGATGATGATGAGGAGGAGGATGACCAGCAGAAAGCCCTACCTGGCGGCCTGCAAAGTCCCACGCAAGCCTCATGTAGCGAGCTCCCAATAGTACAGGTGACATTGGCATCTGGTCGCAGTTGTGCTGGCTCTGAGGAGGACAGTGATAACAGCGGCCAGGGAGGGGCGCTAATGGCAGAGATAAAGCTCCTGGAGTGTCACGCTGTATAGCAGATATATATATGTGATGACAGTAATCTATATCAAAAGGGCAACATACTATATAACATGCGCATAGATATATGATAACATAGAATTACCTGACAGAATGTCCAGTGGGTCAATACGGAATCCGTTATACGCTGTCTCTGGCTAGAGGGTGACCGGGGTCTATGCTGACCCTAAACTGGGGTCCTAACTAATCCCTCTACCTGGAGGTACTGTTAAAGGTACAGAGGTCCAGGCCACCAGCGTAAACCCTGTCTCCTATCAATCCCTGCCAACTGTAATCTAGTCCTAAGAAGGACCCTGATTACCACCAAAGGGAATGAACAGGTAACGGTAAATGAACAGAAAGACATACAAGAAAGACAAGAAATAAAGTAAATAAAGTCTTACATACAACACTCACACACAGTAGGAACACCTAAGGTCTCAGAGATACACTTTAAGCTATAAGAGTAAAAACAACTAAGGAGCTCTTAGCTTAAGTATTCTCAGAACCGATCCAGTCTGCTAGACTACATGAAGGCTTTCACCGGCATCTAACACCCAGACTGGCAGGGATATAAAGGAAGCTAATTAGAACATAATCAAAAGCAGCCGGGCGAGGCTGGACCTAGTCTTAGCAAAGAGCTAGGTAAAATTAACTCTCTCATAACCAAACACAAAGTAACAGCAACTCAGCTGCGAGAAGTCAGAATGTGCAATCGCGACGATCCTCGCGGCGATGCACCCATGACAGTACCCCCCCTTCTACGAGGGGCCTCCGGACCCTCAGGGCCAGGTCTGCCCGGGTAAGTTGTGTGGAAGGTCCGAACCAATCGATCTGCGTTAACCTCCGACGCAGGGACCCACGTCCTCTCCTCAGGACCATACCCCTTCCAATGAACCAGGTACTGAAGGGACCGACGACTGAGACGTGAGTCAATGATTTTCGACCCATGAAATTCCACGTTATCATTGACCACCACTGAAGGAGGAGGTAGAGGTGACGGTATGACTGGTGCCACATACTTTTTAAGTAATGACTTGTGAAACACATTATGAATTTTAAACGTAGGAGGGAGGTCCAGACGAAATGCCACAGGATTAATTATGGAACTGATCCTGTACGGCCCGATGAATCTGGGACCCAACCTCCAGGAGGAAACTTTAAGTTTTATATTCCTGGTAGACAACCAAACCAGATCGTTCACCTTCAGATCTAGACCAGAAACTCTCCCCCTATCAGCCATCCGTTTGTAACGGTTCCCCGTAACCTTCAGTCTTAATCGATCTGGAACTATCAGTCTCCCTGAAAGTCCCACAGGGGCGTCCCCCTGAGCCCCCCAAAACCTCCCCCTCAAGCTCAGAGCATACAGCTGACACTACAACTCCCTCCTGAGGAATAGGAACCGGATCATCCGTCCTCCCGGCCCCTGGGAAAGTACGAGATAAGGCATCAGGAAGCAACTTTGTTGAGCCGTCATATGCGCGATGAGGAGGTAACTCTTTACACCCCTCCTCTGAGAACATCTCCCCAAAGTCCTCCAGAAAAGGAGACAAAGTCCTAGGCACAACCGCACCGATGACCGTGCTCATGCAGTTATTCCTGCAAAATTCACCCCACTGGCTTATCTTTCCGGATTGCCAATCAATCACTGGGTTATGTTTAGCCAACCAAGGAAGTCCCAACACAATAGGAGTAGGTAGACCCTCCAACACATAACAAGACAATTGCTCTTTATGTATTGCCCCTACTCGAAGATCTATGTTATGAACAGCTTGTACCAAGCTACCTTGACCGAGAGGTCTAGAATCAATAGAGACTATAGGGACCGGTTTGGCCAATACACTCAGTTGCATACCATGCACCTGGGCAAACCGAGCGTCCACCAGATTAGCCCCGGACCCACTATCAAGAAAAACAGAAATCCTCTCAGTTCTAGTACCAATCACCACCTCCGCAGGCACGAGAAACTGAGAGGGATTTGGGGACGAAATACACACTCCCAGGTTAACTCCTTTGCTCAAAGAGGCCCGGGATGGACACCCCCCAACAAAATGTCCCTCTCTCCCGCAAAAGAAACACCTTCTAGTCTTGCGGTGCACCGCCGGTTCCCTCTTACAAAAGGATGTCCCTCCCAACTGCATGGGTTCCTCAGAACAGACCAGGGGAACCTCAGTATAAGGGACTTTAGTAGTAGGTGGAGTCATCACGGGAGGCGGAGTTACCTCGCGTCTTCCCCGAATTCGTCTATCAATGCGAATAGCGAGGGCCATAGCAGCCTCCAGTGATGGAGGAGACTCATACTGAGCCAACACATCTTTTAATTTGTCAGACAACCCTTGACAAAACTGGCTCCTAAGAGCTGGGTCATTCCACTGAGTATCTGTTGCCCATCTACGGAACTCAGAAGAATATTCCTCCGCTGGACGATTTCCTTGCCGTATTTTACGTAACTTTGTTTCAGCAAGGGAAACTCGATCCGGATCATCATATACCAGACCCAGGGCAGTAAAAAATCGATCCACTGACTGGAGATCTGGGGAGCCTGGAGGAATAGAGAACGCCCAAGATTGAGGGTCCCCTTGTAAGAGCGAGATAACAATTCCCACCCTCTGCTCTTCACTCCCAGATGACCGAGGCCGCAGCCGAAAGTACAATTTACATGCCTCCCGGAAAGTAAAAAATTTGTCCCGCCCACCAGTGAACCTGTCCGGAAGAGCAACCTTAGGTTCAGATCTGGTTTGCTCCGGGGGGGACAAAACCTTGGACTTAATGTCTGCCAACTCCATGGACAACCCCTGCAACTGCCGGGCCAGCTGGGCTACTGGATCCATGACAGCTGGGGAGAATCTTTAGTATGGCCGGTGAAAATGTCACGCTGTATAGCAGATATATATATGTGATGACAGTAATCTATATCAAAAGGGCAACATACTATATAACATGCGCATAGATATATGATAACATAGAATTACCTGACAGAATGTCCAGTGGGTTAATACGGAATCCGTTATACGCTGTCTCTGGCTAGAGGGTGACCGGGGTCTATGCTGACCCTAAACTGGGGTCCTAACTAATCCCTCTACCTGGAGGTACTGTTAAAGGTACAGAGGTCCAGGCCACCAGCGTAAACCCTGTCTCCTATCAATCCCTGCCAACTGTAATCTAGTCCTAAGAAGGACCCTGATTACCACCAAAGGGAATGAACAGGTAACGGTAAATGAACAGAAAGACATACAAGAAAGACAAGAAATAAAGTAAATAAAGTCTTACATACAACACTCACACACAGTAGGAACACCTAAGGTCTCAGAGATACACTTTAAGCTATAAGAGTAAAAACAACTAAGGAGCTCTTAGCTTAAGTATTCTCAGAACCGATCCAGTCTGCTAGACTACATGAAGGCTTTCACCGGCATCTAACACCCAGACTGGCAGGGATATAAAGGAAGCTAATTAGAACATAATCAAAAGCAGCCGGGCGAGGCTGGACCTAGTCTTAGCAAAGAGCTAGGTATAATTAACTCTCTCATAACCAAACACAAAGTAACAGCAACTCAGCTGCGAGAAGTCAGAATGTGCAATCGCGACGATCCTCGCGGCGATGCACCCATGACATGGAGTCCCCAGTGTGCCTTCAGAACTTCCATCTTGGTGATGATTTACCGGAGGAGGCACTTGGGGGCCGGAAGAAAAAGACAAAGACCACCAAGCCAAAGCTGCAGGAAGTGGTAAGCTACGTGTATGCCTCCCTCCCTGTACTCCCTGAGTTGGCTGTTGGATCAGTTTGCTGTATAAGCCCCGTTGCCCTGCCCAGCTTGGGTTCTGCTGTGGATTTGGTGCAAAGGTGCAGGGAGATTACAGAGCATGGTAGTGAGGCGCAGAGCTCCATTTCTGCTTGTATTAGCAGAGACGTAGCAGGAGGTGCATCAGCCGAGAGGCTGGACAGTGAGGGCGGCCCGGCGGTGGGCAATTGGTCAGACCACGATTGTGGTGCGCTCCTAAGTGGAAGGGGGAGTGACCCAGTGTCGGGGGTGGCTCCGGTAGCGCCCCTCAATGATGTTGCCGCTGATCACTTAGTTGAGAAGCGGCGAGAGTATGAGGGGGTTGCCGGGGCTGGGAGTTCCAGTCCTCCCAAAGTCTTATTCTGTGTTGGCGCCGCTGGTCAACAAGATACTGATGTAAAGGATCAGCGGCGCCTCACAGCAGCAAAAGATCAGCGGCGTCTGTTAACAACTGTGAAACAGCAGAAAATACCAACTGATGATGCGGAGGGCACACGTAAGTCCAGGGGTGAGGTCGCCTCCAGTTCTGTGGAGGAGACTGAATCCCTTGTGCCTGATGATGCGGAGGTCAAAATGTCATCCCCTGTTGTCATTGGTCCAGCAGGAGTGAATGTGGTGGTGGGTATGGATGTGGAAAATTCTTTGTCTAGTGGTGTGGTTGAAGCTGACATTTTCTTTTTGCAAGAGACCAGGCTGCCAAACATTGCAGATGTGTTCAAAGCTAAGAGGGAGTGGAGATTCGGTCCCTCCTATTGGTCTCTTGCGGCCGAGCCATATAGCGGAGTGGCGGTCCTTTTTACCGCACCGGTGGAATGCAGACAGGTTATTGATTTAGAAATGGGGAGATGCCTGATCTTAGATGTCCTCATGAAGGGACAAGAGCTCCGGCTCATTAACATCTATGGTCCCCAATCTAAGTGGAACCGGAAGTGTCAAGCCCTACCTTTTTACAGGTCAGCAGGTTGTCTTTGGAGAGGACTTCAATACTGTCACAAAGCCCCGAGATAGAGGAGGTTCCAGAGACATGCTGACTTATGATAGCGTTGCCCTTAATAGTATAGCTAGTGAGGCTAGCCTGGTGAATGTCCACATTCGGCACACCTCAGGCCACGAGGGGTTCACCTATCATAGAAGGTAACTGTAGGTCCAGTATAGATAGGATTTATTTAAGGAGGAAGCTGTCTCTTCAGCAGTGTCTGTTGTTGAGGTGGAGTTCTCCGACCACTGTTTAATTTTGTTTTCTCTGAATGTTACAGAAACCCTCCGGATGGGAAGAGGCTTTTGGAGGCTCAATTCATCTCTCTTGGAAGAAGTGGGATAAGACAGTCCTTTGATGACTTTCTTCAGAGCCAGGTACCCTTACTGGATCTTTGTAGTAGTAAGTCAGAGTGGTGGGAGATGTTCAAGAAAAGGGTGGTGAGATTCTTCCGCCAGTTCTCGAGCCTCAGAAGTCTGTACAGGTACCGCCTGTATCAGGGTCTGAGGAGGAAACTTGAGCATCTTGTCTCAGTTGGAGGTAGCCGCGAGATCTCCAGAGTGAAATTATGAGGTGTCAGTACAATAGACACGCATCTTTGGTTTTTGAGAGGGATTACGGGAAGTACCGCTCGCCCGACCCTTACAGAAACTTCAAGATGTCAGTGAATAGTAAAGTAGTTACAGGACTGGTTGACACTGCAGGGTCCTTGAGGCGATCCAGATCAGGGATCCTGGAGGTTGTCAGATCCTTCTACTCGCACCTCTTGGGGAAGAGGGATCTTGATTAGGATGAGATGTCGGCTTTCCTGGCTGAAGCCATCCCTGAACCAGGGGTAGACCCCTTTCTTGACGCTTTGACACAAAGGATCAGGGAAGAGGAAGTTAAGTTGGCGATTGAAGGGCTTGCCCCCCAAAAAATTGCCCGATCCAGATGGCTTAACATCTGAATTCTACAAGACCTTTAATCCCTTTCTGCCAGCTGACGGAATAGTACGCGATCCGCCCGTGCCTATTAACTAGTTAAATCCCGCTGTCAAAGCTGACAGCGGGCATTTAACTAGGGCTTCCGGCCTCCTGGCCGGAAATGAGCTCATCGCCAACCCCCGTCACGTGATCGAGGGTCGGCTACGCATTGCCTTGACAACCAGAGGTCTCATAGAGACCTCTATGGTTGTTGCCGGCTCATTGCTGTGAGCGCCGCCCGGTGGTCGGCGCTTAAAGCAATGCAGTAAATCTGCTACATATGGGCGATCTGCTTATCACCCATATGTAGCAGAGCCGATCGAGTTGTGCATGCTTCTAGCCTCCTATGGAGGCTATTGAAGCATGCCAAAAGTAAAAAAAAAAGTGTTTAAAAATTAAAAAAAAATTAAAAAAACCTAAAAGTTCAAAATCACCCACCTATCGTCCCAATCAAAATAAAACAATAAAAAAAAATCACACATAAACATATTTGGTATCGCCGCGTTCAGAATCGCCCGATCTATCAATAAAAACAAGGATTAACCCGATCGCTAAACGGCGTAGCGAGAAAAAAAATCAAAACGCCAGAATTACTTTTTTTTGGTCGCCACGACATTGCATTAAAATGCAATAACGGGCGATCAAAAGAACAGATCTGCGCATAAATGGTATCCTTAAAAATGTCAGCTCGGCATGCAAAAAATGAGTCCTAACCCGGCCCCAGATCACGAAAAATGGAGACGCTACGGGTCTCGGAAAATGGCGCAATTTTTTTTTTTTTTTTTTTTTTTAGCAAACTTTGGAATTTTTTTTCACCACTTAGATATAAGAGAACTCAGACATGTTTGGTGTCTATGAACTCGTAATGACCTGGAGAATCATAATGGCAGGTCAATTTTAGCATTTAGTTGAACCTAGCAAAAAAGCCAAACAAAAAACAAGGGTGAGATTGCACTTTTTTTTCAATTTCACCGTACTTGGAATTTTTTTCCCGTTTTCGAGTACACTACATGGTAAAAGCAATGGTGTTGTTCAAAAGTACCACTCGTTCTGCAAAAAATAAGCCCTCACATGGCCATATTGATGGAGAAATAAAAAAAGTTATGGCTCTGGAAAGAAGGGGAGAAAAAAACGCAAAACCGAAAAAAGCTTCGGGGGTTAAGGATGCTTTGGTCCCCTCTTCACTGAGGTATTCAATGAGTGTCTTTCCTCGGGCGCTGCCACTGGACCAGGCAAAAGCATTTGATCAGGAAAATCATGAGTACCTCTGGTTTATCCTTCTGTGATATGGCTGGCCGGGGGGTTTGTTGATTGGCTTTAAACCTTGCACGGTGGGGCAGAGAGTTTCCCACTTGTGAACGGTTGGATTGGCAGCTCTTTTGAGGTTGGATCTGGTGTTCGCCAGGGTTGTCCCTTGAGCCCGCTGCTGTACGTATTTGCGATTGACCCACTTCTTAGGAAGGTGGAATGTGGACCGTTGGCCGGGATCAGGATGGACCGGGCAGCACTGGAAGCTACTCTGAGGGTGGTGGCATATGCCAATGATGTCACTGTTTTTGTTTCCTCTCACGAGGAGGCAGGATGGCTGATGTCAGAGGTAGACCGCTACTCGGAGGCATCCGGGTCCAAGATCAACCAGGATAAGTGTGAGAGTCTCTGGCTGGGAGGAGGAGATCCTGGTTTTGATCTCCCGGACACCCTTCCAGGACCCAAAGTCTCTGCAAAAGTCCTTGGCATCGAATTTGGCCAGGGGGATTACCTCAAACAAAATTGGGACAGCAGGCTAGAGATCGCCACTCAGAAGGTGAACCAATGGAAGGGTTGGTCTTTAACCCTAAGGAAAGGGTAAACCTGATCAAAACTTACCTGCTCCGTTTACTGATTTATCTGGGCAGTGTGTGCATCTTGCCGGAGTCTCTCTGGACTCGGGTCTACAGTTTGTTCTTCCAACTGTTATGGGGGAATAGACTGAACCTGGTCAAGAGGGAGGTTACTTACCGCACAAGGAGACTAGGAGGGTTGGGTATGGTCAACACTGAGGCATTCCTCGTGGATACCTCCATTAAGATATTGAAAACCTCTGGAAAGAGTGAGCTCCTCTGTGGGTATTCTCCTGTAGGGGATGGTTTCAGCTGTAAAGTACTAGCAGGAACGCGGGATGCAGTGACGGACGGGAGGAAGAGCAAGGGTTAACAGGTTTATTTACAGGGGAATACTCCACGCAGGGAGGTAAAGGGTTAAACAGTGGACTAAACAGAATCAAAAAGGCAAAGGATATGGTGAAGTGAAGAACAACATTTAAGATAATGGCAGTTCGTTAGCACGTGTGTCATGGAAGTCCTTAAACTGCAACTCCTGCTGCAAATTCAATAGCGCCGATTATGGCTGGCGCAGTGTCCTTTCCAGGAAAACACTGTAGCACGATGGTCTGTCTTCTGGCGGCAGTGGTCGGTCTCCGGTACCTCCGACTGTCCCTAGTCCATATTCTGCAGTGGCCTACAAGGGTATGGATCACTGTACTATCTAAGCCCGACGTGACTCCTGCACAACCCTCCTCACAGTCTCTGTCAAGCGAGCCCAAAGTGGCTGATGGTAATACGGGTCACAATCCTGTACGAGCCCAACGTGGCTCAGCAAGTGGTTACTGGAACGGTCACGGTGCAAGTGTCTGTCCTGTCCCTGGTCACTCTAATGGGGTACGTGTATTGTACTCACGTTCTGCGCTTTGCTTTCTGGCAGTCACCGGGCTTACACTGCATGTCTCTTTCTCTCTGGTCAGCGCTATTGGCGGTGGGCGACAACGGGCACCGGCTTGCACTCTGCTGGTGCTCTCAGGGCGGAGCACTTCTCTCTCTGGCTGCTGCACGGCTGGCTTGGCTCTTCTCGGTGTGCATGCCTCTGCTCTGTACGGCTCTGCTCTGTATTGCTCTGCTCTGCATGACTCTGCTCTGCACGGCTCCGCTCTGTATGGCTTTGCTCTTTCCTGCTGCAGAACACCCTGGCTGTCTCTCTCTAAGCTGCTGCTGATCACACCGCTCCCCTCAGCGCAGCGGTCCTCCTGCAGACGGTGAGGGACCCTCTCAGTGCGGCCTGTTGCGGCGCTGGCACTCTGTGTGTAGAGGGAGAGCGGAGTGTGCCTCACGCCTGACTGCGCGCTTTACTTCGTTGGTGCCAAACGCCTTTGCTACACGCGCTTTTCTCTTTTATCCCCTTGCTGCTGCGCGCGCTTTTCTCCTGTCTCTCCCCTCCTTCCTCGGTCAGCAGGAAGCTCCGCCTCTCTAGAGCTTCCCTCAGGCAAAAGGGGAAGGTCCGCCTCACTAAAGCTTCCCCAAGAAACAGAGGATGGAGCCTTTTTAGTTCATGACCCGGCATGCAGGTACCCGCTCTCCGGTCAACCTCCCTACACAGCCTTTCTTCCAGGAATGTGAGACAGGAGGGCAAGTGAAGGATCTTCGCACACCGCATGGACATCTTCCGGCTTACGCTACCTTGGTTCTGAAAGTAATTCGCCGGTGGGGTCTGGGAATGTGGGAGATCAGGACTCTGCCAAGGAAACTCCTTGACAATAGGGTTCTGTTGATCCATTTCCAGAGGCCTCTGCCGCTCAGGGATTGTCCAAGTCGGGATCTTGGGGTGGGTTTGCATCTTTTGAATTCTATCAGGATCCCCTTGAAGTTTTGGAACTTGGCTTGGCGCTGCTTCCATGGGAAACTGTGTGTGAGGGACAATCTGAAGTGTAGGAGCTCTGAGGACAGGAACTGCCCTCGGGAGCATTGTGGTACCATGCTGGAAAGCATGTGTGTAGCCCAGCTGCGCTCTGGAGCCACATGTTACCCTGGAGGATGCATGAAAGGTAAATCACAATCACCTAATATTCATTCACACTTCACATTTCCCTGGTGCCACCAGAGGGAGCCCTTGAAGAGTACGCAGGAATATAAGGGTGTGGAGAGACAGAGCAGTAGACAGAGTCTGCAGATAAGTCTATCTGAGAGATTGTCAGAGTGTGTTCCAGAGCAGACAAGCTGAGAGGGAAAGACTAGCTAAAGAAAGACTTATGTGAAAGCCTGAAGACAAAGAAAGCTGACATCTACTGCTGGTTGTGCTTATGTTAAAGGTGTGAGTAGGACGACAGACAAGTGGAAAAAGGGAAAGAGAGAGTGACAGAGGTCGACAGCATTGACAGCTTACCTCCACTCTGCACTACCGGACACCGGGTCCGAGCTTGCTAGCTTCTTCAGGACTAGTAGGAAAACCCGGAGACCCTGCTGGATTCCAGATCGCAGGGGCCCAACAGTGCTGATACGTAACCGGGGTCAGGAAGAACAGGAGTCTAGCAGGACGCTGCACATAGAGACTTAGTTCTGTCCAAAAGAAGGCTCCACCACAAGGTCAGCCAAGCGTAGCTGAAAAGACGGAGTTAGGCTTTGTTTTATGCAAGTCAGAAACTCACACACATAAAGAAGGAAGGAGGCCCTACATCTACTCAGTGGTTTACTGGACATGCATCCTCCACCCTGACAGCTTCCCGGGACGTGCCTGAATCCACCACCAGTAAAGGTACAGAAAGAGACTCTTTGTGTGTGTCTGCCTTATTGATCCTGCACCCCTACACCGCCATATTCCCTGAGGGATCAGTCTCGCCTGTGGGAGACTTAACACCTTGCTGCCCAGTAACAACCCCTCAGAGGATCTACCCTGCAGCGCTGGTCACCCTGACCAGGAACCACAGGTGGCGTCACGAACATTTCTATCATCCCCTGTAAATAACTCCTTTTTAGTGAGCGCCCAGGGCAACGGACCGAGTCGTGCTACCCGTGACATCCCCCAGTAAAGTGAACGGGCTCGGTGCCGAGTACCCCAAGGCCCTGGCTGAGCGACTCACATGGACCACTTCCTGCTTCATTGTCCCTTCAACACAGAGGTATACAACAGGGTGGGCACCTCCATTGGCTGGTCTCGGCTAACCAGTCTCTCCTATGCGGAATGGGCCTATGGAGCATTCGGAGACCTTGGTGGTCGGGACCACTGCACCTTATTTCTAGTTAGCGCAGTGGTAAGGTATCACACATGGAACACACGGTGCTTAGTGTCGACGCAACAGAAAAATCCTCCCAGTGGACGTTGTGTTTAGGACCATACTCGGGGACCTGGTGAAGGTGCGCTCTCTGGAGTATGATAGACTGGGCAAACGTAGGGCCACTCTCCTCTGGAGGGGCTTTTCTTTTAGTGTGCCCTAGTGTGGTCATCTCCTTTCCTGGTTGTGGGCTGCTGCTGACACTGTAGATTTTTGTTTTGTGTGATCGGTATACAGTGATGTAGGGATGCAGGCGCGGAACTTGGGCTTAGTGATTTGCGGTTATTGTACTTTTTGTTTCTGTATATATTGTATATGGGGATATAGATTTAGGTGTAGGTGTTAGGTTGGGTGGTGGGAAAAGGGGCAGGTGTGGTCATCTTGTGGGACTATGGGACACTGGGGTGTTTGAGGGAAAAATTAGCACTGCCTGATCTGGCCTATGGACGTTCGACATGGACTGAGGCATGAGACGCAGGACCAGCTCTCAGGTCAGTGCGGGGGTTGGGAATGTTGGGCTTGAATGTGGGGTGGTTAGAGTAGTCTTGTATATATTTGTATAGTTTGTGGTTATTTTATATATATATTTATTTCATTGTCTCTATTTTTTATTATTTTTTAACGAACTGAAGAAGACTCCAGGGTGTAGGAGTCGAAACGCGTTGTCCTGTAATTTTTTATTACCTGAATAAAGCAGACATTTATATATAACATCTATGAGAATCTCTATACGGGAGCACTGGCTACATATTGGGATTTTCTTTGCTATCTATTGTTTTACCACGGATGTCTGAGGGCCTTTCCGTGTGCCCAGTCAGCCGAGCTGCAGAGTGTTCTCCTTGGAATCCTGTTGGATCCCCTTTAAATGCTTCATTTTCGCCTTTGACTGGGTGAGTGCAATTATATAAGCGTGCAATTCACACTTAGTTTCTACTGCACTTAGATCATGAGCGGCGTTGTTCTCTTTTTTTTCCCTATCCTCAGGGTTGTTTGGATTCATGGATCTTTGTAGTAAGAAGTCAGAGTGGTGTTAAATGTTCAAGAAAAGGATGGCAAGATTCTCCAGCCAGCTCTCGAGCCTCAGGAGTCTGAACAGGCACAGGTGTTAGTACAATAGGCACGCATCTTTGGATTTTGAGAGGGATTATGGGAAGTACCACTCGCCTGACCCTTACAGAAACTGCAAGATGTCAGTGAATAGTAAAGTAGTTACAGAATTGGTCGACACTACAGGGTCCCCGAGACGATCCAAATCAGGGATCATGTAGGTTGTCAGATCCTTCTACTCGCACCTATTGGGGAAGATGGATCTTAATTGGGATAAGATGTCGGCTTTCCTGGCTGAAGCCGTCCCCGAACCAGGGGTAGACCCCTCTCTTGACGTTTTGACAGAGATGATCAGGGAAGAGGAAGCTAAGTTGGCCATTGAAGGGCTTGCCCTAAAGAAACCGCTTAACATCTGAATTCTATAAGTCCTTTAAGGATGCTTTTATTCACCTATTGACTGAGGTATTCAATAATTTGGCACTCTGCCAAAGTCAATGAGGAGGTCTGCCCTGATCATCTTGTCAAATGGTAAGGCCCCATCTTGCATTGAGAATTGGCATCAGATAGCGCTTCTCAATGCAGACAGGAAAGTTCTGGCAAAGGTGCTGTTTAATCGGCTGGTGAAATTTGCACCCTAACTCCTTTCGGAGGCCCAGTATTGCTCTGTTTCAGGCCGCAGCACATTTAGTGCTGTGTTCAGTGTCCGAGAGGCAGTGGAGCAGGGTTGGGCTGGTCGCCATTAGGGGTACATGCTGTAAACTGGACCAGGCAAAAGCGTTTGATCGGGTTAATCTCGAGTACCTCTGGTCTGTCCTCCTGAGAAATTGCCTGCCGGGGGGGGTTGTTGATTAGCTTAAGACCTTGTACAGTGGGGCAGAGCGTTGAGGTTGGTTCTGGTTTTTGCCAGGGTTGTCCCTTGAGCCCACTGCTGTATGTGTGTGCGATTAACACACTTCTTAGGAGGGTGGAACGTGGACCATTGGCCGGGATTGGGATGGACCGGGCAGCATCTGAAGCCACTCTGAGGGTGGTGGGGTATGTAGATTATGTCACTGTTTTTGTTTCCTCTCATGAGGAGGCAGAGTGACTGATTTCAGAGGTAGATCGCTACTCAGAGGCATCTGGGTCCAAGATCAACGGGGTAAGTGTGAGAGTCTCTGGCTGGGGGGAGGAGACCCCCTGGACTTGATCTTCCTGACATCCTTCCAGGACCCAAAGTCTCTGTAAAAGTCCTTGGCTTCGAATTTGGGATTACCCCAAACAAATTTGGGACAGCAGGCTAGAGATCGCTACTCAGAAGGTGAACCAATGGAAGGGTTGGTCTTTGACCCTAAGAGAAAGTCTAAACCTGACCAAAACTTACCTGCTCCCTTTACTGATTTATCTGGGCAGAGTGTGCATCTTGTCAGAGCCTCTCTGGACTCGGGTCTACAGTTTGTTCTTCCAACTGTTATAGGGGAATAGACTGAATCTGGTCAAGAGGAAGGTTGCTTACCGTATAAGATTGGGAAGGTTGGGTATGGTCAACCCATTGATATTCCTTGTGGATACCTTAAGATCAATATTGCAAACCTCTGGAAAGAGAGGGCCCCTCTGTGGGTATTATGCTGTAGGGGATGGTTTAAACCTTTCTTCCAGGAATGGGAGACAGGAAGGCAAGTGAAGGATCTTCGCATACCACATGGACATCTTCCGTCTTACGCTACCTTTGTTCTGAAGGCAATTTGCCAGTGGGGTCTGGGTATGTGGGAGATCAGGAGTCTGCCAAGGAAAATCCTTGACAAAAAGGTTCTATTGACCCATTTCCAGAGGCCTCTGACGCTGAGGCTAAGTTCACACGTTGCGGAATTGCCGCAGAAATTACCGCGGCAATCCCGCACTTCTCCCGCGGGAAATACGCATTTTTTTTGTATGCGTATTCCCGCCAGAAACTAGCGTTTTGCAAGCGTAATTAGCTTGCAGAATGCTAGCGTTTTCCTAGCGATCTGTAGCATCGCTTGGAAAACTGATTGACAGGTTGGTCACACGAGGCAAACATAGTGTTTGACACGTGTGACCAACTTTTTACTATTGATGCCGCCTATGCCGCATCAATAGTAAAAAGATCTAATGTAAAAATAATAAAAAAAATAATAAATAATGATATTCTCACCTTCCGGCGGCCCCCGCAGCTTTCCCGCCTTCAGCGACGCTCCCGGCAACTCCCGGTCCCAGGAGTCCTTTGCGACAAATCACCCTGATGACGTAGAATCACGCGAGACTGCTACGCCATCTGGGTGATTCTCGCAATGCATTACTGGGACCGGGAGTTGCCGGGAGCGTCGCTGAAGGCGGGAAGGTTGCGGGGGCCGCCGGAAGGTGAGAATATCATTATTTTTTATTTTAATTATTGTTTTACCAGGGATATGGTACCCAGGGCCTGGAGGAGAGTCTCCTCTCCTCCAGACCCTGGGTACCACCGCACATGAACCGCTTACATTCCGCAAAATTAATGAACATGTTGCTATTTTTTCCGCGAAGCGTTTTTTTCGCGGAAAAAAACGCAACATGTGGCCAAAACATGCGGAATCAATTAACATGTATAGGATGCTTAATGCTTGCATTTTTTTCGCGTTTTTACTGCGGAAAATCGCGGAAAAAACGCGAAAAAAAACGCAAAAATTCCTGAACATGTGCACTTAGCCTGAGGGATTGCCCAAGTTGGGATCTTGAGGTGATTTTGCAGCTTCTGAATTCTATCAGGATCCCCTTGAAGTTTTGCGACTTGGCTTGGCGCTGCTTCCATGGGAAACTGTGTGAGGGACAATCTGAAGTGTATGAGCTCTGACAACAGGAATTGTCCTCGGGACCATTGTGGTACCGTGTTGGAAAGCATGGACCACTTCCTGCTTCATTGTCCCTTTAATACAGAGGTGTACAAAAGGGTGGGCGCCTCCATTGGCTGGTCTCGGCTGGCCGGTCTCTCTTATGTGGAATGGGCCTATGGAGCATTCGGAGACCTTGGTGGTCGGGACCGCTGCACCTTATTTCAAGTTAGTACAGTGGTTAGGTATCAAACGTAGAACGCACGGTGCTTAGCATCGATGCAACGGAAAATCCTCCCAGTGGATGATGTGTTTAGGACCAGACTTGGGGACCTGGTGAAGGTGCACTCTCTGGTGCATGAGAGGCTAGACACACGTAGGGCCGCTCTCCTCTGGAGAGGCTTTTCTTTTAGTGTGTCCTAGTCTGGTCATCTTTCCTGGTGGTGGGCTGCTACTGACACCGTAGATTCTTCTTTTGTTTGATTGTTAAACAGTGATGTAGGGCTGCAGGCGCCAAACATGGGTTTTGTTATTTGTGGTTATTGTAGTGTTTGTTTCTGTATATATTGTATATAGGGATATAGATTTGGGTGTAGGTGTTAGGTGGTGGGAAAATGGGGGAGGTGGGTTCATCTTGTGGGACTATGGGACACTGGGGTGTTTGGGTGAAAAACTGGTACTACCTGATCTGGCCCATGGACATTGGACATGGACTGAGGTATAAGATGCGGGACCACCTCTCAGGTCAGTGTTGGGGTTGGGAATGGTGGGATAGAGTGTGGGGTGGTTAGTTTAGTCTTGTATATATTTGTGTTTATTTAGATATATGTATATATTATTTTCTTTGGTGACCAGACCGGAAGGTGTAAGTAGTTATTATTAGTTATAATTCTGTATATACAGTCAGGGCCAGAAATATTTGGACAGTGACACAATTTTCGCAAGTTGGGCTCTGCATGCTACCACATTGGATTTGAAATGAAACCTCTACAACAGAATTCAAGTGCAGATTGTAACGTTTAATTTGAAGGGTTGAACAAAAATATGTGTTAGAAAATGTAGGAATTGTACACATTTCTTTACAAACACTCCACATTTTAGGAGGTCAAAAGTAATTGGACAAATAAACATAACCCAAACAAAATATTTTTATTTTCAAAATTTTGTGGCAAATCCTTTGGAGGCAATCACTGCCTTAAGTCTGGAACCCATGGACATCACCAAACGCTGGGTTTCCTCCTTCTTAATGCTTTGCCAGGCCTTTACAGCCGCAGCCTTCAGGTCTTGCTTGTTTGTGGGTCTTTCCCTCTTAAGTCTGGATTTGAGCAAGTGAAATGCATGCTCAATTGGGTTAAGATCTGGTGATTGACTTGGCCATTGAAGAATGTTCCACTTTTTTGCACTCATGAACTCCTGTGTAGCTTTGGCTGTATGCTTGGGGTCATTATCCATCTGTACTATGAAGCGCCGTCCAATCAAGTTTGCAGCATTTGGCTGAATCTGGGCTGAAAGTATATCCCGGTACACTTCAGAATTCATCCGGCTACTCTTGTCTGCTGTTATGTCATCAATAAACACAAGTGACCCAGTGCCATTGAAAGCCATGCATGGCCATGCCATCACATTGCCTCCACCATGTTTTACAGAGGATGTGGTGTGCCTTGGATCATGTGCCGTTCCCTTTCTTCTCCAAACTTTTGGCTTCCCATCATTCTGGTACAGGTTGATCTTTGTCTCATCTGTCCATAGAATACTTTTCCAGAACTGAGCTGGCTTCTGGAGGTGTTTTTCAGCAAATTTAACTCTGGCCTGTCTATTTTTGGAATTGATGAATGGTTTGCATCTAGATGTGAACCCTTTGTATTTACTTTCATGGAGTCTTCTCTTTACTGTTGACTTAGAGACAGATACACCTACTTCACTGAGAGTGTTCTGGACTTCAGTTGATGTTGTGAACGGGTTCTTCTTCACCAAAGAAAGTATGCGGCGATCATCCACCACTGTTGTCTTCCGTGGGCTCCCAGGTCTTTTTGGATTGATGAGTTCACCAGTGCTTTCTTTCTTTCTCAGGATGTACCAAATTGTAGATTTTGCCACTTCTAATGTTGTAGCAATTTCTTGGATGGGTTTTTTCTGTTCTTGCAGCTTAAGGATGGCTTGTTTCACCTGCATGGAGAGCTCCTGTGACCACATGTTTCCTTCACAGCAAAACCTTCCAAATGCAAACACCACACCTCAAATCAACTCCGGCCCTTTCATCTGCTTAATTGAGAATGACATAACAAAGGGATTGCCCACACCTGTCCATGAAATAGCCTTGGAGTCATTTGTCCAATTACTTTTGGTCCCTTTAAAAACAGGGTGGCACATGTTAAGGAGCTGAAACTCCTAAACCCTTCATCCAATTTTAATGTGGATATCCTCAAATGAAAGCTGAAAGTCTGAACTTCAACTGCATCTGATTTGTTTTGTTTCAAATTCATTGTGGTAATGTCTAGAACCAAAATTAGATAAATGTTGTCTCTGTCCAAATATTTATGGACCTAACTGTATGTATAATGTGTGTAAGGAGAGATCTAGAGAGAGAGAGAGAGCGGCTGGACCAGTGTTCATTATATGGATTATTTTCTGGTTTATATTTTCGTTTTGTTTCTGTTATTATTGTTAGGGTTTTCATTTTTATGATAAAAAATCCTCAGGATAAGGTTGTGATATATGTACACAGCTTCTATACCAACTGGTAGGTGAGATAAAATGGCCCTAGTATGTGTCTATGTATTTTAGGGATGCTGAGGGAGCAGTTGTACTTGTAAGTAGAGAATTTGTTCAGATTTGGCTCTGGATACGATCGGACTCGAATATTGAATTTGCAATATTCGTCGAACACAGCCGAATGTCATATGAGTCAATGGGAGTAAAAATTACCGAATATGTTCGGAACCGATCGTAAGACATACATTTGGCCCGAATAGTGTTAGAATATGGCCCGAATATGTCAAAATCAGATTCAGGGCCAAAATCTGAACAAATTCACTCATCTCTACTTGTAACATAAGAAGATACCACTATTAGAAACGGCATGTTAGAAGGGGTAGTTTGCATCGTGGCCCAGGAGGTTTAAAGCGGATTTGTCATTAGATTTCAAGTTATATACTGTATACAGTATTCAATAGATCTCTTAGATTTGATGGTATGGATTTTCACAGTAAGTACACCAGCCTCCTCAGTTGTAAGGGATCTATATAAAAATGCATGCAGATTGTATTGTGAAATCTGGCGACAGATCTACACTTTGAGTTATGTCTTTAATTCTGAGCCTCACAGGGGACACGTCTAGTGTGAGAATCTATAAGAGGAACACTCTGTACATATGGAAGAGGCTGGAGGTTAAAGACGTGGGATGTGCAAACTTGTGTTTTCAATAAATGTAAGGGAATGCTAGGAATTTTGAGCATATTAAAAGGGTGGACAGCGGAGTGTTATTGATACAGTGACCTCGAATAATGTTACATTATTGGAAAAGGTCAGAAACATATTAACCATATCTCGGAGGAGCCAGCAGTACTACTTCCCCCAACATGTAACATTGCACATTCCTATTCTGAATCTGTATTCTCCGGAGAGTCACTCATTATAAAGGTACTAATCGGAGAGGCGCGTCATTAATACAGATAATGTGATACCCCGGTAGCATAGCGTGGTGGTATAATAAGTCGTGTCCATGCAGCATGACGTCACTGACCGCAGGACGCATTTAATATGTATTTATTGATTACTAGTGCGTGTGCTTTCCCTCATGGGGTACCAGATTCCTCCCCCAGGAGACCAAGGTCAAGAGAGCTACTTGATCATGTAAAATACCTCAGAGACATTGACTTGTACGTGTTCATCCCCAGATGACTGCGAGAAGTGTCAGAATAACCCGGAGAATGCGCTTCACAGCTGGGGCTCCGGTTATGAGATGTAAATTGAGCAGATGGGAGGTAGAAGGCTGGTTAATTACCCTGAGGTGGAGGGGGGGGAATATCCCAAGCCGCCAGGCTTCCATCCTCTGACTCTGAAGGGAACACTTTTTCTGTTAAAGGAGAAATTATATCATATAATGATTTTCCAATATACTTTGTTCTTCCATTTATCACTATTTCAAGAGATCTCTCCTTGCTGACCATGATTGGTAACAGCCAAAAACCTGTTCACAGATGAGCAGCGATAATTGTGTCTGAACCACCAAAGCATGAGCAGCAGATCCATCAAAAGCGATTTCTAGACACACAAAAAATTATCAGGCTGTGCCTCTAAACAGTCCCCAACTTCCCTGCCTACTACACTTTGTACCCCCAGCTAAAACCCTCAGTGCTTGCTGATACTACCTACAAAGCACCATTCTGAGACTCCTATAGAGTCTCAGGAAGGATAAATTGTGCCCAAACAGTTCTCCTTCATTGCATTCTCCAAAAGTACTTAGTATGCACTCTCCTAACACTCTGCTGTTACAGGTGCTGGTACTGGCACCACACATGCTCAGTATATCTATAAAACCTACAAAAGCACCATCCTGAGATTCCTATACAGTCTCAAGATGGATAAATTGCTGATGAAATAGTTATCCTTCATAATATTCCTCCTACATCACTTAGTATGTACTATCCTAACACGCTGCTGTTACAGGTACTGGTAGTTGCACATAGGATCAATATACCTATAATACCTACAAAGCACTATCCTGAGACTCCTATACAGTCCTATACAGTCTCAAGAAGGATAAATTGTTGCCCAATCAGTTCTCCTCCATATTATTCCTTTCACATCACTTAGTATGTATTATCCTAACATGCTGCTGTTACAGGTGATGGCACTTGCATGACACAGGCTCACTATTCTGTAGGGGGATACTGTAGGGAAGCAATGACTACTGTAGCACTTTCAATGCGCAGCTCCATCCACTCTGGACAAAGTAACAAGCTGATAAAATTACTTGGTCTGTGTAGAGCCTGCAATGTGCTCTTACCCTGTACACATCCTCAGTCACTATAAACTTATCAAGGATCACAGGCCACACCCCCTGTGATGTCACTGTGGACTCTAAAGCTGCTGGCTGTGCATTCAAAGCACAGACAGGAAATCTCTGTACTCTGTGCTTTGAACAAACTGCAGCATGGCGTAAAGAGTTCCACAGAAGAGCAGAATTTTAGCAGCAAGTAAATTATGAAGTTTCTTTCTTTCTGAAATGCATTACAATGCTTTTATAAAATTTGTCTGCCCAGAAAACCCTTTAAATCCCAGTCGTAAATTAAAGTGTCTTCTGTTCCTTTGCCGCCTAGTATATCTCACGTCCGATAGTGGACAATTGTCACCAGATAATCAATTATATTAATTGACCCCTTTTAATGTTATGGCTGGTTAGTGGTGCAGATTTTGTATTGAGACTGTATAAAGGTGTTTTGTTCATGTCAGATCACTTGCTTCGGGCAGGGAGGAGTTAATGCTGTAATACCCTCAGGGCTCCGGTTTAAGTCGTTCCCTTCCAGTCAGTTATGACTTATTGCAGATGTCTAGGAAGGTAATATGCAGCCTGATAATATTTTAATGGAGAAAAGGGCATATTCTTCACATAGAAAATGTGGCAATTTTCTCCAGTGGAAAGAAATCAGGTCCTTCTTTTGATATTTGTTTTGGTCTACAAAGCAGCAGGAACTTTAGCCCCTTAAAGGGCTAAATTGGCAATGTTTTTTCTTTATATTTGTTTTTATTTATTTTTTAAATATATTTAATGTTTTTCACATTTTTGCTTATTTCCTTGAGGGGACTTGAACTTGCAATGCTTGGAAGTCTATACAATACACAGTAATACTGTTATATTGAATTGTGTTGGTATACTGACAAGCTCCTATCAAGTCCAGGCTGGACGTTGTATGAGTAATAACAAGTCACAAATGGCAGCTGCCATGAAAACCCATCGACCCTCCGTGATTGCGATGCTAGGGGCAATGGACATCAGTAGCAACAATCTGTGTTCGTAACCTCCTAAATGCCATTGTCAATGTTGGCAGAAGTATCTAATAGGTTGAGCAACTAGCAATTATTGGTCGCCAGCTGTATAACAGCCAGCGGACAAAGTGGGCTCATCTCCTGATACAGCTCCTTATGGTGATGACACATCTGGCTTCAACATGGGCTGAACTTGGCATAACTGTGGATGGCTTAGGTTTAATTAGCATAGGGGTTTTCCAGTAGGGAGGGACTACAGAACAGGGCAGCAAAGAGCAGAGGATAGAGAGAGGGACTGGTTAGGGCTGAGTGCAGTCAGGATGCAAAAGTGAATGGTCATAGTCTGCCAGCTGTGGGGATAAAGCTGCTATGGCAGGAAGGGGCCCCAGGCTGAGGAACGTGCTAGCGGTCACACCTTCAACAGAAACTAACCCCAAGAGGATCCAGGGCCTATGGTCGGGATTAGGCGCAGCTAAGATGGCGAGCCTTCTACCTTCTCCTATTGAGACCGGACAAGGGGAGTGGGAAGGAGCTGGGAGACCAAAAGAAACGAGCGGTGCAGACGGGACAGGAACTGTACAGAGGGACCAGGATGGCCAGATGAGACAGAGATTGTCAGGTGGGACAGGGATTGTCCAGAGGGTCAGAGATGGTCGGAAGAAATGGAAACTGCCAGGGAAAGCGTCAGGACTGCTATTGCAAAGGAACTGTGCTGCTCTTCTAACGGAAACCCTGTCATTAAGTAAAGTTGAGTTCTTGAGCATGTTTATGGAGTTTGGAGTGATTTGTGAGATCCGTGAATCTGAAGCCGGAGTGACAGACGACGAGAGGACTCCAGCAACTGAAGTGAGTGTCCTGATGAGCACACTACACACACAGCAGGAGGGACATTATATTTTATTTGTGAGACGCCAGGGTGTGGGAACACTACAGCCCGTTGCCACAACTATCACCCTAGCCGCCTTACAACTAGACAGTGTGATTTACTGTGGCTGTTAAGAGAGATTGTGACTAACCCTGTCATAGGGATAATGTAGTTGACAGAGTCTTAGAAATGCCGTAACTTCAATATGGGTATTATAGTTGGTACTTTTTTTTTCAATGAAATCCTTATGCCAATGTAAAACAGCTGCCAACGGTCTTGTATTTTCAGATACATTCTTAGCAAATTTGGGAACATCCTGTGCCAAAACGGAATGGAATTTGTGTAAATCCCACCTAAAAATTGGGTGTCTTTGGGCAGTGGTGATCCCTGATGGAACAGAAAGCGCACTGTTGAAAATGTTCATAGCCACAGTTCCTTGTCTCAGTCAGTCCCCTCTTTGCCCCTTCCACAGCAAAACTCCATCTCATTACAGGACATCCCATAGTGTCTGGGTGGATTCACTTTTCAGTACTATGGGAACATTCCTGGATAAAATTTTAAATCCATTAGCAAAAAGTCTTAAATCATATATACAAGACACCTCTGATTTTTTGAGAAAACTAGAAACCAGTGAACAGTGAGATCATAACAGAGGTGTCTGAGCTATTGAGAGAAAGTTAATGCTTGAAAAAATATCTGTTGAAGGAAGAGAGTTCATACTTAAACTACTGAACATAATATTGAGATGTAATTATTTTGTTTGGAGATAGTTACTATGGGCAACTGCGAGGTACAGCTATGGGGGCCAATATGGCCCCTGCTTATGCTAATTTGGTTATGGGGGCCATGGAGGAGGACCTTATCTATGTGTCCCAGCACTTCATGTATGTGCAGGTGTGGTGGCGAAACATAGATGCTGTCTTCTTCCTATGGAAGGGAACTCATGAAAAACTTAATGAATTCCATGAATATCTTAATACATTAGATGAGACAATCAAATTCACATTAGTATCATCTGGGAAACATTACAATTCCTTGATGTTTTGGTACAACAGAAAGATGGGAAATTAACCACTACACTCTTTGTTAAGGGAACGGATAGAAACAACCTGTTACTTTATATTAGTCAACACCTACGCAGTATGATAAGATCAATACCACATAGTCAAATGATGAGGGTGCGACAAATTGTTAAGGACACAGAAGAAGGTAATGAGGTTATTGATACCATGATAGAGAAGTTTAAATGTAGGGGATATCCAAAGAATTTGTTGGAAATAAACAAAAAGGGAAATAATAAAACAAGATAGAGCTTCATTATTACAAATGGAACAAAAAAAAACAAGAACTCTGTCGGGTTCCTTTTGTAACAACCTTTTCAGAAGAGAGTAGAGAAATTGCAGGCGTTATTAAGAAACATTGGGGTATGTTGACTAAATGTCTCCCTAATTTGGAAGAATTCAAGAATCCACCACTTTTTTCATATAGAAAAAATAAAAATATTAAGGATTCTTTGATACGGTCCATGTGGGCCCTATAAGAAGATCACAACAGACCTTTTTAATAGGAATTGAAAGAAAGGGATGCTACCCCTGTCTAACATTCATTAATTGTCCCCTCATGATTAAAGGAAATACATTTGAACATCCTCAAATTCAAAAAAGTACGGTATATAACAAAACACTTTCTAACATGCAATTCAGATTATGTCATATACCTTTTGCAATGTCCAAGTAATCTATGGTATATCGGTGAAATAACGTGTGATTTCAAAACACGTATCACCGGTATACCATTAGAAAAAAGAGGATGGATCTTCCAATTCCAAAGCACTTTACTGAGTTTAAGCATATGGAAAAGGATCTAAGATTCAGATTAATAGATACAGTGTCAATACAGAGGAGAGGGGGTGATAGGGAACACCTATTGAAACAAAAAGAACTCAAATGGATCTATGAGCTCAATACACTTAAACCCATGGGGTTAAATGTTGATTTTAAGATACACACTGTCTTTTGAACCCCAATATATACCATATGGGTTGACATGACTTATTATATCTGCGGTATAGAAAGATTAAAGTGCCCTAAATTTTATTTTATGATACATGTTTTTAAAGTATTTTTTACTACGTATTAATTGTATAACAAAACAATTTTTCTTAATCTTTTCTAATTTTTTCTTTTCTATTTCAGAAAAGTTTGTCACTGCTCACAAGGCATCAACACAATGCACACTCACCCAAGGGGATGCATGAACATATGGAGGATAAGTGATTTTTATTTTTAAATTATTATTTAATTTTTGCACAATATTTGAACTTTACTCATGTGCTGGCGAGCATCGGCCAATAACTAAAACAATATATTAATAGCAAATAATTATTAGGGGTTTGGGTAAAAGGAGCTGGACCAAATATATTCACCTATATGGACTTTGGTTGAAATACCTTGATCTTGGCGGATTAAGGTATCACCCGAAGACACCATTGGTGACAGGAGGTCACCTGAATAGACTGTCAGGTACACCAGGGTGATTAAAATATGTCCTCAAACTGAGATATGGAACCCTTATACCAGGTTTCTACAATTAAAAAATTATGAGCAGGCAACATATTATCTGGAGAGTTGATTATAAACGGATTTAAGCAATAATACATCAATGGGAGATGTCCCTTTAAGAGAAAATGATAGTGAACGTTACATAGGAAGTTCACGTAATGTATGCCTCATCTAAGATGACGCTAATACATCTGAAGTGACGATGTGCGCATGCACAAGAAAAAAATGCCACACATTGAATTCGATTGGCCAGTAGCTTCTGCTGACACAACGTGGCGCTATTGCATGCGCAGTAGACAGTAGTACACGCCGAATATGGTGAACTTGGCGTCCTCCATGTGCAGCTTTGTAACCCTAACTGGGTGAGTTTCAGATATAAATTTGAGCACAGCTGCATCATTTTTAATGATAATTGAATCAAAATAAATTTATAAAACTTTTGCAGCTTTTATATTTAGCCCTTTAGGCACAGGGCACTTTATATGAATCCATGTGATATAATGTTATTGCACACTGAACTGAATTTTGAAATATTCACAATATAATATATATATTGATGCACTTTATGAAATAATTCTGAGCAATTAACATATGTATATATACACACCATTGTATCAGATTCACCGCTTGGGAAAGGCTCAGTGTGAGCCGAAAAGTCGCCTGCCATGTGGGTCTGAATTAATCCACATATTTTCACTTTGTTAATGGTGTGCTGTCTTCCTTTTTTTTCGGATACCTGGATTTTGGCAAATTGGATACATTGCTGTGGAGGCCTGGGCACCTCTGATTTGATATTGTGCTGTTCCATTTTTTCTATTCATCTCATTACTGTACGTTTGGATACTTGGACTAACAATGGAGTGTCTAGCACCAGAGTGCTTCTAAATGCTCCACTTTACAGAGAATTTTGACGGTGATAAGATACAAAGATATACATCTTTGGTAAGGTACAAAGGTATACGGTACGATGATAAGAAAATTCACCAACCACTCCGGAAAGTCTTTCATTTTTTCTGAGTCTCTCTGATGTTTTGGGTGAGTTGGCGAGTATGGTTGTAGTATACTGTGGTAGTCATTTTCGTAAGAGCACTGTAATGTGGGGGGGACGTGGCAACAAATATTCCGTTTCCATGCAGCACTTCCACAGGTGAAATGAAGCACTACATCATTCATAGCGATAGTCCACATGGCCGCTATGCGAAGACTGTGCAACACCCATCCTCCCTTTCCGTCAGGCATTTTAATTCAATGGTATCTGTATCCTCAGGACACATATACTTAAATATAGAGATGTAATAGGGAGTCATCAGTTCATTTTCTCACCATTCACACAATGTGACCGACCTCTCATGCTAGCAGCAGGCGCAATGATGTTATTGCATTGCACCTGCGGTAAACAATGAGCAGACAGGAGAGGTTTACTGGGGAACACGAGGGATGAGATATTTTTTTTATGAGTGCATTGTGCGGACATCATACTGTTTGATGGGCCATCATCAGTCATGGAATATCATTTTGTGAGGGGGGCTGTGAGGGGCCACAATACCATGTGGTGGGCTGTAAGGAGCCATCATACTGTGTAGGGGATTGTGGGGGCCATCTTACTGTGTAGGGGATTTTGGTGTCCATAATACTTTGTGTGGGGCTGTGGGCATAATACTTTACAAGGGTCTGTGGGGGCCATCATGCTGTGTGCAAAGCCATCATACTGAAGGGGGGGCATCATACCTTGCAGATGGGTTATGGGTGCAGTACACTGTTTGGGGGACTGTGGGGTTTTCATAATGTGTTGGGGAAAGTGAGAGGCCATCATGTTGTGAGGGGAGCTTTGAGAGGCCATAACACTGTGTGGCAGGCTCTAAGGAGCTGTCATACTGTACTCTATGGGGGATTGTGGTGGCCATCATACTTTGTGGAGAGCTGTGGGCATAATACTTCATGAGAATCTGTGGAGACCATCATGCTATGTGGGGGGCCATCATACTGTGGTGGGGATTGTGGGGCCATCATACTCTGTAATGGGGTTATTAGTGTATCATGCTCTGTGAGGGCTTCATACCGTGAGTATGTGTGGGTGGGGGGGGACTGTTGGAGTATCGAATCAGATTATAATAAAGCAAATCAATTAATTCACAAGATATTCAGCTTGTAGCCAAGTCCATAAAAGATGAGTTCGACCTGCTGGGACGATTTATTGACTGCCCTAAAAATCCTCCATCTTTATTTCCTATCACTCAGTGGCAGCTATAATTCTCCGCAGTGTCAGACGTGAGCGTTGGCTGCTGACAAGAGCTTTTGGGAGAGAGAGAGATTGAGTGAGGTAATTCTACGTGAAGTTACAATGAATTGTCACTAATTATAAGTCGCCTACAGTGGATCGTTTGGGGTCTCAGACCATTACTATCAGTCAAGAAAATCGTGTTCGAGTGGCGAGCAGCGGAGAGGGGTGCGCATGTGGGAAGAGATTTAATTACACCCGTGCCAAGCTAAGGTTTTCTCAGGATGGAATTTGTGCTGTCGCCAGCGTGTGGAGCCTCTCACTTCTAGGTGGAGAATGGCACGTTCTTCTTGTCTCTGCCAGTGAGTTATGATAATGCCTAACGCAGGAGAAACCTACTGAGAGCTGCTGGCAGAAATGTGGAGAGAAGAGATGCTGGCTTTGTGCTGCTGGTACATCGGTCATTATGACACTGGGAATTTCAGAGTATAATATCTACGTTATATATATATATATATATACACACATATATATATATATATATTTTTTATATATATATATATATATATATATATATATATATATATACACACAGGGGTGAATGTATCCTCTCTGCTGCCTGAGGCGAACTGCAAAACGGCGCCCCCCCATTGTAAAATCAGTACAAATAAATCTGGTTTACTCTTACTAGCCTAACCTGACGCACATGTGAAATACATACACTTTTAAATAGGAATATGTTTGAAACATCGATTTTTATATTTGTTAAAGTTCTGTATAAGTAGTAGAAAATAAAGGATATTAAGAATACTACTCACTGTATGGTTCAGTTTCAGAAATCAATAGCTGGGCCTTAATCAAAATCGTTCAACAAACTCTCTTGCCACGTAGAACTTCAAGGTCTTGGACAATAGAGAAAATATACAAAAGACATAAATGAAGATGACGCGCACCACATTGGTGGTACCAGGGCTATGGGGTACTCGGAACCGAGCCCATGGAAGTCTATGGGGAATGTCACTGGCAGCAGAGCTCGGTCCGTGGCCCTGGCGGTCATGCAATGGGGGAATATTTACAGGGGATTGTAGTTATAGTTCGTGACGCCACCTGTGGTTTCTGATCTGATTGACCAGCGCTGCAGGGTAGATCTCTGAGGGGATGTTATGGCAGCTAGGTGTTAAGTCCCCCACAGGTGGGACTGGTCCCTCAAAGTCTATGGTGGTGATGCAGGGTGCAGATAAGAATTCAGTCACACACAATGCAGTCTCTTTCCATACCTTTACTTGTAGGTGTTGCAGGTATGTCCCGGGAAGCTGGTCAGGTTGGAGAATGCACATTCAGGAAACTGTTGAGCAGGTTAGAGGCCTCCTTTATCCTTTTAATGTGTGTGAGTACAACTTGCATAAAGTCAAGTGCAACTCTTTTAATAGCAACTACGCCCGGCCAACATTGTGGTGGAGTCTTCTATGTCTCTGATTATCAGATGTTGAGAGAACTAAGTCCTTACTTTTGTCGTGCACTGACTCAAAGTCCCCGTTCTCCCTGACTCCGGTTACGTATCAGCGCTTAGGGCTACCTTCTGCGACTTGTAGTCCAGAAAGGCCTCCGGTTTTCTTATTACTAGGCGTGAAGCACTAGCAACGCTTCGGACCCCGGTGTCCGGTTAACTGAGTGAGGGTGATTTGTCCCTTTGTCACTCTTGCTTCTCCACTCGCCCTTCGCCCTGCTCTCGCCCTTAACATAAGCACGTGTAGCAATGGTGTCAAGGTCAGCTTTCCTTCAGTGCTCACTGACCTGTTCTCAGTTGACTCGTTGGTATAACTGCTGTGATTCCTTTCCTTCCTTCTTTCTTAGGAACACAGGCAGCTTGTTCTGAGTAGCAGGTTAAGGTGTAGCTCTGACTAGGCTAAGATGATTCACTTCACCCGTACTAGCCTCCACTTTCTTATCAGATGAGCTACACAAGCTCTGTGTGGGTTCAGTCTTCTCTCCTCTCCCTCCAAGACTAATCTGATCTTCTCTGTCCAAAGACAGGAACTTGAATGAATCACTATTGCTACGTCACACTACTAAATAGTCTGATATGCCTCTAGTGGCAATGCTGAGAAGTGTGCGTGAATGAATATCAAGCTTTACAGTTACCTTCCTGTGCATTTTCCAGGAGACATGTGTGCCTTGCGAAGCTGGGCCACACATCCCCCCCAGTTAAACTCAGCACTCCCGGGCTGAAATAGAAAAGAAAAACATTTTTGTTTTGCATATAACATCAACATAATAACTCATCCCTTGCGGGAGGTAAGGACTCTTGAACGTTACATTTTGTACATAGATCAGTAGAAAATTATCAAAATACTTTTCAATAAATACATAGTATAAGACAAGATTCTTGTGGAGGACCTGCACCAAAAACCTCCCACGTGGGTCCTGGGTGGGCTGCAGGACTTCATTGCTGCAGACCTCACTCTAGGCCACACCATACGGGTTTTTCTTCAGAGGTAGTAAGGCTTTATGTAAAACCAAAATGGGGCACCGAAGTGCGAACTATTTACAATGAAAGTTTTTGGGCTGGCAAAGTCCACAGCCACGCAGTCCTTTGCATGATAAAACACTTTTCAAGTAAAATCACATTATACTTTAACTCTTCTTTATCCAGCCGGGTATTCTACTTTAAATATGCATAGTAATAAACATTATTCAATATTTCTATAAAGTGCAATTTTTCATAAAACTTCTTCAAACTTTGTACAGGTTCAGTTGCAGTAAACCCCTGTCTGGGTCCTACTGGTTTTCATCCTTGCAAACTTCAATAACGTCTTCCACTCCTGGGGCTGGAACGACGCGGTGTTCTTTTGAACGCATAACAAAGAGATCATGTCCTGCGATCTGTGTTTGAGTGGCTACATCCTTCATTCGAACTGGGAACCCAACGGGTATCTCCCTGTAGTAGAACGCAGGTTGCGTTGCTGAGGTAGTCGCAGATTGTGATGCTGAAATGGTCGCAGGTTGCGTTGCAGAGCAAGACCTGGGTGTAGAGGAGTACGCAGGGGTGATGCTGGTGCACGGCCTGGTGCGGACGCCAAAGATGACGCTGCTGGGGTTCGCGGTGCTGTGGCACGGGAGACCTCACTGGTTTCAGGGACGGGGTCGCTGACACGGGTGACGTTTAAGGCGTACCACCCTTTTAACCCCCAGTGCCGCGTGTAGCTGACAATATCCCCGTTTACAAGATCCCTCCCAGGGTGCCCGATGGTTAAATGGGACTCCACATCTCTCCGACTCACAAAGATCTCTTGGTATAGGCCCGGCTCATGTATGAAGCCCCAGCCTTTGCGGAGTTGGAACCCTGTTATGCACCCCTGACGCCGCGGTTCCCGTCGCGTACCTTTGTTCTTCCGGACGGCCTCCTTGTCAGCAAGGAACTTTTCATGGTACTGCTGCTGCGCCTCTCTCTGCTCCTGTTGACGTTGTTTATCCAGATAACGGCGTCGCTGCTCATTTTCCACTTTTACAGCATAAGTGACGTCATCCAGATACTGCATTGCGTCCCAATCGATTTCTGGCAGTGATGGCTGAGACCCCTCCGGTGTTCCTACCGGGGAACTGTAATCTGCTGCAGCCTCTTGGCCTAGCTGGCACTCCGGAACAGGCAGGACCTCCTCAGCCTCCTTCTCTTCCACCTCTCCATCGGTGGGATCAGTTACAGCTCTTTTGGGGGCGGCCTCCGGTTTTCCTTCAGCTTTCTTCAGCAGGGACATAGGAAAGTCAGGTGATGGCGTTATGTCTGTGGGAGAGAGCACTGAGTCCCACAGCAGCCGCTGTGTCTGGGCACGCCAGCGTCTCTCGGTCTCCTCCATGTCTGCCTGGCTCTGTATCAATTTCTTAAGCGCTGCATTCTCCTCCTTGCACTCCAGCAAGGTTTGCTGAAGTTTCTGTATTAGGGATGGCTCCGGTTCAAACAACAGCTTTTCTGGGGAGCAGGGCCTGCGCTCCACCGCTCCACTGCATAGCTGCTCTTGTCCTTCTGCCATCTCACTCCAGGCCAGACTGAGGTTTCCATCAGGAACAATCTGGTCTCTTCCGTGGAGGCGGGATTTGCGCTTCCTCTTTTTTGCATAGAAGATTAAGAGGAGGCGGATCTCCCTTGCAGTGGGGTAGGATCTCACATTATAGTAGCATTTTGAGAGGGCGGCCATAACTTTCGCGCCACAGGGGGGTACACGCCCACGAATGCACGCCCACCTTCTTCACCAGCGCCTCAGGGCGCGAATATGGCGGCAAAATGGCGCCAAAAGTGACAAAACAGCAACACAGTCTTTTCTGCACAAAACAGTCAATATAGGCAACACAGGACTCACAATTTGCAAGCTTCGTATCCTGTTCGTGACGCCAAAGATGACGCGCACCACATTGGTGGTACCAGGGCTATGGGGTACTCGGAACCGAGCCCATGGAAGTCTATGGGGAATGTCACTGGCAGCAGAGCTCGGTCCGTGGCCCTGGCGGTCATGCAATGGGGGAATATTTACAGGGGATTGTAGTTATAGTTCGTGACGCCACCTGTGGTTTCTGATCTGATTGACCAGCGCTGCAGGGTAGATCTCTGAGGGGATGTTATGGCAGCTAGGTGTTAAGTCCCCCACAGGTGGGACTGGTCCCTCAAAGTCTATGGTGATGATGGGGGGTGCAGATAAGAATTCAGTCACACACAATGCAGTCTCTTTCCATACCTTTACTTGTAGGTGTTGCAGGTATGTCCCGGGAAGCTGGTCAGGTTGGAGAATGCACATTCAGGAAACTGTTGAGCAGGTTAGAGGCCTCCTTTATCCTTTTAATGTGTGTGAGTACAACTTGCATAAAGTCAAGTGCAACTCTTTTAATAGCAACTACGCCCGGCCAACATTGTGGTGGAGTCTTCTATGTCTCTGATTATCAGATATTGAGAGAACTAAGTCCTTACTTTTGTCGTGCACTGACTCAAAGTCCCCATTCTCCCTGACTCCGGTTACGTATCAGCGCTTAGGGCTACCTTCTGCGACTTGTAGTCCAGAAAGGCCTCCGGTTTTCTTATTACTAGGCGTGAAGCACTAGCAACGCTTCGGACCCCGGTGTCCGGTTAACTGAGTGAGGGTGATTTGTCCCTTTGTCACTCTTGCTTCTCCACTCGCCCTTCGCCCTGCTCTCGCCCTTAACATAAGCACGTGTAGCAATGGTGTCAAGGTCAGCTTTCCTTCAGTGCTCACTGACCTATTCTCAGTTGACTCGTTGGTATAACTGCTGTGATTCCTTTCCTTCCTTCTTTCTTAGGAACACAGGCAGCTTGTTCTGAGTAGCAGGTTAAGGTGTAGCTCTGACTAGGCTAAGATGATTCACTTCACCCGTACTAGCCTCCACTTTCTTATCAGATGAGCTACACAAGCTCTGTGTGGGTTCAGTCTTCTCTCCTCTCCCTCCAAGACTAATCTGATCTTCTCTGTCCAAAGACAGGAACTTGAATGAATCACTATTGCTACGTCACACTACTAAATAGTCTGATATGCCTCTAGTGGCAATGCTGAGAAATGTGCGTGAATGAATATCAAGCTTTACAGTTACCTTCCTGTGCATTTTCCAGGAGACATGTGTGCCTTGCGAAGCTGGGCCACACAAATACACCAATAAAAACCAGTGCTGCGCATAATATAAGAGCATACTGTACATCATCCCAAGTCTTAGAGACTCTAACGTCCACTCTTAAACAGCCTCCCCATTGTAGACAATCCATACTTGTGTTAGAAGTAAAATAAAGCGTCCTCCTTTCTTAATGAGTAAAAGTCCTATTAAATGGGCAGATTTATCCACTGAATCACATCAGTGGATAAATCTGCCCGTGCTGCCCTTACCACTACCTGACTCTGAGCCATGGATTTATCAGCTGGATAAATCTTTGGTCATGAGGCCCTATAGTGCACAGTTATGATACATGAGGCCCTATAGTGCACAGTGATGATACATGAGTCCCTATAGTGCACAGTGATGATACATGAGGCCCTATGGTGCACAGTGATGATACATGAGGCCCTATAATGCAGTGATGATACATGAGGCCCTATAGTGCACAATGATGATACACGAGGCCCTATAGTGCACAGTGATGATACATGAGGCCCTATAATGCACAGTGATGATACATGAGGCCCTATAATGCAGTGATTATACATGAGGCCCTATAGTGCAGTGATGATACATGAGGCCCTATAGTGCACAGTGACGTTACATGAGGCCCTATAGTGCATTTGATTTGACTAGGGGGGAAAATGTGCAGTAGCTGGCCATGGCCACTAAATAGGAGACAGAGCAGCTCTGTAAGGCAGCAATTCCAGCTGGCACCAAGAACAGCTGACTGGCAGGGGTGCTAGGTGTCGCACCCCACTGATCAGACATTGCTGACCTATTCTAAGGCTAGCCAGTGTTAGTGATTTATCTGCATCCGGATTTTTTCTGCAAATGGATGCAAACGCATGCAACTGCATCCTGATCAGGATTTGGTTGGAAATTTGAAATTCTGACTTCTGGGGTAGAGGAGAGAGAGGAGAGGAGAGGGGAGGAGAGAGGGGAGAAAGACTGGTAAAAGTGAAAGAAAAAAAAATGTTGCTCCGAGCTTGGACGCGCTGCCACGTATCAGGATGTCTGCAGATTTTTTAACACCCAAAATTCGCAACAAGCTGCGTTTGGGGAGCACATGAAAAATCCTGATGCAGATGCAGGTCCATGCATCCCTATGTTAAGGATAGGGATGCAATCTGGATCAGGATTGCTACGCATCACAACGCATCGTACCAAAACGCTAGTGTGAAAGCTGACAAACTCATGCAGCCCCTCACCAGGTGCCCCCATGTCATATACATGCTTCCAATACATGTTATTAACATTAACACACTATAACATGGGGCACAAGCTCCTCTAGTGAGGCGGTAAAGATCACTGTATGACAGAACAGCATACGGATGCTGCTCTTTTCTTTTATTTAAGAACAGCATACAGAGTCTACATTATGTCTGCATACTGGTCCCATACAGGTTCATCACTTTCCCATACAGCACATCCCTCGCTTCTGAGCATGCTCAGCCCGCAAAACGGATCCCTGCACACGGAAGTGAGTCGCACGAACCAGGGCTTATAGGGTACTCGGCACCGAGCCCGTTCACTTCAATGGGGGAGAGGTCACGGGTAGTGCAGCTCGGTCCGTTGCCCTGGGCGCTCATTCAAGGGGGGAATATTTACAGGGGATTTAGAAATGTTCGTGACGCCACCTGTGGTTTCTGATCAGGGTGACCAGCGCTGCAGGGTGAATCCTCTGAGGGGTTGTTACTGGGCAGCAAGGTGTTAAGTCTCCCACAGGCGAGACTAATCCCTCGAGGTATATGGCGGTGCAGGGGTGCAAGCAATAAGGCAGACACACACAAGTCAGTCTCTTTCCATACCTTTACTGGTGATGGTTGCAGGCATGTCCCGGGAAGCTGCTCAGGGTGGAGGATGCACGTCCAGTAATCACTGTGTAGGGTTAAGGCCTCCTTACTTCCCGATGTGTGTGGGTTTCTAACTTGCATGAAGCTAAGCTTAACTCCTTCTCCTTGCTACGCCCGGCTGATCTTGTGATGAGGTCTTTTTGTGGACAGAACAGTGTCTCTATGGCGGTACCTGCCAGACCCCCGTCTTCCTGACCCCGGTTACGTATCAGCACTGAAGGGCCCCTCTGCGACTTGAAGTCCAGAGTCTCCGGTTTTTCCCACTAGCTGTGAAGATGCTAGCAAGCTCGGACCCGGTGTCCGGTAGTGCAGAGTGGAGGTCAGCTATCGTCGCTATTTCTCCTCAGTCTCTCTCTCCCTTTTGTCCACTCGCCTGTCGTCCTACGCACACCTTAATATAAGCACAGGCAGCAGTAGATGTCAGCTTCTCGCTCAAACTTCCTCAGCCCTCAGGCTAATCTGACAGGGGTTTCTCCCTCCCAGCTCGTCTGAGGTAACTCCGTTCTCCAAAGTAGTGTCTGCTCTCCTGAGGTAACACCAACGACTCACTAACGTTCAGCTAGATTGTCTTCATCTCACTACTGTCTCAAGGGCTCCCTCTGGTGGAACCAGGAAAAATGTGAAGTGTTGTATGCTTATCAGGTATTTGTGAATTTACCTTTCCGTGCATCCTCCAGGGAACATGTGTCACCAAGCGCAGCTGGACCACACAGAAGCACCCGGATCCGTGTTGTCCTGGATCCGCGCTCCATAGAGCTTCATGTTAATTCCAGACGTGTAGCCGCAGATCCGTGTGTCTCCCTGTGCCTGCGTGTTTTTCAGACGACAAAAAACTGCAACAAGTTATGTTTTTGTGTGTCTGATAAAATATATGCTGTTATGTTTAGGTAGCTGAGGAGTGCAGGTAAAAAAAGGCAATACACCAGAGCAGTTGGAATCTATGGGATTGCAGTACCCTGACTAACCACCACAACTAGAGGCAGCCGTGGAGCGTTCCTACGTTGGTCCTAGACGCCTCGTCACAGCCTGAGAAACTAACTACACCTAAAGATAGAAATAGGAAAGCTATCTGCCCCGGAGCAGAACCCCAAAGATAATAGAAAGCCCCCAAACATGTAATGGCGGTTAGACAAGAGGAAATACTGACACAGAAAGAAAATAGAATGAGCAAACGCTGGGGCCCAAACTATCTAAATAGAAAAGGAAAGGAAGGGTACTTACTGCAATCCCAGAAAACCCTGAAAAACACCAACTCTACTAATTTCAAAATCACCTGAGATCACACGACCTCTACCACCTAAATTAGCTCTCTGGTGTAACAAAATCAAAACAGCAGCCACTGAAAAAACTGGAAAAAGCAAAAGAACAAAACTCAGTGGCTGAACTAAACTGAGAAGGCAGAAGCCCCCGGAGGGAACCCTGAAGGCCCTCACAGAAGTGCAGGACAAAATGCAAAAATATAGCAACAACACAAAAGAAGAAAAATTCTTATCTGGTAGCAGGAGATGCAGAAACGACACAGCAGGCTACAAGGGAAACTGGAAAGAAGGATTCAGACCAGAACAATTGATCACCGGCAACCCTGATGGGAAAATGACTCCCTTATATAAGACCAGTCAGTAACACCTGATTCCCAGTCCTCACAATCTTCACTAGTACCGCTTGTAACCACCAGAGGGAGCCTCTGCTCAGAACTCATCTCAAACCCATTCACAACAGTACCCCCCCCTTGAGGAGGGGTCACCGAACCCTCATTTGAGCAACCAGGTCGGTCAGGATGAGTTCTATGATACGCACGGATAAGTCTCCTAGCATGGATGTCCGAAGCAAACACCCAAGAATTGTCTTCCTGACCATAACCTCTCCATTTAACCAAATACTGGAGTCTTCGTCTAGAAAAACGAGAATCCAATATTTTCTCAACCACATACTCCAGATTGCCCTCAACCAAAACAGGGTCAGGAGGCACAGTAGCAGGAACCACTGGCTCAACAAACCTCTTCAACAAGGACTTGTGGAACACGTTATGGATCTTAAATGTCCCTGGAAGAAGCAAACGAAAAGAAACAGGATTAATAATCTCCATGATCTTATAAGGTCCAATGAACCTAGGCTTAAATTTAGGAGATGCTACTCTCATAGGAATATTCTTTGAGGACAACCAGACCAAGTCCCCCACTTTAAACCGAGGACCATCAGTCCTATGCCGGTTAGCAAACCGCTGGGCCTTCTCCTGAGAGAGGGACAACCTCTCCACTACCTGGTCCCAAATCTGTTGCATACGCTCAACAACAGAGTCAACACCTGGACAGACAGAAGCTTCCGTCTGTCCTGAAGAAAATCGAGGGTGAAAACCAGAATTACAGAAAAACGGAGACATCAAAGTGGCAGAGCTAGCCCTATTATTAAGAGCAAACTCAGCCAAAGGCAAAAAAGAGACCCAGTCATCCTGATCAGCAGACACAAAGCATCTTAGATAAGTCTCTAATGTCTGGTTTGTTCTCTCAGTTTGACCATTGGTCTGAGGATGAAATGCCGAGGAGAAAGACAATTGAACACCCAGTTTAGAACAAAAAGTCGTCCAAAATCTGGAAACAAACTGGACTCCTCTGTCAGACACAATGTTCTCAGGAATGCCGTGTAAACGAACCACGTGCTGAAGAAACAACGGCACCAATTCAGAGGAGGAAGGCAACTTAGGTAATGGCACAAGATGTATCATTTTGGAAAACCTATCACAAATTACCCAGATGGTGGTCATTCTCTGAGAAACAGGAAGATCGGAAATGAAATCCATAGAGATATGGGTCCATGGTCTCTTGGGCACAGGCAATGGCATCAACAAACCACTAGAGCGAGAGCAAGGCTTGGAGCGAGAGCAAGTCCCGCAGGACTGCACAAATTCCCTGACATCGCGAGACAAGGTAGGCCACCAAAAGGACCGACTAACCAAGTCTCTGGTACCAAAAATTCCGGGATGCCCAGCCAATGCGGAACAATGAATCTCAGACATCACACTCTTTTTCCATTGGTCCGGGACAAACAATTTTCCAACAGGGCAGCGCTCGGGCCTATCCTCCTGACACCCCTCCAGAGCAAGTCTCAAATTGGGCGAGATGGCGGAAAGAACTACACCCTCTTTCAAAATAACAGAAGGATCAGATAACTCAGGAGAGTCCGCAAGGAAACTCCTCGAGAGGGCATCCGCCTTAACATTCTTAGTGCCAGGAAGAAAGGAAACCACAAAATTAAAACGTGTGAAAAACAAGGCCCACCTGGCCTGTCTAGGATTGAGTCGCTTGGCAGATTCCAGATAGACCAGATTCTTATGGTCCGTAAGGACCACCACCTGATGTTTGGCTCCCTCCAGCCAATGTCTCCACTCTTCAAAAGCCCACTTCATGGCCAATAACTCCCGATTACCCACGTCATAATTACGTTCAGTAGGAGAAAATTTTCGAGAGAAAAAGGCACAAGGGTTACTTTTAGAGGTCTCTGGATCTTTTTGGGACAAAACGGCACCTGCCCCAATTTCAGAGGCATCAACCTCCACCTGAAATGGCAGAGAAACATCAGGCTGCCGTAGAACAGGAGCAGAAGTGAATCTCTGCTTAAGTTCCTGAAATGCAGAGACTGCCTCAGGAGGCCAATTCACCACATCAGAACCCTTTCTGGTCAAATCAGTTAATGGTTTAACAATAACCGAGAAATTACCAATAAATTTACGATAAAAATTGGCAAAACCCAAAAATCTCTGAAGAGCCTTTAATGAAGTAGGTTGGACCCAATCACAGATGGCCTGAACCTTGACCGGGTCCATTTCAATAACAGATGGGGACAAAATGAATCCCAGAAATGAGATCCTCTGTACGCCAAAAAGACACTTTGATCCCTTCACATACAGAGCATTATCCCTCAAAATCTGGAACACAGTCCGAACATGTTTCACATGAGAGTCCCAGTCATTAGAAAAAATCAAGATATCATCCAAATAAACAATCAGAAATTTGTCCACAAAATCCCTGAAAATGTCATTCATGAAGGACTGGAAGACGGAAGGAGCATTAGTGAGCCCAAAGGGCATCACCAGGTACTCAAAATGCCCTTCAGGGGTATTGAATGCCGTCTTCCATTCATCCCCGTGCTTAATGCGAATAAGGTTATACGCCCCCTTGAGGTCAAGCTTGGTAAACCAAGTAGCGTTTTTCACCCTGGAAAACAGGTCAGAAATCAAGGGTAACGGGTATTGATATTTCACAGTAATATTGTTCAAGAGACGATAATCAATACACGGCCTTAATGAACCATCCTTTTTGGCCACAAAGAAAAAACCGGCACCTAAGGTTGAAGAGGATGGTCTGATATGACCCTTCTCCAATGATTCCTTGATATAAGACCGCATAGCGTCATGTTCAGGTACAGACAAGTTAAAAAGGCGACCTTTAGGGAATTTACTACCCGGCACTAATTCAATAGCGCAGTCATAGCTCCTATGGGGAGGCAAGGATGCAGATTTACTTTCGCTAAACACATCAGAAAAATCAAACAAAAAGTCAGGAACATCCTGAGCTTGGGGGGAGGCAGAAAAAACAGGAGTGTTGGTATTAACACATTGGCAGCCCCAACTGGTTACAGACACAGATTTCCAATCCAAAACAGGATTATGAGACTGTAACCAAGGGAAACCCAGCACGATAATGTCATGCAGATTATATAGAACCAAAAATTTGCAGCACTCCTGGTGATCAGGTTCAACCCTCATTATCACCTGAGTAGAAAACTGGGGTTTATTCTCAGCCAAAGGGGTAGAATCGATCCCCAGTAGGGGAATAGACTTCTGTAGGGGTATCAAGGGAAACCCACAACGTTTAGCAAAATCATAATCCATCAGGTTAATAGCTGCTCCAGAATCAACGAAAGCAGCAGAAAATGAGGACAGAGGCATATCAGAGTGACAGTTAATAAAAACTTAGTCTGAACACTACCCAAGACAACTGAGCGTGCAAAACGTCTTCCCCGCTTAGGGCAGACTGAAATAGCATGAGAGGCATCACCACAGTAGAAACATAACCTATTGCGCTTTCGAAACTCATGACGCTGTGCCCCAGACACCACTCCATCACACTGCATGGGCTCAGAAGCTGGCTCACAAGGCAACACCACTCCACGCATACTTCTCCGCTCACGCAAACGTCTGTCAATTTGAATCGCTAATGACATAGAATCATTGAGACCAGAGGGGACAGGGAATCCCACCATAACACCCTTTACATTATCCGACAGACCCTTCCGGAAAAGGGCCGCCAAAGCGTCGTCATTCCATTTGGTCAGGACTGCCCACCTACGGAATCTCTGACAGTATAACTCAGCGTCATCAAGCCCCTGATTTAATGCCAACAAGGCTTTTTCAGCTTGATCAGTGACATTAGGCTCATCGTACAATAACCCCAAAGCCTGAAAAAATGCATCAACATCACTCAAAACAGGATCCCCAGGTATCAGGGAAAAAGCCCAATCCTGAGGATCGCCGCGCAGGAGAGAGATGATAATTTGAACCTGCTGCGCTGCGTTTCCTGAGGACTTAGATTTTAAGGCAAAAAACAATTTACAATTATTTTTGAAATTCTGAAACTTAGCTCGATCCCCTAAAAACAAATCTGGCATGGGGATCCTAGGTTCCACAACAGGCAACCCAGCAAGATAGATAGCAATACTCCGAACCTCAGTGGCAAGCTGATCCACACAGCCAGACAACTGTGAAAACTCCATTGGGAGAAAAGATCCTCCCAGCACCCAGAGATACAGAGGGAAAAAAAAAAAAAAATACAACAAACAGAAAAATATCTCTGACAACTCTGACAACCTTTTTTCTATCACAATATTTTTTCCCTTCCCAATATTTTTAGGCCGGTGATACTGTTATGTTTCGGTAGCTGAGGAGTGCAGGTAAAAAAAGGCAATACACCAGAGCAGTTGGAATCTATGGGATTGCAGTACCCTGACTAACCACCACAACTAGAGGCAGCCGTGGAGCGTTCCTACGTTGGTCCTAGACGCCTCGTCACAGCCTGAGAAACTAACTACACCTAAAGATATAAATAGGAAAGCTATCTGCCCCGGAGCAGAACCCCAAAGATAATAGAAAGCCCCCAAACATGTAATGGCGGTTAGACAAGAGGAAATACTGACACAGAAAGAAAATAGAATGAGCAAACGCTGGGGCCCAAACTAACTAAATAGAAAAGGACAGGAAGGGTACTTACTGCAATCCCAGAAAACCCTGAAAAACACCAACTCTACTAATTTCAAAATCACCTGAGATCACACGACCTCTACCACCTAAATTAGCTCTCTGGTGTAACAAAATCAAAACAGCAGCCACTGAAAAAACTGGAAAAAGCAAAAGAACAAAACTCAGTGGCTGAACTAAACTGAGAAGGCAGAAGCCCCCGGAGGGAACCCTGAAGGCCCCCACAGAAGTGCAGGACAAAATGCAAAAATATAGCAACAACACAAAAGAAGAAAAATTCTTATCTGGTAGCAGGAGATGCAGAAACGACACAGCAGGCTACAAGGGAAACTGGAAAGAAGGATTCAGACCAGAACAATTGATCACCGGCAACCCTGATGGGAAAATGACTCCCTTATATAAGACCAGTCAGTAACACCTGATTCCCAGTCCTCACAATCTTCACTAGTACCGCTTGTAACCACCAGAGGGAGCCTCTGCTCAGAACTCATCTCAAACCCATTCACAACAATATGCAGACACAGGGATCCGTGGGAAAACGGTGACAACTGAATGCACACGCAAGTCCCATTCGTCACCACTGAAAGTCAATGGAGACGAAAACGGATCCATGTGTCTGCATAGTTTATCAGACGCACAAAAACGCAACTTGTTGCAGTTTTGTGGTGCCTGAAAACAACACAGGACATGGATGAAGGCAACATATCTTTATTTGGGACTCAATAACTCACATGCATTTATTCCCAGCACACATATACTGCTCTCCTGCTTGCTCCTCCAGATGAGTCACAGTCAGTCACACTGTCTGCAATAAGCTGCCAGCCAGGCACAGGAAAAAATAACAAAACTGGGCTCACTCTTCAGTCTCACTGCAGAGCCTGCTCCTGTCATTCACAGCAGGGTAGCAGGCTCTTTGTATCAGGAAGACACATCACTGAGGGAGCTGTACAGCTGCAGCTGGGGACCCGGGGAGATCATGTTTTTTTAACCCTTTGCTGTGTCTGAGAGACGAGTCCCTGGCCAGCAGTATGTGTCCCAGCCCAGGGAGGGACGGGAGAGGGGCACCGGGGCACCGCCGCTGCACCTCAGCCCCATAGTAAGTTGCTAATAACTATTTAGTCACCTGGCTTCTGCTTCTGGGAACGACGATATCATACTTCGTACACACACGGCTCCGCTCCGTACACCCTGTACACACACGGCTCCGCTCCATACACCTCGTACACACACGGCTCCGCTCCGGTACACCTCGTACACACACAGCTCCGCTCCGTACACCTCGTACACACACGGCTCCGCTCCGTACACCTTCACACACACGGCTCCGCTCTGTACACCTCGTACACACACAGCTCTGCTCCGTACACCTCGCACACACACGACTCCGCTCCGTACACCTCATACACACACAGCTCTGCTACATCCACACTGTAAACCCCTCCTGATCCCAAACATAAACTTACCTTCATCCAGCACCAAGACAACCAGCACAGCAGAGTCCTGCACACACTGAGGCCCCTGATCATATGACCCCTGACTCCTTCCTCTCCTGTGACGCAAAGTCATTGCTCTGCTGTAAGAAGCTGAAGTGGAGAGCTGGGAGGGCGAGGAAGGGGTGCATGGGGGGCGTGGCGGCTTCTCTCACTGCCGGACACACATAGCACCGTGCGCAGGAGTGTAACTGACTGTGTGACTCAGCAGGGATTAAGGAGAGCTGGCACCACACAATGTGTTCTGAGTTCCGCTCTGCCGCCCCCTAGCTTCAGTGAGGAGCCGCCGCCTGAGATAGAAGGCTCAACTCGCCTC
>JARQOD010000001.1:502199051-502229249 GCA_033576555.1 Oophaga sylvatica
CAGATCTTTGAAATAATTTTCCAAAATTGGATGTGTTTATAAAAAAATGTTCCTGTGCTAAGATAATCTTATCTGCTGTGTACTGTGTAATGGTTGTCTCTGACTGTGCAAGAAACATGGACTGATCATACCACATCTCCTGGGCAGGGGAGGACACAAAATAGTATACAGACAGTACAGTGTGGGACACAGCTGATTCTTTCTTTGAGGTAAAAACATTGCTTAAAAACAGGCTGTGAAATGTTTTACTCACAAAAAGAATCAGCTGTGATCCCGTGCTGTCCTGTCTGTATACTCTCTGTTGCTTCCTCCCCTGCCCAGGAGCTGTGGTTATGATCAGACCATGTTTCTTGCACCGTCAGACACAGCCATTACACAGTACACAGCAGCGGCACATTTCTACGATTAATTCAGCACAGGAACATTTTCATTAAACACATCCAATCGTGGAAATTTATTATTCAGATCTAATTAATTAAAATGTAGTTTGTTTGTGGGACAACCCCTTAACAGGTAGGTGGACAACAACTTAGACCAGAGAGAGACATCTATTGGTAGGCACTTTGTAGGGCTTTTTAAGATTTTTTTTGAGTGATTTGCTGATTGCCTATTTATCACATTATCAATCAAATGAGATAAGGAACTATTAAAGCGGAAAAATCTGACTTTAGAATGACTAACATCCTGCAATCAGAATTTTACAGGCTGTTGGATTGGCCCAGGTGTATTACTTTATATTATTATTGTAATTACAGCCCAGGATCAGATAAAACTCTGGTCATTATAATAACAGGATTCACAGAATTGCAATATAAGAAGTATGACTGGCTTCTTGACCATTTCCAAACACAATCTCCAGGACCAGCGTCAGACTGAGCACCTTGGGCCCACCAGAAAAAATCATTCTTGAGCCCACTATGTAGCTACATAGAAATAAATACAAGACCACCAAATTGTGCGGTAAAACGCGCTAATATCAGGGTATAATATAAGGTAGTACACGTCTTAATTATGTAGCAGGGGTTGGGGTAGCCCCCTTATAGAATATAAAGTAGCCACTCATAGAATATAAGTATTCCCCTCATAGGGTACAATGCAGCCCCCTCATAGTAAAGTAGCCCCCTCACAGAATATAGTACAGTCCTCATACTGTATAGTATAATGCAGCCCCCTCATAGAATATAATGCAGCCACCATAGAATATAATGTAGCCCCCATAGAATATAATGCAGCCAGCCTCATAGAGTATAATGCAGTCCCCCATAGGTCATAATGTAGCCACCTTAGAGTATAATGCAACCCCTCTATAAGGTATAATGAAGAACCCCATAGAATAAAATGTAGGCCCTCATAGGGTATAATGCAGCCCCCCATAGAATATAATGTAGCCCCATCATAGGGTATAATGCAGTCCCCTTCATATGTATAATACAGCCCCCACAGAATATAATGTAGCGCCATCAGAGTATAATGCAGCTCACTCATAAGGTATAGTGCAGCCCCTCCATAGAATATAATGCAGCCCCCCTCATATAGTATAATGCAGCCCCCACAGAATATTAATGTAGCCGACCACAGAATATAATGCAGCCCCCCTCATAGGGTATCATGCTGCCTGTAACAACCCTGCTGGCATCACTGCATGGCTTCCCATTCTCCACATACCAACTTGCTCACTGCTCCAGGCCATGCTGTGTATTTCTGTCTGCTGCCGGCTTCATGTTCTGTGCCTCTTGCTTTCTGCCTGCTCTCTGCAGTCTCATGGCTGTGTTCATAGGGGGGCCGCGCCAGAACTCTCTGGTTCCTATGGAGTCAGGGTGCACCTGTTTAATATGTCCCTGACCAATTACCATTAGCCCACTAGTATTTAGGGCAGCTCCACCCTGTGGATCTTGCCTGCGCAATGTGTTAACTCAGTTAGTGTTTTGCTACTGAGCTGCCAGGTCTTGCTCTGTGTTCCTCCATCTTTGGAGGCTTCACTCCTAGCTTTGCCTTGTACCTGTCTGTCTGCCCTCCAGGAGACAGAATATCCTGGTCTCTGTGCTATTGCTTCTGACCTTATCTTGTACTTGTCCTTGCGCCCTCCAGGAGGCAGAATATCCTGTTCCCTGTGTCTTTGTCCCTGTACCTTGTCTCAAGTCATTTCCTTGTCTAAACTTTGTCCTACCTCTGTCTTTTAGTCTCCTTGTCTGTGGTTTCCTTCCCTGCTGTATCTTGCCTAGTGTTCTCTCTGAATCTCTTTCTGCCTCTTGTCCACACTCCAGCGGTTCTGCTCCATTCCACTCTGCTTTGCTCCTGCAGCTGCAGTAAGCTCTTCCTGCAGCTCCTCTCCGCATATCTTGCGGTTCCGCCTGCTTCACTCCTGCAGCTGCAGAACCTCTTGCTGCAGCTCCTCTCCGTATACCTTGCTGTTCCGCTTTGCTCCTGCAGAACCTCTTGCTGCAGCTCCTCTCCGTATACCTTGAGGTTCCGCTTTGCTTTGCTCCTGCGCTGCAGAACCTCTTGCTGCTCTACAGCCCTCTCCGCAGCCTTGCGGTTCTCCTCCTGTGTGAACAGGTCTCTACCTGTTCTTCAATACACCATTTCTTCCAGTCAGTTCAGTATCTACATTTGCTGTGTAAACAGGTCTCTACCTGTTCCTCCATACACCATTCCTTCCATTCAGTTCCAGTATCTGCAATTTCTGTGTGAACAGGGCCTGCCAGCCCTGTGTCTCATCCGTGCCCGCGAGCCCTGTGTCTCATCCGTGCCTGCCAGCCCTGTCTCATCCGTGCCTGCCAGCCCTGTCTCATCCATGCCTGCCAGTTCTGTATCTCATCTGTGCCTGCCAGTTCTGTATCTCATCCATGCCTGCCTGCCCTGTGTCTCATCTGTGCCTGCCTGCCTTGTGTCTCATCCGTGCCTGCCCTGTGTCTCATCCGTGCCTGCCCTGTGTCTCATCCGTGCCTGCCTGCCCTGTGTCTCATCCGTGCCTTCCTGTACTGTATCTCATCCGTGCCTGCCTGCCCTGTGTCTCAGCCGTGCCTGCCTGCCAGTGTCTCAGCTGTGCCACCGTCTCCCCAAGTGGGATCAACAGCCACAGCCAGACACCACCCTGGAGTGGCACCTGGCAGCTTGCTGACACACAAGCCTGACCTTACCATCAGAGGCTCCAGTGAAAGCCAAGGCAGCTGTCTTAGTCACGCCCCTTCCAGGGTAGTCTGGTTTGCGGCACAGTGGGGCCACAACCCCTGGCTCATGCCCACCAGTCAGGGCGTGAGCGTGACACTGCCCCTCATTGGGTATCATGCTGCCCCCCTCATAGGGTATAATGCAGCTCCCCCATAGGGAATAATACTGCCCCCTAATAGGGTATAATCCAGCTCCCCCTTAGGGTATAATGCAGCTCCCCCATAGTGAATAATGCTGCCCCCTCTCATGGGGTATAATGTAGCACCCCCATAGAGAATAATGCTGCCCCCCTCATAGGGTATAATGCAGCTCCCCCCATAGGGAGTAATGCTTCCCCCGACATCATAGCGTATAATGCAACCAGGACTGACTGATATATAATAAAAATACCACAATACTCACTTCTCCTCCTCGCTCCTACTCTGGTTCCGGCAGCGGCTCTGCTCCAATGTCAGGAGCTGTGCTGCAGTCTGCCCGGCACACAGTGGGTACGCAATGAAGTGACATCATCGCGCACCCACTGTGTGTCAGAGGCAGAGGGGAATGATGGGAGAGGCAACATCATCTGACGCTCTCTCCTCCATTATTGCTTTCAACTGTATCGGCATCTGATGCTAATATAGTTGAATGCGGCCCCACTGGGGGGCGGCGCTGACGCCGGGTCCATCTGACTTACAGCCCCATAGAGGCCCCATCCACTGGAAGCCCTGGAAAAGCAGGGGCCCTGGTCTGCGGGCCCTGATAGCGGGCATTGTTAGCAGCAGCCTACGGCAATCACTGACTGCTATTAAAGTGAAATGAATATTCAGATCCTCTCCACGCCCATAGGGGCGTGGGGAAGTGTTTGACTCGCCACCACAATTGTGGATACCAGGACTATGGGGTACTCGGAGCCGAGCCCATCGATTTCCATGGGAGATGTCACTGGTAGCGGTGGCTCGGTCCGTGCCCTGGCAGTCAATGCGATGGGGGAATATTTACAGGGGATATTAGGATAGTTCGTGACGCCACCTGTGGTTTCTGGTAATTTGTACCAGCGCTGCTGTAAGGGTCTTCACAGGGGATGTTATGGGGCAGCTTGGTAGTAAGTCTCCCACAGGTGAGACGTGGTCCCTGGAAGTCTATGGGGGTTGTGATGCAGGGTGTAGTAATAATTCAGTCGCACACAAGTAGCTCCTTTTCATACTTTTACTGATGATGGTTCAAGCAGGTCCCGGGAAGTGGTCGGGGTGGAGAGTGCACTTTCAGGTAGCAGCCGAGCAGGTTAGAGGCCTCTTAACTTCCATATAATGTGAGTCCAACTTGCCTGAAGCGAAGTTAACTCTAAATTCTCCAGCTGTCTCAATAGCTGTACTGCCCGGCCAACGTTGTGGTGGAGCCTTCTAATGATGAAATAAGTCCTTACTTTTGCTGATCAGGCTCAAAGTCCCCTGTTCCACCTGACTCCGGTTACGTATTGACACTTTGGGCTGCTCTCTGCGACCTGTTGTCCAGATGCCTCTGGTTTCTTGTCACTATGCCTGAAACAATAGTGACGCTTCGGTCCCCAGGGACCGGTGATTTAGTGCAGGTAATCCAATACCTAAGGCACTGCTTTGTCTTCTCCACTGTGCCCTTCGCCCTGCTTTCCGCTCTTAACATAAGCACTGCTGCATAGAAGTCGAATCACAGATTCCCTGTTTGGGCTCGCTGAGCAGCTCTCAGTATTCTCCTAGTCCAGGACCTCTGTCGACTGAACTTCACTGTCCTGGAACAGGCGGCTGAAGTCTCTGCTCTGAATCAGCAGGAAACCCAATCTGACTGACTAACTCAGACAGGTAACTATCCAAGGGATGACTCACTCCTGAGCCTCCCGGAGCTAACTGACTGAATCACTGTCCTAAGACAGGAAGGTGACTCCTCTGTCCGAAGACAGGAAACAAAACTCTCTATGCTGACACCCACCAAACTTATATACCCCTATGGGTGTGTATAAAAAGAGTGTGAGTGACATGAGTGAATGGTTTATCAAGCTTTGGCTGTTACCTTCCAGTGCACTTTCCTGGATTTTCATGTGTGCCTGCGAAGCTGGGCTACACATCCCCCTTGGTAAAACACAGCACCCCCGGGCTGTAAAAGACAAAAAGAAACATTTTGTTTTGCAATAACAATAACATTTCAAACTCATCCCATCCGGGAGGTAAGACCTCTTAAACGTTACAATATGTACAGTAAAGAATACAAAAGTATCAAAAGTATAATATCAAACGTGTTCTTATATACAAGATACTTGTGGAGGACCCGCACCAAAAACCTCCCACGTGGGTCCGGGTGGGCTGCAGGACTTTATTGCAGACCTCTTTCTGGGCCCCACCATACGGGTTTTTTCTTCTGAGGTAGATATGTAATAGTGGCTTTATGTAAAACCAAGACAATGCACCGAAGCGCAACTATTTACAAGATAAGTTCTGGGCTGGCACAGTCCTCAGCCTCTCAGTCCATGACATGGTTAAGGACACATATATATATTTCACTTCAATATTCACATTGTATTTCAATAACTCACTTTACCCAACCAGGGTATTTTATGCAAAACTATGCAAAATAGGTAAACATCATCTTTCTTATCTTTCTTTCTGGTACCCAGCCGGGTATTCTACTCCATATATAAAACATCAGTATACAATAATACTAAAGTGCAAAAATGGCAATTTATGTAAACATTACATACATTTCAAGTGCAATTATGCGAACTTTCTTTTTTCAACTTTATACACTATTGTATGCGGTAGACCCCTTTCTGGATCCTACCGGTCTTCACTTTTGTTGACTTCAACTACACCTTCCACCCCGGGGGCTGGAACAATGCGATGCTCCTTAGAGTGCATGACAAACAGGTCGTGACCTGCTATCAGGGTTTGGGTCGCAACAGTCCTTGTGCGAACCGCTAGGGGCACGCCGGGTGCTTCCTCCTTGTGAGACGCCGATTGCGCCGCTACAGGTGCCACAACATTTTGCGGTACAATTTTGGTCGCAGTTTGCGGTGTAGATGGGTCGCCGATTGCGATGCAGAGTAGGTCGCCGATTGCGATACGGAGGTGTACGCAGGGGGCGATGCCGATGCACAATGCTGGTGTGATGCAGAGCAGGAAGCAGGTGTGCACAATGGCTCAGTTGGGGACGCACTAACCTTCTGCTGTCGCTGCTCCATCACAGACGGCTGGGTTTCCTCCGGTGTCCCTACCGGGGGACTGTAATCTGCTGCGGCCTCCTTGCCTGGCTGGCACTCCGGAACGGGCAGGACCTCCTCAGCCTCCTTCTCCTCCACATCGGTGGGATCAGGTACAGCACTTTTGGTGGCAGCCTCCGGTCGTCCTTCAGCCTTCCTCAGCAGGGAACTTGGGAATTCAGGTGACGGTATTATGCTTGTAGGAGAGAACACTGCGTCCCACAGCAGCCGCTGTATCTGGGTGCGCCAGCGTCTCTCTGTCTCCTGCAAGTCTGCATGATGCTGGATTAATCTTCTGAGCACCGCATTCTCCTTCTGCAGCTCCAGCATAGTTTGCTGAAGCTTCTGTATTAGGATGGCTCCGGTTCAAACAACAGCTTCTCTGGGGAGCAGGGCCTGTGCTCCACTGCTCCACTGCATAGCTGCTCTTGTCCTTCTGCCACCTCGTTCCAGGTACCACTGTGGTATCCAACAGGAACATTCTGGTCCTTTCCGTGGAGGCGGGATTTGCGTCTCCTCCTCTTCGCATAGAGGATGAAGAGGAGGCGTATTTCTTTAGCAGTGGGGCTGGATCTCACATTGTAGTAGGCCTTGGAGAGGGCGGCCATAACTTTTCGCGCTTCAGGGGGGTACACGCCCACGAAGGTACGCCCACCTTCTTCACCAGCGCCTCAGGGCGCCAACTTGGCGGCAAAATGGCGGTATTTTGGCGCCAAAAGTAACATACAGCAAACAGTTCAATCTAGGCACACAGGGCTTACAATCTTGTAAGTTTCGGATCCTGTTCGTGACGCCAAGTTGTTTGACTCGCACCACAATTGTGGATACCAGGACTATGGGGTACTCGGAGCCGAGCCCATCGATTTCCATGGGAGATGTCACTGGTAGCGGTGGCTCGGTCCGTGGCCCTGGCAGTCAATGCGATGGGGGAATATTTTACAGGGGATTATTAGGATAGTTGTGACGCCACTGTGGTTTCTGGTAATTTGTACCAGCGCTGCTGTAAGGGTCTTCACAGGGGATGTTATGGGGCAGCTTGGTAGTAAGTCTCCACAGGTGAGACGTGTCCCTGGAAGTCTATGGGGGTTGTGATGCAGGGTGTAGTAATAATTCAGTCGCACACAAGGTAGCTCCTTTTCATACCTTTTACTGATGATGGTTCAAGCAGGTCCCGGGAAGCTGGTCGGGGTGGAGAGTGCACTTTCAGGTAGCAGCCGAGCAGGTTAGAGGCCTCCTTAACTTCCATATAATGTGAGTCCAACTTGCCTGAAGCGAAGTTAACTCTAAATTCTCCAGCTGTCTCAATAGCTGTACTGCCCGGCCAACGTTGTGGTGGAGCCTTCTAATGATGAAACTAAGTCCTTACTTTTGCTGATCAGGCTCAAAGTCCCTGTTCCACCTGACTCCGGTTACGTATTGACACTTTGGGCTGCTCTCTGCGACCTGTAGTTCAGATGCCTCTGGTTTTCTTGTCACTATGCCTGAAACAATAGTGACGCTTCGGTCCCCAGGGACCGGTGATTTAGTGCAGGTAATCCAATACCTAAGGCACTGCTCTGTCTTCTCCACTGTGCCCTTCGCCCTGCTTTCCGCTCTTAACATAAGCACTGCTGCATAGAAGTCGAATCACAGATTCCCTGTTTGGGCTCGCTGAGCAGCTCTCAGTATTCTCCTAGTCCAGGACCTCTGTCGACTGAACTTCACTGTCCTGGGACAGGCGGCTGAAGTCTCTGCTCTGAACTCAGCAGGAAACCAATCTGACTGACTAACTCAGACAGGTAACTATCCAAGGGATGACTCACTCCTGAGCCTCCCGGAGCTAACTGACTGAATCACTGTCCTAAGACAGGAAGGTGACTCCTCTGTCCGAAGACAGGAAACAAAACTCTCTATGCTGACACCCACCAAACTTATATACCCCTATGGGTGTGTCTAAAGAGTGTGAGTGACATGAGTGAATGGTTATCAAGCTTTGGCTGTTACCTTCCAGTGCACTTTCCTGGATTTTCATGTGTGCCTGCGAAGCTGGGCTACACAGAAGCGTAAATATTCATTTTTCTTTGGCAGCGGGAACAGGCTTCAGCTTCCTGTCACCCGCTACTGCTGCTATTTGCGACACGGCACTGGCTGGGGGCCCCTGGAGCATCGAGGGCCCTAGGCAGCTGCTGACCCTGTATGCCAGCAGGTGTCAGTGCCTGGGCCCACAGGAGAATCCTCCGGTTCTCCGGTGGCCCAGTCCGACCCTGTCCAGGACTATACAGTAGTTATAAAGAGCTGCCGACATTTCCCAGGAAGTCACTTGTGATTTTTCTTCAATTAATTTGATGGCATTGACAAAATGGTGTTTAGAAGACATCAGAAAGCTGCCACGTCCTGGTTGGGAGCAGAGTGACACGAATAAGGTCCCTCATATCCCATATCTCACATCATAACCCTCCCCGCTCCCACTCTGCTCTCTCAGGAGCGACCTCCATTCTGAGCTAATTAACTGCTGGCCAGGAGCTGTTCTTGCAGCTTCTCTGCTCCCGGAGCGGCGCTGGCTGCAGGATGTATACAAGACGGCTAAGATGATGAGCTTGTGTCACTACTGTATGGGGGAAAAAAATGAAATGAGACAGGAATGACCTGGGGTCTGAATAGAACTGCATTAGAGTGGAACGGTGTGAAAGACGAGAGACTTCATCATGTTACTTACAGAACTGTCAGACAGGAGGTAAATCGGGGAAGAGGTCAGATAGTCACCAGGAGAGGATGGAAGGGTTCAAGAGAAAAGCTGCGTTATCTTACATTGTGATGCTAGCAACCTTCTGCCATTTATACATTGTCAGAAAGTTAGACAATTATCTAATACAACATTGGCTGGTGACATCCATTATGGCCTCCAATCAGCTCCATCCAGATCATCCACAACAGATTTATTTTAAAGCTGACACTGCTGCAATAGCTATGATCAGAGATAACTTTAATTTTGGTCATTTAATCCCTTAGATGCTTTGGTTAATATCAACTGTGGTATTTAAATGGGTTGTCTACTACTCAGACAACCACTTCTCAATCACTATGTTTCCACCAAGTAAAATAATAACATCTATACTCCCCTCTGGTGCCAACCCTGTTCCAGCAGTGTCTGCACTGGCTCTCGTTGGGCTCGCATGATACTGTTACATCATGCGATCCCTGCAGCTAATCAGCGTTCACTTGACTCCCCTCCTTCGGACGTAATTGACATCTGGAGGAAGTGAGAGCTGTAGCTTTGCTCTCACTTCCTTCAGATGTCTTATTTGTCTGAAGGTGGGAACAATGAAGTGGCTGCAGGGATTGCATGACATTATGTCATGCGAGCCCCGGGAGAGCCAGTGCGGACATCGCTCGCACGGCGCCGGCACCAGAGGTGAGTATATGTGTTATTATTTTACTTGGGGTAAATATAGTGAATGAGAAGGGGTTGTCTGAATAGTGTACAACCTCTTTAATTAAGCCAATAGACACGGGTTCCCTATACCACCCATCAAGGGGAAAGCCTAATAAAGCCCTCTCACCCATTTAAGCTTGGAATATGAACCTGTGCTCAAACACCCAATATAGATCTCTGATCCTGGCCATTTAATTCCTTAGATGCTGGAGGGAGCTCCTTCAGTCAACTCATCAATACTAGGTGAGGGCCTAATAAAGGCTACCCATTTGCAAACTTTCTGCTTCTATGCATGTGTGGAGCCCAGCTGTGACTGAATCCACATCTTCCAGAAGGGTGCACTGAAGGAAGATCCCACTAGAGGTCATTATACACATACACACACGCAGCTCATCCTAAAAGACCAGCAGAGGGAGCTGTGATAGGCATATAAAAAACAAGTTTAGTTTCAGTTTTGCCTCAGAAAGAGAAAGAGAAGGAGAGAGAGGAGTCTGCTAGGAGAGTTCAGTCAGAGCTCAGCAGCTTGGTGCAGCTCAGTCACCTCAGAGAGCCTGCAGAGTTATTGAGTTCCGTTCAGAGCTCAGCTCTGTGCAGAGTGTGTTTAAGTGGAGTCTAGTAAGAGTGACACAGGGAAGTCACTCCAACCTGGTCAGAGTTGAATTTAGAAGTGGGCTCTGAGGAAAGCGTGCCGACGCTTAAAGAGCGGCGAAGAGGCAGCCCACCAACTGCCAGCGTGTGTGATCGTGTGGGATCCAGGTAGCCGAAGGCGAGTGGAAGTTGATGAGACAGAGGAGCCTTAATAGCTCATCTCAGCAAGAAATACCGGACAACGGGGTCCGAGCCTATAGGGATCTCCATGACCTATTAGGAGAACACCGGAGTTCCTGGAGGACTACAAGTCCCAGGAGTACCACAGAGCTGATACGTAGCAGGATCAGGAGGACGGAGTCCGGCTCGGCCAGCCATCAAGGACCCTGTCCTTTCAGAGACAAGGTCCAACCACAAGATCAGCCAGGTACAAGACGGAGACTAAGCTAGGCCCAGTTACATGCAGGCCAAGACTTCATTACATAAAGGCAGAGGACAGGAGGCCACACACCTACTGAGTGGAGGAATCTGGATGTGTACCCTTCACCCTACAGTGCTCCGGGGAAGTGCCTGAACATCTGCAGTAAAGGTACCAAAGTGACTTATGTGTGTGTCTCCCTTATTGTCCCTGACTGCCGGGTCCCTATCTGTCCTGCACCTTTGCATATCTATCTGCCCTGGAGGATCATTCAGCCTTACTTGTGGAAGGCTTAACACCTAGCTGCACCATATTAACCCTCCAGTGGATCTGCATAGCAGCGCTGGTCATCCTGACCAGGCACCACAAGTGGCGTCACGAATCCCCTTTTTCATCATTCAAGTCACCTGTAAATATCCCACATCACGGTGAGCGCCCAGGGCAACGGACTGAGCTGTGCTACCCGTGACATTCCCCATAGACTTCAACGGGCTCGGTGCCGAGTACCCCATAACCCTGGTGTTGTGCGACTCATCTTAACTTGGCGTCACGAACAGGATCTCGTGCCCTGCAGCAACGGTGTAACTTGTGCCCGTTGCCACCGGGTACTGTGTGCCTACAGACTGTGTTTTGTATGTGGTGAAGATTTCCCGCCATTTGCCCGCCATTGCCCGCCATTTACAGCGCCACGGCGCAAAAAACTAGTGGGCGTACCTGCAAAAGCGCGCTGAATCCTGGACATGCCCCCAACGCTGACGCGGCGGCAGGTCCTGTGAAGAGCTACAGTGAACGCTCTGACGTCAGAGCGCCAGCGACGCAGGTCCTTCTACACAACCCTGAGCCCTGCGGAGCTGCAGCCTTCAGAGAAGGTAGGCTACGATTAACTAGGGGGGCGCAGACATGTCGCAGCAGCCAGCCGACAACGCGGCCCAGGCCGACGGCCTTAATGACTTACCCCTCGGCGCTGCCGCACAGGCTGGAAATGCTGGCCCCTCACCTGGTCCTGTGGCCCCAATAGTACCGCTAACGCTGCCATACATGCCTGGAGCGAAGTGGCTCCCTCAGTACAGCGGCAAGCCAGACACCCTGTCAGGGTTCAAGCGGAAAATATGCAGCATAATGTACATGTACCCTATGACAGAAAAGCAGCGAGCTGCAGTAGTAGTGGGACAATTAACTGGTGCTGCAGAGAGAGAAGTAGAGACTTGGACAGCTGCAGACCAGGAATCAGTGCTTGCAATTTTCTTAAAGCTACAGTCTATCTTTGAGGACCGCACTGAAACAGATCTCCGGATGATGTTTTACCAATGCTCCCAGAAACCAGATGACAGCATTAGGGTGTAAGGTTCTATGTATATATTCCTGAAACTCAGTTTGTTCGTCAGCCATTTTACTTTCTGTCTTGCTGCAGCTATCTTGCCCTCAGTCAAAATGGAGTTTCCAGCTTGCATGTTCCCGCCCTGATTCTCTCCTTTGCTTCTTAAGCAGCCACAGCTGAGCAATCAGTGCTTCAGAATCTAGCCTGCAGTGAACCTGTGACTTGACTCCTGTAAGCCTTGGACCTTGTACTCCAGCTATTCCTACTGAGGAACTCTGAAGCACTTGTGGACTCTGAACCCTGCTCTTTGAAAGACCCACGTTTGCATGGACTTACGGTAACAGAGAAGAAGATCCTGAATCTGTATTGGAGAGTGATTGCTGAGCTTGGATTACTCTGGCCTGCTGTGTCTCCTGTTTCTGTGTCTGCAAACTGTGTGACTATTTCTGCCAACTTGTATGAAGTAATACAGGACTTTTCTATATCAAACCTGTGACTCCTGTGTTTTCATCGCACCCAAGCACAAGACGCTATATGAACTGTACTACATACATTACAAGATTCTGAAGCCAAAACGTTAGTGTCTGCTGGGTCTGGAAGGCTGTGTCTGCTGTACTGTGGATATCAGACGTCCGGTTGTACTTTCTGTGATGACAGTGGTTGTGACTTCTCACAACCATTCCAGATGTCTGGTTGAAACTTTCTGTGATGATAGTGGTTGTGACTTCTCACAACCATTCCAGGTGAGCAGTTCCCTTAATTTTTTTTTTCTCTCTGCAGTGTTGCCACAGGTGAACACTATTGTTTTTTTTCTCTCCTCTTCTTCCAGTAATCCTGTCTTAAAAGATCTGGAAAATGGAGGCCCGCATAAAGGAACTTTGCGGAGTGACTGATCATATCCTTGCAGATTTGCAGAATATAAAGACCCGTTTTACAAATCTACAGGACCTCAATAATCACAATTTGCAAGTGGTTGGACAGACTACCCAGGATTTGCGAGCCAGGATTGAGGTTCTAGAGGGGCGAGTCCAGGCTCCTGCCGTAGCCCCGAGTGCTGGGATTCCCAAGTTGCCCCCTTTTCGTTTTGGCGGTGAACGTGAGAAATTCAGGGGATTTATTAATCAATGCAATCTTTTTTTTTCTGCACATGCTTCACAATTTCCCACTGAACGATCTAAGGTGCTTACTATAATTATGTTGCTTACCAACAAGGCTTTAATGTGGGCAAACCCTCTGATTGAGACTGAGGATGATTGTTTGAATCACCTTGATGATTTTATTTCAGCCATGGGGCAGGTGTTTGATGACCCCAATCGAGGTGCAACAGCTGAAGCAGCCATGTTAGCTTTGCGCCAAGGTAAGCACTCGGTAGCTGAATATGCCTTGGATTTCAGGAGATGGGCCCTTGATACCACCTGGGACAGTTCCGCCAAAAAATCTATTTTTCGAAAGGGGTTATCTCCACTGATTAAGGATGAACTTGCTCGTGCCGACCCTCCCACTGTGTTAGGTGACTTTATTAACTACTGCATCCGTATTGATACTCGTCTGACTGAACGCAGGCAAGAGAGATGGTTCGAAAGCAATCGTACTAACCTTTTCCTACCTTCCTCTCCAGCTAAGGAACCTTTGAGTAGGATTACACGGGAACCTGAAACCCATGCAGGTAGACTCTTTACAACGACGGGTTAGTGATGCATGCAAGGAACATCGTTTTAAGGAGAATCTATGTTTCTATTGTGGTAAGTCAGGGCACTTCATTATAAACTGCCCCAGCCGTTCTCGTAAGACTACTGCAGCACTCATTCATTGTGAGTGTTGCGAGAGGGGATCTGTCAGGTCCGAGCCTCAGGCTCCAGAGAGATCTGCAGCAACAGATCTTGATTTCTCGGACTTAAACTCCGTTACCTCTGAGGACGTTGACTGTGTAAACGCTGCCATTTTTCAAGTTTCCTCAGCGGTGTCCCAGCTGAGTTGTAAGAAGAACAATTCTCATTGCTTTCTTTCCATCAAACTCTGGGTTGACTCAGCTTGGGTGTCTAGCTCTGCTATGATCGACTCAGGGGCAAGTGGAAATTTTATGGATGTCTCCTTTGCTCTGAAACAGGGAATACGTTCAGTGAAGAAGGCTACTCCAGTACAGATGGAAACTGTGGATGGCTCCCTGCTGACCTCTGGACCAGTGGATCAGGAAACAGAGCCTTTGAGGGTTCTTATGGGTAAAGATCATCAAGAGAAACTGTCCTTTATGCTTATCTCTTCTCCCCACTTTCCCATTATTCTAGGGCTACCATGGCTGCAGGCTCAGAATCCTACCATTAACTGGGAGACCAAGGAATTACACTTTCCAGAGAAACAGATGAGTCCAAAAGTTTCAGCTTGCTCTGTTCCTAAAGGAATCATGTCAGTCCCTGAACTACCAGCTGTATACCAGGACTATGTGGATTTATGTGACAAGAAGAACGCTGACCAGCTTCCTCCTCACCGTCCATATGATTGTCCAATTGAATTATTGCCTGGAGCAGAGATACCTTTTGGTAAGATCTACCCCTGGCGGGGCCCGAGCTAAAGACTTTAAAGGATTACATAGATGAAAATCTAGCCAAGGGCTTCATACGCCCCTCTTCATCTCCTGCAGGTGCACCCATCTTCTTTGTAAAGAAGAAAGATGGATCTCTGAGACCATGCGTAGACTATAGGGAACTCAATAAGGTTACTATTAGAAACCGTTATCCATTGCCTTTAATCCCTGAGTTATTGGAGAGAGTGCGACATGCCAAAATTTTTTCTAAACTAGATCTTCGTGGGGCCTATAACTTAGTCCGTATTAGACCTGGGGATGAATGGAAGACTGCATTCAGGTCACGCTATGGACACTTTGAATATCTAGTTATGCCTTTTGGTCTGAGTACCGCCCCAGCCACTTTCCAACACTTGGTGAATGACATCTTCAGGGATCTCCTAGATACATTCGTGGTAATTTATTTGGATGATATTCTAATTTTTTCTAACTCCACAGAGGAACATCATGGACATGTGAGAATGGTCTTGGAACGTCTAAGACAAAATCACTTTACATCAAACTTGAAAAGTGTGAATTCCATAGGACCGAAATTCAATTTCTGGGGTATGTACTGTCTACACAAGGAATTAGTATGGATGGAAGCAAAACCCAAGCCATCAAGGATTGGCCAAGTCCTAGAAATGTGAAGGAGGTACAGCGCTTCATCGGGTTTGCCAACTTCTATAGACGTTTCATTAGAAATTTCTCTGAGGTAGTGTCACCTATCACTCAACTTACCCGGAAAGAGTCTAGGTTTTCCTGGACTCCCCAAGCCCAGGAAGCATTTTCCCGTCTAAAAGATAAATTTACCACTGCACCTATCCTAGTACATCCCAACCCCGAGCTTGCCTTCATAATAGAGGTGGATGCTTCAGACTGTGCCGTTGGAGCTATACTCTCTCAGAGAACAGGTGAGAAGAATGTCTTGCATCCCTGTGCCTTCTTTTCCCAGCAGTTGTCTTCGGCTGAGAGGAACTACGATGTGGGCAATAGAGAGTTGTTGGCCATTATTGCCGCCTTCAAAGAATGGAGACACCTTCTTCAGGGAGCTGAACAGCAAATAGTCGTCCTGACAGACCATCGTAACCTTGAGTTTATCAGGTCGGCTAAGTGCCTGACTCCTCGCCAGGCTCGCTGGAATCTTTTCTTAAACCAATTTAATTTTATCATCTCTTATAGACCAGGATCGCGCAATGGAAAGGCTGATGCACTCTCTAGGATTTACTCAGCAGAGACACGTCCAATTACTCCTCCTAAGACTATTCTTCCTGACTCTAGATTCCTAGGAGTAATTCATAATCAAGACCTACTTAAGGACATCAAGGAAGCATACCATGCGGATTCCTTTTTGGCACAACCCCAAGGGACGTAAGTCTTGTCTTTAAGAATGGTGTGTGGATTCAGGGACAACGTCTGTATATTCCTGAAACAGTCAGATTAAGAGTATTGCAACTCATTCACGATTCCAAGATAGCTGGGCATAGAGGAATTCTAAAGACACAGGAATTTCTTTCTCGTTTCTTTTGGTGGCCCACTTGCAGGAAGGATGTTTTGAATTATGTCACTTCATGTGAGGTCTGTGCAAGATGCAAAACACCTCGCTCCTCACCAACTGGTCTGTTACAGCCTCTTCCCACCCCGTCCCGCCCGTGGGGATCCATTTCTATGGACTTCATTGTGGAGTTACCAACCTCTCAGGGGAAGAACACCATTCTAGTGGTGGTTGACCGTCTAACAAAGGCAGCTCATTTTATCCCTTGTGTCGGCTTACCCACTGCAAAACAGACATCAGATTTGATGATTAAAGATGTGTTTCGCTTACATGGAGTACCGGATGAGGTTATTTCGGATCGAGGGGTGCAATTCACTTCTAGGTTTTGGCAAAATTTCTGTGCAGCATTGGATATTAAAGTAAACCTTTCTTCTGCTTTTCATCCCCAGACTAATGGACAGACCGAACGAACCAATCAAACCCTGGAGCAGTATCTCCGCTGCTTTATCTGCCACCTACAGGATGATTGGGTGGATCTACTTCCATTAGCTGAGTTCTCGTATAACAACTCTCAGAGTGCCTCCACTAAACAGTCTCCTTTTTACTCTAATCTAGGTTATCATCCTAACATTCTACCACGATTTCCCATAGAAACGCCTTTACCAGCAGTGGCTGAAAGAATCACGTCTTTACAGAAGAATATGGATCTTCTAAAGGAAAATCTGGAATCGGCTCAAGAAAGGTACAAGAAAGCAGCAGATAAATTTCGTAAACCTGCTCCAGCTTTCAAGGTAGGAGACTTGGTCTGGCTGTCAACCAGAAATCTTAAGTTAAGGATTCCATCGTCTAAGTTGGGACATAAGTACATTGGACCCTATAAAATCAGTAAAATTATAAGTGCCGTTGCTTGTCGTCTTCAACTGCCCAGAACTATGAGAATCCACCCTGTCTTTCATGTATCCCTACTAAAGGCTGCGACACCCAATACGTTTCCTGGACGTTCCTCTCCTTGCCCTGACCCAGTGCTAGTCGATGGTCAGGAAGAATTTGTGGTGGAAAGGATTTTAGATTCCAGGTTGTATAGAAATCAGTTACAATATCTGATTAAATGGCAGGGCTACCCAGTGGAGGACAACTCATGGGAACCGGTCAATAACGTTAATGCTCCTCGCTTGCTCCGTCAGTTTTATCAGAGGTACCCACACAAGCCTGGTCTGAGGTCATCCGGAGGTTGTCCTTAAGGGGGAGTAATGTAAGGTTCTATGTATATATTCCTGAAACTCAGTTTGTTCGTCAGCCATTTTACTTTCTGTCTTGCTGCAGCTATCTTGCCCTCAGTCAAAATGGAGTTTCCAGCTTGCATGTTCCCGCCCTGATTCTCTCCTTTGCTTCTTAAGCAGCCACAGCTGAGCAATCAGTGCTTCAGAATATAGCCTGCAGTGAACCTGTGACTTGACTCCTGTAAGCCTTGGACCTTGTACTCCAGCTATTCCTACTGAGGAACTCTGAAGCACTTGTGGACTCTGAACCCTGCTCTTTGAAAGACCCACGTTTGCATGGACTTACGGTAACAGAGAAGAAGATCCTGAATCTGTATTGGAGAGTGATTGCTGAGCTTGGATTACTCTGGCCTGCTGTGTCTCCTGTTTCTGTGTCTGCAAACTGTGTGACTATTTCTGCCAACTTGTATGAAGTAATACAGGACTTTTCTATATCAAACCTGTGACTCCTGTGTTTTCATCGCACCCAAGCACAAGACGCTATATGAACTGTACTACATACATTACATAGGGACTATGCCTGCCGACTACAAGGGGCTCTGCGAGCACTCAAACAAGTTAACCCCATGAGTGTCTCCAACGAAAATAAAATGTTAAAAGAACAATTTGTACGGGGATTAAAGTCCCAAGCTGAAAGCCGGACTGTGCACTGGTGGTCCTTGGATCATCCTGATGCTACCTTTGATGCTCTTAAGGACATGGCTATAAAAGGACTGCGTCCCCTGGAAACACCCGGGATGGCAACCCAGTGTCACCCGAGTGAAGCCACCCTACAGCCAGCAGCATCCACCTTTTCCCCATTGGTTGCGGAAGCCAAAACGCAGGTGGCGCCCCTTACTGAGCTGGACTGTCTGCGCTCAGAAGTGCGCCAGTTGACCAAACACCTGGCCACTGTAATGAGTGCCCTGCAACTGTCGACGGAGGAAGAAGGAAAGATCCTGCTAGCTAACTGCCCAGAGGATGTCCCTTGGATGCGCCGGAGGAGAGGGAGGACGTCGCCCCACAGGAGGGAGGACAATGCCACCCCAGGAAGGACCAGCGACCAGCATCATCCCCGCCGAGAGATCATCTGCTACCGCTGCCACAGGGAAGGTCACCCAGCACGTCGGTGTCCTTTAAACGAGCAAATCCTGGGTCCGAGGGCCAACACCCAGGAATAGACTCTTCAGGCCCCTCAGACTGGAACCGCAGGTTTGTGGGAGGAAGACCTTACCTGTCCATCATATTGGACGGGATCGCAATCCCTGCCCTGCTGGACACTGGATCTCAGGTAACCGTCATACCTGATGTTCTCTACAATAAATACTGGTCCAGTGACGGTCTCCAACCCCAAACCCTGACTTTGCCGTATACGCCTCTAATGGCCTCCCTCTTGACTTACTGGGGGCTAAAAATGTAGACATAAAGGTGGGGAGAGTGGAGCTAAAGAACCAGGGACTTCTTGTAGTAAAGACTGTTAATGAGGAAAATGGGTTGAATGTGGTTTTAGGCACTAACATTATTAGTAACTGTTTGGAGGAGGTTGTGTTTTTACTCCAACAGCTTGCCAAAATTGCCAGACCAAAGCAAAAGGGAGTGATCTGGAAGGAGATTCGGACCCTGATGTGCCAGCAGCAAGTGAAACTGACCGGTGTTGAGATTGGTAATGTACGGGTGACAGACCCGAACCCCATTGTGATACCCCCAATGAGTGAAATGCTTATTTGGTGTAGAGCAGCAATAGGTCTGAGAGGACAGAACTACCAAGCAGTAGTAGAGCCCATTGTTCAGAACACAGACCTACACTCTTGACTGCCAGAGGGGTAGTGGATGTACATAATGGGAGGGTGCCAGTGCGTCTTCTCAACTGGGGCCAGGATGAAGTCAAATTACCACGTTATGCCACTGTTGCTAAGTTACCTGCTGTGGATACTAACTCCATTCACACGACGGAGCCCTTAACCTCCCCACAACCAGTGGAGGATAACGGTCCGACTACCCAGGTGGAGGATTGGTGTCAGCAGCTCCATGTCGGGACGGATACCACTCCAGCCCACCAGAAACAAGGAGTATACCGAGTAGTTCAGGAGTATGCACAGGTATTCAGCAAACACCCACTCGACTTTGGAAAAATTAAAGGGGTTCAACATCACATCCCCACAGGCAATCATCCTCCCATTAAAGAACGGTACAGGCCTATACCTCCAGCACACTACCAGAAAGCCAAGGAAATGTTGCGTGATATGAAGGAAGCAGGAGTGATAAGGGATAGTTGTAGTCCCTGGGCAGCACCTCTAGTCCTAGTCAGGAAAAAGGATGGGAGCATGAGAATGTGTGTAGATTACAGACAGGTAAATCGCATTACACATAAGGATGCATACCCTTTACCACGCATTGAGGAATCATTAGCTGCCTTAAAAACTGCTAACTACTTTTCCACCCTTGACCTCACTAGTGGGTACTGGCAAGTAGCTGTGGCTGAGGAGGATCGGGAGAAGACGGCTTTCACCACCCCGATGGGACTCTGTGAGTTTGACAGAATGCCGTTTGGACTCAGCAGTGCCCCTGGAACGTTCCAGAGAGTGATGGAGAGCTGCCTGGGACATCTCAACTTTGAAACTGTGTTGCTGTACCTGGACGACGTCATCGTGTACTCCAAAACGTATGAAGATCACTTGAAGCACCTGGCGGAGGTGTTCGAGTCACTGTCCAAATATGGGATGAAACTGAAGCCTTCAAAATGCCATCTGCTCAAACAGAAGGTACAGTATCTGGGACATATTGTCAGCTCAGAAGGAGTAGTGCCAGACCCTGAAAAGATCACCGCCATCCAGAAATGGCCGGAGCCGAAAAATCTCAAGGAGGTGCGACAGTTCCTGGGACTGACAGGGTACTACCGGAGGTTTGTGAAGGATTACACCAAGAAAGCAGCGCCTCTGCAAGACCTCCTGGTGGGACAGTCCCTCAAGAGCAGGAATTCTCCATTCTATTGGGGTAAAGAACAGGCAGAAGCATTCAAGGAGATGAAGGAGATCCTGACAGGTGATGAGATCCTAGCCTATCCTGACTACAGCCAGCCGTTCCTGCTGTATACTGATGCCAGCAATGAAGGATTGGGAGCAGTCCTCAGTCAGAAGCAAAATGGCCTGGAGAAAGTCATCGCCTACGCAAGCAGGAAGCTCCGCCCGACCGAGCGAAACCCAGAGAACTATAGCAGCTTCAATTTGGAGTTCCTGGCACTGGTCTGGGCCATCACGGAGAGGTTTAAGCACTACCTAGCCTCCAGCAAGTTCACTGCCTACACCGATAACAACCCCTTGATGCATCTTGAAACAGCTAAGCTGGGAGCCATGGAACAACGATGGATGGCTCGACTGTCAAACTACCAATTCACAATCAAGTACCGAGCAAGCCGCAAGAATGCCAACGCTGATGCCTTATCCAGGATGCCTCATGAATCGGACACAGAAGAAGAAGTGGATGATCTGGAAGAGATTGAACTACCTGCCTTTCACAGGAATGGGATGATCCATGAGCAACAAGCCAGCAGGAGATCGTGCGGTAAGACGTTAAATCCTCTACCTCACCACAGCTGGAAGGAGACTCAGGACAGCGATCCAGTTGTCAGCCGAATCAAGGAGATGATAAGACGAGAAGGTTCCTCCTTGGAGAAGGATGCATCTCTACAAGCAAGGCAGCTGTGGAATGAGAGAAGCCGGTTGTTCATCTACCGTGAGAGGCTGTGCCGGAGGTACGTCAACCCAAGGACCCATGAGATGGTATGGCAGATAGTAGTCCCCAGAGCAGACATCCAGATGGTGTTAGAAGCCTACCACGATCAAGCGGGACACTTTGGCTGGAAGAAGCTGGAGACCCTGTTGAAGTGTCGTTTCTACTGGGTGGGAATGCGCAGCTCCATCGAGAGGTGGTGCCAGAACTGTGGACCCTGTGGCCTCAGAAGAAAGGATTACAGCAGTCAGAAGGCACCCCTGCAACCCATCAAGACGACTCGTCCCTTGGAGATCGTGGCCCTGGACCATGTCAAGTTGTCACCCAGCCGGTCAGGATACTCCTATGCCCTGACTATGGTGGATCACTACTCCAGGTTCCTGGTGGTCGCCCCTGTCAAAGATCTGACAGCAGAGACAGCAGCAAAGACGTTCCAAGCGTATTTCTGCAGACCACACGGATATCCTGAGCAGGTGCTAACTGACCAAGGCCCAGCCTTGGAAGCCGAGTTGTTCAAAGAGTTCTGTCATTTGTACGGGTGTAAGAAGATCAGAACCACACCGTACCACCCCAAACCAATGGTCTCTGTGAGAAGATGAATCACATCGTCATTGACCTGTTGAAGACAATACCACTCGAGGAGAGAAATCGGTGGCCAGACTTACTACCTGACCTGGTAGATCTGTACAATCACATACCTGTGAGTTCCACCAATTGCACCCCAGCCTACCTCATGCGGGCCAGACCAGGAAAGCTGCCCATGGATCTGGAGCTTGGTGTTGTAGAACCAGAAGCAGATGTGACTACGGAAGACTGGGACACAAACAGACAGGAAAAGTACAGAAAAGTACAAGCCTGCGTTGAAGAAAGTCTCAATCGAGTCAGGGATAAGCAAGAAGACCGCTATAACAAAAGTGCACCAGCTGAACCTTTCGCACCTGGTGAAGTCGTCCTAAAAAGAAAGAGGAGGTTACACAAACTCGACGATCAATGGGAAAGAGCGCCCTACATCATTCAGAATTCAAGGTTTGACAACAAGAAAACGTGCATAATTAGCAAGGATGGAGGAAGAACGACGGCAACTGTATCCAGAGATCACCTTAAGTTGTGTCCAAACCCATTAAAGCTTCAGGAAGAAGAACCTGTTGTCAATCAGGAAAAGCGTGATGAATCAGTCATACATACAGACTTAGGAGATTTCCCCGCGGATTGGCCAGAATTGGAGATGCCATAATCATTCCCGTGCTTCAATTCTATCAACCTCAAGAAGAACCTCTACATCCAGTTGCACCAGTTGTTGCAGTAGAGTCAGTACCAGAGGAACCTGCCCCAGCAGAACCTCAACAAGTGGAACCCCAAGAAGCGGAATCCCAAGAAGTTGAACCTCAGGAAGAGGGATCCCCTGCAGAAGTTGAGCCAGTTCATCCAACTCCCAGTATACTTGCCAGATCCCTAGAGAGGCTAAGGCAGTACTACAACATACCTGCACGCAGGAATAACAGGGTAACTGACACCTCACCTACCACCACACCACGTAGGTCAGTACGCATAACAAGAGGGCAATTACCTGTTAGGTACAGAGAGTAGGACCTAACACCTGTACGTAATTATCAAGAACCACTGTACATAAATGCATATATTTTTGTTTATACTATGCTTTATTATATTGTTATTTATTAACCTGTTTTCCCTTTTGATATTGGAACAAGTGAATGGACATTATTTTTACTTGTTTTCTACCCCTTTTGAGCATCCTTTTCCAAAAGAGACTGGGACTTTTATGGTTGCTCAATTCCTCAACCCCTCATTATGCTAATGTATATAGTTATTTGTTTACCGTTATGTAACCGTTCAAGAGTGCCTTACCTCCTGCAAAGGAAGAGTTGTTTATATAATGTTTATTGTTCTTTGTTTTTTGTATTTCAGCCCCGGAGTGCTGAGTTCTACTAGGGGGGAATGTGGAGCCCAGCTGTGACTGAATCCACATTTCCAGAAGGGTGCACTGAAGGAAGATCCCACTAGAGGTCATTATACACATACACACACGCAGCTCATCCTAAAAGACCAGCAGAGGGAGCTGTGATAGGCATATAAAAAACAAGTTTAGTTTCAGTTTTGCCTCAGAAAGAGAAAGAGAAGGAGAGAGAGGAGTCTGCTAGGAGAGTTCAGTCAGAGCTCAGCAGCTTGGTGCAGCTCAGTCACCTCAGAGAGCCTGCAGAGTTATTGAGTTCCGTTCAGAGCTCAGCTCTGTGCAGAGTGTGTTTAAGTGGAGTCTAGTAAGAGTGACACAGGGAAGTCACTCCAGCCTAGTCAGAGCTGAATTTAGAAGTGGGCTCTGAGGAAAGCGTGCCGACGCTTAAAGAGCAGCGAAGAGGCAGCCCACCAACTGCCAGCGTGTGTGATCGTGTGGGATCCAGGTAGCCGAAGGCGAGTGGAAGTTGATGAGTTCCCTTTTGATATTGGAACAAGTGAATGGACATTATTTTTACTTGTTTTCTACCCCTTTTGAGCATCCTTTTCCAAAAGAGACTGGGACTTTTATGGTTGCTCAATTCCTCAACCCCTCATTATGCTAATGTATATAGTTATTTGTTTACCGTTATGTAACCGTTCAAGAGTGCCTTACCTCCTGCAAAGGAAGAGTTGTTTATATAATGTTTATTGTTCTTTGTTTTTTGTATTTCAGCCTCGGAGTGCTGAGTTCTACTAGGGGGAATGTGGAGCCCAGCTGTGACTGAATCCACATCTTCCAGAAGGGTGCACTGAAGGAAGATCCCACTAGAGGTCATTATACACATACACACACGCAGCTCATCCTAAAAGACCAGCAGAGGGAGCTGTGATAGGCATATAAAAAACAAGTTTAGTTTCAGTTTTGCCTCAGAAAGAGAAAGAGAAGGAGAGAGAGGAGTCTGCTAGGAGAGTTCAGTCAGAGCTCAGCAGCTTGGTGCAGCTCAGTCACCTCAGAGAGCCTGCAGAGTTATTGAGTTCCGTTCAGAGCTCAGCTCTGTGCAGAGTGTGTTTAAGTGGAGTCTAGTAAGAGTGACACAGGGAAGTCACTCCAACCTGGTCAGAGTTGAATTTAGAAGTGGGCTCTGAGGAAAGCGTGCCGACGCTTAAAGAGCGGCGAAGAGGCAGCCCACCAACTGCTAGCATATGTGATCGTGTGGGATCCAGGTAGCCGAAGGCGAGTGGAAGTTGATGAGACAGAGGAGCCTTAATAGCTCATCTCAGCAAGAAATACCGGACAACGGGGTCCGAGCCTATAGGGATCTCCATGACCTATTAGGAGAACACCGGAGTTCCTGGAGGACTACAAGTCCCAGGAGTACCACAGAGCTGATACGTAGCAGGATCAGGAGGACGGAGCCCGGCTCGGCCAGCCATCAAGGACCCTGTCCTTTCAGAGAGAAGGTCCAACCACAAGATCAGCCAGGTACAAGACGGAGACTAAGCTAGGCCCAGTTACATGCAGGCCAAGACTTCATTACATAAAGGCAGAGGACAGGAGGCCACACACCTACCGAGTGGAGGAATCTGGATGTGTACCCTTCACCCTACAGTGCTCCGGGGAAGTGCCTGAACATCTGCAGTAAAGGTACCAAAGTGACTTATGTGTGTGTCTCCCTTATTGTCCCTGACTGCCGGGTCCCCATCTGTCCTGCACCTTTGCATATCTATCTGCCCTGGAGGATCATTCAGCCTTACTTGTGGAAGGCTTAACACCTAGCTGCACCATATTAACCCTCCAGTGGATCTGCATAGCAGCGCTGGTCATCCTGACCAGGCACCACAAGTGGCGTCACAAATCCCCTTTTCCATCATTCAAGTCACCTGTAAATATCCCACATCACGGTGAGCGCCCAGGGCAACGGACCGTGCTGTGCTACCCGTGACATTCCCCATAGACTTCAACGGGCTCGGTGCCGAGTACCCCATAACCCTGGTGTTGTGCGACTCACATGGAGTTTGAGCCATGGAGTATAAGCCTGATTCCGGTTATTTAATCCCTTAGATGCACAATAGCAAAATCTAATTTGTATTTCGTAAAAGCAAGGAAAGTGCTCCCTCTATCATTCAATCAATGCAGGGTATGGTCCATTGTATTTTAAATCTTTTTCTCCAAATGAACCCAGACTCCAACATCCGTGATCAGAGTTTTTTGGACTCCAACATCCGTGATCAGAGGTTTTTTTATATTCCAACATCCGTGATCAGAGTTTTTTGGACTCCAACATCCGGGATCATAGTTTAATGGACTCCAACATCCGGGATCAGTTTTTTGGACTCCAACATCCGGGATCAGAGTTTTTTGGATTCCAACATCCGGGATCAGTTTTTTGGACTCCAACATCCGGGATCAAAGTTTTATGGACTCAACCATACGGGATCAGAGTTTTTTGGACTCCAACATCCGGGATCAGAGTTAATTCCTGTTGTACTCAATAGCAACAGTGTCATCTATGTAAAACCAGGAGAAGGCAGGAATCTGATCCCGGTCATTTAATCCCTTAGATAACTACAAACATAGCAACTCTCACGCAATCAATATGGGGTGAAGGTCTAATAAAGCCCCAGATTTTCAACATTTCTGCTCGTATTAGATATGGAGCATTATTAAAAGACATTAGCGTATTAAGTATTTTTTTATTATATTCTTTACCAAAAAATACATGGAACCCCAAATCGTACCATTCAAAAATGACAACTCATCCAACAAAAAAAATATATGAGAAATATGCACACAAAAATAACAATGTGTAAATGAAGCTTAAACATGGTATGCATTTTTAAGTTTGCTTTTCAATTTCTTACCATTTGCAAGACCTCTGCTTGCAGTCACTGAATGGAAGAAAAAAAAAATCATCTATTTTCCGAATTATTTATTGCTGGTCTTCTTTAAGAGAATATTAGGGGCTAAATTTTTAATCAAATGCAAGAATGGGTGGAAATAGACATCTCCATGAACCGAAATCTTCTCCCGTACCATCAAATCCTACGTCTGATTGTAACTACTGATCCAGAATAAAGCATTTAAATTACGTTATCCAGAAGAGCATGGAGCCGGAGAGCCGTGAATTACCTTTTACGGGATGATTTATATCTTGGTTATTTTTCAATAGATGAAGCCATTGACTTCGGGTTCCTTTAGGATTTATAGACGCTGCCATCTGACAAATTGCTGGCGGGTTTCTGCTGCTCCGACGCTCGATGCTCCCTGAGAAACACAGAATAGATTGTCAGCTCTGCGGTTCAGTGCTATCCCTGAGTGATCCGCTGTTAAGTGTGGACGTTACTGCATTAATCGCAGGGTTGTGAAATTACCTGCCCATGGACATGCTCCTTTCCAGAGATGATTAAAGGTGGTTAGGGGCGCTAAATCACAGAAGGAGGAAGTGTTAAAGGTGCCCTGGAGCAAACAAAAATCATTTTTAAGTCCTCACCCCTCTATGATCTATTTCTTCCACCACTCTGTCTAAATTAAGACTTAACCCTATACTATAATAGTAATAATACTATGGAATAGTAAAGTTTGACAGACAACAATTCCCAGCAGTTGTCAGATATCGATATCTGATCATTGGCGGTTTCACTCCCTGACATCCCCTTTAAGGTGGCCTTAAACTTCAATAGCCGTCAACTGGATGCTCGCCAGCTATTCCATGTAGTGCCCTCTTTCTCGCCGTGTTTGCAGATTTAGCACCTTTATCAGGACCCCAGAGGCCATGAAGACCCATTGGTGCTGACTCGGATCAGAGTCATCTCTGATCCCTGGCCGCTTCAGCTTTAAGACGCTGCCTCGGGGATTATCCTCAAGGTGTTTAGTGCTAACTCCATGGCGCTAGTACCATAAATATATGGCAAATGGCACCAAGGGGTATAAATCCAATATGTCCCCCAATTCCACACTGGACGTGCTTTTGGGGGGTATATATAAAACCCGCTCCTTTACGTCTCAAGACAGTGGCCTACAGTACCATCTGTTCTGCCTTCATACACGTTGACACGGCGTGCAATCTAGCATACAGCATAAACCATAGATATGCTTTACCAGGATAGCAAACTCAAGTTGGAGAGGGTACAGGAGAGCACATGAATACGTGTGTTCCCTGAAGTACATGGAAGAAAATGGAGCTTCTTCTTCCCAGCATACCTTGCTTCAATCCCACAATGCAATACTCTATCTGCTTGTTAAAGGCACAAGCTATAAATTCAGCCACCACTGGATGGTGTTATAACAAACAAACCAGCACACAATACAAAACATACTGCCCTGTACTCAGATGGGCAGAACACTCCCCGCTTGGCATCAATTGATGCCACATACAGGCTCTTTTGGCGAAAGCAGTAAAACTAGTTCCGCAACTGGTCTGAAGAATAGTTTACTCTCCCCGGCCTTCCACACTTTGACCTCGACCTTGCGCACCTTCTCATCCTTGCTTGGGAATACCTTGGTGATGAGGCGTAGTGGCCACTCATTTCGGTGTGACTGGCTGTCCTTCATGAGCACAACATCACCTGATTTGATGTTCGGCTTGTCGATCTGCCACTTCTTCCTAGGCTGTAAGGTAGAGATATATTGTTTTCTCCATCTGTCCCAGAAAGTATTGGACAGACTTTGAACTTGTCTCCATTGACATCTGTAGAGGTCCTTGTTGCTGAATTCTCCCAGTGGAGCGCTGGGAGTGTTGGTTTTTTGAGTGAGTAGCATGGCGGGAGTGAGGATGGTTGGATCTTCAGTGTCACTGGAGAGTGCAGTCAATGGTCTGGCATTTATGATGGCCGAAACTTTTGCCAAGAATGTAGTCAAACCTTCGTGTGTGAGTCTTGTGCTACCTTCTTGCAAGAAGATAGAGTAAGATTCTACGTGCTATTCCTATCATCCTCTCCCATGCACTTCAAATGTGAGAAGAGTGTGGTAAATTGAAGTGCATCCCTGCTCACTCAATTATCTTTCCACTTCCACACTGATAATGTTTAGATTGGAAGGAATTTGAAGTTCTTTCACTGCTCCTACGAAATTTGAGCCTCTATCAGAGCGAATGTGTTTCACGGTGCCTCTGATGGCAATGAAACGTCGGAGTGCATTTATGAAACTTGAAGTGTTCATGGATTCAGTTACTTCGACTTGGACTGCTCTGATGGACATACAGGTGAACATAACTGCCCAGCGTTTTGCATTGGCTTGGGCTCTTCTAGTGTGCCGTGTAACCACAGACCATGGCCCGAATACATCCAGTCCGACTTTGGTAAAGTGAGGATCCATACTAAGTCTGTCTGATGGGAGATTAGCTATTTTTGGGTTTTGAGTCACGCCACGGAGTTTGCGACAAGTCACACAGCTGAAGATGAGTTTACTCACACATCTCTTTGCTCCGACTATCCATAGACCAGCAGTTCGTAGATTCCCTTCGGTAAACAATCGGCCTTGATGTTTCACCAAAACATGATGGTGCTGTACGAGCAGAGTAGTGATATGATGATGACCAGGAATTATTACAGTGTGTTTTTCCACAAATTCCACCTTAGTTTCCTGAAGACGACCTTCAATCCTTACCAGCTCGTTTTGGTCAATGATTGCAATCAAGCTTTTTCAAGACACTGTCTCTAGTAATGGGTTGTCCCTTGTTGAGGTTGTCTATTTCTCTGGGGTAGGTTTCTTTTTGCACAACACGAAGTATTGTAACCTTGGCTTTTTACAAGTTGAGGGCGGTAAAAGCATGCTTGCAGTGATGCCAACCTTTACAAGATCTCTGACTTGAAGGTAATGCTGACTTGTAGGACTGGGCCACATGAAGTAGACAAGCAACGGCTCGAACAAGTGACTTCCAGGTTGAGAACCTGCTGAACCGATGAGATTCCAAGTAATGATTTGAAATCCCAGTATGCAGAGCAGACACTCGAGGACAGAGCTCCTTGTCGGCATCTGGATCCACCTGTTATGTTACGGTAGCTGAGGAGTGCAGGTAAAAAAGGAAATACACCAGAGCAGTTGGAATCTATGAGATTGCAGTACCCTGACTAACCACCGCAACTAGAGGCAGCCGTGGAGCGTTCCTACGATGGTCCTAGACGCCTCGTCACAGCCTGAGAAACTAACTACACCTAAAGATAGAAATAGGAAAGCTATCTGCCCCGGAGCAGAACCCCAAAGATAATAGAAAGCCCCCAAACATGTAATGGCGGTTAGACAAGAGGAAATACTGACACAGAAAGAAAATAGTATGAGCAAACGCTGGGGCCCAAACTATCTAAATAGAAAAGGACAGGAAGGGTACTTACTGCAATCCCAGAAAACCCTGAAAAACACCAACTCTACTAATTTCAAAATCACCTGAGATCACACGACCTCTACCACCTAAATTAGTTCTCTGGTGTAACAAAAACAGCAGCCACTGAAAAAACTGCAAAAAGCAAAAGTACAAAACACAGTGGCTGGACTAAACTGAGAGGGCAAAAGCCCCCGGAGGGGACCAGAAGGCCCCCACAGAAGTGCAGGACAAAATGCAAAAATATAGCAAAAACACAAAATAAGAAATTGTCTTATCTGATAGCAGGAGATGCAGACACGACACAGCAGGCTACAAGGGAAACTGGAAAGAAGGATTCAGACCAGAACAATTGATCACCGGCAACCCTGATGGGAAAATGATTCCCTTAAATAAGACCAATCAGTAACACCTGATTCCCAATCCTCACTAGTACCGCTTGTAACCACCAGAGGGAGCCTCTGCTCAGAACTCATCTCAAACCCATTCACAACAGTACCCCCCCCTTGAGGAGGGGTCACCGAACCCTTATTTGAGCAACCAGGTCGGTCAGGATGAGTTCTATGATACGCACGGATAAGTCTCCTAGCATGGATGTCCGAAGCAAACACCCAAGAATTGTCTTCCTGACCATAACCTCTCCATTTAACCAAATACTGGAGTCTTCGTCTAGAAAAACGAGAATCCAATATTTTCTCAACCACATACTCCAGATTGCCCTCAACCAAAACAGGGTCAGGAGGCACAGCAGCAGGAACCACTGGCTCAAC
>JARQOD010000001.1:502229349-502380998 GCA_033576555.1 Oophaga sylvatica
CCTCCTGAACCATCCTTTTTTGGCCACGAAAAAAAAAACCGGCGCCCAAGGGTGAAAGGAGGTCGATAGACCCTTTCCAATGATCCTTGTATAAGATCGCTTAGCATATGTTCAGGTACAGATAAATTAAAAAGCGACCTTTTAGGAAATTTACCACCGGGCACAATTCAATTCCAATCGTAGCTCTTGGGGGAAAGGGAAATTTACTTTCACTAAACACATCAGAAAAATCCTCAAAAAGTCAGGCCCTCCTAAACTGGGGAGAGGCAAAAAAACGGATGCCAGATTAAACCATTGGCAGCCCCAAGGCACAGACCCAGATTTCCAATCCAAAACAGAAAGAGACTGAACCAAGGGGAAACCAATACAATAATGTCATCAATATGCAGCACCAGAAATTTGCAACTCTCCTGATGACTGGTTCAACCCTCATTATCACCTAGTAGAAACTGGGGTTTTAAATTTTTCTCCGCCAAAGGGGGTAGAACAATGCCTAAGGTGACTTCCCAGGGGTTCATAAACCCACAAAGTTTGGCAAAGCAAAATCCCAGGTTAAAAGCTGCTCCTGAATCAACAAAAGCTTGACAAAAAATTGGACAGGAAATCAGGGTAACAGTCAACAGAAATTTTAGTTGAACCTACCCAAGACAACTGAGGTGCAAAACTTTGTTCCCCCCCCTTAGGGCAGACAGAGAACATGGGAAGCGTCACCACGTAGAAACATAACCCATTGCGCTTACAAATCATGAACCTGAGTCCCAGAAACCCCATCACATGCATTGGCCAGGACTTTCACAAGGCAATGTCATTTTAGTGAACATTCCTAAGGTCTTTGGCTTGGGTGGAGGAAAAACAGAACATAGGTTGATAGGAAATGACTTGTTTACTTCAACAACATCAGAAAAGGTCAAACAGTTGCAGAACAGAGGCAGGAGAAAACCAGGCCAGAGTAACTTCAAGCTCTACAAAAACCTCCAAGGGCAGGATCCTTCTTGTACCGTAATTCCTTTGAAAAACATGGATTCACCAGACAGCATTTTCCAAAGTCCAAAAGTGTTCCAAAGTCCTCAGTAGGGAAAAGTTGAATTCCAAAATCTGTTTTCCAGGAGTCAGGTCACAGGCTGATGGGCTTGAATCAGGAGCCTGTTGTTCCTGAAGGCGCTTAAAACAAGAGGGAGAGGGGAATAGGGGGGAAATGAAAACTGGAAACCCATATTAACGAGGCAAGATTAAAAAGACAGAAAGCAAAATGGCCGACGGAAAATGAGTTTCAAGGAACATGTCCAAAAGAGACAAAGAACCTACATTACTCCCCCCTTAAGGAAACCTCCCGGTTGACCTCAGACCGGCTTGCAGGGTACCTCTGGAAAGGCGGAGCAGGCGAGGGCATTTACATTATTGACTGGCTCCCAAGAGTTTCCTCCCTGGGTAGCCCGCCATTTAATCAAATATCAAATGTTTCGCAACCTGGAATCTAAATCCTTTCCACCAAATTCTTTCCTGACCATGACCACACTGGGTCGGCAAGGGAAAGAGGTCCAGGAAACGTATTTGGGTGTTGCAGCCTTAGTAGGGATACAAGAAAGACGGTGGATTTCTAGTTTGGGGGCTTGAAACGCAAGCACAGCACTTAAATCTTACTGATCTTATAAGGTCCAATGTACTTAGGTCCCAATTGACGATGGAATCTTTTTTTAAGATTTTGGTTGACAGCAACCAAATCTCCTACCTTGAAAGCTGGTTCAGGTTTACAAATTTATCTGCTGCTTTCTTGACCTTTTCAGGCCAATTCCTAGATTTTCCTTTAGAAGATCCATATTCTTTGTAAGGGGATTCTTTCGCCACTCCGGCAAGGGGTATCTATGGGAAATCGAGGAAGAATTTGGATGATAACCTAATTGGAGTAAAAAGGAGACTGCTTAGGGAGGCGCTCTGAGAGTTATTATAAGAAACTCAGCCATGTAAGGGTTCTGTATACTGTTCGAAACTCAGTTTGTTGTCGGCCAATTTGCTTTCTGTTTTGTGGGACTTGCCCATTAAAATAGTTTTTTCCACTTGCTGTTCCCCGCCCTGATTCCTCTCCGTTTTGCTTCTTAAACACCACCGAAACTGCTTCAAATCTGGCCTGCAGGAACCTTGTTCTGACTCCTGAAGCCTTGGACTTTGTCTCCAGCCTTTTCTACGAGAAATCTGGAGCTCCTTGTGGACCCTGAACTCTGCTCTTGAAACCTACGGTTGCATGGACTTCGGTAAAATAGAAAAGACTGAATCTGTTTGGGAATTATTCTGAACTTAGTTACTCTGGCTGCTGTGCTCCTGCTTTCTGGTTTTGCAACCTTTTTTATTTTGCCAAATTTGTATAAGCAATACAAGCTTCTTTTCAACCTGGTCTCAAGTATTTCATCGCACCCAACACAAGCCTATAGAACTGTATCACATACATTACAAATTCTGAAGCCAAACGTTAGTGTCCGCTGGGTCTGGAAAGGCTTGTCTCGTCTGTGGATTCGGAATGTCCGGTTGTACTTTCTGTGATAACAGTGGTTTGACTCTCACAAACCATTCCAGGTGAGCAATTCCCTTAAGTTTTTTTTCTGCAGAGTTATCACAGGTAAACACTATTGTTTTTTTTTTTTTTCTCTTCTCTTTTGTCTGCTGAAACTCTGGATATCAGATGTCTGGTTGAAAGCTTTCTGTGATGATAGTGGTTGTGACTTCTCACAACCATTCCAGGTGAGCAGTTCCCTTAAAGTTTTTTCTTTCTTCAGTGTTGCCACAGGTGAACACTATTGTTTTTTTTTCTCTCTCCTCTTCTTCCAGTATCCTGTCTTAAAAGATCTGGAAAATGGAGGCCCGCATAAAGGAACTTTGTGGAGTGACTGATAATATCCTTGCAGATTTGCAGAATATAAAGACCCGTCTTACAAATCTTCAGGACCTAAATAATCACAATTTGCAAGTGCTTGGACAGACTACTCAGGATTTGCGAGCCAGGATTGAGGTTCTGGAGGGGCGAGTCCAGGCTCCTGCCGTGGCCCCGAGTTCTGGGATTCCCAAGTTGCCCCCTTTTCGTTTTGGTGGTGAACGTGAAAAATTCAGGGGATTTGTTAATCAATGTAATCTTTTTTTTTCTGCACATGCTTCACAATTTCCTACTGAACGATCTAAGGTGCTTACTATAATTATGTTGCTTACCAACAAGGCTTTGATATGGGCAAACCCTCTGATTGAGACTGAGGATGATTGTTGAATCACCTTGATGACTTTATTTCAGCCATGGGGCAGGTGTTTGATGACCCCAATCGAGGTGCAACAGCTGAAACAGCCATGTTAGCTTTGCGCCAAGGTAAGCACTCAGTAGCTGAATATGCCTTGGATTTCAGGAGATGGCCCTTGATACCACCTGGGACAATTCTGCCAAAAATCTATTTTTCGAAAGGGGTTATCCCCACTAATTAAGGATGAACTTGCTCGTGCCGACCCTCCCACTGCGTTAGGTGACTTTATTAACTACTGCATCCGTATTGATACTCGTTTAACTGAACGCAGGCAAGAGAGATGGTTCGAAAGCAATCGTACTAACCTTTTCCTACCTTCCTCTCCAGCTAAGGAACCTTTGAATAGGATTACACGGGAACCTGAACCTGAACCCATGCAGGTAGACTCTTTACTACGACGGGTTAGTGATGCACGCAAGGAACATCGTTTTAAGGAGAATCTATGTTTTTACTGTGGTAAGTCAGGCACTTTATTATTAACTGTCCCAGCCGTTCTCGCAAGACTACTGCAGCACTCATTCATTGTGAGTGTTGCGAGAGGGGATCTGTCAGGTCCGAGCCTCAGGCTCCAGAGATAGCTGCCGCAACAGATCTTGATTTCTCGGACTTAAACTCCGTTACCTCTGAGGACGTTGACTGTGTAAATGCTGCCATCTTTCAAGTTTCCTCAGCGGTGTCCCAGCTGAGTTGTAAGAAAAACAATTCTCACTGTTTTCTTTCCATCAAACTCTGGGTTGACTCAGCCTGGGTGTCTAGCTCTGCCATGATCGACTCAGGTGCAAGTGGAAATTTTATGGATGTCTCCTTTGCTCTGAAACAGGGAGTACGTTCAGTGAAGAAGGCTGCTCCCGTACAGATGGAAACTGTGGATGGCTCCCTGCTGACCTCTGGACCAGTGATCAGGAAACAGAGCCTTTAAGGGTTCTTATGGGTAAAGATCATCAAGAGAAACTGTCCTTTATGCTTATCTCTTCTCCTCACTTTCCCATTATTCTAGGGCTAACCATGGCTGCAGGCTCAGAATCCTACCATTAACTGGGAGACCAAGGAATTACACTTCCCAGAGAAACAGATGAGTCAAAAAATTTCAGCTTGCTCTGTTCCTAAAGGAACCATGTCAGTCCTGAATTACCAGCTGTATACCAGGACTATGTGGATTTATGTGACAAGAAGAACGCTGACCAGCTTCCTCCTCACCGTCCATATGATTGTCCAATTGAATTATTGCCTGGAGCAGAGATACCTTTTGGTAAGATCTACCCCCTGGCGGGGCCCGAGCTGAAGGCTTTAAAAGAGTACATAGACGAAAATCTAGCCAAGGGCTTCATACGCCCCTCTTCATCTCCTGCAGGGGCACCCATATTCTTTGTAAAGAAGAAAGATGGATCCCTGAGACCATGCGTAGACTATAGGGAACTTAATAAGGTTACTATTAGAAACCGTTATCCATTGCCTTTAATCCCTGAGTTATTGGAGAGAGTGCGACATGCTAAAATTTTTCTAAACTAGATCTTCGTGGGGCCTATAACTTAGTCCGTATTAGACCTGGGGATGAATGGAAGACTGCATTCAGGTCACGCTATGGACACTTTGAATATCTGGTTATGCCTTTTTGGTCTGAGTACCGCCCCAGCCACTTTCCAACACTTGGTGAATGACATCTTCAGGGATCTCCTAGATACATTCGTGGTAATTTATTTGGATGATATTTTAATTTTTTCTAACTCCACAGAGGAACATCATGGACATGTGAGAATGGTCTTGGAACGTCTAAGACAAAATCATCTTTACATCAAGCTTGAAAAGTGTGAATTCCATAAGACCGAAATTCAATTTCTGGGTATGTACTGTCTACACAAGGAATTAGTATGGATGGAAGTAAAACCCAAGCCATCAATGATTGGCCAAGTCCTAGAAATGTGAAGGAGGTACAGCGCTTCATCGGGTTTGCAAACTTCTATAGACGTTTCATTAGAAATTTCTCTGAGGTAGTGTCACCTATCACCCAACTTACCCGGAAAGAGTCTAAGTTCTCCTGGACTCCCCAAGCCCAGGAAGCATTTTCCCGTCTAAAAGATAAATTTACCACTGCACCTATTCTAGTACATCCCAACCCAGAGCTTGCCTTCATAATAGAGGTGGATGCTTCAGACTGTGCCGTGGGAGCTATACTCTCTCAGAGAACAGGTGAGAAGAATGTCTTGCATCCCTGTGCCTTCTTTTCCCAGCAGTTGTCTTCGGCTGAGAAGAACTACGATGTGGGCAATAGAGAGTTGTTGGCCATTATTGCCGCCTTCAAAGAATGGAGACACCTTCTGCAAGGAGCTGCACAGCAAATAGTCGTTCTGACAGATCATCGTAATCTTGAGTTTATCAGGTCGGCTAAGTGCCTGACTCCTCGCCAGGCTCGCTGGAATCTTTTCTTAAACCAATTTAATTTTATTATTTCTTATAGACCAGGATCGCGTAATGGAAAGGCTGATGCACTCTCTAGGATTTACTCAGCAGAGACACGTCCAATTACTCCTCCTAAGACTATTCTTCCTGACTCTAGATTCCTAGGAGTGATTCATCATCAAGACCTAATTAAAGACATCAAGGAGGCATACCATGCGGATTCTTTTTTGGCTCAACCCCCAAGAGACGTAAGTCTTGTCTTTAAGAATGGTGTGTGGATTCTGGGACAACGTCTGTATATACCTGAAACAGTCAGATTGAGAGTATTGCAACTCATTCATGATTCCAAAATAGCCGGGCATAGAGGAATTCTAAAGACACAGGAATTTCTTTCTCGTTTCTTTTGGTGGCCCACTTGTAGGAAGGATGTTTTGGATTATGTCACTTCATGTGAGGTTTGTGCAAGATGCAAAACACCTCGCTCTTCACCAACTGGTCTGTTACAGCCTCTTCCCACCCCGTCCCGCCCGTGGGGATCCATTTCTATGGACTTCATTGTCGAATTACCAACTTCTCAAGGGAAGAACACTATTCTAGTGGTGGTTGATCGTTTAACAAAGGCAGCTCATTTTATCCCTTGTGTCGGCTTACCCACTGCAAAACAGACATCAGATTTGATGATTAAAGATGTGTTTCGTTTACATGGAGTACCGGATGAGGTTATTTCGGATCGAGGGGTGCAATTCACTTCTAGGTTTTGGCAAAATTTCTGTGCAGCATTGGACATTAAAGTAAACCTTTCTTCTGCTTTTCATCCCCAGACTAATGGACAAACCGAACGAACCAATCAAACCCTGGAGCAGTATCTCCGCTGTTTTATCTGCCACCTACAGGATGATTGGGTGGATCTACTTCCATTGGCTGAGTTCTCTTACAACAACTCTCAGAGTGCCTCCACTAAACAGTCTCCTTTTTTCTCTAATTTAGGTTATCATCCTAATATTCTACCACGATTTCCCATAGAGACGCCTTTGCCAGCAGTGGCTGAAAGAGTCACGACTTTACAGAAGAATATGGATCTTCTAAAGGAGAATCTGGAATCGGCTCAGGAAAGGTACAAGAAGGCAGCAGATAAATTTCGTAAACCTGCACCAGTTTTTAAGGTAGGAGACCTGGTCTGGCTGTCAACCAGAAATCTTAAGTTAAGGATTCCATCATCTAAGTTGGGACATAAGTACATTGGACCCTATAAAATCAGTAAGATTATAAGTGCCGTTGCTTGTCGTCTTCAACTGCCCAGAACTATGAGAATCCACCCTGTCTTTCATGTATCCCTACTAAAGGCTGCAACACCCAATACGTTTCCTGGACGTTCTTCTCCTTGCCCTGACCCAGTGCTAGTCGATGGTCAGGAAGAATTTGTGGTGGAAAGGATTTTAGATTCCAGGTTGTATAGAAATCAGTTACAATATTTGATCAAATGGCAGGGCTACCCAGTGGAGGACAACTCATGGGAGCCAGTCAATAACGTTAATGCTCCTCGCTTGCTCCGTCAGTTTCATCAGAGGTACCCACACAAGCCTGGTCTGAGGTCATCCGGAGGTTGCCCCTAAGGGGGGAGTAATGTAAGGTTCTGTATATCTGTTTCTGAAACTCAGTTTGTTCGTCGGCCATTTTGCTTTCTGTTTTGCTGCAGCTATCTTGCCCTCAGTTAAAATGGAGTTTTCCAGCTTGCATGTTCCCGCCCTGATTCTCTCCGTTTGCTTCTTAAACAGCCACACCTGAGCAATCAGTGCTTCAGAATCTGGCCTGCAGTGAACCTGTGTTCTGACTCCTGAAGCCTTGGACTTTGTACTCCAGCCATTTCTACTGAGAAACTCTGGAGCTCTTGTGGACTCTGAACTCTGCTCTTGAAAGCCTCACGGTTGCATGGACTTGCGGTAACATAGAAGAAGATCTGAATCTGTTGTGGAGAGTTATTGCTGAACTTAGATTACTCTGGCCTGCTGTGTCTCCTGCTTCTGTGTTTGCAACCTGTATGTTTATTTTTGCCAATTTGTATGAAGCAATACAAGACTTTCTTTTTCAACCTGTGTCTCAAGTATTTTCATCGCACCCAAGCACAAGACGCTATATGAACTGTATCACATACATTACAGCCAGTGGAAGTAGATCCACCCAATCATCTTGTAGGTGGCAGATAAAGCAGCGGAGATACTGCTCCAGGGTCTGATTGGTTCATTCTGTCTGGCAATTAGTCTGGGGATGAAAAGCAGAAGAAAGGTTTACTTTAATGTCCAATGCGGCACAGAAATTTTGCCAAAACCTTGAAGTGAATTGCACCCCTCGATCCGAAATGACCTCATCCGGTACTCCACGTAAGCGAAACACATTCTTAATCATCAAGTCTGATGTCTGTTTTGCAGTGGGTAAGCCGACACAAGGGATAAAATGAGCTGCCTTTGTTAGACGATCAACCACCACTAGAATGGTGTTCTTCCCTTGAGAGGTTGGTAACTCCACAATGAAGTCCATAGAAATGGATCCCCACGGGCGGGACGGGGTGGGAAGAGGTTGTAACAGACCAGTTGGTGAGGAGCGAGGTGTTTTGCATCTTGCACAGACTTCACATGAAGTGACATAGTTTAAAACATCTTTCCTGTAAGTGGGCCACCAAAAGAAACAAGAAAGAAATTCTTGTGTCTTTAGAATTCCCCTATGCCCGGCTATCTTGGAATCGTGGATGAGTTGCAATACTCTCAATCTGACTGTTTCAGGTATATACAGACGTTGTCCCTGAATCCACACACCATTCTTAAAGACAAGACTTACGTCCCTTGGGGGTTGAGCCAACAAAGAATCCGCATGGTATGCTTCCTTGATGTCCTTAAGTAGGTCTTGATTATGAATCACTCCCAGGAATCTAGAGTCAGGAAGAATAGTCTTAGGAGGAGTAAGTGGACGTGTCTCTGCTGAATGAATCCTAGAGAGTGCATCAGCCTTTCCATTGCGCGATCCTGGTCTATAAGAAATTACAAAATTAAATTGGTTTAGGAAAAGATTCCAGCGAGCCTGGCGAGGAGTCAGGCACTTAGCCGACCTGATAAATTCAAGGTTACGATGGTCTGTCAGGACGACTATTTGCTGTGCAGCTCCCTGAAGAAGGTTCTCCATTCCTTGAAGGCGGCAATAATGGCCAACAATTCTCTATTGCCCACATCGTAGTTCCTCTCAGCCGAAGACAACTGCTGGGAAAAGAAGGCACAGGGATGCAAGACATTCTTCTCACCTGTTCTCTGAGAGAGTATAGCTCCAACGGCACAGTCTGAAGCATCCACCTCTATTATGAAGGCAAGCTCGGGGTTGGGATGTACTAAGATAGGTGCGGTGGTAAATTTGTCCTTTAAACAGGAAAATGCTTCCTGAGATTGCGGGGTCCAGGAGAACCTAGACTGTTTCCGGGACAGTTGGGTGATAGGTGACACTACCTCAGAGAAATTCCTAATGAAACGTCTATAGAAGTTGGCAAACCCGATGAAGCGCTGCACCTCCTTCACATTTCTAGGAATTGGCCAATCCTTGATGGCTTGGGTCTTGCTTCCATCCATACTAATCCCTTGCGTAGATAGTACATACCCCAGAAATTGAATTTCGGTCCTATGGAATTCACACTTTTCAAGTTTGATGTAGAGATGGTTTTGTCTTAGGCGTTCTAAGACCATTCTCACATGTCCATGATGTTCCTCTGTGGAGTTAGAAAAAATTAGAATATCATCCAGATAAATCACCACAAATGTATCTAGGAGATCCCTGAAGATGTCATTCACCAAGTGTTGGAAAGTGGCTGGGGCGGTACTCAGACCAAAAGGCATAACTAGATATTCAAAGTGTCCATAGCGTGACCTGAATGCAGTCTTCCATTCATCCCCCTGTCTAATACGGACCAAGTTATAGGCCCCACGGAGATCCAGTTTAGAGAAAATTTTGGCGTGCCGCACTCTCTCCAACAACTCAGGGATTAAAGGCAATGGATAACGGTTTCTAATAGTAACCTTATTGAGTTCCCTATAGTCTATGCAGGGTCTCAGAGATCCATCTTTCTTCTTCACAAAGAAGATGGGTGCACCTGCGGGAGATGAAGAGGGGCGTATGAAGCCTTTGGCTAGATTTTCATCTATGTAGTCCTTCAAAGCTTTTAGCTCGGGCCCCGCTAGGGGGTAGATCTTACCAAAAGGTATCTCGGCTCCAGGCAATAATTCGATTGGACAATCATATGGACGGTGAGGAGGAAGCTGATCAGCGTTCTTCTTGTCACATAAATCCACATAGTCCTGGTATACAGCTGGTAGTTCAGGGACTGACATGGTTCCTTTAGGAACAGAGCAAGCTGAAACTCCTTGACTCATCTGTTTCTCCGGAAAGTGTAATTCCTTGGTCTCCCAGTTAATCGTAGGATTCTGCGCCTGCAGCCATGGTAGCCCTAGAATAATGGGAAAGTGGGGAGAAGAGATAAGCATAAAAGACATTTTCTCCTGATGATCTTTACCCATAAGGACCCTCAAAGGCTCTGTTTCCTGATCCACTGGTCCAGAGGTCAGCAGGGAGCCATCCACAGTCTCCATCTGTACTGGAGTAGCCTTCTTCACTGAACGTATCCCCTGTTTCAGAGCAAAGGAGATATCCATAAAATTTCCACTTGCTCCTGAGTCGATCATAGCAGAGCTAGACACCCAGACTGAGTCCACCCAGAGTTTGATGGAAAGGAAGCAATGAGAATTATTTCTTTTACAACTCAGCTGGGACACCGCTGAGGAAACTTGAAAAATTGCAGCGTTTATACCGTCATTGTCCCTAGAACTAACAGAGTTTAAGTCCGAAAAATCAAGATCTCTTGCAGCAGATCTCTCTGGAGTCTGAGGCTCGGACATGACAGAGCTCCTCTCGCAACACTCACAGTGAATGACTGCTGCAGTAGTCTTACGAGAACGGCTGGGGCAGTTTATAATGAAGTGCCCTGACTTACCACAGTAAAAACATAGATTTTCCTTTATACGACGTTCTTTGCGTGCATCACTAACCCGTCTTTGTAAAGAGTCCACCTGCATGGGTTCAGGTTCTGGTTCCCTTGTGATCCTACTCAAAGGTTCCTTAGCTGAGGAGGGAGGTAGGAAAAGGTTAGTGCGATTATTTTCGAACCATCTCTCTTGTCTGCGTTCAGTCAGACGAGCATCAATACGGATACAATAGTTAATAAAGTCACCTAACGCAGTGGGAGGGTCGGCACGAGCAAGTTCATCCTTAATCAGTGGAGACAACCCTTTCCGAAAAATAGATTTTTTGGCGGAAGTGTCCCAAGTGGTATCAAGAGCCCATCTCCTGAAATCCAAGGCATATTCGGCTACTGAACGCTTACCTTGGCGCAAAGTTAACATGGCTGCTTCAGCTGTTGCACCTCGATTGGGGTCATCAAACACCTGCCCCATGGCTGAAATAAAAGCATCAAGGTGATTCAAACAATCATCCTAAGTCTCAATCAGAGGGTTTGCCCACATCAAAGCCTTATTGGTAAGCAACATGATTATAGTAAGCACTTTGGATCGTTCAGTGGGAAATTGTGAAGCATGTGCAGAGAAAAATAGATTGCATTGGTTAATAAATCCCCTGAATTTCTCACGTTCACCGCCAAAACGAAAAGGAGGTAACTTGGGGATCCCAGAACTCGGGGTTATGGCAGGAGCCTGGACTCGTTCCTCTAGAGCCTCAATCCTGGCTCGTAATTCCTGAGTAGTTTGTCCAAACACTTGCAAATTATGATTAGTGAGGTCCTGTAGGCTTGCAAAACGGGTCTTTATAGTCTGTATATCTGCAAGGATTGTATCAGTCACTCCGCAAAGCTCCTTTATGCGGGCCTCCATCTTCCAGATCTTTTAAGGCAGAAGTGCTGGAAGGAGAAGAGGAAAGAAAAAAAAACAAAAAACAATAGTGTTTACCTGTGGTAACACTCCAGAGTAACATTTAAGGGAATGCGCTCACCTGGAATGGTTGTGAGAAGTCACAACCACTGTCATCACAGAAGGTATTAAACGGACATCTGATATCCACAGTCACAGCAGACACGGCTTTCCCAGACCCAGCAGACACTAAACATTGGCTCCTGAATCTTGTCATGTATAGTGTACAGTTCCTATAGCGTCTTGTGCTTGGGTGCGAGGAAAACACATGAGACATAGGTTGATATGAAATGACTTGTATTACTTCATACAAGCATGCAGAAAAGGTCACACAGTTTGCAGGAACAGAGGCAGGAGAACACAGCAGGCCAGAGTAACTTCAAGCTCTACAATAACTCTCCAAGCAGGTTCAGGATCTCTTCTCTGTACCGTAATTCCTCTGCAAACATGGATTCACCAGACAGCAGGTTTCCAAAGTCCAAAAGTGTTCCAAAGTTCCTCAGTAGGAAATAGCTGGAGTCCAAAATCCTAGGTTTCCAGGAGTCAGGTCACAGGCTGACTGAGGCTTGATTCAGGAGCACTGATTGTTCAGCTGAGGCTGCTTAAGAAGCAAGAGGGAGAGAATCAGGGCGGGAACATGAAAACTGGAAACTCCATATTAACTGAGGGCAAGAGCTGCAGAAAGACAGAAAACAAAATGGCCGACGGAAAACTGAGTTTCAAGGAACATGTCAAAAGAGACAAAGAACCTTACAGCAACACTATCTCACGGATACCTCTGCGCTCACGCAAACTTCTGTCAATCTGAATAGCCAAAGACATAGAATCATTGAGACCAGAGGGAACAGGGAATCCCACCATAACGTCCTTTACGTTTTCTGACCGACCCTTTCGAAAAAGGGCTGCCAAAGCATGATCATTCCATTTGGTCAGGACTGCCCACTTTCGAAATTTCTGACAGTACAACTCAGCGTCTTCAAGACCCTGATTTAATGCCAACAAGGTCTTTTCAGCTTGATCAGTGACATTAGGTTCATCGTACAATAACCCCAGAGCCTGAAATAATAAATCAATATTCAAAACAGGATCCCCAGGTGTCAGGGAAAAAGCCCAATCCTAAGGGTCGCCACGCAGCAGGGAGATGACAATTTGAACCTGCTGTGCAGCGTTACCTGAGGACTTAGGCCTTAAGGCAAAAAACAACTTACAGTTATTTTTGAAATTCAGAAATTTAGATCGATCCCCCAAAAACAAATCTGGCATTGGGATCCTAGGTTCCACAACTGGCAACCCAGCAAGATAGGTAGCAATGCTCCGAACGTCAGTGGCAAGCTGATCTACACGGCCAGACAACTGTGCAAACTCCATTGAGAGAAAAAAAAAATTCCTCCCCAGCACCCAGAGAAAAAGAGGGAAAAAATGCAACAAACAGAAAAAAAAATTTCTGACAACTCCCTTTTTTCTTTTTACTATTTTTCCCTTCTGTTGAGTACCATATAATTTTCAGTTTGGCCGGTTATTCTGTTATGTTTCGGTAACTGAGGAGAAATGGCAAAAAATAGCAAAAGCGGTAATACACCAGAGAGGCTGGAAATTATTGGATTGCAGTAACCTGAACTAACCACACAACTAGAGGTAGCCGTGGAGCGTTCCTACGTTGATCCTAGACGCCTCGTCACAGCCTGAGAGATAACTACACCTAAAGGCAGAAAGATGAAAGCTATCTGCCCCAGAGCAGATCCCCAAAGAAAATAGGAAGCCCCCAAACATGTAATGGCGGTTAGACAAGAAGAAAGCATGGACACAGACAGAAAATAGAATGAGCAAACGCTGGGGCCCAATCTGTCTAGACAGAAAAGTACAGGAAAGAATTCTGACTGCAATCCAACAAAAACCCCAACAAAAGTACCAACACTTTTGATTGCCAAAAAACCTGAGATCACACGACCTTATCCACCTAAATCAGATCTCTGGTGTAACAAAACGCTATTCAGCAAATTAAAAGTAACAAACGAGCAAAGCAAACTGCAGACACAGACGGAGCACAATTGCAGCGCCAGACCCCCAAAAGGGGACAGGCTGCAGTCCAATGCAGGCAGTAAACCAGCAGAGAAAATCAAACAGAGAAAAAAAAACAGCAAACACTTATCTGAAGGAGAGCAGGAAACTAGCAGTGCTTCAAGCAAGACCAAGGAACAATTGATAACCGGCAAGGCTGCTGGGAACTCAGGCCACTTATATCCTACCATTCAGCGCCAGCTGAAGGCCATTCATTAATCAGTTCATTACCCTCAGCAACCACCGGAGGGAGCCCCAGCTCAGAAGCCGCCTCCAGCATATCCACAACAGTACCCCACCTTGAGGAGGGGACACCGAACCCTCACCGGCGCAACCAGGCCGATCAGGATGGGCTTGATGATAGGCACGGATAAGTCTCTCAGCATGAATGTCCGAAGCAAACACCCAAGAATTGTCCTCCTGACCATAACCTCTCCACTTAACCAAATACTGGAGTTTCCGTCTAGCAAAACGAGAATCCAATATCTTCTCAACCACATACTCCAAATTGCCCTCAACCAAAACAGGGTCGGGAGGTTCAGCCATAGGAACCACTGGTTCGACAAACCTCTTCAATAAGGATTTGTGGAACACATTATGGATCTTAAATGTCCCTGGAAGAAGCAAACGGAAGGAAACCGGATTAATAATTTCCATGATCTTATAAGGTCCAATGAACCTTGGCTTAAATTTAGGAGATGCAACCTTCATAGGGATATTCCTTGAGGACAACCAAACCAAGTCCCCCACTTTAAAACGAGGACCATCAGTCATATGCCGGTTGGCAAACCGCTAGGCCTTCTCCTGAGAGAGAGACAACCTCTCTACCACCTGGTCCCAAATCTGCTGCATACGCTGCACAATAGAGTCAACCCCCGGACAGACAGAAGCCTCCACCTGTCCTGAAGAAAATCTAGGGTGAAACCCGGAATTGCAGAAAAATGGAGACATCAAGGTGGCAGAGCTAGCTCTATTATTAAGAGCAAACTCAGCCAAAGGCAAAAAAGAGACCCAGTCATCTTGATCAGCAGACACAAAACATCTCAAATAATTCTCCAAGGTCTGGTTTGTTCTCTCGGTTTGTCCATTGGTCTGTGGGTTAAATGCAGAGGAGAAAGACAACTGAACACCAAGTGTAGAACAAAATGTCCTCCAAAATCTGGAAACAAACTGGACTCCTCTGTCAGACACAATGTTCTCCGGAATGCCATGCAACCGAACCACATGCTGAAAGAACAAAGGCACCAACTCGGAGGAGGAAGGCATCTTAGGCAATGGCACAAGATGTATCATCTTGGAAAACCTATCACTGATTACCCAGATAACGGTCATTCTCTGAGAGACAGGAAGGTCAGAAATATGGGTCCATGGTCTCTTGGGTACAGGTAATGGCATTAACAAACCACTAGAACGAGAGCAAGGCTTGGAACGAGAGCAAGTCCCACAGGACTGCACAAAGTCCCTGACGTCACGAGACAAAGTAGGCCACCAAAAGGAGCGACTCACCAAGTCTCTGGTACCAAAAATCCAGGGATGACCAGCCAACGCAGAACAATGAATCTCAGACATCACACTCTTTTTCCACTGGTCTGGAACAAACAACTTCCCAACAGGGCAGCGCTCAGGTTTATCTTCCTGAAACCCTTCCAGAGCCAGTCTCAAATTGGGCGAAATGGCGGAAAGAACCACACCCTCTTTCAAAATAACAGCAGGATCAGATAACTCAGGAGAATCTGCAAAGAAACTCCTCGAGAGGGCATCCGCCTTGACATTCTTAGTGCCAGGAAGAAAAGAAACCACAAAATGAAAACGTGTGAAAAACAAGGCCCACCTGGCCTGTCTAGGATTAAGTCGCTTGGCTGATTCGAGATAAACCAGGTTATTATGGTCTGTGAGGACCACCACCTGATGTTTGGCTCCTTCCAGCCAATGTCTCCACTCTTCAAAGGCCCACTTCATGGCCAATAACTCCCGATTACCCACGTCATAATTACATTCAGTTGGAGAAAATTTTCGAGAGAAAAAGGCACAAGGGTTACTCTTAGAGGTCTCTGGATCCCTTTGGGACAAAACGGCACCTACCCCAATCTCAGAGGCATCAACCTCCACCTGAAACGGCAGAGAAACATCAGGCTGCCGTAGAACATAAGCAGAAATTAATCTCTGCTTAAGTTCCTGAAATGCAGAAACTGCCTCAGGAGGCCAATTCACCACATCGGAACCCTTTTTGGTCAGATCAGTCAATGGTTTAACAATACAAGAGAAATTATCAATAAATTTACGATAAAAATTGGCAAAACCCAAGAATCTCTGAAGAGCCTTCAATGAAGTAGGTTGAACCCAATCACAGATGGCCTGAACCTTGACCGGGTCCATTTCAATAACAGACGGAGACAAAATGAATCCCAGAAATGAGATCTTCTGTACGCCGAAAAGACACTTTGATCCCTTCACATACAGTGCATTCTCTCTCAAAATCTGGAACACAGTCCGAACATGTTTCACATGAGAGTCCCAGTCATTAGAAAAAAATCAAGATATCATCCAAATAAACAATCAGAAATTTATCCACAAAATCCCTGAAAATATCATTCATGAAGGATTGGAAGACGGAAGGGGCATTAGTAAGCCCAAAAGGCATCACTAGGTACTCAAAATGCCCCTCTGCGGTATTAAACGCCATCTTCCATTCATCCCCGTGCTTAATGCGAATAAGGTTATACGCCCCCCTGAGGTCAAGCTTGGTAAACCAACTAGCACTTTTCACTCTGGAAAATAGGTCAGAAATCAAAGGTAACGGATATTGATATTTAACAGTGATCTTATTCAGGAGGCGATAATCAATACACGGCCTCCATGAACCATCCTTTTTGGCCACGAAGAAAAAACCGGCGCCCAAGGGTGAAGAGGATGGTCTGATATGACCCTTCTCCAGTGACTCCTTGATATAAGATCGCATAGCATCATGTTCAGGTACAGATAAATTAAAAAGGCGACCTTTAGGAAATTTACCACCAGGCACTAATTCAATAGCGCAATCATAGCTCCTGTGAGGGGGAAAGGATGCAGATTTACTTTCACTAAACACATCAGAAAAATCACTCAAAAAGTCAGGGACATCCTGAGACTGGGGAGAGGCAGAAAAAACAGGAGTGTCAGTATTAACACATTGGCAGCCCCAACTGGTCACAGACACAGATTTCCAATCCAAAACAGGATTATGAGACTGTAACCAAGGGAAACCAAGTACAATAATGTCATGCAGATTATGCAGCACCAGAAATTTGCAACTCTCCTGATGATCTGGTTCAACCCTCATTATCACCTGAGTAGAAAACTGGGGTTTATTCTCCGCCAAAGGGGTAGAATCAATGCCCAGTAAGGGAATAGACTTCCGCAGGGGTATCATGGGAAACCCACAAAGTTTAGCAAAGTCAAAATCCATCAGGTTAATAGCTGCTCCTGAATCAACAAAAGCTTGAGCAGAAAATGTGGACACGGAGCAAATCAGGGTAACAGTCAACAGAAATTTAGTCTGAACACTACCCAAGACAACTGAGTGTGCAAAACGTGTTCCCCGCTTAGGGCAGACAGAGATAGCATGGGAAGCGTCACCACAGTAGAAACATAACCCATTGCGCTTACGAAACTCATGACGCTGAGTCCCAGAAGTCACTCCATCACACTGCATGGGCTCAGGAGCTGGCTCACAAGGCAACACTATCTCACGGATACCTCTGCGCTCACGCAAACTTCTGTCAATTTGAATAGCCAAAGACATAGAATCATTGAGACCAGAGGGAACAGGGAATCCCACCATAACGTCCTTTACGTTTTCTGACAGACCCTTTCGAAAAAGGGCTGCTAAAGCATGATCATTCCATTTGGTCAGGACTGCCCACTTTCGAAATTTCTGACAGTACAACTCAGCGTCTTCAAGACCCTGATTTAATGCCAACAAGGTCTTTTCAGCTTGATCAGTGACATTAGGTTCATCGTACAATAACCCCAGAGCCTGAAATAATAAATCAATATTCAAAACAGGATCTCCAGGTGTCAGGGAAAAAGCCCAATCCTGAGGGTCGCCACGCAGCAGGGAGATGACAATTTGAACCTGCTGTGCAGCGTTACCTGAGGACTTAGGCCTTAAGGCAAAAAACAACTTACAGTTATTTTTGAAATTCAGAAATTTAGATCGATCCCCCAAAAACAAATCTGGCATTGGGATCCTAGGTTCCACAACTGGCAACCCAGCAAGATAGGTAGCAATGCTCCGAACGTCAGTGGCAAGCTGATCCACACGGCCAGACAACTGTGCAAACTCCATTGAGAGAAAAAAAAAAATTCCTCCCCAGCACCCAGAGAAAAAGAGGGAAAAAATGCAACAAACAGAAAAAAAAATTTCTGACAACTCCCTTTTTTCTTTTTTACTATTTTTCCCTTCTGTTGAGTACCATATAATTTTCAGTTTGGCCGGTTATTCTGTTATGTTTCGGTAACTGAGGAGAAATGGCAAAAAATAGCAAAAGCGGTAATACACCAGAGAGGCTGGAACTTATTGGATTGCAGTAACCTGAACTAACCACACAACTAGAGGTAGCCGTGGAGCGTTCCTACGTTGATCCTAGACGCCTCGTCACAGCCTGAGAGATAACTACACCTAAAGGCAGAAAGATGAAAGCTATCTGCCCCAGAGCAGATCCCCAAAGAAAATAGGAAGCCCCCAAACATGTAATGGCGATTAGACAAGAAGAAAGCATGGACACAGACAGAAAATAGAATGAGCAAACGCTGGGGCCCAATCTGTCTAGACAGAAAAGTACAGGAAAGAATTCTGACTGCAATCCAACAAAAACCCTAACAAAAATACCAACACTTCTGATTGCCAAAAAACCAGAGATCACACGACCTCATCCACCTAAATCAGATCTCTGGTGTAACAAAACGCTATTCAGCAAATTAAAAGTAACAAACGAGCAAAGCAAAAGTGCAGACACAGACGGAGCACAATTGCAGCGCCAGACCCCCAAAAGTGGACAGGCTGCAGTCCACTGCAGGCAGCAAACCAGCAGAGAAAATCAAACAGAGAAAAAAAAACAGCAAACACTTATAATAATAATAATAATAATAATAATAATCTTTATTTATATAGCGCCATCATATTCCGCAGCGCTTTACAGTTTAACAGTTTCAGAACACAAGTCATAAGTAACAACGTTAATACAATAATTAAAGCAAAATAAGCCGCCCCTGCTCGTGAGAGCTTACAATCTACAATGAGGTGGGGGATATACAAAGTACAGGTGTATATATACAATGGTGCATTTACAATGATGGTCCAGCCATCTTGAGGGAGTGAGGGATGGATGGAGATAGTGAATGGGCTACACACACACACACACTTACACATAGAATGACTTTGATTTGTGAATGTGATAGGCCGCTCTGAACAAATGTGTTTTGAGGGAGCGCCTGAAACCATGCAAATTGTGGATAGTCCTAATTTCTTGGGGTAGAGCATTCCAGAGAATTGGCACAGCGCGGGAGAAGTCTTGGAGTCGGGAGTGGGAGGTACGGATTAGTGCAGAGGTTAGTCGAAAGTCGTTTGCAGAGCGCAGCAGTCGGTTAGGCCGATAGATAGAAAAGAGGGAGGATATGTAGGGGGGTGCGGCACTGTGGAGAGCTTTGTGGGTGAGAACCAGTACTTTGAATTGTATCCTATAATGAATGGGCAACCAGTGTAAGGACTGGCGAAGAGCGGACGCGTCCGAGTACCGATTAGCCAGATGGATTACCCTGGCTGCTGCATTAAGGATGGACTGGAGAGGGGATAGTCGAGTAATGGGGAGGCCAAGTAATAGAGCGTTGCAGTAGTCCAGGCGGGAGTGGATCAATGCTACAGTGAGGGTTTTTGTTGTTTCCAAGGTGAGAAAAGGGCGGATTCTAGAGATGTTCTTTAGGTGTAGGCGGCAAGAGCGGGCAAGAGATTGTATATGGGAGGTGAAGGAGAGATTGGTGTCAAACATAACACCCAGACAGCGAGCCTGCTGCCGGGGTGTTATTATGGTGCCGCCCACGGAGAGGGAAATGTCAAATTTAGGGAGGTTAGTAGACGGCGGGAGCAGAAGAAGTTCAGTTTTGGAGAGGTTGAGTTTCAGATAGAGAGCGGACATGATGTTGGAGACTGCGGACAGACAGTCAGTGGCGTTCTATATAGTACAGCAGGAGTAAGGTCGGGGGATGACGTGTATAGTTGTGTGTCATCAGCATAAAGATGGTACTGAAAGCCAAATCTGCTGATGGTCTGTCCAATTGGGGCCGTGTAGAGAGAGAAGAGAAGGGGGCCAAGGACTGAGCCCTGGGGTACACCGACAGTGAGAGGAAGATGAGATGATGTGGAACCAGAGAACGAAACACTGAAGGAGCGGTCAGAAAGATAGGAGGAGAACCAGGAGAGAACAGTGTCCTTAATACCTAGTGACTGGAGCCTAGACAGTAGGAGACGGTGGTCAACCGTGTCGAAAGCTGCAGAAAGGTCGAGAAGAATGAGCAGAGAGTGGTCACCGTTACGTTTTGCTGTAAGAAGGTCATTGGTCACTTTAATGAGTGCAGTTTCGGTCGAATGTAGGGGGCGGAAGCCGGACTGTGAAGGGTCTAGGAGGGAGTGAGTGGAGAGGTAACGGGTAAGGCGGGAGTAGACTAGGCGCTCCAAAAGTTTAGAGATGAAGGGGAGATTGGAGACCGGTCTGTAGTTGTTTGTGCAGGAAGGGTCGAGAGCGGGTTTCTTTAGTAGTGGAGTAATGATGGAGTGTTTGAAGGAGGATGGGAAAATGCCAGAGGAGAGTGAGAGATTAAAGATTTTAGTTAGGTGAGTTGTGACAACTGGAGAGAGAGACTGGAGGAGATGTGAGGGAATGGGGTCGGTAGTGCATGTAGTCGGACGAGAGGAAGAGAGGAGTCTGGAGACTTCTTCTTCTGTGATGGGATCAAATGTGGAAAGTGAGCCAGGGGAACAGCAGGGTGGGATGGGAGTCACAGCCCTTGGTGGTTGAGAGCAGATTTCCTGACGGATAGTATCTATTTTTTCTGTAAAATGGGAGGCCAGGTCGTCAGCACAGATGTCTGTGATAGGGGCTTGTGCTTTTGGCCTGAGGAGGGAGTGAAAAGAGTCAAAAAGTTTCTTGGGGTTGTTGGCTAGTGAGGAGATCAGGGTGGTGAAGTAGGTCTGTTTGGCGAGGTGAAGGGCTGCATTATATGTTCTTAACATGAATTTAAAGTGGATGAAGTCTTCTGGTGTGCGGGTTTTTCTCCAAAGGCGTTCAGCACTCCTAGAGCATCGCTGAAGAAGTTGAGTTTGCAATGTGAGCCAGGGCTGTTTTACTGTGTGTTTGGAAGTTCTGAGGGTGAGTGGTGCTACTTGGTCAAGGGTGCTTCTAAGAGTGTCATTGTAGTGATGAACAGCCAGATTAGGACAAGAAAAAGAGGAGATTGGGGACAGCAATGAGTGTAGGGAGTCTGAAAGTGTCTGAGGGTTAATGGCTTGTAGATTTCTGAATGTGTGGTAGGTAGGAGTGCGCTGGGGTGGTCGAGGATTTGTGAGCGTGAAGGAGAGAATGTTGTGGTCAGAGAGTGGAAGCGGTGAGTTATTTAGGTGGGAGATTGAACAGAGGCGGACAAAGACCAGGTCAAGGGTTTTGCCATCCTTGTGTGTCTCAGAGGTTGAAAGCTGTGAGAGGCCTAGAGAAGTGGTTAGTGATAGAAGCTGAGATGCAGATGTGGAAGTAGGGCTGTTAATGGGGATGTTGAAGTCTCCAAGGATAAGGGTTGGTAGTTCTGAGGACATGAAGTGCGGCAGCCAGGCAGAGAAGTGGTCAAGGAACTGGGTGGGCGAGCCTGGGGGCCGATATATGACCGCTACTCTGAGGGAGAGGGGACAAAAGAGCCTGATGGTGTGGACCTCAAAAGAAGGGAATGAGAGTGATGGAATTGGGGGGATGACCTGGAAAGTGCATTGTGGGGACAGGAGTATGCCAACTCCACCACCATGTCTGTTTGTGGGTCTCGGAGAATGGGAGAACTGTAAGCCACCATAGGAAATGGCAGCAGGGGAGACCGTGTCAGAATCCTGAATCCAGGTTTCAGTGAGGGCCAACAGATGAAGAGAGTTGTTCAGAAAGTAGTTGTGCAGGAAGGTTAGCTTGTTGCATGCAGACCGTGGATTCCAGAGGGCACAATTAAACGAAGGAGATGAGGGAGTGCAAGTAATATTAATAAGATTATTATGGTTTCGATATGAGGTAGGGTAGGGATTGAGGTTGGGGGATGGTGGACCAGGGTTGGGGGAGATGTCCCCTGAAATCAGTAGGAGTAGGAAGATAAAGAGCAGGTAGTTCTTGGAGTTGTAAGTCGGATTTTTCTGTGATGTGTTTGGGCAAGATGGGCTGAGGTTTCTCAGGAAGGTGAGGAGTGTATGGGAGCTGTACATGGGAGAGGGAAGTATGGAGGGGCTGATGTGTATGAGTCGTGATGGAGGGGGGATGGGGCGGTGAATGTGGATGGCAAGGGAACACAGGAGGATAGAGGTAAAGTACATAATTAAAAAGAAAGCAAAGTGTGGACTACCTGATTCCAGCCCTGATTAACTGCCATGGATAACTGCCGTTTACACGATGCTTGACTTCTATGATGCTTAGCTTTCTGTGATGCGTGCACCCCACACATGCGTGCACCCCTTAGACTACTCCTAAATATATAGCCCACACTACAGGGTTAGGAGAGTGGGATTGTGGGAACTGGTTTGGGATAATTTGGCAGCTGGGGCCAGCACACCAGGGGGTGGTTAAATGATCAAGGGCCTAGACCTGGCAACATCTATATGCTTTAGCACCTTCCACCTGATTAGATCTACAGAGGCCCAATTCACAGGATATGAAGCAGTAAGTATTAAACAGTGCTAAAATGAATTATACTAAAGCTTTAGCAGGCACATTAAAATATGTAGCAAAATGGTAAAGCAGCAGATGACAGACAGTGAGCAGAAGTATGGAGTTGTACCATTGGGATTGAAGGAGAGCAGGAAACTAGCAGTGCTTCAAGCAAGACCAAGGAACAATTGATAACTGGCAAGGCTGCTGGGAACTCAGGCCACTTATATCCTACCATTCAGCGCTAGTGAAGGCCATTCATTAATCAGTTCATTACCCTCAGCAACCACCGGAGGGAGCCCCAGCTCAGAAGCCGCCTCCAGCATAGTCACAACACAAAACTTTTTCTCCACTCATGGTTAGTGGTTGAGTGAAGCCATTTATTGTCAAACTACTGTGTTTTCTCTTTTTAAATCATAAAGACAACCCAAAACATCCAAATGACCCTTATCAAAAGATCACATACCCCATTTCTTAATACCTTGTATTGCCCCCTCTAACATCAATGACAGCTTGAAGTCTTTTGTGCATAATTATATATGTACAGCTAGTATAACCTGGACTTCTCCTGTATATAACTATATATGTACAGATGGTATAACCTGGGCATCTCCTGTATATAATTATATATGTACAGCTGGTATAACCTGGGCATCTTTTGTATATAATTATATATGTACAGCTGGTATAACCTGGGCATCTTTTGTATATAATTATATATGTACAGCTGGTATAACCAGGTCATCTTCTGTATATAATTATATATGTACAGCAAGTATAACCTGGACATCTCCTGTATATAACTATATATAATGATAGATCAACATTTCAGTTACTAGATATATCATAGCATGGGGCTTATACTGACATAGTGTCAAAAGTTAGTGAACTGAATATATATCGGACTAGATGGACCAACTGCATACATAGTATAGAACAACACAAAAAGAAACAAGCAGTCAAGAGGTCAAAAATATAAAGAAAGTAGAAAACACTTTATTAATATAACAAGATAAAAGTATAGCACAGCGAAACAATACTGCATGTGCCCAAGAACAGATACAATAAGCAAGGGAAGCCGCGTGTGGTGAACAAAATACAATAGTAGCTCATGCTACTTATAGCAGATAGTATATAACAGAATTACAATGCATAAATGCCCATATAGAAATGGATACATATACATACAACAGTAAGTGGGTGTGCATACAGTAATAGGATTAATGGTGATGTAATACATACCAAAACGGTCACAGTGTAACACCACACCGGCTGCCCCTGCCTCCCCAACGCGCGTTTCGGAAGGTTCCTTCCTTCCTTCTTCAGGGGGCAAGGTCGCAGCAGGGCCGGCTATGTTTAAATACCTGTATACCCGAGAATAGCGTCTGTATCCAATTAAGGAACCACCTCTTGCAATTACAAAGAAGCCGAAACACATTTGCATCTGACACCAGGTATGGCGTATGTAATTAATTAGTGCCGTAACCATAACATCCAGGACCACCGCGCTGTTAATGGAGTACGTCAGAGCACATGGGCCCCATGTGGGCCGGCGTCCCCAGTTCAGCGGTACGGGTTACCGGAAGTATAGGGGCGGACATGCGCAATAGCGCAGAATTGACACAGGAATAGAAAACACCTCCGGACATGCGCAGAAGTGTTCCCCAGTTCAGCGGTACGAGTTACCGAAAGTATAGAGGCGGACATGCGCAATAGCGCAGAATTAACACAGGAATAGAAAACACTTCCGGACATGCGCAGAAGTAGTAACGGCAGCCATTATTATGAAGACCAGATGCAAAGATCTCCCGGTGTAAGCCGACAATTGAAGACATCGGTAATACTTATAAAGCTACAAATACCAGAATATCATTGTCAATAAAATATATATTTTCACTAGATAGAATAGAGGACAATGTCCACATGTGAAATATAATGACTAAACCAGGAACGAATAGAGAAAGCATACATGATAGCATTTGGTGGATACAGAGGTATACAGAAGACATGATACATCGTAAACAAACCAAAATAAAAAACATAAGACAACATAATAACCATATACATAAAAACACAACCAGAACTAGAGTGAGAGCAAAACAATTATATACATAGAATTAAAGGAATCATGACAGTTGATAATAATCGCAGGTCATGAACGTATAATGCACTCATATTAGTATATCCATACCAGAAGACAACCTAATTGTATAAATCGAAATAATATTATCTAAACTAGTACATGTATGACAACATACACTATACAGAATTGTGACATAGGTCAAACAGCCCAAAATAAATAGAACAAGTATCATGACAAAACAATTATCAGGTATCTTATAGATACTGGCATAGTGCCATACCGATGTCAGAAATAATAATCAGAGCAATCTCCATAGGGAATTTACAATACATAACATATAATGGGCAGGCGGACCAAATAATTAGATAGAAACTTCAATAAATCATGTAATCACATATAGGCCGAAGTGATGATATTGATGGATGCCTTGCTGGACGAGGATGAAATCAAGGACACACGAAAATGGAGCTCACACTCAAAGCTGGAATTAAATAAAGGATAAAATCAATGAATATGCACCTAAACACATGCAGGTTTAAGATGGAATACACAGGATGCACAGCAGCCTACAATCTACAAAAAGGGAGCAAATGAAAGACATTCATTCAAACCTGCCCAAATGTTGAGAGATGTAACTCATTCACGGATTCTAGCGGTAAGAAGTCATTCTTGATTAGACAACGTATCACGTGCACCACCAGATACGTCATTTACTATGCCACATGTCCATGTGGACTGATATATGTCGGCCTCACGACCAGACAATTAAAAGTCCGTATCCGTGAACACGTTTTGGGGATACAGGCGGCATCTACTCACATGGATGCGACCACCCTTAAGACAATACCAAGACACTTTAAGACCTATCACAACTGTGATGCCACATTACTAATGGTCAGGGGCATTGATGCCCTCCGGATCAATATTAGAGGTGGTCAGCTTTCTAAGCGTCTAGCCAGATTGGAGACGCGTTGGATCTGGCGGTTACAAACTGTCCACCCGGACGGTTTGAATGAATGTCTTTCATTTGCTCCCTTTTTGTAGATTGTAGGCTGCTGTGCATCCTGTGTATTCCATCTTAAACCTGCATGTGTTTAGGTGCATATTCATTGATTTTATCCTTTATTTAATTCCAGCTTTGAGTGTGAGCTCCATTTTCGTGTGTCCTTGATTTCATCCTCGTCCAGCAAGGCATCCATCAATATCATCACTTCGGCCTATATGTGATTACATGATTTATTGAAGTTTCTATCTAATTATTTGGTCCGCCTGCCCATTATATGTTATGTATTGTAAATTCCCTATGGAGATTGCTCTGATTATTATTTCTGACATCGGTATGGCACTATGCCAGTATCTATAAGATACCTGATAATTGTTTTGTCATGATACTTGTTCTATTTATTTTGGGCTGTTTGACCTATGTCACAATTCTGTATAGTGTATGTTGTCATACATGTACTAGTTTAGATATAATTATTTCGATTTATACAATTAGGTTGTCTTCTGGTATGGATATACTAATATGAGTGCATTATACGTTCATGACCTGCGATTATTATCAACTGTCATGATTCCTTTAATTCTATGTATATAATTGTTTTGCTCTCACTCTAGTTCTGGTTGTGTTTTTATGTATATGGTTATTATGTTGTCTTATGTTTTTTATTTTGGTTTGTTTACGATGTATCATGTCTTCTGTATACCTCTGTATCCACCAAATGCTATCATGTATGCTTTCTCTATTCGTTCCTGGTTTAGTCATTATATTTCACATGTGGACATTGTCCTCTATTCTATCTAGTGAAAATATATATTTTATTGACAATGATATTCTGGTATTTGTAGCTTTATAAGTATTACCGATGTCTTCAATTGTCGGCTTACACCGGGAGATCTTTGCATCTGGTCTTCATAATAATGGCTGCCGTTACTACTTCTGCGCATGTCCGGAGGTGTTTTCTATTCCTGTGTCAATTCTGCGCTATTGCGCATGTCCGCCCCTATACTTCCGGTAACCCGTACCGCTGAACTGGGGACGCCGGCCCACATGGGGCCCATGTGCTCTGACGTACTCCATTAACAGCGCGGTGGTCCTGGATGTTATGGTTACGGCACTAATTAATTACATACGCCATACCTGGTGTCAGATGCAAATGTGTTTCGGCTTCTTTGTAATTGCAAGAGGGGTTCCTTAATTGGATACAGACGCTATTCTCGGGTATACAGGTATTTAAACATAGCCGGCCCTGCTGCGACCTTGCCCCCTGAAGAAGGAAGGAAGGAACCTTCCGAAACGCGCGTTGGGGAGGCAGGGGCAGCCGGTGTGGTGTTACACTGTGACCGTTTTGGTATGTATTACATCACCATTAATCCTATTACTGTATGCACACCCACTTACTGTTGTATGTATATGTATCCATTTCTATATGGGCATTTATGCATTGTAATTCTGTTATATACTATCTGCTATAAGTAGCATGAGCTACTATTGTATTTTGTTCACCACACGCGGCTTCCCTTGCTTATTGTATCTGTTCTTGGGCACATGCAGTATTGTTTCGCTGTGCTATACTTTTATCTTGTTATATTAATAAAGTGTTTTCTACTTTCTTTATATTTTTGACCTCTTGACTGCTTGTTTCTTTTTGTGTTGTTCTATATAACTATATATGTACAGCTGGTATAACCTGGGCATCTCCTGTATATAATTATATATGTACAGCTGGTATAACCTGGGCATCTCCTGTATATAATTATATATGCATAGCTGGTATAACCTGGGCATGTCCTTGTTGCACAGCTTCTCAATCCACACCTTTGCAGCAGAAACTTCACAGAGCAAGTTGCATGGGATAACAAGCGTTTACTTCTCTGAACACGAGATAAAGGAATAATGCACAGTCATTACAGCATTGCATCAAGTAACAGGAGCAAAAACGAAATTGAAACTAAAAACAGAAGATAGACTAATTCTTATTCAATACATTAAAGAAGGAAACGTTACACAACATCGCCATCTACTGTCAGGTCAGCATAAAGTCCTCCTTTTACTTATAGTATAGAAGTCCTAATCTGTTGCATATGACAACACCCTTTCTCAACAGTAAGGACTTATTCAATCAAACCCAACTTTTTTATTAGTTTCTGATGTTTATCAGCATTCAACGCCTTCGTGAAAATGTCCGCTGTCATTTCTTCAGTAGGACAATACTCCAATTTCAATACTCCTTGGTCCTGATGATCTCTCAAGAAATGATATTTCACATCAATATGCTTGGTTCTTGGATTGACTCTTTCCATCTGAGCAAGAACAAGACATCCTTGATTGTCCTCTTTTATTTTTGTTGGTTCCAACTGTGGTTGTCCTAGGTCTGTCAACAATTCTCTTAACCACAGTACTTCTTGACTCGCATGTGCTGTTGCAACATATTCTGCTTCTGTTGAAGACAGTATCACAATTGACTGTTTCTTACTTGTCCAACTTATTGGTCCACCTGAGAGAAAAAAAATATGTCCACTGGTAGATCTTCTGTCAGTTGGATCTCCAGCCCAATCTGCATCAACATATCCTGTTAAAATGCAATTATCACCTGTGGGTAATTTCAGATTAACATTGCTAGTTCCTTTCAAATAACGTATTACTCTCTTCACAGCATTCCAATCAGCGTTATTTGGTTTTGATACCTTTCTACTCAGGATTCCTACTGCTGCTGCGATGTCTGGTCTTGTAATGGTCGCTAGATACAGTAGTTTTCCTATTGCTGTTCTGTATTCTTCATTGTTTGGTAGCATATATTCTTCACTGTTCATCTCTTTAAGATAATTAGTTTCCATTGGAGACTTTACTGTTTTTGCATCCTTTAGTCCAAATTTTTCTGTTATGTCTTGAATCATGTGATTTTAATTCACTAGGAAACTTCCGTCTTCCTCTCTTTCTATCTGTATTCCTAGGTACTGTTTTACATTTCCCAAGTCTTTGATTTCAAAATTTTGTTTCAGGATTTTTAGAATGTTTTCTTTATCCCTTTCTTGTTTAAAACAAATCAAAATGTCGTCTACATATATGAGTACATAAATACATCTATTACTCATCCTTTTTGTGTACAAGCATGGATCAGCTTTGCTTCTTTGAAATTTTTCATTTGTTAGTACTGCCGTGATTTTGTCATTCCACGCTTTAGCTGCTTGTTTTAAACCATATATGCTTTTCTGTAGTTTGCAAACTTTGGATTTCTTTCATCTTTGAATCCTGGAGGTTGTTCCATGTAAATGTCTTCTGTTAAATCTCCATTCAAAAAAGCTGTCTTTACATCCAGATGTCTTAGTTCCATCTGTTCCACTGCTGCAACTGTAAGTAAAGTTCTTATTGTAGTGTGTTTGACAACTGGAGCAAATGTTTCATCATAGTCTTCTCCATATTTTTGAGAATACCCTTTAGCTACGAGTCTTGCTCGATATCTTTCAGGTGTACCATCTGTTTGGTATTTTCCTTTAAAAATCCATTTACATCCTATGGCTTTTCTTCCTTCTGGCAAATCTGTTAGTGTCCATGTATTTGAATCATGCATGGATTTAATTTCTGTTTCTGTTGCTTCTATCCATTTATTAGCTTCTTCTTCAGGAAGTTTAGATATGTCTTTCCAAGAGGTAGGTTCATAGATTTTTCTTATACTTGTCTTGTATGAGAGACGTTTTGGTGGTTTTCCTTTGTTCTCTCTTATTGAACGTCTTGGTTCTGTGTCTGTTTGTAGTTGTGATTCTTCACTTTCAGTATTTTGTTCTTCATTCATTTCTACTTCTTTCTCATCAGATATTTCTTCAGTTATGTCACTATTGTTTTTCTCATTTTTTGTTTCAACTAAAATCATAATGTCTTCATTTAAATCTTCAATGAATGTCACACTGTTACTCACTGTAACTCTGTCTGTTTTGGGATCTAAGATTCTATATCCTTTGCAGTTTTCACTATATCCAACGAATAGTGTTGAGCGATACTGCTCGATATCTAAAAATATCGGATCGGAATGGTATCGCCGATATCACTAAATATCGGCGATATCCGATTCCGATACCGGAAGTCCCATGTAAGTCTATGGGAACAAAATATCGCAACTAAAAAAACACTTTCTTTCCTTGTAAACACAAAATATACACACTTAGAATACATATATATATATATATATATATATATATATATATATATATATACATGTCATTGTGACATATATATATACATATATTTATAGTTTATTCACTTCTACATAGTAAAATAGCCTCTGATTCAATTGCCGGGTAAAGCCGGCATTTGTGAAAAGACAGAAGCACCCGAGGGTCCAGTCGCCACAGAGATGTTGCATCGCACCCAGCGGTGTGACAACTTACTCTCAGGTAAGGAGGAAACACCCCATTGACTCCAACCACTGCATTCAACAGTACACTATGCCAGCTGAGTGTAGGTGGACCCAATGGGATGGTCTAGCTCAGGCTGGTTAGAACAGGGTGTAGCTAGTTGGATGGGAGGAGTTGAGGCAGCCTTATGCTGCATGTCTTTGTAGTAAGAATTGTTTCCTTTCCTGCTTTCTTACTACGTCGCATACTCCACTCTGCTACATCACTCTGCACCATTGCTCTATCTCACATCTATCTGCCCTGGAAGGATACCGTCTTACCTGTACAAGACTTATCACCTAGCTGCACTACACCATCCCTGCCAGAGGACCTGCACAGCAGCGCTGGTCACCCTGACCAGGTACTACAGGTGGCGTCACGACAATCTACACAAACATTCTATCATCCCCTGGAAATATCCCACATTCCAGTGATCGCCCAGGTCACGGACCGAGCTGTGCTACTCGTGACATCCCCCATAGAAGTCGACGTGATCGGTGCCGAGTACCACCAAAACCCCTGTCTCTGTGCGACTCAACTTCCCTCACTGTGCTGGCACTTTACATTTACAATGCCTCTGGGTTCTTTTTTTGGGGGGGTGGAGAACATTCAGACTTTTGCTATGGGGCCCCATGATTTATATGTACGCCCCTGCTGCTGAGGCATGGTATTTAAGGCTGTTAAGGAGCCAACATACATGGACCTTGCCAGCAGCGTCGGACTGGAGTACCTTGGGCCCACCAGAGAAAATATATTCTTGCGGCCCAACATCATACTTCCCAACCTTTGAATAAGGGAAAGAGGGACAAAGGCTGTGGCACGCTGTGCCTGCTGCAGCAAATTTTAGGCCATGCCACGTTGCGCCACAGACTGTCCAGGAGTTGGTGGATGCTTTAGTCCAGGTGTGGGAGGAGATCCCTCACGAGACCATCCGTCGCGCTCATCAGGAGCATGGCCAGAAGTTGTAGGGAGGTCATACAGCATACCTCCCAAATTTGGAAGACAGGAAAGAGGATTAAAGGCTGCGGCGCGTGTTGCGCGCCGCTGAAAATTTTAGGCCACGCCCCGACAACACCCATTTCACAGCTAATCACACCCATATCCTCGCCCCAAGCGTAACCATTTAGCACTGCTGATCACACTGACTGGTAATGAGGGCACAGTGGCTGGTACTGAGGAAAAGAAAGAAAGAGCAGCGAGAGAGAAAGAACAAACAGAGAAAGAAAGAGAGGAAAGAAAGAAAAGAGAGAAAGAAAGAACAGAGAGAAAAAAGAACAGAGAGCGAGAAGGAAAGAACAGAGAGCGAGAAAGAAAGACTAGAGAGAGAGCCATAGGCGTAGCTAGGGTTTTGGTTTAGTGGGGGAAAACTTCTGAGTGGGCCCATCATCAGAGAACCTCAGCAAATGACCGCGCTGTTGGCCAAAATAATCTCTATATAAAAAGACCAATATTGATATTACCGCCATATGGTCTGTGTTAAATAATACCAGTCCTACAGAACATATAATAGATTACAGCACAGGTACAGATAATGACTTACCGCTGATGTTCTTTCTAATGGAATTGTTCACTTTTCATGTCTTTTCCATCTGGCCCACACCGACATGACGACTTCTCCAGCCAGGACTCGACTGCACCCCCATTAAAAAAAAAATCAAAAAAAAACTCACCTCCCGGCTCCTGTGCTGCTCACTGTTCTCCCTCTCAGCGTCTGACAGCGGGCGCCGGCAGGTGATGTTATTGCGCCCGCTGTCATACGCTGAGAGGGGGATTATGGGAGAGAAGGAGCGCTCGCTCCTTCTCTCTCCATGCGGTCAGCTTTATCGGCTGGATGCCGATACAGCTGACCCCGATGACGGGTGGGGGGCCCACTGCTGGCACCGGGCCCCCCCAACGCCTGTTCAGGCCCCATAGCTTCCGGGCGGCAGAGCAGGGAGAGCGATTCTCCCTGCTTTGCCGCAGAATGTAACTGTATCGTAGCTCCGGGTGGGCCCCCTCAGAGCGCGGGCCCCGGGGCCACCGCCCCCTCTGCCCCGCGACCTATCCTTTCAAATCAGGGCCCACCACGCAGGAGCTGGGGCCCACCGTAGGTTTCTCCGGTGTCCCGGTGCCTCAGTCTGACCCTGCTTGCCAGCCTGATAATACCAGGCCACAGCAGTCTGCATATCTTGGCTGGTTAACAAAAATAGGGGATCCCCTCGAAAAAAATTTGGCGTGGGGTTCCCCTATTTTTGTTAACCAGCCAGATGAAGCAGACTGCTGAGGCCTGGTTTTTCAGGCTGGTAAGGATCCAATATCCATGGACCTTGCCAGCCTGATAATACCAGGCCACAGCAGTCTGCTTAGCTTGGCTGGTTAACAAAAATAGGGGATCCCCTCGAAAAAAAAACCGGCGTAGGGGTCCCCCTATTTTTGTTAACCAGCCAAGTAAAATGCAGACTGCTGCGGCCTGGTATTAAAAGACTGTCAAGGCCCATGGATTTTGGCCCTCAACAGCCTGATAATACCAGGCTACAGCAGCCCCAATTTTGGCGCATCAAAAGATGTGCCAATTGTGGCACTTTACCCGGCTCTTCCCACTGCCCTGTAGCGGTGGCAAGTGGGGTAATAAGGGGTTAATGTCACCGTTGATTGCACGGTGAGAATAAGCCCGGTTAATAATGGAGAGGTGTCAATAAGACACCGATCCATTATTAATCCCAAAGTTTTTAAATGTATAAAAAAAAAGACACAGCAAGAAAAAAGTATTTTAATGAAATAAAAGAGACAACACAGTTTTCATTAATTTTATTACACTCTCATTCCTGCGACGCCATCGATCTCCTGTAAAAAAAGAAAAAAAACAAACCAACAGTATACCACCTGTCCGACGCAGTCCATAGTAACGACTGTCCCACGACGATCCAGCTCTGCTACATCGGAATGACAGGCAGAGCCTGTCATCCCGGCGCAGCACAGCTGATTACCTGCTTCCCCGGCGGTGACGTCATCGGATTGACTGCTTTACGGCCGGGATTACCCAGCAGTCACTGCAGTTATCGCGAGAAACTGCATGTGACCGCCGGGGAAAGATGATGGCGGCCATCAAGCAGTCCAGCCCGTGACCGCCGGAGATCTTCTGCCAGGTAAGTGCCGCTGACTCCTGACAGACCCGACCGACGGACACTGACAGTGACAAATCCGATTCCGGTATCCGATAAGACGAAAATATCGGAACTAAGTATCGAAAGTCCGATAGAGCTAATATCGGCCGATACCCGATACTTGCGGTATCGTGTCGCTCAACACTACCAACGAATATTCCTTCCATGGATCTGTTTTGAAGTTTGGAACATTTTTCTGTTGGAATGAATATAAAAACTTTACATCCAAAAACTTTTAAATGATTGACACTTGGTTTCATACCTTGCCACAGTTCATATGGAGTTTTCTTCAGTTTTCTGGAAAAAAGTCGGTTCTGTAGATATGTAGCTGTCATTGCTGCCTCACCCCAATATTTCTCTGGTAGTTTAGAATCTGTCAGCATACATCTCATCATTTCTGTTAGAGTTCTGTTTTTCCTTTCTGCTACTCCATTTTGTTCAGGTGTGTATGGAACAGTTTTCTGATGTTCTATTCCATTTTGTCTTAAGTAGTCTTCTATTCTGTGACCTGTAAATTCACCTCCATTATCACTTCTGATGACAATTGGCTTCCTTTGAAATTTGTTACTTGATCTTGTTACATAAGGTACTGCCACACTAAGCTATCCCGCTAGCGATCTCATTAGCGTCGCATACTAATGAGATCGCTAGCGGGATTGTTTCTATATCGCTAAGTGCGGCCACATTTAGCGATATAGTTAACGACGCTATCGCCGTTAGCGATCTTCTTAACGACTTTAGCGGTACAAAAGTACCGCTAAATCGCTAAGAAAAGGTGCCACACTAGCGATATATACTTACCCAGCGGGAGCGCCGACGAGAAAATAGGGTCCGGAGCGATTCCAGCGACGAGCGAGATCACAGCAGGAAGCTCGTCGCTGGAAGCTGCCGCACACAACAACATCGCTAACGGGATCGCTAAATAGTGACGTTTTTTAGCGATCCCGTTAGCGATATTGTTTAGTGTGGCATACCCTATAGTCTACAAGTTTATCAAAAACTTCACTTTTGTTCTTAATTAAGTATGTGACTGTGTATCTTGAGTAGTCATCTATAAAAGTCAACATGTATCTATTGCCTCCTGATGTAGTCACTTTCATGGGTCCACATACGTCAGTATGCACCAAATCAAGTGGTCTTTCGCTTTTCATCTCACTTTCTTTTGGAATAGATATCCTTGTGGCTTTGGATTTTATACAACATTCACATCTTACGGTAATTGAGCAATCTGATATCTTTAAATCTTTTGTCAATTCTTTTCTCTGTAGTTCCCTTATACTGTCCGGGTGTCTATGTCCTAGACGTCTATGCCACATGTGAATACAGTTTTTGTGATCATGTGTACATACCTTCATCTGTTCCTTTGGTTTGTCAAAATGATATAATTGTTCATCTGCCTTGACTTTGGTTATCAACTTGTTTCCTGCAATAATTGCACACTCATTATCTTTGAATTTTACTGTAAGTCCTTTTGCTGTTAAACGTTTCACAGATAATAATCCGCCTTCCAATTTTGGAACATACAACACATCCTGTACAAGTATCTTTGAATCTTGTCCGAACTTGTTTGAACAATTTAGCATACATTGTCCGATATCTTCTGCGGGTATTTTGCTTCCATCTGCAAGATAAATGGCTACTTTCTTATTTAAATCAAGATCAGTAAAGAAATTCTTGTCACTTGTCATATGACTCGTTGCTCCTGAATCAATAAACCAACCAAGTGATGATTTCTTATCAGTTACTTTAAATGTGCCATTCCAATTATTTTCACATGAATCAGAAATTGTGTTTTTCACCTTCTGTATATTATCTTTATGGTGTAATTTCTGTTGTTCTGCTTTCCATATAGTACAGTCTTTCTTTAAATGACCTTTTTTCTTACATCTGAAGCATTCTCTTGTCTCTTTATTATAGGGTTTTTTAAGTTCTGTAGCTTTAAGAGCATTTCCATTATCTTTTTCCATAGAAGAATCATTTGTTTGCTCTTTCCTTCTCTGATATTCATCTATGAGTCTTGTTTTCACAAACTCTAATGTAATGTCAGTTTCTGGTCTTGTCTCTAGTGCATTTATTAAAGCTGTATATGAATCTGGTAAACTGCACAATAACATTGCTGCTATATGGCTTTCCTTAATATCTTCACCAATAGATCATAGCTGTGATATCACTTCCATCATTGAGAATATATGCTTCTGCATGTCACTGTCTGCATTTAGTCTCATATTGTAAAGCTTTCTTAGTAGAAATAACTTGTGATTTAAGCTGGGTCTCTCATATAGCTTTCTTAATTCTTCCTACATTCCTTTCGCTGTTTCTTCATTTCTTATATGTATTAATTGAGCATCATCCACTAATAAGCTGATGGTAGCTTTCGCTTGTCTATTTTTCTTATCCCATGTCTGATTATCCTTATCAGGTCTATCTGTAGTGATTACTTCCCATAAATCATCTTTAGACAATAACATCTCTACTTTGAACTTCCATAGCTGATAGTTCTCATCATTCAGTTTAGCTACTGTGAGTTTTAGCTCTGTGCTATTCATCATTTTTAACTTATCTTACTTGTTTGGAGAGACTTGCACTGAAGAATTCTTCTGCATTCACCAGGGTCTTGCTGAGTGTTCCAGTGTCCTGGGTATCTGGTATTCTTGGGTGTCCTTGGATGTGTGGTGTCTGGATTCTCTGTATCTGGGTGTCTGGGCCCATAACCTGTTGCACAGCTTCTGAATCCACACCTTTGCAGCAGAAACTTCACAGAGCAAGTTGCATGGGATAACAAGCGTTTACTTCTCTGAACACGAGATAAAGGAATAATGCACAGTCATTACAGCATTGCATCAAGTAACATAGTAACATAGTAACCCAGTTATTAAGGTTGAAGGAAGACTTTAAGTCCATCTAGTTCAACCCATATCCTATCCTAACCTGCCCTAAAATGTTGATCCAGAGGAAGGCGAAAAAACCCCAAGTGGCAAACAGTAAGCTTCACATTGGGGAAAAAAATTCCTTCCCGACTCCACATACGGCAATCAGACTAGCTCCCTGGATCAACGCAGTATCTAGGAAACTAGTGAATATAGCCTGTAATATTATACTTTTCAAGAAAGGCATCCAGTCCCTTCTTAAATTTTAGTAAGGAATCACTCATTACAACATTAGACGGCAGAGTTCCATAGTCTCACTGCTCTTACAGTAAAGAATCTGCGTCTGTGATTATGGCTAAACCTTCTTTCCTCCAGACGTAGAGGATGCCCCCTTGTCCCCGTCACAGGTCTAAGAGTAAAAAGATCATTAGAAAGGTCTTTGTACTGTCCCCTCATATATTTATACATTGTAATAAGATCACCCCTAAGCCTTCTGTTTTTCCAAACTAAATAACCCCAAGTGTAATAACCTGTCTTGGTATTGAAGACCCCCCAGTTCTCTAATAACATTGGTTGCTCTTCTCTGCACCCGCTCCAGTTCAGCTATGTCTTTCTTATACACCGGAGACCAGAACTGCACACAGTATTCTAAGTGTGGTCGCACCAGTGACTTGTATAGAGGTAAAATTATGTTCTCCTCATCAGCATCTATGCCTCTTTTAATGCATCCTATTATTTTATTTGCCTTGGCAGCAGCTGCCTGACATTGGCCACTAAATGTGAGTTTGTCGTCCACCCATACACCCAGGTCTTTTTCAGTGACAGTTTTTGCCCAGTGTTTTACAATTAAGCACATAATTATACATCTTATTTGTTCTACCCAAGTGCATGACCTTACATTTATCCCCATTAAAGCTCATTTGCCATTTATCAGCCCAAGCTTCTAGTTTACATAAATCCTCCTGTAATATAAAATTATTATCCTCCTCTGTATTTATTACCCTGCAGAGTTTAGTGTCATCTGCAAATATTGAAATACTGCTCTGTATGCCCCCTACAAGGTCATTAATAAATATGTTAAAGAGAAGCGGCCCCAATACTGACCCCTGTGGTACCCCACTGCTAACCGTGACCCAGTCCGAGTGTGCTCCATTAATAACCACCCTTTGTTTTCTATCCATGAGCCAGTTCTTAACCCACTTACACATATTTTCCCCTATCTTCATTGTTCTCATTTTATGTATCAACCTTTTGTGTGGCACTGTATCAAAAGCTTTTGAGAAGTCCATGAACACCACATCCACTGCATTCCCTTGGTCCAGTCCTGAACTTACCCCTTCATAAAAGCTTATCAGATTAGTCTGACAAGAACGATCCCTCAAAAAAACCCATGCTGATACTGTGTCATGAGGTTATTCAGCCTCAGATACTCCAATATAGTATCCCTTAAAAAACCCTCCAGGATTTTACCCACAGTAGATGTTAAGCTCACTGGCCTATAATTTCCAGGTTCAGTTTTTGCCCCCTTTTTGAATATTGGCACCACATTTGCTATACGCCAGTCCTGTGGTACAGACCCCGTTATTATGGAATCTTTAAAGATTAAAAATAATGGTCTATCTATAACTGTACTTAATTCCTGCAGTACTCAGGGTGTATCCCATCCGGGCCCGGGGATTTGTCAACTTTAGTGATTTTTAGACGCCACCGTACTTCCTGCTGGGTTAAGCAGGTGACATTTAATGGAGAAATTTTTTTTTATCTCTGATCATGTTATCTGTCATGGGATTTTCTTGTGTAAATACAGTTGAAAAAAAGTCATTTAGCATATTGGCTTTTTCCTTATCCTCATCCACCATTTCACCCAGACTATTAACAGGAGCAAAAACGAAAGTGAAACTAAAAACAGAAGAGAGACTAATTCTTATACAATACATTAAAGAAGGAAACGTTACACAACATCGCCATCTACTGTCAGGTCAGCATAAAGTCCTCCTTTTACTTATAATATAGAAGTCCTAATCTGTTGCATATGACAACAGTCCTGTATATAATTATATATGCACAGCTGGTATAACCTGGACATATCCTGTATATAATTATATATGGACAGCTGGTATAACCTGGACATCTCCTGTATATAATTATAAATGTACAGCTGGTATAACCTGGACATCTCCTGTATATAATTATATATGTACAGCTGGTATAACATGGGCATGTCTTGTATATAATTATATATGTACAGCTGGTATAACCTGTGCATCTCCTGTATATAATTATATATATATACAGCGGGTATAACCTGGGTATCTCCTGTATATAAATATATATGTACAGTAGGTATAATCTGGGTATCTTCAGTATATAATTATATATGTACAGCTGGTATAACCTGGGCATCTCCTGTATATAATTATATATGTACAGCTGGTATAACCTGGGCATCTTCTGTATATAACTATATATGTACAGCTGGTATAACCGAGGAATCTCCTGTATATAATTATATATGCATAGCTGGTATAACCTGGGCATATCCTGTATATAATTATATATGCACAGCTGGTATAACCTGGACATCTCCTGTATATAATTATATATGGACAGCTGGTATAACCTGGACATCTCCTGTATATAATTATATATGTACAGCTGGTATAACCTGGGCATGTCTTGTATATAATTATATATGTACAGCTGGTATAACCTGTGCATCTCCTGTATATAAATATATATGGACAGCTGGTATAATCTGGGTATCTTCAGTATATAATTATATATGTACAGCTGGTATAAACTGGGCATCTCCTGTATATAATTATATATGCACAGCTGGTATAACCTGGGCATCTCCTGTATATAATTATATATGTACAGCTGGTATAATCTGGGTATCTTCAGTATATAATTATATATGTACAGCTGGTATAAACTGGGCATCTCCTGTATATAATTATATATGCACAGCTGGTATAACCTGGGCATCTCCTGTATATAATTATATATGTACAGCTGGTATAACTTGGGCATCTTCTGTATATAATTATATATGTACAGCTGGTATAACCGAGGAATCTCCTGTATATAATTATATAGGTACAGCTGATATAACCTGGGCATCTCCTGTATATAATTATATATGTACAGCTGATATAACCTGGGCATCTTCTGTATATAATTATATATGCACAGCTGGTATAACCTGGGCATCTCCTGTATATAATTATATATGTACAGCTGGTATAACCTGGGCATCTTCTGTATATAATTATATATGTACAGCTGGTATAACCGAGGAATCTCCTGTATATAATTATATATGTACAGCTGGTATAGCCTGGGCATCTCCTGTATATAATTATATATGTACAGCTGGTATAACCTGGGCATGTCCTGTATATAATTATATATGTACAGCTAGTATAACCTGGATATCTCCTGTATATAATTATATATGTACAGCTGGTATAACCGAGGAATCTCCTGTATATAACTATATATGGACAGCTGGTATAACCTGGACATCTTCTGTATATAATTATATATGTACAGCTGGTATAACCTGGGTATCTCCTGTATATAATTATATATGTACAGCTGGTATAACCTGGTTGTCTCCTGTATATAACTATATATGGACAGCTGGTATAGCCTGGACATCTCCTGTATATAATTATATATGAACAGCTGGTATAACCTGGGCATCTCCTGTATATAATTATATATGTACAGCTGGTATACCCTGGGTATCTCCTGTATATAATTCTGTATATACAGTAACTTTCCGGGACTTTGTGCCCCTTCTGGGTAATTCATTAATGATCTATGATACTACACTACATCTCCTTGTCTCTTCCTTCATAGCCTGAGGCCAGACCTGATAATGCGGAGTGCTGCCAGCGTCTCAGCCACTAGCCGGGGTACATCTTACGTGCTGTGTGGCAGCAGAGGTTTAGAGGACGTGGCAACACTGCCAACACATGCTGTAAATTCCCTCCGTGACGTGATCGCCCAGTCTTCATTCATAACTCATCGGGGGTGAGAGGTAATTTACCCAAGAGAGCATTTAGATGGGAACATGAACAAGTAATTTACTGCACTCTTTAAAGATGGCACCAAATTACTTATTTATGGGATATTTCTGACGGATGGAATATTTAATAATTTATCCCGGGAAGTATTGAGCCAGGGTCACCAGTAAATAATTCACTTATTATAAACTACAAAAATCCTATTGTTTTTCACTAAATTACCTTTTATACAAGCAGTTAGGATCACGGACGTTTGCCCATATTTCTTCTTTACTCTTTCCACATGTGACACTAGAAGTAATTGATTCCATTTGTTTTGAATTGAATCTGTCAATTGCAATGGCCTCCATAAGCTGCAACCATGTCTCTACTCCACCCTATTTCTGCATTCTGACAACCCCCTTCTTGTGTCTTTGCAATGTCTAAATACTTTTAAAATCAGGTTTTAGGCTGCGCTTGCGTTCTGCAAATGTCTCAGAAATAGTCCAGCCGAGCATTGAATAACCCAGACTAGTCTTGCTTCACGTAAGCACGCCACTATGGGGATGATTTACATGATTTGCAAGAGCAGCGTCACAACCAGTCCTTTGCAAATTTAGCGCAACATTCTGCCTGCCTAGGCATGCTCAGTGCGCCAATGTAGCACAGTAGTATAAACCAGGTTTTATTTCCCCTTTACGAAGGCAGTAGAAGAGGCGTAGAATGTTTTTGCACTGCATATGCCCATGGAGACAGAATGTCCCTTGTATGCGCGAGATTTGCAAGGCACCAACTGTGATGTCATTTTTGCAAATCATAACACGCCCCTCTGGTATGATTGATGTGATTTGCAAGAACACCATCAATCATACAGAGGAGCATGCACACAGTTTTATTGCTCATTACTAGTGATGAGCGAGTCTGTTTGTTGCTCGGGTTTTCCCGAGAATGCTCGGGTGGTCTCCGAGTATTTGGAAGTGCTCAGAGATTTAGTTTGCCGCAGCTGCATGATTTGTGACTGCTAGACAGCCTGAATATATGTGGGGATTCCCTAACAAACAGGCAATCCCCACATGTATTCAGGCTGTCTAGAAGTCGCAAATCATGCAGCTGCGGCGACAGAAACTAAATCTCCGAGCACTTCCAAATACTCAGAGACCACCTGAGCATGCTCAGGAAAATCCGAAACGAGCATACTCGCTCATCACTACTCAATACCAATGAGGCAGAACACAACGCTGAGACATTGCTTTGCAAATCATGTTAATTACACACAGACATGCATGCTTCCAAAATTGTTGACTGGACTAGTCCAGGGGAGTCAACACCCCACCGAACGAGTCCTGAGACCCTTGTACAACTCAAGCACAAAATTAAAGTACTGTATATACAGTAGATATTGCACAGACACACGACCTATCCTGGCAGGGATGCCGACTTACTCACCACCAGGGCCTTCACTTCCTCCTCCTCCTGCTGCGGGGTCTGCTTTCGGCTTCCAGATCCCCGGGCACTGTACTTAGGGCACGCGCTCCTGCCCTCTAGCTGGGAGAAACATATATTTTAAGACACCTCCATCTTTTGGGAGATAATCCCCAAACCATCACTGATTGTAGAAACTTCACACTAGACCTCAAGCAGCTTGGATTGTGGTCTCTCCACTCTTCCTCCAGACTCTGGGACCTTGATTTCCAAATGAAATGCAAAATTTACTTTCATCTGAAAACAACACCTTAGACCACTGAGCGACAGTCCAGTTCTTTTCCTCCTTGGCCCAGGTAAGTCGCTTCTGGCGTTGTCTATTGGTCATGAGTGGCTTGACACAAGGAATGCAACACTTGTGGCCCATGTCCTGGATACGTCTGTGTATGGAGACTCTTGAAGCAATTACTCCAGCAGCAATTCACTCCTTGTGAATCTCCCCAAAATTTTTGAATGGCCTTTTCTTACCAATCCTTTCAAGGCTGTGGTTATCCTGGTTGCTTGTGCACCTTTTTCTACCACACTTTTTCCTTCCACTCAACTTTCCATTAATATGCTTGGATACAGCACTCTGGGAGCAGCCAGCTTCTTTAGCAACGACCTTTTGTGGCTTACCCTCCTTGTGGAGTGTGTCAATGACTGCCTTCTGGACATCTGTCAAGTCAGCAGTCTTCCCCATGATTGTGGAGCCTACAGAAACAGACTAAGGGACCTTTCTAAATGCTTATGAAGCCTTTGCAGGTGTTTTTTGTAAATTATTCTAATTTACTGAGATAATGACTTTTGGGTTTTCATGGCTTACAGCCATAGTCATCAACATTAACAGAAATAAACACTTGAAATAGATCACTCTCTGTTTGTAATGACTCTATATGATATGAGTTTTACTTTTTGTATTGAAGAACTGAAATAAATTAACTTTTTGATGATATTCTAATTTTGTGAGAAGCACCTGTACAGCTGAACTTTCCTTCTGGGCCATTCCAGCTTCCTGCGTCTTGGGGTTCAGATGCCGTGCTGGTATAGCATCTGGTGTCCATCTGGAGCCAAGTGTAACCCCACCATCAGGGCTCTAGTAAAGAGTCAGGTGTTCACCTAGTTAAGCCCCTCCAGGGTCTCCTCAGACCACTGCACAGTGGTTCCACCACTTTCGTTACACATGGTGGTGGATTAGAGAGTGTAGGCAGCTGATAGGTTCCCTTTCAAAGGCATGTCGGTGCTTATATAGGCAAGAATAATATATACAGTACAGACCAAAAGTTTGGACACACCTTCTCATTTAAAGATTTTTCTGTATTTTCATGACTATGAAAATTGTACATTCACACTGAAGGCATCAAAACTATGAATTAACACATGTGGAATTATATACTTAACAAAAAAGTGTGTAACAACTGAAATTATCTCTTATATTCTAGGTTCTTCAAAGTAGCCACCTTTTGCTTTGATGACTGCTTTGCACACTCTTGGCATTCTCTTGATGAGCTTCAAGAGGTAGTCACTGGAAATGGTTTTCACTTCACAGGTGTGCACTGTCAGGTTTAATAAGTGGTATTTCTGGACTTCTAAATGGGGTTGGGACCATCAGTTGTGTTGTGCAGAAGTCTGGTGGATACACAGCTGATAGTGCTACTGAATAGACTGTTAGAATTTGTATTATGGCAAGAAAAAAGCAGCTAAGTAAAGAAAAATGAGTAGCCATCATTACTTTAAGAAATGAAGGTCAGTCAGTCCGAAAAATTGGGAAAACTTTGACAGTGTCCCCAAGTGCAGTTGCAAAAACCATCAAGCGCTACAAAGAAACTAGCTCACATGAGGACCGCCCCAGGAAAGGAAGACCAAGAGTCACCTCTGCTTCTGAGGATAAGTTTATCCGAGTCACCAGCCTCAGAAATCGCAGGTTTACAGCAGCTCAGATTAGAGACCAGGTCAATGCCACACAGAGTTCTAGCAGCAGACACATCTCTACAACAACTGTTAAGAGGAGACTTTGTGCAGCAGGCCTTCATGGTAAAATAGCTGCTAGGAAACCACTGCTACGGACAGGCAACAAGCAGAAGAGACTTGTTTGGGCTAAAGAACACAAGGAGTGGACATTAGACCAGTGGAAATCTGGGCTTTGGTCTGATGAGTCCAAATTTGAGATCTTTGGTTCCAACCACCATGTCTTTGTGCGACACAGAAAAGGTGAACGGATGGACTCTGCATGCCTTGTTCCCACTGTGAAGCATGGAGGAGCTGGTGTGATGGTGTGGTGGTGCTTTGCTGGTGATACTGTTGGGGATTTATTCAAAATTGAAGGCATACTGAACCAGCATGGCTACCACAGCATCTTGCAGCGGCATGCTATTTCATCCAGTTTGCGTTTAGTTGGACCATCATTTATTTTTCAACAGGACAATGACCCAAACACACCTCCAGGCTGTGTAAGGGCTATTTGACCAAGAAGGAGAGTGTTGGGGTGCTACGCCAGATGACCTGGCCTCCACAGTCACCAGACCTGAACCCAATCGAGATGGTTTGGGGTGAGCTGGACTGCAGAGTGAAGCCCATCAAGAGAATGCCAAGAGTGTGCAAAGCAGTCATCAAAGCAAAAGGTGGCTACTTTGAAGAACTTAGAATATAAGACATATTTTCAGTTGTTTCACACTTTTTTGTTAAGTATATAATTCCACATGTGTTAATTCATAGTTTTGATGCCTTCAGTGTGAATATACAATTTTCATAGTCATGAAAATACAGAAAAATCTTTAAATGAGAAGGTGTGTCCAAACTTTTGATTTGTACTGTATGTATAACCTTTTCACATAGGCCTCTTTCACACATCAGTTTTTCGCCGTCAGGCGCGATCCGGCAGTTTTTTAAAAAACTGATCCGTTTTTTTTTACTGCCGGATCCGTTTTTTTCTCATTGACATGCATTAGCGACGGATCGCGCCGCATGTCATTGCGTTTTGTCCGTTTTCTGCCGGATCCGTCATAGAGTTTAATTCCGGCAGCCGGACAGGACGCATCATGTAACTTTTTTTTTGCGCCGGAACAACGGACAGCGCCTGAAGCGGCATGTCAGGCTTGGTCATACAATACAAGTATATGGGTGCCGGATCAGGCATAGGACTGATCCGGCCACCAGACTCCGTTTTCTTCATCTACTCATGCCTGGAAGCCGAAAACCAAGGTCTCTCTCTCTCCTCACTGCATTTCTCGGGTTCAAAAGTTCATGACGGATCCGGCTAAAAACCTGATCCGTCGCATCAGTTTTTACAATCTAAGCTGGATCCGTCTTTTTAAAAATTGGACCTATTGTGTCTGATTGCAAAAAACTGATGTGTGAAAGAGGCCTTGCCTGCAGATCCTAGGGCTCATTTAGACTTCCGTGGATTTTGGTACTATCTAGGACCACAATGTACGGACTGGCCGCCGGTCTCCCGACCCGAGTGTGACAGACAGCCTCATAAACATATTTGAAACTGTCACACTTTGATAGGGTGAGCCATGGCCAGTCCATGCTTTTAAGTCAATGTGGTTTATCTGTAGATCCTTAGCTTATCTCTGAATGGAAAATACTAAAGTTCGACCATACTGCAGTACTGCATCAAGTCCCTACTTGTGAGCTGGCCAGACTCCCTCGCAGGGACATTCCCCAACTCAACCAGTATTGTCCACTTTTAGTCTCAATTTCCATAAACTCTGCACCTGATTAGTTTGATAAGAATGCATGTGGAGTAGGGACCAAAAAGCTGTCCCTTCAAACCTGCCTTAGCTTTCTTACTTCCACCAACACTTCACTAAAGGTACTGCCACACTAAACAATCCCGCTAGCGATCACGATAACGACGCATACTAATGCGATCGCTAGCGGGATTGTTTCTATATCGCTAAATGCGGCCACATTTAGCGATATAGTTAACGACGCTATCGCCGTTAGCGATCTTCTTAACGACTTTAGCGGTACAAAAGTACCGCTAAATCGCTAAGAAAAGGTGCCACACAGCGATAAGATACTTACCCAGCGGGAGCGCCAGCGAGAAAATAGGGTCCGGAGCGATTCCAGCGACGAGCGAGATCACAGCAGGAAGCTCGTCGCTGGAAGCTGCCGCACTGAACAATATCGCTAACGGGATCGCTAAATAGTGACGTTTTTTAGCGATCCCGTTAGCGATATTGTTTAGTGTGGCATACCCTTAACTACAAACAAGAGGATCGCACCAACCACCCTGATCTGGGCTGTTCCAGTCCTCCCTAATTCCCATCCACTGCAAAAATGGCTTTCCAGTTACGGTGCATCTTTCAAAAGTTACACCTTCATGAGCTTCTTAGGCTGGTTTCACACATCCGGTGTGCGCCTGACGGCGCCCCCGGCATTTAGCCGCAGCGCCGCATCAGAAAATCTGATGCGCCGCATGCGGCTTTTTTCGCATTGACATGCATTAGCGCCGGATGGCGCCGCATGTCAATGCGTTGCATGCGGTTTTGTCCGGATGCGGCGCAAATGTACATTGCGGCGGCCGGACAAAACGCTGCATGTAACGTTTTTTGTTTTTGCCGGATGGTTTCTGATGTCTCCAAGCATCAGAAACCATCCGGCAAAAAACCGCATGCGGCCCCGACGGTGCATCAGGTTTTCTGATGCGGCGCTGCGGCAAAATGCCGGGGCGCCGTCAGGCGCCCGCCGGAAGTGTGAAAGAGGCCTTAGCTGCTTTGGCTTCCTCTTCCCCTCCGCTTTGGCTACAAGCAAGTGAAGCACACAAAGCACTGTCTGTTCCAAATCTCTTCCTCTGTGAAACATCTCTCCAGGTATGATGCCCTCTTCTGAAAGTTAGACCTTCATAGACTTCCTAAGCTGCTTTGGCTTCCTGACTACCACCGACACATTTTCTTCAAATTCACCAACTACCCACAAGTGGAGTACACCAACCACACTGATCTGGGCTCTTCCAGACTTCCCCAAATCTCTTCACCTGGAAAACGACTTTACACTTATGGTGCCCTGTTTTATAAGATTACACCTTCATGGATTTCTGGAGCTGCTTTTACTTCCTCCACTCCACAGACACATTTTTTTCCACTTCACTGGCTACAAACAAGTGAATAATGTCTGTAAAGCACTGTGGAATTAATGGCGCTATATAAGTGAGTAAAATAAATAAATAAAGTGCACCAACCACAGTTTGTCCCAAATCGCTTTCCCTGGGAAACATTTATCCAGGTATGGTGCCTTCTCCTGGAAGTTACTGCTTCATAGGCTTCAATAGCTGTTTTGTCTTCCTCTCCTCCACCGACATATTTTATTCCACTGCACACAAGAGGTGTACGCCTACAATACTTCTCTGGGTTCTTCCAGTCTTCCCCAAATTTCTTCCCCTCAGAAATGGCTTTCCAGTTATGGTGCACTCTCCTTTCATTAGTTTCTGAAGCTGCCTTAGCTGCACCCTACAAGCAGTGTGCACCAACCACACCGATCTGGACTGTTTCGGTCTTCCAACAATTTTTTTCCCTGGGAAACTGCTTTCCTGTTACGGTGGGTCTTCTGTAAGTTGCACCTGCTTAGGCTTCCTCTCTTCTGACCTATTTTCCTTCACTACATCGACTGCAGTCTTGTGGTGTACGCCAATACATACCTCCTAACTGTCCCGGATTGAGCGGGACAGTCCCGATTCAGACCCTCCCACCCGCTGTCCCGGTCGGGACGCTATGTTTCCCGCAGTGAGAAGCTGCCACGTCCCCCATGCACCCCATCCTCACCCTCCATGTCTCTCAACCTCTGCCTCTCACAGCAAGCAACGACGTCTTCTCTTCTGTGAGCACAGGACCTGTGATGAGGTCACAGGAGGGGAGGAGTCAGGGGGTCACATGATCGGGGTTCTCTGTGCAGGTCTCTGGTGTGCTGGTTGTCATAGTGCTGGATGAAGGGAAGTTTATGTGTGAGGTCAGGAGGGGTTTACAGGGTGGATGTAGCAGTGCTGTTGTGTGTAAAGAGCAGAGCCGTGTGTGTACGAGGTATACGGAGTGGAGCCGTGTGTGTACAAGGTGTACAGAGCGAGCCGTGTGTGTACGAGGTGGATGTAGCAGTGTTGTGTGTGTACGGGGCATAAGAAACGGAACCCTGTGTGTACGAGGTGTACGGAGCTGAGCCGCTCAGCTCTGTACACTTTGTACACACAGGGTTCCGTGCTTGAGCCGTGTGTGTACGGAGCAGAGCAGAGCCGTGTGTGTACGAGGTGTATGGTGCAAAGCCACATGTGTACAAGGTGCACAGAGCAGAGCTGCATGTGTACGAGGTTTATGGAGTGGAGCCATGTGTGTACTGAGTGGAGCCGTGTGTGCGCGAGTTGTACAGAGCGGAGTCGTGTGTGCGCGAGGTGTACGGAGCGGACCCGCATGTGTACAAGGTTTACGGAGTGGAGCCGTGTGTGTACTGAGTGGAGCCATGTGTGCGCAAGGTGTACGGGGCAAAGCCGTGTGTGTACGAGCATACAAAGCGGAACCGTGTGTGTATGAGGTGTGCGGAGCCGTGCGTGTACAAGGTGTATGGTGGGGAGCATTCATACCTCCCAACCATCCCGGATCCAGCGGGACAGTCCCAATTTTGAGAGCCCCACTGCCCCTGCCGGGAGCTTACTTTTCCCGTGAACACAGGAGTACACGGCGGAGCCCCGAGGAACACTTTAAAACTTGCACGTGATGTTCCACCGGAAGTGATGCACTAGAAGCTAACCGGAAATGAGGTAATTTCGGGAGCAGATTGTGACGGAACCATAGAGGCACTTCAGGGAATGCTTCAGATCCATCATTGTGTCCTCCTCCGACAGCGTGGACAGCGGGATCGCCTTGGAATCGGGGATGTCGGTCATGTGAGCGGATCATGATCTGTCCTGCATTGGGAGGCTCAGGTGGGCACTACAATGTGAGCCGGGCTGCTCTCTCTCTAATCCTTTTTTTCTTTTTCTCTCTCTCTGTTCTTTCCTCTCTTTCTTTCTCTCTGTTCTTTTTCTTTCCCCTCTTTCTTTCTCTCTGTTCTTTCTCTGTTCTCTTTCTTTCCCATCTTTCTTTCTCTCTCTCTGTTCTTTCTTTCTTTCTTTCTTTCTTTTCTTTCTCTTTCTTTCCCCTCTTTCTTTATCTCTGTTCTTTCTCTCTCTCTCTGTTCTTTCTTTCTCTCTCTGTTCTTTCTTTCTCTCTCTTTCCTTTTTCTCTATGTTCTTTCTTTCTCTCTGTTCTCTTTCCCCTTTCTTTCTGTTCTTTCTTTATCTTTCTTTCTCTCTCTGTTCTTTCTTTCCCATCTTTCTTTCTTTCTTTCTTTCTGTTCTATTTCTTTCCCCTCTTTCTTTCTCTCTGTTCTCTTTCCCCTCTTTCTCTCACTCTCTGTTCTTTCTTTCTTTCTTTCCCCTCTTTTTCTCTCTCTAATCTTTCTTTCTTTCTCTCTGTTCTCTCTTTCTCGCTGTTCTTTCTTTTTTTCTTTCTCTCTCTGTTCTTTCTTTCTCTCTGTTCTCTTTCATTCCCTTTTCTTTTTCTCTGCTCTTTCTTCTCTCTCTCTCTGTTCTTTCTTTCTCCTCTTTCTTTCTTTCTTTTTTCTCTTTCTTTCTTTTTTCTCTCTCTGTTCTTTCTTTCTTTACCCTTTTCCTTTTTCTCTCTCTCTCTGTTCTTTCTTTCTCTCTCTGTTCTCTTCCTTTCCCCTCTTTCTTTCTCTCTCCCTCTCTGTTCTTTCTTTCTTTCTTTCCCCTCTTTCTTTCTCGCTCTCTCTTCTTTCTCTTTCATTCCCCTCTTTCTTTCTCTAATCTGTCTTTCCTTCTCTCTGTTTTCTTTCTCTCTTTGTTCTTTCTCTCTCTGTCTTCCTTTTTCTCTCTGTCTTCTTTTTCTCTCTGTTCTTTCTTTCTCTCTGTTCTTTCTTTTTTCTTTCTCTCTCTGTTCTTCCTTTTTTCTCTCTGTTCTTTCTTTCTCTCTGTTTTCTTTCTTTCCCCTCTTTCTTTCTCTCTGTTTCTCTTTCTTTACCCTCTTTCTTTCTTTTTTTCTCTCTCTGTTCTTTCTTTCTTTACTCATTTTTCTTTTTTCTCTCTCTGTTCTTTTTTCTGTCCCCTCTTTCTTTTTCTCTGTGTTTTCTTTCCCTTTTTTCTCTCTCTCTGTTCTTTCTTTCTCTCTCTTTTCTTTTTCCTTTCTTCTTCCATCTTTCTTTCTCTCTCTGTTCTTTCTTTCCCCCTCTTTCTTTCTTTCTCTCTCTGTTCTTTCTTTCCCATCTTTCTTTCTCTCTCTCAGTTCTTTCTTTCTCTCTGTTTCTTTCTCTCTATCTCTGTTCTTTCTTTCCCCTCTTTATCTCTCTCTGTTCTTTCCTTCCCCTTTCTTTCTCTCCCTCTCTGTTCTTTCTTTCCCCTCGTTCTTTTTTTCTCTGTTGTTTTTCTGTCCCCTCTTTCTTTCTCTGTTCTTTCTTTGTTTCTTTCTTTCTCTCTCTCTGTTCTCTTTCCCCTTTCTTTCTTTCTCTCGTTCTTTCTTTATCTCTGTTTTCTTTTTTCTCTCTCTCTCTCTGTTCTTTCTTTCTTTTCCTTAGTACCAGCCACTGTGCCCATAATGCCAGCCATTGTGCCCTCAGTACCAGTCAGTATGATCAGCATGGAGCATGGGACGTGGACATGGGTGTGACTAGTTGTGAAATGGGTGTGGTCGGGGCGTGGCCTCTTTCCCATCTTCAAAAGTTGGGAGGTATGTAATACTTCTCTGGGTTCTCTATTCTTCCTCAAATCTCTTTCCCCTGGGAAACAGCTTTTCAGTTATGGTAAACTCTTTCACTTGGCTTATTTTCCTCTGCTGGTCTTTTTCTCGACTGCACCGACAACACACAAGGTGTGTACGTGTAAAGGGACAGCCGCAGGGCCGATGTACTGGAAGCTGTATGTAGTGTTACCTCTGTAGTGTCTATTGAGCGGGGATGTTCTCTGCCTGTGAGGGAGCGTACATAGCAATTAGAGTCAGAGTCCAAAATCACGTCAAACAGTTCTCTTTTATTCTCCTCTGGGCATAGCACATCCAAGACATCATAAGCATCTCTGAAGCGATACCAGCAATACATTCTCCACAAGGCTGCTTCTTCTCCGCTGCCACACCAGAATGGACCAATAAGTATTGATGGGATGAGGAGCCCGGTGAAAACGGCACTTCAATTGCTTCCCCTGGAGACACTTCAATCCAGCATAAGAAAGACACATTTACTAGGTCGTCCACCCCTCTCTGGTTATCCTGCCCGGATACTTCTGATGGCCCACTTGCTTCTACGCTTCAGCACGACCTCTTCTGCTGAGCGTTCCCACAGTGGTTCTTCCACTGGACTACTGCTGCGTAAACCCACTCTCTTTGGGTCCACACTGCCACGGTGAATCTTGCACCGGCTTCTTCAGGGGTTGCTGGTCCGCTCTTCTTCCTACCCTATGCTTAGGGCCCAGGAATGTGGACGTCCTCACAGTAGCAAGGTCCACCCCCGACTGATCTCCACTATGAGGAGAGCTTCCTGACAGACCACCACTTGGAGGCAATCTTTCCCTAGCAACCAGTCCCTAACTACTGTCCCTAACCGAATGGATGTGACAACTGCCCCCATCTAGTGGCCAAACCCAATCACTGCACTGACGTCTTTTTTTAACTTCCTAACTGGATCTCTAACGTGCCCCCATTAGTGATCCCTCGCAGATAACAGTTAACCCAGGACTATATACATTATGCTCCTAGTGCCCCCCTCTAATGACCCCTAGGAAGCACTGACTACCTGTCACTAAACCCCACATATAGACCTACATAGAAATTTACAAAGCACACACATTTATATACATTGACACAATTAAAGGGGATGAAACCTTAAAGGGATAATACCCTTCACCTCCTTACACTCGCCAACCACACTGATCTGAGTGCTTCCAGATTTCCCCAAATCTCTTTCCCTGGAAAACGTTTTTCCAGTTATGGTGCCCTCTTTAGAAAGGTTGCACTTTCTTTGACTTCCTGTGCAGCTTTGACTTCAACCACCAACCAATTCAATCTGGACTCTTCCGGTTTTCCCCAAATGTTATTCTTTGGGAAACTGCTTTCTAGTTATGGTTTGCCTTCTGTAAGTAACACCTTCATAGACTTCCTCTCCTCCAACGTCCCATTTTCCTCCACTGAAGCAACTACACACAAGTGGTGTGCGACAACCATATCTGGGTTCTTCCAGTATTCCCACTGGGAAACAGCTTCTAGTTATGGTGCCCTCTTCTGAAAGTTGTACTTTCATGAGTTTATTGAGCTGCATTAGCTTCTTTTTCTCTACTGACACATTTTCTTTGATGAACCGACAACATACATGTGGTGTGCGCCAACCACACCGACCTGGATTCTTCCAGTCTTCCCCAATTATTTTTACTGGAAAACAGCTTTCCTGTATGGTGCCTTTTCCTGTAAGTTACACTTTCACTTCTTGGCTTCCTCTCCTCCACCAACACCTTTTCCTTTACTGCATCAACTACACACAAGTGGAGCGTGCCAACCACACTGCTTTGGGTACTTTTGGCCTTCCCCCAAATCGCTTCCAATGGGAATCAGGTTTCTAGTTATGGTGCCTTTTTCTGCAAGTTACACTTTCACTTCTTTGGCTTCTTCTTGTCCACGGACACCTTTTCCTCCAGTGCACCTACAAACAGGCAGAGCACACCAACGTCGATATTTCGGTCACTTCCAGTCTCAGTTCTTTACTCGTATTTATGCCCTCTTCTATGAATTACAGCTTCAATCTCACATCTACTAGCTCCACTGTAAAATAGAAACTACCCCTTACTTTTGCTTTTCCTGTGACCGTGTGTCAATGCCCTGTCTCGTAATATTATTAGAATTTGCATCAGAGCTTTTTATAATTTTTTCTTCTGCTTTTGTAGATGCATTATATATAATAATTGCAGATCCACATGCAAAATACATTTGCTAAGGTTACTCCCCGAAGCGAGGAGATATACATATTTTTTTTCCATGTCACATTGTTATTTTCCTACAGAATTGCTCTGGATGTCTGTTCCTCGGTGGCGTTGAGGCAGCCATGTGCTAAGAACCTTGCAGAAGGTAGAAATGACAAGACCAACAGCTGCCGGAGCATTTATGCCTGGGAATCCTGCCTGCATTTTATGCATCTCATCCGCACACATAATGCCTCTTGACTGCTTACATTAACGCCCATCTGCTTGGATGGCACTATGCCACACAAAGTCCACTAGTGCCTGGTATGGTGGCACAAGACCTGGCATGTACCAGCTTTATGAGTGTGACAGCTAATGGGGATTACTATCTCTAACAGACGTGATGAATGAGCCTCATGTCAGTGTGTGTTTTCCCTCCTCGAGATGCGGCGCTGGGCAACTGCTAGTCCTCGGGGCGCAAAATGGCAGATATATTAACTAGCTCCATGCTGCGGAGGAAAACAATTCCCCCTTCTGCGATAAATTTACGTCAAGTGCAACAGTGCTAATGAACACCGGCAGCTGCCACATCTGGTCTAGGTCTCGGCTGCTAAGGGGTCCTGGTAATCTCAGATCCATTCACTTTGCGGCAGCCAGAAATATTTTAACCCCCTTTTCATATGATACGGAAAGCTGCTTGGCAGGAGCTATATTTGGTGCCAATTATGACAGAAATGAGGATCCGCACCGTCGACGTGGGTGGACGCCAGCCTGTCTTCTGCCTTATGTCGTAGGGTTCAGCCCGCCCATCCTGTCCGTAGCGACAGATGCGCCTACAAAAAAGGGACATGTGCAAATCTGTGAATAATACTAGGCGATAAAAAGATAAAAACAAGGTAATTTATCATCTGAAAAGATGACTTTACCATAAGCAAAATGGAAGGAGACAGGGAAAAAGAAAATCCATAAAACACTTCTCAATAGGAAACATATCTCCAGTAACGTCCCTCCGGAGACAGATTATCTGATATTCTGCATTATTGAATGGTCATAGGAAAATATATAACCATGTAGAAAAAGATGTAGGAGCAAGAAAAAAAAGTTCTAGGGGTTGTCTAGGAGTAAGATATCGATGACCAATCCTTTGGATCAGTGTGGGCTCGAGTACCATACACCACAATGTGTAGTGACCATTCTTGGGAACTGCAGCTCAGCTCCTATTGCAGTGGATGGAAGATGAGTTGCAGTACCCATGATGACCACTAGGCGGTGTAAAGAGCAGTGGTGTTCCCCTGGCATTCTGCATGGAGGATGGGTTGTACTTGTAACAAGACTACTAGAGTTGAGTGATACTTTCTGATATCCAAAAGTATCGGAATCGGAATGGTATCGCCGATATCATTAAAATATCGGCGATACCCGATACCGGAAGTCCCATGTAAGTCTATGGGAACAAAATATCGTAACTAAAAAAACCCCATTCTTTCCTTGTAAACACTAAATATACACACATAGAATACATATATATATATATATATACATGTCATTCTGACATATATATATACATATATGTATAGTTTATACACTTCTACATAGTAAAATATCCTCTGATTCAATTGCCGGGTAAAGCCGGCTTCAGTGAAAAGACAGAAGCACCCGACATGAAATGACACTTGGTGTACATAGGGTTAACCATGTCTTTTCATGTCCTTTGCTATCTAATTTGCACAAACAATTAAATCAGTCTATGTGTGCAAAATTTCACACCTGTAGGGGTTAATTAAAGGTGTAAATTCGTTGTAAAAAAAACGGACTTTTTTGCTACGAATTTACACCTTTAATTAACCCCTACAGGTGTGAAATTTTGCACACATAGACTGATGTAATTGTTTGTGCAAATCAGATAGCAAAGGACATGGTTAACCCTATGTACACCAAGTGTCATTTCATGTCGGGTTCTGCATTTTCACAAAAGCCGGCAATTGAATTAGCGGCTATTATACTATGTAGAAGTGTATGAACTACAAATATAAATATATATATATATATATGTGTCACAAATTCAATGACATGTATATATATATATATGAGGTGTAAAATTGCTGAAAAAAAATGCGTGGGCTCCCGCCCTATTTTCGCAACCAGACAGACAAAGCCAGTGAGTGGGGGCAGATAATAATAGCCCAGAGAGGGACCATTATTTTTGGCCCCCCCCCGGCTACTAACATCTGCCCCCAGACACCCCAGGAAAGACAAATCTATAATTAGATTCGCCCTTTCTGGCACTTTGCCCGTCTATTCCCATTGCCCTGTAGCGGTGGCGAATGGGTTAATATGGGGTTAAAGCCACCTTGCTATTGAAAGGTGACCTTAAGCCAGGTTAATAATTGAGAGCTGTCAATTAGACAACTATCAATTATTAATCCTATTGCATGAAATAAAAATAAAACACACACACTTTAATTAAAAATCATTTTAATGAAATAAAGACACATGTTTTTGACCATCTTTTATTTTACTGCAAAAACCATTTCCTGTAATAAAAATAAAATAAAAAAGCAAAATTATTCTTACCTATCCCATGCACAGTCAGGTCCCACGGTGTAATCCTTCAGAAAGGGTTAATGTTTACTGCAGGGACTGCAGCTAATGCTGCAGCCTCACAGTAAACCCCCAAATGAATGAGTTCCTCTCCTGGCTGACAGGAGAGTAAAGGCTGGGTGTCACATAACGATACACCAGCGATCCCGACAACGATATGCACTTGTCAGGATCGCTGGTGTATCGCTACATGATCGCTGGTGAGCTGCCAAACAGGCAGCTCAGGCAGCGATCTGGGACAGCGACACTGCGGGTAACATCGCTTAAGGGCCCGTCTCACATAGCGATATCGCTACCGAGATCGCTGCTGAGTCACTAGTTTTGTGACGCAGCAGCGAGCTCACCAGCGATATCGCTGTGTGTGACATTCAGCGACGATCAGCCCCCCTGCCGGGTATCGCTGATCGTCGCAGAAATGTCAGGACCTTTTTTTGATCGCTGGTTTCCCTCTGACAGGCACGCATCGCTGCGTGTGACAGGCGGGAGACCAGCGATCCGCTGGTAACCAAGGTACACAGCGGGTTTCCAGGCACCGCGCAGCGCTTGGAAACCCGCTGTGTACCTTGGATACCAGCTCCCTGCATCAGGGCGCTGGTATCCAAGGTACACAGCGGGTTTCTAGGCACAGCCCCGCGCCTGGAAACCCGCTGTGTACCTTGGTTACCAGCGGATCGCTGGTCTCCCGCCTGTCACACGCAGCGATGCGTGCCTGTCAGAGGGAAACCAGCGATCAAAAAAAGGTCCTGACATTTCTGCGACGATCAGCGATACCCGGCAGGGGGGCTGATCGTCGCTGAATGTCACACACAGCGATATCGCTGGTGAGCTCGCTGCTGCGTCACAAAACTAGTGACTCAGCAGCGATCTCGGTAGCGATATCGCTATGTGAGACGGGCCCTTAAGTGGAAAGCTTAATTGATTGCTTTCCACTTTCACTTCAGGTCAGCCAGGGACACAATCAGTGACGTCAGAGGGAACTGATTAACAAAAATAGGGGTTCCCTTCGAAAAAAAAATGGCGTGGGGTCCCCCCTATTTTTGTTAACCAGCCAGATGAAGCAGACCGCTGAGGCCTGGATTTTCAGGCTGTTAAGGAGCCAAGATCCATGGACCTTGCCAGCCTGATAATACCAGGCCACAGCAGTCTGCATATCTTGGCTGATTAACAAAAATAGGGGATCCCCTCGAAAAAAATTGGCGTGGGGTCCCCCCTATTTTTGTTAACCAGCCAGATGAAGCAGACCGCTGAGGCCTGGATTTTCAGGCTGTTAAGGAGCCAAGATCCATGGACCTTGCCAGCCTGATAATACCAGGCCACAGCAGTCTGTATATCTTGGCTGATTAACAAAAATAGGGGATCCCCTCGAAAAAAATTGGCGTGGGGTCCCCCCTATTTTTGTTAACCAGCCAGATGAAGCAGACCGCTGAGGCCTGGTTTTTCAGGCTGGTAAGGATCCAATATCCATGGACCTTGCAAGCCTGATAATACCAGGCCACAGCAGTCTGCTTAGCTTGGCTGGTTAACAAAAATAGGGGATCCCCTCGAAAAAAAAACGGCGTGGGGATCCCCCCTATTTTTGTTAACCAGCCAAGTAAAATGCAGACTGCTGCGGCCTGGTATTAAAAGACTGTCAAGGCCCATGGATTTTGGCCCTCAACAGCCTGATAATACCAGGCTACAGCAGCCCCACATTTGGCGCATCAAAAGATGTGCCAATTGTGGCACTTTACCCGGCTCTTCCCACTTGCCCTGTAGCGGTGGCAAGCGGGGTAATAAGGGGTTAATGTCACCGTTGATTGCACGGTGACAATAAGCCTGGTTAATAATGGAGAGGTGTCAATAAGACACCGATCCATTATTAATCCCAAAGTTTTTAAATGTTTAAAAAAAAGACAAAGCAAGAAAAAAGTCTTTTAATGAAATAAAAGAGACAACACAGTTTTCATTTCTTTTATTATATACTCATTCCTGCGACGCCATCGATCTCCTGTAAAAAATAAAAAAAACAAACCAACAGTATACCACCTGTCCGACGCAGTCCATAGTAATGACAGTCCCACAACGATCCAGCTCTGCTACATCGCAATGACAGGCAGAGCCTGTCATTGCGACGCAGCACAGCTGATTACCTGCTTCCCCGGCGGTGACGTCATCGGACTGACTGCTTTACGGCCGGGATTACCCAGCAGTCACTGCAGTTATCGCGAGAAACTGCATGTGACCGCCGGGGAAAGAAGATTGCGGCCATGAAGCAGTCCAGGACGTGACCGCCGGAGATCTTCTGCCAGGTAAGTGCCGCTGACTCCTGACAGACCCGACCGACGGACACTGACAGTGACAGACCCGACCGACGGACACAGACAGTGACAGTGACAATCCCGATTCCGGTATCCGATATGACGAAAATATCGGAACTCAGAATCGGAATTCCGATACAGCTAATATCGGCCGATACCCGATATTTGCAGTATCGGAATGCTCAACCCTAAAGACTACAACATTTGTGATTTTTAGTAGGGTGGCTGAATAGATTAAAAAAAACTAGAATTTAATGATAGCACTGAGCTCTTCCATAGGACTCATTATTTTTTTTCGCAGAGAATAGATAGTAAAAACAAATAGAAATTAAAGAAGGCACTGACCCCTTCAATAGGACTCATATTTTTTTCATAGAAGATTGGTAGAATAAATAACCTAGAAATTAATGACGGTACTGAGCTCTTCTATAAGACTCAACATATTTTTTTCATGGGGATGAATAGAAAAACAAACGTATAAATTAACAAAGGCACTGAGCTCTTCGATAGGACGCATCTTTTTTTCATAGCGGATAGGTAGAAAAACCCTAGAAATAATAGATAAGACACTAAACATAGACATTTACACAACTAAATGGGCCCACCAAGTTAACTGATGAGAAATAGTACATTAAATTGAATATTCCCCCTTCATAGGGACTCAATTGTCCTAAAAGTTCCCCATAAGAGAACTAGATTGTGATTTTTTTTGTATCTTGGTAATACATATTACAAGGGGTATTGAGTTAAAACAAACTCATATCCAGGAAAAAATGACTTTTTTTTAGAATAATTTGACCACAAGGTGGCACTGTTTTGTTAGTATTTCTAAATATATGTCATATAGTTGAACTTTTATGACAATTGTTCTCAATGTGCCTGCACCTTCCTGACTTTTTTTTCTGAAACCTTTCCGGCACTTTTTTTGGGAAAAAGGAATGTATTATCCACAAACCTCACCACACTGATATACAACATTCATCCACCTTCCGGTTGATGGGTGGTACAGTGGCTCAGATTGGCACTGTTTTCAGCTGAACAAAAAATAGAAAAATCATTATCCTTACTTATAAAACTTCTTTTCATAATACTAAATTTTCCCAAATCCTACTTTTATGAGTCTTCTGCATTAAATTTCCTTTTAGTCTGGACGATTAGAACTCTGTCCCGTAACTGCCCTCCAGAGGAAGGGAAGTGGTAGTGCAAGTGATCATTATTTTTGCCCTCTCACAATTTTAATTAACCCACATGCATTATGAATCCTCACATTAAGGTCCAAGCTACATGAATGATTTATCATGCTCTGTGGCAGAACTGAGAACATGTGAATTTGCCATAGACTACAATGCAGGTAGTAGGATTCTATATTTTCATAGTTGCTTAATGGGGTCTTTAAGTTTTTGAAAGTGATGATATATCAAATTTTTCGATCAGTGGGGGTCTATAAAAAAAGAGTCGCAATGGTAAAATTACCAAAATTTTTTTTGACGTTACAATATGGATCGCTACTCTTTATAGCGTTATGACACTGATCACTAGCTATTTTAGCGTTGTAATTAGGGTTGAGCATTCCGATACTTCCGATACCTGAAATCCAATGTAAGTCTATGGGAACAAAATATCGGAAATAAGTATCGGAAGTACTTCCGATATTTTGTTCCCATAGACTTACATTGGATTTCAGGTATCGGAAGTATCGGAATGCTCAACCCTAAATATGGATCGCTATTTTGGTAATTTTACCATTGCGACTCTTTTTTTATTTTCTAGTTCTGCACTATACCGTTTCCACAGCCTGGTAAGATACCAGTTTTTTCTATTTTTTTTCTTATTTCTGTACCATATGTATGCATTTATTCAGATACAGATTTACTGTAACTCTCTGCTACGGTCCTGTTCATATGACCTGTTTTTTGTTATAATATCGCTATACTGAGATTTACTTATTTACGTACTTTGTCATACATTTTTGTATGTTATAGTGTCATTGTAAAATGTGTATTTATTTTATCTCATTGAAGATCATTTATGTTCAAAGTTTTTTGAAGTGTATATTATGTCTGATTTTTGTATTGTTTACATCCTTTAGTCTGAAGAAGGTCAGAGTGTTTGACCGAAACGTTATGTTGTGGATGGTACTACAAATAAATCACCCATAATTTTCATCTAATTTTGAGTGCCGGATTTATTATCTTTGTTTGGGGTCATTGTCCTGTTGAAAAATAAATGATGGTCCAACTAAACGCAAACCGGATGGAATAGCATGCTGCTGCAAGATGCTGTGGTAGCCATGCTGGTTTACTATGCCTTCAATTTTGAATAAATCCCCAACAGTGTCACCAGCAAAGCACCCCCACATCATCACACCTCCTCCATGCTTCACGGTGGGAACCAGGCATGTAGAGTCCATCCGTTCACCTTTTCTGCGTGCAAAGCAATAATCAAAGAAAAAGGTGGCTACTTTGAAGAACCTAGAATATAAGACATATTTTCAGTTGTTTCACACTTTTTTGTAAAGTGTAATGTATAATTCCACATGTGTTAATTCATAGTTTTGATGCCTTCAGTGTGAATCTACAATTTTCATAGTCATGAAAATACAGAAAAATCTTTGAATGAGAAGGTGTGTCCAAACTTTTGGTCTGTACTGTATGTCACAAGGTCAAACTCTACACCGTGTTGGCATATATTTACCGTAGCCCATTTTTAGTCATGGACAACTCTATGTTGCATATTGAAGAGTTAAAATGAGATCCAACGTCAAGGTGCAAGTTTTGGATACCCATTTACAGGGAAAGTTGCTTAGAGATAGTCAAAAAGTATTCACAAAAAAATGTAGTGTACAAAAATATTTTGGGTTGATATTGTTAACAAATATATTATAGTGTCGATGTACTTCTTTGGTCCGATGATTTATTTAAATACAGTTAGATATTCATGTAATAGTTTATATCTTTTGATGATCTGTTTAATAATTTTGTTCAGTTGTTTTAAGTTCTATGAGCAATAACATTTAATGATAATGTATATATTTTACCCGGATAATCCTGTGTATTCATTGCATTATTCTTAAATCTTCATAAATAAACTACAATACATATTCTAGAATACTTGATGCGTTAGAATCGGGCCACCATCTAGTGAATATATAGGGCTCACATTTTATTTTTAGGGTACACAGGATCAGGGCCTCAAGGGATATATAAAATTAATGGGGTGTCACTCAGCTCCCTGATTAGGAAAAAGAAACAAATGAGAAACTTTATTTCTGTATGATTTGATAGGATTTCTTTCTTTGTATTCCCTTGGTGTCGTCCTCACATCTCAGGCAGTAATTCACCATTTGCCAGCGCCAGCAGAATTTCCCTGTGTTGTAATTTGTTTTTCCGAGTGGCGCTGAGGAGACGTGGGGGGGTGCGCCGGATGGGAATAGAGGGGGTCGCAGTGATAAAACCTGCAGGAGTACCATAGCTCTGACCCGACAAGGGAAACATAAACATCATGTATACCCCACAAACCATCTCCGTCGTTCCCCCCCACGTACCCGGCTGTGCACCGTACGCTGGAGGCTTATGGAAACTCTTCATTAACAACGCATTTAGTATCGCTAGTAATAACACGAGCCGTAATGAATTCACTTAGAAATCCCGCTGATGATGTCTTATGGCTTTGGAGAAGAATTCCACTTTAATCCAGCAATCTCTAATGCATCATTAACACAGCGGGCTGCATCAGCTACAGCAGAGATAGCAGCGCAAAGAAAGTTTGAAGCCTGATTAACTCTTTCCCCACAACATGGATGGTGTGTGATTATCTGGAGAAGAGCATGGGGGTGAGACTGAGCTGTGTCCTTATCCTGTACCCGAAGTGTCAGTGTCATTATCCTGTACCCGAAGTGTCAGTGTCATTATCCTGTACCCGAAGTGTCAGTGTCATTATCCTGTACCCGAAGTGTCAGTGTCATTATCCTGCACCCCGAGTGTCATTATCCTGTACCCCAAGTGTCAGTGTCATTATCCTGTACCCCAAGTATCAGTGTCATTATCCTGCAAGACAAGGGTCAGTGTCCTTATCCTGTACCCCAAGTGTCATTATCCTGTACCCCAAGTGTCAGTGTCATTATCCTGTACCCCAAGTGTCAGTGTCATTATCCTATACCCGAAGTGTCAGTGTCATTATCCTGCACCCCAAGTGTCAGTGTCATTATCCTGTACCCGAAGTGTCAGTGTCATTATCCTGTACCCGAAGTGTCAGTGTCATTATCCTGTACCCGAAGTGTCAGTGTCATTATCCTGTACCCGAAGTGTCAGTGTCATTATCCTGCACCCCGAGTGTCATTATCCTGTACCCCAAGTATCAGTGTCATTATCCTGTACCCCAAGTATCAGTGTCATTATCCTGCACCCCAAGTGTCAGTGTCATTATCCTGTACCCCAAGTGTCAGTGCCATTATCCTGTACCCCAAGTATTAGTGTCCTTATCCTGTACCCAAAGTATCAGTGTCATTATCCTGCACCCCAAGTGTCAGTGTCATTATCCTGTACCCCGAGTGTCAGTGTCATTATCCTGCACCTCGAGTGTCAGTGTCATTATCCTGTACCTTAAGTCAGTGTCATTATCATGTACCCCTATTATCAGTGCTATTATCCTGTACCCTGAGTGTCAGTGTCATTACCCTCTACCTCAAGTGTCAGTGTCATTATCCTGTACCCCATGTGTCATTATCCTGTACCCCAAGTGTCAGTGTCATTATCCTGTACCCCAAGTGTCAGTGTCATTATCCTGTACCCCAAGTGTCATTATACTGTACGTTGAGTATCAGTTTCTTTATCCTGTACCCCAAGTGTCAGTGTCTTTATCATGTACTCCACATGTCAGTGTCAGCGTGCTATTGCTTTGCCATCCAGTGGCACACCTATAATGAGGCGAGTTGAGCCTTCTGTCTCAGGCGGCAGCAGCTAGGGGGCGGCAGAGAGGAACTCAGAACACGTGGTGTGGTGCCGGGTCTCCTTAATCCCTGCTGAGTTACACTCCTGCGCACTGTGCTATGTGTCCCGCAGTGAGAAGCAGCCACGCCCCCCCATGCACCCCTTCCTCACCCTCCCACCTTTCCACTTCACCTTCTGGCAGCCAGGAGTCTGTTGCTGTGCTGTCCTCTTATGTGCAGCAGGACCTGTGATGAAGTCACAGGAGGGGGAGGAGTCAGGGGGTCACATAGTCAGGCTCCCTGTGTGAAGGACTCTGCTGTGCTGGTCGTCATGGTGCTGGATGAAGGTAAGTTTATGTGTGGTATCAGGAAGGGTTTACAGTGTGGATGTAGCAGAGCTGTGTGTACGAGGTGTACGGAGCGGAGCCGTGTATGTGCGAGGTGTACAGAGCGGAGCCGTGTGTGTACGAGGTGTACGGAGCGGAGCCGTGTGTGTACGATGTGTACGGAGCGGAGTCGTGTACAAGGTGTATGGAGCGGAGCCGTGTGTGTATGAAGTGTACGGAGCGGAGTCGTGTACGAGGTGTACGGAACGGAGCCGTGTGTGTACGAGGTGTATGGAGCGGAGTCGTGTACGGAGCGGAGCCGTGTGTGTACGAAGTGTACGGAGCGGAGCCGTGTATGAGGTGTACGGAGCGGAGCCGTGTTTGTACAAAGTGTACGGAGCGGAGCCGTGTGTGTACGAGGTGTACGGAGCGGAGCCGTGTGTGTACGAAGTGTACGGAGCGGAGCCGTGTGTGTACGAAGTGTACGGAGCGAAGCCGTGTGTGTACGAGGTGTACGGAGCGAAGCCGTGTGTGTACGAAGTGTACGGAGCGAAGCCGTGTGTGTACGAGGTGTACGGAGCGGAGCCGTGTGTGTACGAAGTGTACGTAGTGGAGCCGTGTGTGTACGAAGTGTACGGAGCAAAGCCGTGTGTGTACGAGGTGTACGGAGCAAAGCCGTGTGTGTACGAGGTGTACGGAGCAGAGCCTTGTGTGTACGTGGTGTACGGAGCGGAGCCGCATGTGTATGGAGCGGAGCCGCATGTGTATGAGGTGTATGGTCCAAAGCGGCATGTGTACAAGGTTTACGGAGTGGAGCCATGTGTTTACAAGGTGTACTACTTATACAGAACTTTGAAACATCGATTTTTATATTTGTTAAACATATTCCTATTTAAGGGTCTGTGCACACGTTGAGGAATTACCGTGGAAATTTCCGCGGCAATCCCGCACTTCTCTGCCGCGAGAAATACGCATTTTTATAGGTATGCGTATTCCCGCCAGAAACTAGCCTTTTGCAAGTGTAATTAGCTTGCAGAATGCTAGCGTTTTCCTAGCGACCTGTGGCATCGCTTGGAAAACTGATTGACAGGTTGGTCACACGAGTCACACATAGTGTTTGACAAGTGTGACCTACTTTTTACTATTGATGCTGCCTATGCCGAATCAATAGTAAAAAGATCTAATGTTAAAAATAATAAAAAAAATAAATCGTGCTATTCTCACCTTCCGGCGGCCCCCGCAGCCTTCCCGCCTCTCAGCGACACTCCCAGCCAATCCCGTTCCCAGGCGTCCTTTGCGACAATGACCCCGATGATGTAGAATCACGCGAGACCGCTACGTCATCTGGGGTGATTCTCGCAATGCATTACTGGGAACGGAGTTGCCGGGAGCGTCGCTGAGAGGCGGGAAAGCTGCGGGGGCCGCCGGAATGTGAGAATATCATTATTTTTTATTTTAATTATTATTTTAGCAAGGATATGGTACCCAGGGCCTGGAGGAGAATCTCCTCTCCTCCAGACCCTGGGTACCATCCGCACATGAACCGCTTACTTTGCACAAGGTGGGCACAGCCACATGCAGAAAGTAAGCGGTTCAATGCATTCCTATGGCGGTGGAATCTACGCGATTCTGCAAAAAAGAATAAGCATGCTGCGGATTCTCCTGCGATGCTATTCCGCCGCTGAAAAACCCGCAGCATGTGCACAGCATTGCGGAATCCCATAGGCTATAATGAGTTGTGTTGTGTAAGCGAAAAAACACGGCAAAAACGCTAAGAATCCGCAACGTGTGCACAGGCCCTAAGGGTCTGTGCACACGTTGCGGAATCTGCTGCGGATTTGCCGCTGTAGATCCGCAGCAGAACTGCAAGTGATGTACAGTGCCATTATATTCAATGGAAATAAAAAAAACGCAGTGCACATGCTGCAGATTTTTCCGCGCGGATTTGGTGCGGATTTAAATCCGCAGCATGTCACTTCTTTTGTGCAGATCCGCAGCGTTTTGAGACCTGCTCTAAATAGGAATCCGCAGGTCTCAAAACGCAGGGGAAATCCGCACAAAAACTGCGGCAAATCCGCAGGTAAAACGCAGGTCATTTTACCTGCGGATTTAGCAAAATCTGCGCGGAAAATTCCACAGCAGATTCTGCAACATCTGCACATACCCTAAAAGTGTATGTATTTCACATGTGCGTCACGTTAGGCTAGTAAGAGTAAACCAGATTTATTTGTACTGATTTTACAATGGGGGGGGGCGCCGTTTTGCAGTTCGCCTCAGGCAGCAGAGAGGCTAGGTTCACCCCTGTTGCCATCCATGCCTAGAGTTTTGTTAAGTGTTGCAGATTACTTATGGGCACGTTACTATGGGGTGACTATAGAGAAGCAGAAGCTGCACCGTTACCATCCAGTATGGACAACCCCTATGTCATTGTTCTGAGGGGTCTCTATTTTTTGTACATGATTTACATGGATAATAATTTCCCGTCTCTAAATCTGACATCCAGTTACTATCAATTAGAAATGTTATCGAGCGCCGTCTGTTACTTTCTTGTAAAATCCAATTGTTTCTTTTAACGTTTTGCTGTGAATAATGTGTTGTTGTGAGTCCACCATCATCGCCGGCTCTCATCAGTTATTGATCTGGAACGCGATAACGTGTTAAGTAAAACGTCTTTTATAAATGTCGCCATTCCGAATGTAATTTCAGATTGTATTTCTTCTGAGCCCTGGAAGGGAAATCTCAGTGTTATAAACGCCGGTTCTCTGATGTTACAATCTGTCACGGCCTTCGTCTTGTCGTGTTCAATAGACATTGGAATTGATACCTATACGAGAACAAAACAAAATGTGTGGAATTCAGTATAGCACTAAAAGGGATGTCCATATTATGGTGCCTGCTTTTACTTATAACAGTGGGTCCTTTTAAACATTTTAAATAAGACTGTCACTAGCTCAAAAAATAGTCAGTTTCCTTGTAAAAATCCCTGTGCTCCCCTGATTCTGATGCTCTTTTCTGTTTTGTGCTGTGTCGCTCCATTGCAGAGATATTCATATTTGTTTCATGTGGAGTGCAGTATTTGAAATCTCTGCTTTGCAGTCCAATTCAGTCTTCTCTGGGGGCGTACACTTTCACCAGACGCGGCCAATCACAGCTCGGCAGCTGACTGCTATGATTGGCATCATCTGTGAGGAAGTGTGAAAGATTACACCCCCACATAAGATTCTGAATAAACGAGGTTGAACTGCAAGCAGTTCTTTATGTTTGTCATTGTGGGCAGATTTTGGGGTTTCAGGATGTTTTCGGGTGATTTTTTCAATTGCGATTTTTTACAAAAACATAAAAGTACTCTGTAAATGTACTCCAGTCACCCAGCTGCAGCATTTATTTTTTGTTAATGCATCTAAATTTTTTGTTAGCAAATTTTGCATCGTTTTAGCAGAATGTGCAATTTTTTGTCCAAAAAAGTCACAAAAAAAGTAAAAAAGAAGAGCATTTTTGAAGACTTTTGCACTAGAAATGTCAATGAATACCACAAGGCAAAAAAAAAAAGAAAAGTGACTTAAATAAAAAACACAAATGATGACTGAAAACTTTAATTGCTAAAGTATATGGGCACCAGACTGTCATATCTGTTGCACACCATATTTCCAAACCATATGTGTAAGTATAACATTGCCCCCATTTTAGCATCTAGAACAGCCCTCAGTCGTTCATGAGCAGATTTGATTGTCATATAGTTTTGTGAGAAAATCATTTTAGGCTTTGGAGCCCAATAGATGGATCTACTCAGAGGTTGACACCCGCAATTGGAAAAATAAGTATTTGATGCCCTGCCGAAGTTTCCCCACCTACAAAGAGTGGAGAGATCTGTAAGTTTTATCGTAGGTAAGCTTCACCTGTGAGAGACAGATTCTAAAAATAAAACACAGAAAATAGACTCCATATACTTCATTGAGCAGCTGTAACCTGGTCCATCAATAAACTGTCCATCTTCTTGATCAAAGATTATATAAAAACCAGTTGCATGTGTCTGTGCCTCTCTCACCTCCTCCTTCCTTCTTGATAGACTTTATTAGGCAGTTGTAAACTGATCCTTCAGTAAACTGTCTATCTTCCTTATCAAGGATTATAAAGACCATCTGCATGTGTCTACATGAAGTCTATCTCAGCTCCTCCTTCACAGACTTCATTAGGAAGCTGTAACATGGTCCCTTAGTAAACTGTCCATCTTTATGATCAAGGATTATAAAAACCATCTACTGTGTTTGTGTCTCTCTCAGCTACTCCTTCCTTCTCCCCCTCCTTCTTCATAGACTTCATTAGGCAGATGTAACCTGGTCCTTCAATAAACTGTCCATCTTCTTGATCAAGGATTATATAAAAATCATCTGCATGTGTCTGTGCCTCTCTCAGCTCCTCCTTCCTTCTTCCCTTCCTTTTTGATAGACTTAATTAGGCAGCTGTAGCCTGGTCCCTCAGTAAACTGTCCATCTTTTTGATCAAGGATTATAAAAAGCCATCTGCATGCATCTGCGTCTCTCTCAGCTCCTCCTTCCATAGATTTCATTAGGCAGCTGTAATCTGATCTCTCAGTAAACTGTCCATATTTTTTATCAAGGATTATAAAAACCATTTGTATGTGTCTGTTACTCTCTCAGCTCCCTCTTCCTCATATTTAGATTTCAATAGGCAGTTGGAACCTGGTCCCTCAATAAACTGTCCATCTTCTTGATCAAGGATTATATAAAAAACATCTGCATCTGTCTGTACCTCTCTCAGTTCCTCCTTCCTTCTTCTCCTTCTTCTTCATAGACTTCTTTAGCATTAGAAACACCCAGAAAGTGGAGGGGAATAGCCCAAATGACAGGATAAAGATACGACCAAAATATTTAGAAATAATGCCTTTATTTGTACAAAGAATTGGCTGACAAATTTGCAATAAAACCATGTAAAAATATTAATACAAAATAAAATGATGAATACTAATTAAATGAACCAAACACACCACAAGCTGTGAGTTGAAAAATATATCTACACAAAAGTACAATAATAACAATTAAATAAATACTCAAAAATTGTGTATACATATGCTCATTATAATAACCAGGTATATGCACAGATGGTATATATGGCAAAATTATTGTATATTATATTATTATTATATAGTAAGTGGCACAAAAGTAAGTGTAAGCTTGAAAATAATAAAATATAATAAGAACAAACCCACTGCAATAATGTTTAATAAATAACCAATGTAAAGAAATGTGAGTTTGTGAAAACAAAATATTCATACATTTATATGCATGAACAACACGTAAAAAGAGCAAAATCTAGAGAATTAAACTGTGCTCCATAGTGTTGATACAGTGAATCACAAATAGAACACACAGAAAATATACTTGGTGCTATTGTCCTGAATGAACACAATAAACCGATATAGTGTGCTGCACTGAGCAAATCAAACAAAAAGTGCTAATAATTGTGCAAGAAAGTTGTGCCACATAATAGAAGTAAACTGCTACCTGGGAGCATGAACAGCGTGGTGTGCTGAGAAAAAAGAACGCGCCCCGACGCGCGTTTCGGAAGTTGAATCCTTCGTCAGGGGGATGTAAGTATAGGCTGAACACAAGGCTATATATAGATCACCAATCAAAAGTGATTCAAATTCAGCTGAGCAAACGCAAAACACGTAACATGGAAGCGGAAATGACGTCCGAAAAATCATGTGATAGTGTCTTGAATGACTACTGAAAAAATGCAGAACAGCGCATGCGTGAACTTACACAGAACCGGAAATGACGTCCGTGAAGTCACTATGAAGGTGTCTAGAAAAAAATATATACTGAGTGCGCATGCGCGAACTGACGAAACCGAAAGTGACCAATTGGAAGGCATCCCGTGGAATATCACCGCCCAAAACTGGGCAGGATATCCACACACGGACGACATCACTATGGAAACAAAAGGTGACGCATAAGCAAGCGCTAATAAAGCATGTACACTATAAGTAATAAACACATATAAAATGCAATATTCGAAAAAAGTGGATATCAATGGATGACATTAGTCAATACCAAAAATATTAAATATCCACATGAGGACGCAATACCCTGGTAATAACAGGTGACGCTACCCACTCATGCGTATAATATACATAAACGCAAGAATTAATAAACATATGTATAATGTTAAAGTGAGCGAATGTTAAACCAAAATGTGTTGGCTCAGCATAAAGTGTGACCTTGATAAAAAACTGCATCTCAGTATAATGCATATAAGCATAAGTAAACCAAGAACAAAAATATGTCATGAATATAGGTATACAACATATTTTGAACCAAATGAACATTGACATATACTATATATGTTGAGATAAATATTGAAAAATCATAAATGAAGCAAAAATAGAAATATCATGCACTATTATATCATTAATGCCACGGTAGTGCGGGTACAAATGGCGCATGCGCTAGCTACACATAACTAGAACTGACATGATAGCAAACGTCATGTCGAAAACTCCGATGCCCGGAGCATTCACATAAAGACGCCGCCACCATGACAGCCCCAGACAGCACAGCGCTCGCATGCGCACAACCACGACTAACACATGGAAAATATCTATTGGAGCAAAATAAACAATGCAAATGTGTAGCCCTGGTGTGAAGGCACACGCAGTACCCTGGAGAATGTGTGGAGAGATAGCAGTTTAATGCTCTATACCCATTCACTCAATATACACTAGACACACCCTTAGGGTAGTGTAGTGACTCGTAGGGAGTGGTCAGTGTAGATTCGTTGAGTGATTTAGTAGTCAGTTTCCTGTCTTCGGACAGAGCAGACGTGTGGAGTCTAGCTGGGACTTGGAGGGAGGAAGCAGTCCAGCTTGGTTCTATCAGCAGTTCAGCAAGTGGAGGCCAGTAAGGGCGAGATATAGATCACCTCAGCCTGGTCAGAGCTGTACCTCACTGAAGACATTGATAAAGAAGGAAGAGTTTAGTACAGAAATACTTCAGTCTCCTGTCTCAAGGACAGTGAAGGTTCAGAGACGTGCTCCTGCCTAGAAGATTACTGAGAGTCTGTCAACTAACTCTGAAGGAAGAAAAGAAGGGAGTGATTATATGACTTTTTGCAAGTGTGAGTGTTTATGCTACAAGCGCGGACAAGGCGAAAGGCACAGTGGAAGGAATATTTAAAAGTGCTTTTGGATTGGAGAAGTCCTGCACATTGTTACCGGTCACTGGGGACCGAAGGATCACTATAGTTTCAAGCTTAGTGGTAAGAAAACCAGAGGCTTATCGGACCTTAGGTCGCGGCAAGCAGCCCCTAAATAGTCGGTACGTAACTGGGGTCAGGGGGAGTGAGGACCTTGAGTCTCTGCAGGACAAGATAGGAATTCAGCTCTCTCACAGGAAGGCTCCGACCACAAAACTGACTGGGCAGTACAGCTTTGGAATAGCTGGAGTTATAGAGGGAACTACGCTTCATGCTGGTTGTACTCATCATCATTTGAAAGTAAAGGAGGCCCCTAACTTGTCCAGCTGCTATCTCGAAATACATTCTCCTTGGATCAGCCTCCCTGGGACCTGCCTTACCATCTTACAAGTAAAGGTATGGAAAGACGCTGACCGTGTGCGACTGAGTTCTTTAATTGCATGCCTGCACAACCCTGCCTTAACCATAGACCTGAGGGAAGAGTCCCACCTGTAGGGGACCCGACATCTAGCTGCCTCACCATCCCCTCAGAGCTCAACAGCAGCGCTGGTACAAATTACCAGAAGACTACAGGTGGCGTCACGAACTGTATATATATATCCCCTGTAAATATACCCCCCAACATACGCCTGACCGCCAGGGCCACAGACCGAGCCACCGCTACCTGTGACAATCCCATAGACTTCTACGGGCTCGGCTCTGAGTACCCCATTGCCCTGGAAACCCACAATTGTGGTGCGTGGTCGAGACAAAATTTGGCGTCACGAACAGGATACGAAACTCGCAAAATTGCGAGCCCTGTGTGCCTATGGAATTGTTTTTGTGAAAAAGAACTGTTTGCACTTTTGGTGCCAAAAATCGCCATCTTTGTCGCCATATTCGCGCCCTCAGGCGCTGGAGAAGAAGGTGGGCGTACCTTCGTGGGCGTGTACCCCCCTGTGGCGCGAAGAAAATGCCTGCCCTCTCAAAGTGCTATTACAATATGCGATCCTGCCCTACAGCAAAGGAGGTCCGCCTCCTCTTCACCTTTCCTGCAAAGAGGAGGAGACGCAAACCCCGCCTCCACGGAAGAGACCGGACGTCTCTGGAGGAAGATGTAAGAACGCTCTGGAACATCATGGAAGCAGGACGTGTGCAGCCGAGCAGGGAAGCGGAGGAAGGCAGGCCCCGTGCCCCAGCCAAGCTGCCACTAGATCCGGAGTCATCCGTGGTCCTGCACCTGCAGCAAGCATTGCTGGAAATCAAGGAAGAAAATGCACGACTGAAAAAGATGATTTTGCCACAACCTGGATTTGAAGAGATCGAGAGACGCCGGCGTACCCTGGAGCAGCGGCGGCTGTGGGACGCGGTGATCTCTCCCTTTGATGACCCCCTACGTCTGGAGTTACCAAAACTTCTGCTGCCCAAGGTAAAGGAGCAACCGGAGGCTGCCCCCGAAAGTACCGATCCTGATCCCACCGGTGAAGCGGTGGAGGCGAAGGAGGTTGAGGAGGTACTGCCAGTTCCGGAACGCCCGCCCGGCCAGGAGGCCGCAGCAGATGATCGATCCCCGGCAGGGACACCGGAGGGGTCCTGTCCGTCATTACCAGACGTGGACTGGGACGAGATGGCGCGCCTGGATGACGTCGCCTACACCGCCCAGTGGGAATGTGAGTGGCAGCGTCGTGAGGAGAAGCAGCAACGCCAGCAGGAGGAAGAGCGGGAAGCTCAGCGCAACCGGCAGCGGCAACATGCAGAGCTGATCGCGGACAAGGAGAGTGTCCGTCGGGAGAAAGGTACTCTGAGGGAACCGCGGCGGCAGGGGTGTGTGACAGAGTTCCAGCTCCGGAAGGGCTGGGGCTTCATCAGGGAACCGGGCCTCTACCCAGGGGTCTTTGTCAGTAGACGCGACGTAGAATCCCACCTACCGCAAGGTCATCCCGGGAGGGACCTAGTTAATGGAGACATTGTCACATATACACGGCACTGGGGAATGAAGGGATGGTATGCCCTTAACGTCGCCATCGTCCGTGACCCCGTCCCCGACGCTGGTAACGTCACCACTACCGCAGCGTCCCCGTCTCCAGCTCAAACAGCATTCGGCCGTGCCCCAGCATCGCCCCCTGCAGGTATCTCGCAAATAGAAGCAACACCTGTATACTCTCCACTAACTCGTTATTCTTCTACATCGCAACTTGTGACCCAGTCTCCATCGCAATCTATGACACGATCAATATCGCTAACTGTAACGCAAATTGAAACGCAATCGGTGTCTTGCAAGGAGAAAGTACCCGTTGCGCCCCTAGAGGTTCGCACGAGAACTGTGGCGACCCAGACCCTAATAGCAGCGCACGACTTGTTAGTAATGGGATCTAGGGACCATCGCATTGTTCCAGCCCCCGGGATGGAAAATGTAATTGAAGTCAAGAGAATGTGAAGAACGGTAGGACCCAGACAGGGTTTACCGCAACTAAGAAGATGTACATAAGTTTTATAAAAGTGAAAATGTTTTGCACAAGTTAAATGTGTATATAACGTATATATATATTGCCAAAAGTAGAATGCCCGGCTGGGTAATCAGATAAAAAAAAGTTTTTGCACTTTATTGTGATGTGATTTGATATAATGTGTCTTTTTCTTATTATGGACTCAGAGGCTGAGGACTGTGCCAGCCCAGAACTTATCTGTATATAGTTGCACCTTGTGCCTTATCTTGGTTTTACATAAAACCACCACAATTACCTCTGAATACAAAACCCGTGTGGTGTGGCACTGAGTGAGGTCTGCATTCGGATGTCCTGCAGCCCACCCAGGACCCACGTTGAAGGTTTGGTGCGGGTCCTTCACAAGCATATTGTCTATTTATATGAAAATGATATTTAATATTTGTACATTTCTATATATAATGTTTTGTTTGCAACGTTCAAGACATCCTTACCTCCCGGATGGGACGAATTAATGTTTAATGTTGATGTTTAATGCATAAACAAAATTGTCTCTTTGTATTTTACAGCCCGGGAGTGCTGTCTTTTACCATGGGGGAATGTGTAGCCCTGGTGTGAAGGCACACGCAGTACCCTGGAGAATGTGTGGAGAGATAGCAGTTTAATGCTCTATACCCATTCACTCAATATACACTAGACACACCCTTAGGGTAGTGTAGTGACTCGTAGGGAGTGGTCAGTGTAGATTCGTTGAGTGATTTAGTAGTCAGTTTCCTGTCTTCGGACAGAGCAGACGTGTGGAGTCTAGCTGGGACTTGGAGGGAGGAAGCAGTCCAGCTTGGTTCTATCAGCAGTTCAGCAAGTGGAGGCCAGTAAGGGCGAGATATAGATCACCTCAGCCTGGTCAGAGCTGTACCTCATTGAAGACATTGATAAAGAAAGAAGAGTTTAGTACAGATATACTTCAGTCTCCTGTCTCAAGGACAGTGAAGGTTCAGAGACGTGCTCCTGCCTAGAAGATTACTGAGAGTCTGGCAACTAACTCTGAAGGAAGAAAAGAAGGGAGTGATTATATGACTTTTTGCAAGTGTGAGTGTTTATGCTACAAGCGCGGACAAGGCGAAAGGCACAGTGGAAGGAATATTTAAAAGTGCTTTTGGATTGGAGAAGTCCTGCACATTGTTACCGGTCACTGGGGACCGAAGGATCACTATAGTTTCAAGCTTAGTGGTAAGAAAACCAGAGGCTTATCGGACCTTAGGTCGCGGCAAGCAGCCCCTAAATAGTCGGTACGTAACTGGGGTCAGGGGGAGTGAGGACCTTGAGTCTCTGCAGGACAAGATAGGAATTCAGCTCTCTCACAGGAAGGCTCCGACCACAAAACTGACTGGGCAGTACAGCTTTGGAATAGCTGGAGTTATAGAGGGAACTACGCTTCATGCTGGTTGTACTCATCATCATTTGAAAGTAAAGGAGGCCCCTAACTTGTCCAGCTGCTATCTCGAAATACATTCTCCTTGGATCAGCCTCCCTGGGACCTGCCTGAACAACTTGAAGTAAAGGTATGGAAAGACGCTGACGGTGTGAGACTGAGTTATTTAATTGCATGCCTGCACAACCCTACCATAACTACCGACCTGAGGGAAGAGTCCCACCTGTAGGGGACCCGACATCTAGCTGCCTCACCATCCCCTCAGAAATCTACAGCAGCGCTGGTACAAATTACCAGAGACTACAGGTGGCGTCACGAACTGTATATATATATCCCCTGTAAATATACCCCCCAACATACGCCTGACCGCCAGGGCCACAGACCGAGCCACCGCTACCTGTGACAATCCCATAGACTTCTACGGGCTCGGCTCTGAGTACCCCATTGCCCTGGAAACCCACAATTGTGGTGCGTGGTCGAGACACATATAATAAATCAAGTAACCATCAAATATACATGTAAATCATTTCATGCGTGATGACATAAAACATGATACGAATATGTGAATCCAATTGATGTTCAATCTTGAATGAAGATGTCGGTACGTAAAGAAGTCATAGAAATGGCTCAGATTATCCTCATAATTTGCATCATATAGATAGCCTCACAAATGCTAAAATGATAAAATAAAGAATTATTAATAAAATCATATAAAATGTACATGGAAAAATCACAAAAATGGAGCGAAGGAAATGTTCTCATTGAGACCTAGAGGGGACACCGTTTGGAGTGTCCAGATCCATTTAGTTTCAATTTGAGCAAGTTGTTTGCCCACATTTCCGCCCCTGATATCACTCTTAAGCAAATCAATGCCAATCACTTTCAGCAATTTAGAGTCACAATTGTGATGAACCTTAAAATGTCTCGGAATCGTTTTTAGAGAGGTGACATCAGTGACATCTCTAGCTGCTGCGATACCCAAGACATGTTCCCTCACCCTTACTTTCAGTTGTCTCGTAGTCATACCGACATATATAAGGGTACATTTATAGGCGATAAACCATCTATGACATTTAGAAGGTCACCCAATTTGGGTGATCGTCTGGTGAAAAGCCTATATACTGGAGTTCCTAGTAATGACCAATTACTAACCAACACATCCTTTATTGGTTGTAAACCATGTGGCTTTTGTGTCGCATGTCCTAACATAGCAAAGGCCCACAACTTTTTTGGTTCAGACAAAACAAAGTCCTACATGATCAAACATGGCATTTCCTGCACGTCTACTTCAGTTGTCTATTATGCAACATGTCCTTGTTCCCTTATATATGTCGGTATGACTACGAGACAACTGAAAGTAAGGGTGGGGAACATGTCTTGGGTATCGCAGCAGCTAGAGATGTCACTGATGTCACCTCTCTAAAAACGATTCCGAGACATTTTAAGGTTCATCACAATTGTGACTCTAAATTGCTGAAAGTGATTGGCATTGATTTGCTTAAGAGTGATATCAGGGGCGGAAATGTGGGCAAACAACTTGCTCAAATTGAAACTAAATGGATCTGGACACTCCAAACGGTGTCCCCTCTAGGTCTCAATGAGAACATTTCCTTCGCTCCATTTTTGTGATTTTTCCATGTACATTTTATATGATTTTATTAATAATTCTTTATTTTATCATTTTAGCATTTGTGAGGCTATCTATATGATGCAAATTATGAGGATAATCTGAGCCATTTCTATGACTTCTTTACGTACCGACATCTTCATTCAAGATTGAACATCAATTGGATTCACATATTCGTATCATGTTTTATGTCATCACGCATGAAATGATTTACATGTATATTTGATGGTTACTTGATTTATTATATGCATTGTTTATTTTGGTCCAATAGATATTTTCCATGTGTTAGTCGTGGTTGTGCGCATGCGAGCGCTGTGCTGTCTGGGGCTGTCATGGTGGCGGCGTCTTTATGTGAATGCTCCGGGCATCGGAGTTTTCGACATGACGTTTGCTATCATGTCAGTTCTAGTTATGTGTAGCTAGCGCATGCGCCATTTGTACCCGCACTACCGTGGCATTAATGATATAATAGTGCATGATATTTCTATTTTTGCTTCATTTATGATTTTTCAATATTTATCTCAACATATATAGTATATGTCAATGTTCATTTGGTTCAAAATATGTTGTATACCTATATTCATGACATATTTTTGTTCTTGGTTTACTTATGCTTATATGCATTATACTGAGATGCAGTTTTTTATCAAGGTCACACTTTATGCTGAGCCAACACATTTTGGTTTAACATTCGCTCACTTTAACATTATACATATGTTTATTAATTCTTGCGTTTATGTATATTATACGCATGAGTGGGTAGCGTCACCTGTTATTACCAGGGTATTGCGTCCTCATGTGGATATTTAATATTTTTGGTATTGACTAATGTCATCCATTGATATCCACTTTTTTTCGAATATTGCATTTTATATGTGTTTATTACTTATAGTGTACATGCTTTATTAGCGCTTGCTTATGCGTCACCTTTTGTTTCCATAGTGATGTCGTCCTAGTGTGGATATCCTGCCCAGTTTTGGGCGGTGATATTCCACGGGATGCCTTCCAATTGGTCACTTTCGGTTTCGTCAGTTCGCGCATGCGCACTCAGTATATATTTTTTTCTAGACACCTTCATAGTGACTTCACGGACGTCATTTCCGGTTCTGTGTAAGTTCACGCATGCGCTGTTCTGCATTTTTTCAGTAGTCATTCAAGACACTATCACATGATTTTTCGGACGTCATTTCCGCTTCCATGTTACGTGTTTTGCGTTTGCTCAGCTGAATTTGAATCACTTTTGATTGGTGATCTATATATAGCCTTGTGTTCAGCCTATACTTACATCCCCCTGACGAAGGATTCAACTTCCGAAACGCGCGTCGGGGCGCTTCTTTTTTCTCAGCACACCATGCTGTTCATGCTCCCAGGTAGCAGTTTACTTCTATTATGTGGCACAACTTTCTTGCACAATTATTAGCACTTTTTGTTTGATTTGCTCAGTGCAGCACACTATATCGGTTTATTGTGTTCATTCAGGACAATAGCACCAAGTATATTTTCTGTGTGTTCTATTTGTGATTCACTGTATCAACACTATGGAGCACAGTTTAATTCTCTAGATTTTGCTCTTTTTACGTGTTGTTCATGCATATAAATGTATGAATATTTTGTTTTCACAAACTCACATTTCTTTACATTGGTTATTTATTAAACATTATTGCAGTGGGTTTGTTCTTATTATATTTTATTATTTTCAAGCTTACACTTACTTTTGTGCCACTTACTATATAATAATAATATAATATACAATAATTTTGCCATATATACCATCTGTGCATATACCTGGTTATTATAATGAGCATATGTATACACAATTTTTGAGTATTTATTTAATTGTTATTATTGTACTTTTGTGTAGATATATTTTTCAACTCACAGCTTGTGGTGTGTTTGGTTCATTTAATTAGTATTCATCATTTTATTTTGTATTAATATTTTTACATGGTTTTATTGCAAATTTGTCAGCCAATTCTTTGTACAAATAAAGGCATTATTTCTATATATTTTGGTCGTATCTTTATCCTGTCATTTGGGCTATTCCCCTCCACTTCCTGGGTGTTTCTATTCACATTTTCGGATGGTCCACCATCCAATTTTCTTTTCTGGTGATATAGGCACTTATTATTTAATTATTATCTATATTCTATATATATAATTTCATTTAGTGCAATTTATATTTCTGGATATATATACTTTTCTTTAGCATTAGGCAGTTGTAAACTGGTCCTTCAGTAAACTGTCCATCTTCCTGATCAAGGATTATAAAAACAATCTGCATGTGTCTGCATGAAGTCTATTTCAGCTCCTCTTTCACAGACTTCATTAGGCTGTTGTAACCTGGTCACTCAGTAAACTGTCCTTCTTTTCAATCAAGAATTGAAAAACCATCTGCATGTGCCCAGGGTCGGACTGGCCCACCGGAGAACCGAAGGATTCTCCGGTGGGCCCTGGCATCTGGGGGGCCCTGGCACCTGCTGGCATACAGGGGCCAGTTGCCTAGGGCCCCCGCTGCTCCAGGGGCCCCCAGCCGGTGGCGTGTCGCTAATAGCGGCACACCACGCAGCTGCCATGGGGGCCCCGTGCCAGCGGAGCAGCAGCGGGTGACAGGAGGCAGGAGCCCCTGTCCCTGCTGCTAAAGAGAAATGAATATTCACTGCTTTCCACGCCCACATGGGAGTGGGAAGCAGTGAATATCATTACTTACCTGTCACCCGCTCCACCGCTGAGCGCCGCTGTGTCATCGCGTCCTCTCTTGCTGCGATGTTCAGGCAGAGGGCGCGATGACGTCATTAGTGAGTGCCGCTCCCCCTGCCTGAGCATTCACTGCCAGAGAACCGAAGACAGCGGCGCTCAGCGGTGGACCGGGTGACAGGTAAATATCGCAGGTGCCGGGGCCCTGAGCCAGTGGTGACACAGGCACCTGTCACCCATAGCGCGCCGGTGTCCCCGCCTGCTCAGGACACCAGCACCTGGCCCCCAGCGACGAGAGGTGAGTATGTCTTTTTTTTTTTTTTTGCAGCATCTATGGGGGCACAGTCTGTGGAGCATCTATGGGGGCATAATCTATGGGGGCATAATCTGTGGAGCATTTATGGGGGCATAATCTATGGGGGCATAATCTGTGGAGCATTTATGGGGGCATAATCTATGGGGGCATAATCTGTGGAGCATTTATGGGGGCATAATCTATGGGGGCATAATCTGTGGAGCATTTATGGGGGCATAATCTATGGAGCATCTATGGGGGAATAATCTAAGGAGCATTTATGGGGGCACAATCTATGGAGCTTCTATGGGGGCATAATCTAAGGAGCACTTATGGGGGCATAATCTATGGAGCATCTATGGGGGCATAATCTATGGAGCATCTATGGGGGCATAATCTAAGGAGCATTTATGGGGGCGCAATCTATGGAGCTTCTATGGGGGCATAATCTAAGGAGCATCTATGGGGGCATAATCTAAGGAGCATCTATGGGGGCACAATCTATGGGGGCATAATCTATGGGGGCATAATCTATGGAGCATCTATGGGGGCATAATCTATGGAGCATCTATGGGGGCATAATCTATGGAGCATCTATGAGGGCACAATCTATGGAGCATCTATGGGGGCATAATACATGGGCAGCATATGGGGCACAATCTATGGAGCATCTTGTGGGGCATAATACATGGGGCAGCATATGGGGCATAATCTCATTTTCCACCCTAGGCTTATACTCGAGTCGATAAGTTTTCCCAGTTTTTTGTGGCAAAATTAGGGGGGTCGGCTTATACTCGAGTATATATGGTATCTATCTATATATCTATCTATCTATCTATATCTATCTATCTATTATATATATATAGCATTATACCCTATGAGGGGGGGCAGCATTATCCTCTATGAAGGGGGCAGCATTATACCCTATGAGGGGGGCAGCATTATCCCCTATGGGGGCAGCATTATCCCCTATGAGGGGGCTGCTTTATAATCTATGAGGGAGGCTACCCCAACTCCTGCTACATAATTAAGACATGTACTACCTTATATTATACCCTGATATTAGTGTGTTTTACTGCACAATTTGTGGTCTTGTATTTATTTCTATGTAGCTACATAGTGGGCCCCAAGAATGATTTTCTCTGGTGGGCCCAAGGTGTTCCAGTCCGACGCTGCATGTGCCTGTGTCTCTCTCAGCTCCTTCTTCCATAGACTTCATTAGGCAGCTGTAACCTGATCTCTCAGGAAGCTGTCCATATTATTGATTGATGATTATAAAAGCCATTTGCATGTGTCTGTTCCTCTCTCAGCTTCCTCTTTCTCCTCCCCTTCCTTATACTTAGACTTTATTAGGCAGCTGTAACCTGGTCCCTCAATAAACTGCCAATCCTTATGACCAAGAATTATTAAAAACATCTGCACCTCTTTTTTCTCCTTCATTCTTCCCCCACCTCCATCAACTTCAAAAGACAGCAGTAATCTGTTTTCTCAATGAGATGGGGATTATTTTTTTTGTTTAACCAAGACATACTTTAGCTGTGTTTAGAGTGAAGGAGTTTGGGAAAAGGGGAAGAAAAGTGGCTTATAAGCCTATTTCACTAATAAGATATATTACAAAATTTCTTATATTCACTTGAACTACTGATTTATGCAAAAGTTGGGAAAACGACAAAGACCATCTCACAGCTACACTCATCAATGCCCCTCGTCTTAGTCTCAAAGTGCACATTTTCCACTGTGGACCCCCTTTTTTTAGGCCAGTGAGCACCACAGCATATTTTCTAGGCGCCGACGATGACATGAGCTATTCCCATGATCATAGTTAGCATTTTTGCTGCTGGTTAAACGGAGCCATGCCAGGGTAGCAAGGGGTTAATACCTTTCTCTCTATTATCTTCCTCCGTATCCTCATCAGCAGACGAAAAATCTCATCTGATGGAGCAGACGAGGGCCATACAGGCTGCATAAGTATGAGCTATCGCAGTCAGCCCTGACAGATTACCCTGCAATATAACAGAGGCGACAGGCTCATTAGGTATTAATGCGGATGCGATGCGTTATTCCGCAGAAATTAATTGAACGCATTAGTTAATGCTTATTTATTGCAACATTATCATGCGAGATCAGTACGCCAGACAGTGGTAATTCCTCCATAACCATCATTTGTGTCACATTTCAAACAGCCCTCGTTAAATATATGCCGCCTGCAGAAAGCTTTAATCTCCTGTCATTAGAAGACAGGCAATTTTCGTGGCATTCAGGGATATGGCGCCTATGAAGCTGACACTTTGTTATACGGAGGTGTGGGATGGGGGTCACTGGAAATGAAAGAGTAAAAAGAAAAACCTCTTTTCATCATATTTACCCAAAACGGCTGAGATGTCGGTGATCTAAATTTAGAAGGTGAGGAAATAATCATTTCGGTGCTGGGCTCCATTTGCCCTTTCACCCCTCAATTCCTTTGTCGCACGTCTGATTAAAAGGAGAACACGACGCTCAATTATCCACAGATTTCTGCTTACGCACCGTCTGTTATGTGTTTGTTACTAACAGTACTGATACGTTGCTCAGTGTGGTGACTTGGAAAATAGAGGCTGATTTATTATGAGATTTACTTTTCCTTGTGCACTATTTTGCTAATTTTGGTGTTGGCAGATGATGTACAGGGCGTATCCCTATCAAATATTACCTTTTTTTTCATTCTGGCCTTAAGGAAATGTTCTCACATAGCAGAAACATACCCTTTTGTGTTATATGAGCAATTAAATTTGAAGGGGTCTACTTTGTTTTTGGGCTCTTGGACTTGCCATTTAAAGATGACCTATCACTGGGTCAAAAATGTCAATGTTTGCTCATAATTAATTCGTACTGCTCCCCTGAGTATTCCAGGATTTGCTTTTTTCAAATCTGTCATACGGTTTCCAAGATATGAGCCTATTGATCTTTACCTACATGATCCTCTGGGGCGTGTCTTTAGAATGCATACTTACCATCAGCCACGCCCTCTTAGTAAAGCCTATAAAAATTAGTACTAAATAAAATGTCCATTACTCTGGAACCGTATGGTGGATTTCTAAAGAACAAAAAATGGAGTACTCAGGGGAGCAGCAGGAATAAAATAAGAGCAAAACTAGCTACTTTTTTAACAGGATGACGGGTCCCCTTTAAGAATTGTCTGGCATTTCTTTGGTTCAGAGGGTTTTAATTTCACACATACAAATATATATATATATATATATATATACACAGTATATATATATATATATATATATATATATATTTTTTTTTTTTTTTTTTTTTTTTTTTATTTTCTTCTTTCTCTTTTGGTTTCACATTTTTTTTCTTGTTTTTTTTGGGTCGTGATTGTGAAAGTCCAAAGCTGAGGTGTAGTTCTGGAAGAACTCCACAGCGCAACGGTGCTGGTGACCTGTTGAGAAGGCCAAGTGGAATAAGATGTGGATCAGCCCCATAAACGGGTAATATAATCGCGTTAATGTCACACACTTTTACAAATGTTGACCGTTTTGGGGCATTTTGTCTTTTTCCCGACTACAGGGCTCAGGCTGAAGAGGAAGAGACAGCGCTGATGTGTCTTGACAGTAAGGTGACACCCTCCATCAATCAGGACATTGTCCCGGTGACTGCTCCCTCCTGGCTCCTTTCTTCTTGTAGATCCTGACGATTTCTGCCACTTGCCAAAATGGATGTGAGCTCTCTGGAGGCCGGCAGGAGGGATGTCTGGGTTAATCTGTCCAGCATGCTCGCACTTCCATTCCTTAGTTGTCACTGGATATTGAGAAGTTCCCTCATACATAAGCCGGGGGGATAGACGGCTATTAAGAGCATCCTGGTCAGCCATGCATCTGGCAGACATGAGCCCGCGTGGAGGCCTGCAGCATTCATTATATATGAAGAGGAGATGAGGGGGTAGTGTTACTCTAGATATAGAGAGACCATGTACAAGTACATATTCGTGGATGTTCCTATTGCTCGAGCACTTAAAGTGCGACTCAACAAGGACAAAAAAAGTTGATGTTTTTCTTCATTTCCTTAATCAGTTCTCATCTGGGAAGAAATTGTACCATTGCTCATCCTGATCTTTCTGGTGCATGGATGAAATTTGGACCAAGGCCCAAAGTGACCAATTGATGCAATCAGAGGCGGAGGGTCTATTCCAATGCAAATCAACCTCCATGGGTTACGATGGCAGAAGGGGTCTACTGAAGTCCCCCTTTGCTGTCATCTTTGCATTCCTATGAACTATGAAGTCTGGCCAGGAAGAGATGGTTAATTTTACACATACAGCAATACTATATCAGTGCGGTATGTACTTATGAAACCATCGCAGGGTCAGGGGGACTGAAAAAGTAATGGAAAAAATGAAAGAAAAAAAAAGAAAACCTAAAATATTTTATAAATCTGTAAACATATATATAAAATAGAAACAATCTCTCTATATAAATATTTAAATATTTATATAAAATATCCAGAAATAAATCCAAATGAATATGAATGTGTAAATTACATGTATAAAATATATAAAACCAAATAGAAAAAAACTCTCTGTATACAGTTGTGCTCAAAAGTTTACATACCCCAGCAGAACTTTTTGCTTTCTTGGCCTTTTTCAGAGAATATGAATGATAACACCAAAACTTTTTCTCCACTCATGGTTAGTGGTTGGGTGAAGCCAGTTATTGTCAAACTACTGTGTTTTCTCTTTTTAAATCATAATGACAACCCAAAACATCCAAATGACCTTGATCAAAAGTTCACATACCCTGGTGGTTTTGGCCTGATAACATGCACAGAAGTTGACATTAATGGGTTTGAATGGCTACTAAAGGTAACAGCCTCATCTGTGACCTGTTTGCTTGTAATCAGTGTGTGTGCATAAAAGCTGAGTGAGTTTCTGGGATACAGACAGACTCTTGCATCTTTCATCCAGCCACTGAAGTTTCTGGATTGTGAGTCATGGGGAACGCAAAATAATTGTCAACGGATCTACGGGAAAAGGTAGTTGAACTGTATAAAACAGGAAAGGGATACAAAAAGATATTCAAGGAATTGATAATGCCAGTCAGCAGCGTTCAAACTGTGATTAACAAATAGAAAATCAGGGGCTCTGTAAAAACAAAACCACGGTCAGGTAGATCAACAAAAATTAGGCTCACAATGGAAAATTGTTCGGGATGCAAAGAAAACCCCCCAAATAACATGAGCTGAAATACTGGACTCTCTGAAAACTAGCAGTGCGGCTGTTTCAGGATGCATAATAAGGAGGCACTGGAAGAAAAATGGGCTGCATGGTCGAGTTGCCAGAAGAAAGCCATTACTGCACAAATGCCACAAAGTACAGTATCTTGCCTACAATAGGCAAAACAGCACAGAGACAAGCTTCAAAACTTCTGGAACAAGGTAATTTGGAGTGATGAGACCAAATTTGGCCTTTTTTTCCACAACCATAAACATTACTTTTGGAGAGTGGCATATAATGAAAGGAATACCATTCCTACTGTAAAGCACGGAGGTGGATCGCTGATGTTTTGGGGATGTGTGAGCTACAAAGGCACAGGAAACTTGGTCAAAGTTGAAGGAAAGATGAATGTAGCACGTTATCAGCAAATACTGGAGGCAAATATGCAATCATCAGCCCGAAAGCTGCGCATGGTACGTACTTGGACGTTCCAACAAGACAATGATCCAAAACACAAGGCCAAGTCGACCTGTCATTGGCTACTTCAGAACAAAGTGAAGGTTCTGGAATGTTTATCTCAGTCTCCTGACCTCAATATCATTGAGCCACTCTGGGGAGATCTCAAGCGTGCAGTTCATTCTAGAAAAATATTTAGACTTGAGAGTCCTCAGTGGTTGATACCTTTTAATGTACCGCACAGTTCATTCTAGACAGCCCAGGAATTTACAAGAACTGGATGCTTTTTGCCAAGAAGAATGGGCAGCTTTACCATCTGAGAAAATAAAGAACCTCATCCACAACTACCACAAAAGACTTCAAGCTGTCATTGATGTTAGAGGGGGCAATACACGGTATTAAGAAATGGGGTATGTGAACTTTTGATCAGGGTCATTTGGATGTTTTGGGTTGTCATTATGATTTAAAAAGAGAAAACACAGTAGTCTGACAATAAATGGCCTAACCCAACCATTAACCATGAGTGGAGAAAAATGTTTGGTGTTATCATTCATATTCTCTGAAAAAAAAGGCCAAGAAAGCAAAAATTCTGCACGGGTATGTAAACTTTTGTGCACAACTGTATATACTGTGGGCAAACAGTATATATACAGAGAGTTTTTTTCTATTTGTTTTTATATATTTTATATATTATACATCAATTAGAAAAAATATATTTAGAAATAAATATATGTGAGTAGAAACAATCTCCATATATAAATAAAAATATATAAAAATAAATAGAAAAAATCTCTCTCTCTCTCTCTATATATATACAGTTATATGAAAAAGTTTGGGCACCCCTATTAATCTTAAGCTTAATGTTTTATAAAAATTGGTGTTTTTGCAACAGCTATTTCAGTTTGATATATCTAATATCTATTGGACACAGTAATGTTTCTGCCTTGAAATGAGGTTTATTGTACTAGCAGAACATGTGCAATCTGCATTCAAACAAAATTTGGCAGGTGCATATGTATGGGCACCCTTATCATTTTCTTGTTTTAAATACTCCTACCTACTTTTTACTGACTTTACTAAAGCACTTTTTTTGGTTTTGTAACCTCATTGAGCTTTGAACTTCATAGCCAGGTGTATGCAATCATGAGAAAAGCTACTTAAAGTGGCCACTTGCAAGTTGTCCTCCTGTTTGAATCTCCTCTGAAGAGTGGCATCATGGGCTCCTCAAAACAACTGTCAAATGATCTGAAAACAAAGATTATTCAACATAGTTGTTCAGGGGAAGGATACAAAAAGCTGTCTCAGAGATTTAACCTGTCAGTTTCCACTGTGAGGAACATAGTAAGGAAATGGAAGAACACAGGGACAGTTCTTGTTAAGGCCAGAAGTGGCAGGCCAAGAAAAACATCAGAAAGGCAGAGAAGAAGAATGGTGAGATCAGTCAAGGACAATCCTCAGACCACCTCCAGAGAGCTGCAGCATCAACTTGCTGCAGATGGTGTCACTGTGCATCGGTCAACTATACAATGCACTTTGCACAAGGAGAAGCTGTATGGGAGAGTGATGCGAAAGAAGCCGTTTCTGCAAGCACGCCACAAACAGAGTCGGCTGAGGTATGCAAAAGCACATTTGGAGAAGCCAATTTCTTTTTGGAAGAAGGTCCTGTGGACTGATGAAACCAAGATTGAGTTGTTTGGTCATACAAAAAGGCATTATGCATGGCGTCAAAAAAACACAGCATTCCAAGAAAAACACTTGCTACCCACAGTAAAATTTGGTGGAGGTTCCATCATGCTTTGGGGCTGTGTGGCCAATGCCGGCACCGGGAATCTTGTTAAAGTTGAGGGACACATGGATTCCACTCAGTATCAGCAGATTCTTGACAATAATGTTCAAGAATCAGTGACAAAGTTGAAGTTACGCAGGGGATGGATCTTTCAGCAAGACAATGATCCAAAACACCGCTCTAAATCTACTCAGGCATTCATGCAGAAGAACAATTACAATGTTCTGGAATGGCTATCCCAGTCCCAAGACCTGAATATCATTGAACATCTGTGGGATCATTTGAAGAGGGCTGTCCATGCTCGGCGACCATCAAACTTAACTGAACTGGAATTGTTTTGTAAAGAGGAATGGTCAAAAATACCTTCATCCAGGATCCAGGAACTCATTAAAAGCTACAGGAAGCGACTAGAGGCTGTTATTTTTGCAAAAGGAGGATCTACTAAATATTAATGTCACTTTTCTGGTGAGGTGCCCATATTTATGCACCTGTCAAATTTTGTTTGGATGCAGATTGCACATTTTCTGTTAGTACAATAAAACTAATTTCAAGGCAGAAACATTACTGTGTCCAATAGTTATTAGATATATCAAACTGAAATAGCTGTTGCAAAAACACCAATTTTTATAAAACATTAAGCTTAAGATTAATAGGGGTGCCCAAACTTTTTCATATAACTGTATATATATATATATATATATATATATATATACATAATATATTAAAATATAAAAAATCTCTATAAATATATAAAACATCTATATAAAATGTATAAAAAGAAAAAACTATATAAAAAATAATTATGAAAAAAATCTCTGTATATAAGTATATATCAAATATATAAAAATAAATAGAAAAAATCTATATATTTTATCTACCATATATACTCGTGTATAAGCCGAGATTTTCAGCCTATTTTTTAGGGCTGAAAGTCCCCCTCTCGACTTATACGCGGGTCATATACGGGGGTCGGCGGGGGAGGGGGAGCGGGGGTGTCGGATCATACTCACCCCTCCGCCGGCGCGGTCTCTGCAGCCCCCCTGCTTCTCCCACGATCTCCGGCTCCTTCCTGCAGCGGTCACATGGTACCGCTCATTAAAGTCATGAATATGCACATATTCATGACTTTAATGAGCGGTACCATGTGACCGCTGTAGGAAGGAAGCGCTGCGGAGAGCACCGGGAGAAGAGGAGAGGCTGCAGGGATGCGCGGCGGAGGGGTGAGTACAGCGATATTTACCTGTCCTCTCTCCACCGCTGTGCTGCGTCCTCGTCTGACTCCTCTGGCTGTGAATGATCAGGCAGAGGGCGCGATGACGTCGTTAGTGCGCGCCGCGCCCCCTGCCAGATCATTCACAGCCAGAGGAGTCAGACGAGGACGCAGCGTGCAGCGGTGGAACGGGACAGGTAAATATCTCAGGTGCCGGGGGACTGAGCGAGCGGTGACACCGGCACCTGTCCCCATAGCGCGCCAGTGTCGCCGCCTGCTCAGGACACTGGCACCTGGCCCCCAGCGACGAGAGGTGAGTATGTCATTTTTTTTTTTTTTTTTTTTGCATTAGCAGCAGCATATGGGGCATAATTGTGCAGCATATGGGGGCATAATATGGAGCATATGGGGGCATAAGCTGTGGAACATATGGGGGCATAATCTGGAGCATATGGGGGCATAATATGGAGCATATGGGGGCATAAGCTGTGGAATATATGGGGGCATAATCTGGAGCATATGGGGGCATAATATGGAGCATATGGGGACATAAGCTGTGGAACATATTGGGCATAATCTGGAGCATATGGGGGCATAATATGGAGCATATGGGGGCATAAGCTGTGGAACATATGGGGCATAATCTGGAGCATATGGGGGCCTAAACTGGAACATATGGGGCATAATCTGTGGAACATATGGGGGCATAATATGGAGCATATGGGGGCATAATCTGTGGAACATATGGGGGCATAATCTGGAGCATATGGGGCATAATCTGTGGATCATACGGGGGCATAATCTGTGGAATATATGGGGGCATAATCTGGAGCATATGGGGGCATAATCTCAAGCATATTGGGCATAATCTGGAGCATATGTGGCATAATCTCTGAAGCATATTGGACATAATCTGGAGCATATTGGGCATAATCTGTGCAGCATATGGGGGCATAATCTGTGGAGCATCATATGGGGGCATAATCATTTTTCACCCTAGGCTTATACGCGAGTCAATAAGTTTTCCCAGTTTTTTGTGGCAAAATTAGGGGGGTCAGCTTATACACGGGTCGGCTTATACATGAGTATATACGGTATATAGAATAAAAATCTATTTGTTATTGCCACAAAATATAAAAATCAAAATATAAAATTAATTAACCCATACAGTAAGCTTTGTAAATAAAAATAAAGTGACACTTTTCAGTTGCCTCTTCCCACCAATTCCTCCCTAAAACAATTGTATAAAAATTAATCAAAAGGTTATATGTACCCCAAAACGGTACCAGTAAAAATAGCAGCTTAATGCACAAAAAACAGGCCCTAACACATCTCCATCCATGGAACAATGAAGTAATGTGGTTCAGAAAATACCAACACAAATATTTTTTTTATTTTTTTAAAATAAATGTCAGAATGTTTTTTAACTACTTAAAAAAAACTATAGAAACTAAAAAATACTTTGGAGATCTGTGGATGAAACATTGGTCTTGGACTAGAAAAGTACAATATTTCTAAAGCCACCTAATCATATTCCGTCTTCATGATTGATGTCCTCATTTTTTGGGGTTCTGCAGCATAAATTGCAGCCTTTATTTGGGGGAGTAGACTTGCAGAACTAGAAGGAAGAATTACATTTTCTCCTGCTTCCTATTATCAGTGAGCAATACATGAACCCGGTGGAGAGATGTCTCCTCCATACCATGTGAAGAACTGGAGGTGTCCTCACTAATCTATTGCTGCTGCTGCTGCTGCTACTAACGATTTTTTCTTATTTTTTTTAATGTTGGCCTCTGCTGGAGAATGTTGATATTGCAGTCTGTGATTTCGGGAATTCTACTCTAATACTCTGGCTCCCTTTGGTGGACAAAAGTAAACCTGCAATGTTAGTTATACCTTAGCACATACTTGCCAGCTCACATAAAACACCCAGGAAAAAGCTGGAAAGTGCTCTTGGAAAAAAAACATATTCCTGGGCATCCAGATGTACATCTACAAGCAGGTATGGTCTTTTGCGCACCATTCCATTAAGTCAGGTGTTGTTCTTTGTTTTCTCTCCTAGCTGAGGTGTCGGCAAAGACCCCTGGTACAGGATCCCTCTCTTTGGTGCTACTGCTTAGGTTCTCTCTGCTTTGGTGCCCTTGCCACCTTAGTGCCATGGCCCTTGATAACCTCCACCTTCCTTCCTTTTTAGTGTCCCTGCCCCATGCTCATCTCTAGTGCCTGTGATCCAGAGTTTTTGTCCCCATTCCAGGTGCTCCAGAGGGTATGTGGCTTGTTGGCGTCCATGAGATTCCTGGAAGGTGTCCTCCGTCTACTTCTTGAAAGGGTTCTTCTTCTTGCCTAAAAAGTTAGCAAGTATGGTCTATGCCTCCAAAGTTATTCCCAAGCCTTAGCACCAGAACTCGACACCCTTTTTAACTTTTAAAATGGGTCCACCCTTACCCTCAGTGTGTCCCCTCTTGTCATTTTTACAGGATAGGCATTCGGGAGATGTTTAAAAAGTTTCTCTGTGATGTCAGCACATCCTAGCATCAAGCACAAGAACTCTTGCAGAACAGTGACACCTTCTTCTGCCCCTTCCAGTAGACCAGGAGGTCTTTATTTTTTTCCACGAGCCCCAGGACTGTAGGCAGGGATGTTTTCTTATTATGGACGATAATTTTAGAGAGGGTAATTTGTAGAGTTGAGCAAAAAGATTCCCAGTAGTCCGTGGCCTCCTCACCAGAGTCTTCTTCTTATTAGTCATGCATGACATTGTGCCAGGCCAACTACTCAGAAGAGATGCTGGAGGGTAGGAGGCTTGCAAGGCTCTGATCCTGTGGCCGTGTGCTACCGACGTGGCCGCGAAACCAGGATCCTGGAAATATTTTTTACTCAACTCTAGTTTTAAGTGTGAGTCCAAGGCGGCGGATGCAACTATAGAGTAGTTTTGCCGAGACTTTGCTGAGCCAGCAAACGATACCAGCCCATGATGGATTCCGCTCCGGCCAGACGGAGATCAATGAAGACCAGAACGAGTCGTCCCATTTGTTACCGTCACCGGCTCCCCAGACACAGGTTAGAGCAGAAAAAAATGACTCTGTGCCAACCAGTATTGGTCCCTGCAACTCCCTACGGACATGGAGTAAGATGTATGGACAGAGGAGGCAGGCAGCATAATTGACAATGGCCATTAGGCATTATTAGGACGGAAACTGTAGCCTCTTCCAAAACCTCTGTAGAAAATATCCTCCTTTGCAGGAAATATATTCTATTAGTCAGACAGCGTAATAATCTCTGATCATGTGCTATATTATCCAGGCAATATGGATTTTCTCAGAACAAGACCTTCGGGAGCGCTAAACCTTTATAGAACATTATTTTATTGCTTCCTACTCTGGAAATAAATTGCTTGGTCAAAATGTACTATTTCCGCTAGTTTCATGATTTTCAGCCATGCCTTTACATCATCATTTCCGTGCTTTTCCTACAATCATTTCCATGCCTCTCAGCCATAACCTTCTATCATTTCCATGCATATCAGCCATACTCCTAATTTAAAGCTCATGTATTTCAGTGTCTCATGTCATGCCTTTCAGTCATGTTCTTCTCATTTCTATGCCTCTCAGCTTTGTGCTTAATTTAAATTTTTTATTTACACTCCTCTTTAAATTCTTACATTGTGATCATTTCCATGTAGTTGGAGGACTTGTCACTTGCCATAAATATCTACCTTTACCTGGTGTAAATGCCGCCGTTTTCCTGAATCCGGTGGTTTTTCTTTTCTTCCTGCACCTCTCTGTTCTTGAGATATGACCTCCTCTTCCCTGTGTATAAACCTTGTTGCGTCAATAAAGTGGGAGTGTCCCACAACAGTTCTTTGTGGGCATATACTTTGATGACCATGCCCACTTGGCTAACAAGACTAGATATATATACAGGGAATAGAGGGCCATAGCTCAGGAACAGAGAGGCGCAGAAATAAAAGAAAAACATTTCTGAATTCAGGAGAAAAACAGCATTTACACCAGATAAAAAAATGACCTGTTTATAGCAAATGACAGGTACTTTTTAATTGGGTTGTCTCTGTATTTTCTACAGTATTACATCCACAGCAAATAAAATAAACATTAACTATTAACATGGTTTCACAAAAAACGCTCCAGTGAAAAGTTAAATTTTTTCATGTAGTATGATGCCACTTGGTGTTAAAAATGTATGGCAATGGGCACAACCTCCTAATAGGCTTGCTGCTCTGAAATAAACTGAGGATCATTATGTAGAGAATTGGTTGAAGGAAGAGCTACTGAGCATGTGCGTCCATCGGCACTCTGCTCATTGGACATGCACATTGCTATAAACTTTGACAACCAGGTGGTGCCATATGTGAAAAATTAAAAAAAATGGAAAAAATTGTTATAACTCTGCATTGTTTTTTCTGACACAAATAAGTAAGTGCCAAAAACCTTCACTCAATCTTTCCATGTGAAGCATCTGTAAGGAGGAAGACCGGGCTGCGGGTACCTGTACCGAGCCGGGTCCGGAACTGTTGAGGTTGCATTCCATGTTGCCGGGGGGAAGAAATAGGGGACTGGACGGACACATTGACACAGGAAGAGGGGGCGTGTCAAAAGCAAAAGCGCGCGCAGCTTCAGTAAGTTTCCCGCCAGGAGAGAAACAAGGGAAGGGGGCGCTCAGCATGCTGCGGCTGTCAGGGAGCAGAGGCACTGTGGACTGCAGCTGATATCCCATGGGCACAGCATCGGGACGGAGAGCAGAGGCAGGCTCATGGGCTCCGTTAAGTTGAGAGCAGTGCTCGGGCATAGAGTCCTTGGCTGCGTACAGCACCCGGCGCTGCGGTTCCCCTTGCTAGAGTACCAGAGACCTCATTTGATACCGGGACTTCGGCAGCACATGCAAATTTGTCTGCACAAGCTCATGGACTAGTTGCCCAAAGAGTGAGACTGGAGAGCGCCTGTTGCCGCCAGAAGCTGGATCAGGAGCTGAGGACCCCCATCGGAGGACACAACGCCAGCCGCTACTGTGATTACAACCCTCATCGGATCATTTGTGGCTGAGGAAATCACAGACACGATAAGGTTGCTAAGTGAACTGTTGCTAATTTTACCATTCTCTTTTGTATACCCCCAGTTTAACTGTTTATCTCCCTGTGAGGAGTACCTTTACTGTTAATTAAAATGTTAACCCTTGCTCTGCTTTCCTTGGGTCACTGCATCTTGCAACCTGCTTACACATCTGCTGGCTGTGTCATACAGATGTCATCTGCCTGCAACTGTTTATATGTTAGAGCTCCTTCAACTAAGCAGCTTCATCCCTTAGGCTGTGTTTCCACCGTCAGGAAACACAGCGCATTTGACGGAGCGGAAATTCCGCTCCGTCTAAGCCCCGCCCCCTTTCTGACGCGCGTTCTTTCCGGAGGTGTTCTGGACACCTCCGGAACACCTCCGGAAAGAACGCAGGGCTACATAGCCCTGTGTTAAATTTTGTTGCGGCGACGCAGCGTCGCCGCAATACGCTAGGACATGCTGCGGTCTGAAAAGACGCGCCGCATGTCCGTTTACGCAGGTCTGCCACCTGCGTGTTGTTACGCATAGTGGAGACGGGATTTCTTTAAATCCCCTCCACTATACTGTAATATCTGGACGCTGCGTGTTTGGCGCTGCGCCAGCGCACAGCGCCAAACACGCAGCGTTTCCTGACCGTGGAAACTCACCCTTAGATGCTGCAGTCAACATTGGTTCTTTTGGCTTTCCTGCAATATGATTGTGAAGTTCCAGTGAGTTGCCTTCACATATGAGGGACTAATGAAGGTCCTCAGGCTGGTTTCAGATTAGGGTATCTGTGCGCAGCGTATGATCCACATAGATCCGCATGCATCACGCGTACATATATTTAACATTGTGTACGCAGGGACATGCGTTTGCAGCAGTTCGCATGCCGATGCGTACGCATGTGTGGTTTCGCGGTTTCCGGCGAAGGCAACATGTTGCATTTTTTGAGGCGTCAATTATGCGCAGTCATACGCAGGCGGATGAGACAAAACAATGCATTACTGTCTATGGGAACCCTTTGGTACCCATGGACATGCGTACGCATGCGTTCGATACGCATACGAACTTCAGAATGAGCAGGTCCGGGAATTGATTTCACCACCTGCTAATTGCCAGCTGTATAAAAGGAAGTGTGGACATTGCAAGGCTATTACTCTCCAGACTCTTTAGTGAGCACAAGACTGTCTATGTAAGTATAAAAGCTTTGAAAATGTCTGTCTGTCTCTGCAGTGTGTACTCTGTCCTAATTTTTTTTCCTGTTCCTTGTAGACTGGCTGCTGCTCCGGTCCCGGACTACTGTTGTGGCTTGCTTCTCCTGTCTAGGATTTCCTCCGTTCTGGTGCTGTGGTATTGACCCTTCAGTTCTCGTGTCCAGGATTTCTCCATTCTGGTGCTGTGATACTGACCCTCATTTCTCTTCTCCAGGATTTCTTTGTTAACAGTGGTGTGGTACTGACACTCATTTCTCCTGTACAGGACTTCGGCCTTCTGGTGGTGTGATATTGGCCCTTCAGTTCTCGTGTCCAGGATTTCCTCCATTCTGGTGCTGTGGTATTGGCCCTTCAGTTCTCGTGTCCAGGATTTCTCCATCCTGGTGTTGTGCTGCTGTCCCGGTGCTGTGCTGCTGTCCCGATGCTGTGCTGCCTGACTTGCTGTGCTGTTGGACTACTGCCTGTAATGTAAGTATTATTGTCCATTGTGTTTTTAATTTTTTTTTTTTTTGTTCGGCTCTTAACAAGTTTAATTTTTCTGTAGTGTTTCACTTGACTGCTGCCTGCTCCTCCAGTGAAGCTTCCCAGAGTGGACATGACACTGTGTCATGTATAGTGTACAGTTTCTATAGCGTCTTGTGCTTGGGTGCGAGGAAAACACATGAGACACAGGTTGATATGAAATGACTTGTATTACTTCATACAAGCATGCAGAAAAGGTCACACAGTTTGCAGGAACAGAGGCAGGAGACACAGCAGGCCAGAGTAACTTCAAGCTCTACAATAACTCTCCAAAGCAGGTTCAGGATCTCTTCTCTGTACCGTAATTCCTCTGCAAACATGGATTCACCAGACAGCAGGTTTCCAGAGTCCAAAAGTGTTCCAAAGTTCCTCAGTAGGAAATAGCTGGAGTCCAAAATCCTAGGTTTCCAGGAGTCAGGTCACAGGCTGACTGAAGCTTGATTCAGGAGCACTGATTGTTCAGCTGAGGCTGCTTAAGAAGCAAGAGGAGAGAATCAGGGCGGGAACATGAAAGCTGGAACCTCCATATTAACTGAGGGCAAGATAGCTGCAGCAAGACAGAAAGCAAAATGGCCGACGGAAAACTGAGTTTCAAGGAACATGTCAAAAGAGACAAAGAACCTTACATTACTCCCCCCTTAGGGACAACCTCCGGATGACCTCAGACCAGGCTTGTCAGGGTACCTCTGATGAAACTGGCGGAGCAGGCGAGGAGCATTTACATTATTGACTGGCTCCCATGAGTTGTCCTCCACTGGGTAGCCCTGCCATTTAATCAAATATTGCAACTGATTTCTGTACAACCTGGAATCTAGAATCCTTTCCACCATAAATTCTTCCTGACCATCGACCAGCACTGGGTCAGGGCAAGGAGAAGAGCGTCCAGGAAACGTATTGGGTGTTGCAGCCTTTAGTAGGGATACATGAAAGACAGGGTGGATTCTCATAGTTCTGGGCAGTTGAAGACGACAAGCAACAGCACTTATAATCTTACTGATCTTATAAGGTCCAATGTACTTATGTCCCAATTTAGACGATGGAATCTTTATTTTAAGATTTCTGGTTGACAGCCAGACCAAATCTCCTACCTTGAAAGCTGGTGCAGGTTTACGAAATTTATCTGCTGCTTTCTTGTACCTTTCCTGAGCCAATTCTAGATTTTCCTTTAGAAGATCCATATTCTTTTGTAAAGAAGTGATTCTTTCAGCCACTGCCGGCAAGGGCGTATCTATGGGAAATCGATGAAGAATGTTAGGATGATAACCTAGATTGGAGTAAAAAGGAGACTGCTTAGTGGAGGCGCTCTGAGAGTTGTTATAAGAGAACTCAGCCAGTGGAAATAGATCCACCCAATCATCCTGTAGGTGGCAGATAAAGCAGCGGAGATACTGCTCCAGGGTCTGATTGGTTCGTTCTGTCTGTCCATTAGTCTGGGGATGAAAAGCAGAAGAAAGGTTTACTTTAATGTCCAATGCGGCACAGAAATTTTGCCAAAACCTTGAAGTGAATTGCACCCTCGATCCGAAATGACCTCATCCGGTACTCCATGTAAGCGAAACACATTCTTAATCATTAAGTCTGATGTCTGTTTTGCAGTGGGTAAACCGACACAAGGGATAAAATGAGCTGCCTTTGTTAGACTATCAACCACCACTAGAATGGTGTTCTTCCCTTGAGAGGTTGGTAACTCCACAATGAAGTCCATAGAAATGGATCCCCACGGGCGGGACGGGGTGGGAAGAGGTTGTAACAGACCAGTTGGTGAGGAGCGAGGTGTTTTGCATCTTGCACAGACTTCACATGAAGTGACATAGTTTAAAACATCTTTCCTGTAAGTGGGCCACCAAAAGAAACAAGAAAGAAATTCTTGTGTCTTTAGAATTCCCCTATGCCCGGCTATCTTGGAATCGTGGATGAGTTGCAATACTCTCAATCTGACTGTTTCAGGTATATACAGACGTTGTCCCTGAATCCACACACCATTCTTAAAAACAAGACTTACGTCCCTTGGGGGTTGAGCCAACAAAGAATCCGCATGGTATGCTTCCTTGATGTCCTTAAGTAGGTCTTGATTATGAATCACTCCCAGGAATCTAGAGTCAGGAAGAATAGTCTTAGGAGGAGTAAGTGGACGTGTCTCTGCTGAATGAATCCTAGAGAGTGCATCAGCCTTTCCATTGCGCGATCCTGGTCTATAAGAAATTACAAAATTAAATTGGTTTAGGAAAAGATTCCAGCGAGCCTGGCGAGGAGTCAGGCACTTAGCCGACCTGATAAATTCAAGGTTACGATGGTCTGTCAGGACGACTATTTGCTGTGCAGCTCCCTGAAGAAGGTGTCTCCATTCCTTGAAGGCGGCAATAATGGCCAACAATTCTCTATTGCCCACATCGTAGTTCCTCTCAGCCGAAGACAACTGCTGGGAAAAGAAGGCACAGGGATGCAAGACATTCTTCTCACCTGTTCTCTGAGAGAGTATAGCTCCAACGGCACAGTCTGAAGCATCCACCTCTATTATGAAGGCAAGCTCGGGGTTGGGATGTACTAAGATAGGTGCGGTGGTAAATTTATCCTTTAAACAGGAAAATGCTTCCTGCGCTTGCGGGGTCCAGGAGAACCTCGACTGTTTCCGGGTAAGTTGGGTGATAGGTGACACTACCTCAGAGAAATTCCTAATGAAACGTCTATAGAAGTTGGCAAACCCGATGAAGCGCTGCACCTCCTTCACATTTCTAGGAATTGGCCAATCCTTGATGGCTTGGGTCTTGCTTCCATCCATACTAATTCCTTGCGTAGATAGTACATACCCCAGAAATTGAATTTCGGTCCTATGGAATTCACACTTTTCAAGTTTGATGTAGAGATGGTTTTGTCTTAGGCGTTCTAAGACCATTCTCACATGTCCATGATGTTCCTCTGTGGAGTTAGAAAAAATTAGAATATCATCCAGATAAATCACCACAAATGTATCTAGGAGATCCCTGAAGATGTCATTCACCAAGTGTTGGAAAGTGGCTGGGGCGGTACTCAGACCAAAAGGCATAACTAGATATTCAAAGTGTCCATAGCGTGACCTGAATGCAGTCTTCCATTCATCCCCAGGTCTAATACGGACCAAGTTATAGGCCCCACGGAGATCCAGTTTAGAGAAAATTTTGGCGTGCCGCACTCTCTCCAACAACTCTGGGATTAAAGGCAATGGATAACGGTTTCTAATAGTAACCTTATTGAGTTCCCTATAGTCTATGCAGGGTCTCAGAGATCCATCTTTCTTCTTCACAAAGAAGATGGGTGCACCTGCGGGAGATGAAGAGGGGCGTATGAAGCCTTTGGCTAGATTTTCATCTATGTAGTCCTTCAAAGCTTTTAGCTCGGGCCCCGCTAGGGGGTAGATCTTACCAAAAGGTATCTCGGCTCCAGGCAATAATTCGATTGGACAATCATATGGACGGTGAGGAGGAAGCTGATCAGCGTTCTTCTTGTCACATAAATCCACATAGTCCTGGTATACAGCTGGTAGTTCAGGGACTGACATGGTTCCTTTAGGAACAGAGCAAGCTGAAACTCCTTGACTCATCTGTTTCTCCGGAAAGTGTAATTCCTTGGTCTCCCAGTTAATCGTAGGATTCTGCGCCTGTAGCCATGGTAGCCCTAGAATAATGGGAAAGTGGGGAGAAGAGATAAGCATAAAAGACATTTTCTCCTGATGATCTTTACCCATAAAGACCCTCAAAGGCTCTGTTTCCTGATCCACTGGTCCAGAGGTCAGCAGGGAGCCATCCACAGTCTCCATCTGTACTGGAGTAGCCTTCTTCACTGAACGTATCCCCTGTTTCAGAGCAAAGGAGATATCCATAAAATTTCCACTTGCTCCTGAGTCGATCATAGCAGAGCTAGACACCCAGACTGAGTCAACCCAGAGTTTGATGGAAAGGAAGCAATGAGAATTGTTTCTTTTACAACTCAGCTGGGACACCGCTGAGGAAACTTGAAAAATTGCAGCGTTTATACCGTCATTGTCTCCAGAACTAACAGAGTTTAAAAAATCAAGATCTCTTGCAGCAGATCTCTCTGCTGCCTGAGGCTCGGACATGACAGAGCTCCTCTCGCAACACTCACAGTGAATGACTGCTGCAGTAGTCTTACGAGAACGGCTGGGGCAGTTTATAATGAAGTGCCCTGACTTACCACAGTAAAAACATAGATTTTCCTTTATACGATGTTCTTTGCGTGCATCACTAACCCGTCTTTGTAAAGAGTCCACCTGCATGGGTTCAGGTTCTGGTTCCCTTGTGATCCTACTCAAAGGTTCCTTAGCTGAGGAGGGAGGTAGGAAAAGGTTAGTGCGATTATTTTCGAACCATCTCTCTTGTCTGCATTCAGTCAGACGAGCATCAATACGGATACAATAGTTAATAAAGTCACCTAACGCAGTGGGAGGGTCGGCACGAGCAAGTTCATCCTTAATCAGTGGAGACAACCCTTTCCGAAAAATAGATTTTTTGGCGGAAGTGTCCCAAGTGGTATCAAGAGCCCATCTCCTGAAATCCAAGGCATATTCGGCTACTGAACGCTTACCTTGGCGCAAAGTTAACATGGCTGCTTCAGCTGTTGCACCTCGATTGGGGTCATCAAACACCTGCCCCATGGCTGAAATAAAAGCATCAAGGTGATTCAAACAATCATCCTCAGTCTCAATCAGAGGGTTTGCCCACATCAAAGCCTTATTGGTAAGCAACATGATTATAGTAAGCACTTTGGATCGTTCAGTGGGAAATTGTGAAGCATGTGCAGAGAAAAATAGATTGCATTGGTTAATAAATCCCCTGAATTTCTCACGTTCACCGCCAAAACGAAAAGGAGGTAACTTGGGGATCCCAGAACTCGGGGTTATGGCAGGAGCCTGGACTCGTTCCTCTAGAGCCTCAATCCTGGCTCGTAATTCCTGGGTAGTTTGTCCAAACACTTGCAAATTATGATTAGTGAGGTCCTGTAGGCTTGCAAAACGGGTCTTTATAGTCTGTATATCTGTATCAGTCACTCCACAAAGCTCCTTTATGCGGGCCTTAAGGCAGAAGTGCTGGAAGGAGAAGAGAAAAGGAAAAAAAAAAAAAACAATAGTGTTTACCTGTGGTAACACTCCAGAGTAACATTTAAGGGAATGCGCTCACCTGGAATGGTTGTGAGAAGTCACAACCACTGTCATCACAGAAGGTATTAAACGGACATCTGATATCCACAGTCACAGCAGACACGGCTTTCCCAGACCCAGCAGACACTAAACATTGTCTCCTGAATCTTGTCATGTATAGTGTACAGTTCCTATAGCGTCTTGTGCTTGGGTGCGAGGAAAACACATGAGACACAGGTTGATATGAAATGACTTGTATTACTTCATACAAGCATGCAGAAAAGGTCACACAGTTTGCAGGAACAGAGGCAGGAGACACAGCAGGCCAGAGTAACTTCAAGCTCTACAATAACTCTCCAAAGCAGGTTCAGGATCTCTTCTCTGTACCGTAATTCCTCTGCAAACATGGATTCACCAGACAGCAGGTTTCCAGAGTCCAAAAGTGTTCCAAAGTTCCTCAGTAGGAAATAGCTGGAGTCCAAAATCCTAGGTTTCCAGGAGTCAGGTCACAGGCTGACTGAATCTTGATTCAGGAGCACTGATTGTTCAGCTGAGGCTGCTTAAGAAGCAAGAGGAGAGAATCAGGGCGGGAACATGAAAGCTGGAACCTCCATATTAACTGAGGGCAAGATAGCTGCAGCAAGACAGAAAGCAAAATGGCCGACGGAAAACTGAGTTTCAAGGAACATGTCAAAAGAGACAAAGAACCTTACATACTGATTATGTAATCACATTTGATATACTGATTGGTATGTATTGACTGGCAATACTATACATGTTGTAAATCATGTATTTTCTTTACAGGAACCTAACAGTACGGAAGAGCAGGAGCAGTCGGGTGGAAATGAATCTTCCCAGGGTCGTCGGCCTCAAGTTTCTGAGGAGGAAAGACGGGGTGTAATTGAATTTGCTTTCAGTTTTACTTACAAATTATTTTCTTTTATTTGATCTATAGGTTCCACAACGTGATGAAGGCAAACCAGAGATTGATAACGACCAACTCATTCAATCTGTGCAAGAGCGAGCAGCGTTGTGGGACCCCCATGATCGTAATCATTCAGACTCAGCATTGATTCGACGACTCTGGGAAGCAGTGGCAAGATCGCTGCTGGCTGATTGGGACCGTGCCACGACACATGCCAGAAAGGATTTTCGTAAATATTGCAATGTGGTCTGACGCGGCAGTGAATCTGTTAATGTAGGTGCGTTGTTTTACAATACATTTTTTCCTTTATTTTCTTCCTTCACAGTGAAGAGAATAAAAGTCCGTTGGCGATCAATGAAGGATCGCTTCAATAAGGACACGAGAGAGTAGATTCGGGTTCGAAGTGGTGCTGCTCCAACGCTCAGAAAATATAAATACCATAGTCTGCTTTCGTTTCTGAGGCCTGCAATTGGTCTGCGAATGTGAGTATCTTTTGTGTTGTCTTATTATTATATAAACAATATAATTTTTACTACTAATGTTTTTCATTTATTTTCCACACAGAACCTGGAGCAGCATCACACAACCTGGATCGCCATCAGTTGGAGAGGCCCCTCATCGACCAGCCAGCGAACAGGCCCAATCCCAATCATCCACCAGCGATGGAGCAACCAGGCTGGATTCACAGGCTGGGGAATAGGCAGCTGGTCCATCTGGTTTTCCCCTCTCCCAACCCTCTGCCACTGGGTTTGTTGGGTCTTCTCGTCAGGGCAGAGGGCCTGGGAGAGGCCAGTCATGTCCGAGTTTCTTCACTTAGGCTCGAACTTCCGGGATAGGATGAAGGCGGTTTTAGAAAGACTGGATAGTGGGTTCACTCAGGTGAACACACTTTTCCCGGAAGTCCACAGACGCCTTGACAGCCTGGAAGTCGACCCTCAGAGACCGTCGCAACATTTTTTTTATCAATAAAGCGGTGCGTGTCAGAAAACCTACCACCTGATCTCCAGCTGAATGTGATGCAGTCCTGCCAGGCTGCTTACAACCAGGCATTGCAGCAGTCCCGATATCAGCAGCAGGCACAAACTTTGTTTCCTAGAGGTCAACAAGGGCCATCACAGCAGCAGTGGCAGAATTCTCCAGCACCTTTCCAAACATCTCAAGGACTTGGATATGGATTGCCCGCTAGGGAAGGGATACTCTGTACCGGGCCGGTGTATTGAAGGGATGTGTCACAGCGGCGGTGACCCGGTCCGTGGCCCTGGGCGTCCAATAAAAGGGAATATTTACAGGGGATGATAGAGTTTGTAGTAAGGTATTCGTGACGCAACTTGTGGTATCTGGTCAGAGATGACCAGTGCTGCAGTGCAGATCCTCTGAGACTGATGGTGTGATGCAGCAGAGTTGGAATAGCTTCCCACAAGTGAAGCTGGTGGTCTCAGGGCAGGTAGATGTTGTAGTATTAGAGTAATGGTACTGAGAGATGCAGCTGAGTGTAGTAGGTGATGCAGGAAGAAACTGAGAAACAGTCAGTGAGTTGCAGTTTCCAAAGCTTTACTTACAGTTTTGCAGGCAAAGTATCCAGGGCATTGAATACAGGTCGTACTAGATTAGGTCAGCCTGAAAACAGTTTAGGATCCCCTTACTGCAGGTGGGATGTGAGGTCTCCTTCCTAGCGCTGCTCTCTGAGGCACTGGCTGCTATAAGCTCCGTCCAAGTTCCTCTTTCTCTCTCTCTCTTGTTTAAGTAGAACTTCACTCTCATAACAGACAGCTGTAACCTGCTTCAGGAATCACCTCTTTATGGAGTCTCCGGCTCACATGTGCTGCTGCTTTGAAGAAGAGTCTTAATTGGGACAGAGGACCTGTCGTCCTCTGCCCTCCGGATTCTGCTGCTGGGACTTTACTTCACCCTCTCAGCCTCGGACTCTGGGTGTCCGGTTTCTGGCGCTCAGACCTGGAGATGAGCTTTCTATAGCCCTCTTTTCCCCCAGCTTGTCTCCACACGTCTGTCCTCTCTCGTCCCTCCAGCTACTCTTCTAACTCCTCCCCCAGCCAGAATATTCCAGAAAAGCTCTCCTGAATATCAGGTGTTAGAGCTCCTCCTTCTGATTTGGAGTAAAAAGAGGTGTTGCATGCTGTGTTACCTGTTAAGGGATCCTTCTTTGCTTTCAGGCATGACATCACTCTCCCCTGGAGGAAAGCAAGGTCACTGTGGCAACCAACTCCTGGGGTGCCACATTCCCCCCTAGTGCAATTCAGTACTCCTGGACTGAGGAAACATAAAAGAAAACATATTATAACTATTTACAGAATTGTAACATCAAATTTATACATTTGGCGAAGTCTTGAAATGGGGTGTCCTTTTTCACCCTAGCAAAGTACAATGTGAGGGACCCGTCTCAAACGCTCAACGTAGGCCTTGGGCGGGCTTCAAGGCATGGCTGGTCTCCCTTTTGGACCACATCTTCGGCCACGCCAGACGGTTTTTGTTCTGTAGTCATTAATATTAACTATTTACAAGTATTGTCCTGGTCACTACGAGTCCAGTGACCCAATTGTCCATTTAAAGAATGAAATCAGAATGGTTAAAAGTTCTTACAGTAGTTAATGTAGGCACATAACTTAATAGTTGCAATTATGAACATTATGAACTTATTTACATTTCCCATGTACTTATTTCACTCATATGCGAAACCTAGTTGGGAGTAGGCCTTTGGTTGTACGGATAGACCTACGGAGCACTGGTGTTTGTAGTGACCTGACTGGGTTCACTGTGTTAACTACCACTGGTGTAGTGTGCTCTCTAGTGGTTACGCTACTGGTGATTCTACGTAGCACAGGTATACCTGATTTTCTAGGACTACCCCTTCTCACTGTGGGCATGACAGATTCACCGTTAGCAGGATGTGGACTTTCGCATTCCACTTCAGGTGAGGCTTCCGTCCCTGGAACTTGCAGTTCTTCAGGCTGATCCTGGATCGCTTCTCTTTCAGGCACTGTCGGTTGGGCAAAGGTCAAGACGGGCACTACTATGGCCTGGTTTATTCTTGTCCAGTTCGACAGGAACTCGCCAAGTACAGTGCAGACCTTTTCTTCCACCTTTTCTACTAACGAAGGAATGTCCTTATCTCCAATCTTTCCCTTTAACTGGTCAGGGCACGATTTCAAGTGATCCCTGGACACCGCTGTGGAGTTTTCTCTTCCATCCTTACTGATAAGGCACACCTTTGTGTTGTCGAAGTCCGAGGGCATAATGGTATATGGCTCCGCTTCCCATTGGTCGTCAAGCTTCTGGAGTCGCCTTTTCCTTTTGAGTACCTGTTCACCAGGTGACAAGGGAACTGCAGGTGCATGCTGGTTGTAAGTTCTTTCTTGTTTTTGTCTTGCCTGAGACAAACTCTTCTCTACGCATTCTTACACCTTGCGGTACTGTTGCTGACGCTCAGTATTCCAGTCTGCATCCGGTGATGTTACCTCAGGTGTCAGGACTCCCATGTCCAAATCAATTGGTAATTTGCCAGGTCTCGCTCTCATTAGGTAGGCCGGCGTACAGTTGGTAGAATTCACAGGAATGTGGTTGTAGAGATCCACCAGATCTGGCAACTTCTCTGGCCACAAGTTTCTCTCTTCCAGAGGCAAGGTCTTCAAGAGATCAATTACCACTTGGTTCATCTTCTCAAACATGCCATTTGTCTGTGGATGATACGGCGTTGTCCGGATTTTCTTGCAGCCGTACATGTTACAGAACTCTTGGAACACTTCAGTTTCAAAAGCTGGGCCTTGATCAGTAAGCACTCGTTCAGGATAACCATGTGGTCGACAAAAGTGTTGTTGAAATGCCTTGGCCGCTGTCTTTGCTCTTTGGTCCTTCACAGGCACGACTACGAGGAACCTTGAGTAATGGTCAACGATGGTGAGGGCATAGACATAGCCTGACCTGTTATGATTTGGTAGCTGAGGAGAGCAGGCAAAAAGGAAATACACCAGAGCAGTTGGAAACTATGAGATTGCAGTACCCTGACTAACCACCACAAATAGAGGCAGCCGTGGAGCGTTCCTACGTTGGTCCTAGACGCCTCGTCACAGCCTGAGAAACTAACTATACCTAAAGATAGAAAGAGGAAAGCTATCTGCCCCGGAACAGATCCCCAAAGAACATAGAAAGCCCCCAAACATGTAATGGCGGTTAGACAAGAAGAAATACTGACACAGACAGAAAATAGTATGAGCAAACGTTGGGGCCCAAACTTACTAAATAGAAAAGGATAGGAAGGGCACTTACTGCAATCCCAAAAAACCCTGAAAAGCACCAACTCTACTAATTTCAAAAACACCTGAGATCACACGACCTCTACCACCTAAATTAGTTCTCTGGTGTAACCAAAAACGAAACAGCAGCCACTGAAAAAACTGGAAAAAGCAAATGTACAAACATCAGTGGCTGAACTGAACTGAGAGGGCAAAAGCCCCCAGAGGGGACCCTGAAGGCCCCCACAGAAGTGCAGGACAAATTGCAAAAATCAAGCACAAAAACAAAAAGAAGAAAATGTCTTATCTGTTAGCAGGAGATTCAGACACGACACAGCAGGCTACCAAGGAAACAGGAATCAAGGATTGAGACCAGAACAATTGATCACCGGCAACCCTGATGGGAAGGCGACTCCCTTATATAAGACCAGTCAGTAACACCTGATTCCCAATCCTCACAATCTTCACTGGACAGTCCAGTACCGTTTGTAACCACCAGAGGGAGCTTCTGCTCAGAACTCATTTCCAGCCTATTCACAACAGTACCCCCCCTTGAGGAGGGGTCACCGAACCCTCATTTGAGCAACCAGGTCGGTCAGGATGAGTTCTATGATACGCACGGATGAGTCTCCTAGCATGGATGTCCGAAGCAAACACCCAAGAATTGTCTTCCTGACCATAACCTCTCCATTTAACCAAATACTGGAGTTTCCGTCTAGAAAAACGAGAATTCAATATTTTCTCAACCACATACTCCAGATTGCCCTCAACCAAAACAGGGTCAGGAGGCACAGTAGTAGGAACCACTGGCTCAACAAACCTCTTCAACAAGGACTTGTGGAACACGTTATGGATCTTAAATGTCCCTGGAAGAAGCAAACGAAAAGAAACAGGATTAAGAATCTCCATGATCTTATAAGGTCCAATGAACCTAGGCTTAAATTTAGGAGATGCCACTCTCATAGGAATATTTCTTGAGGACAACCAGACCAAGTCCCCCACTTTAAACCGAGGACCATCAGTCCTATGCCGGTTAGCAAACCGCTGGGCCCTCTCCTGAGAGAGGGACAACCTCTCCACTACCTGGTCCCAAATCTGTTGCATACGCTCCACCACAGAGTCAACACCTGGACAGACAGAAGCCTCCGTCTGTCCTGAAGAAAATCGAGGGTGAAACCCAGAATTACAGAAAAATGGAGACATCAAAGTGGCAGAGCTAGCCCTATTATTAAGAGCAAACTCAGCCAAAGGCAAAAAAGAGACCCAGTCATCCTGATCAGCAGACACAAAGCATCTTAGATAAGTCTCCAAAGTCTGGTTTGTTCTCTCAGTTTGACCATTGGTCTGAGGATGAAACGCCGAGGAGAAAGACAATTGAACGCCAATTTTAGAACAAAAGGTCCTCCAAAATCTGGAAACAAACTGGACTCCTCTGTCAGACACAATGTTCTCAGGAATGCCGTGTAAACGAACCACGTGCTGAAGGAACAAAGGCACCAATTCAGAGGAGGAAGGCAACTTAGGTAATGGCACAAGATGTATCATCTTGGAAAACCTATCGCAAATCACCCAGATGACGGTCATTCTCTGAGAAACAGGGAGGTCGGAAATGAAATCCATAGAGATATGGGTCCATGGTCTCTTGGGCACAGGTAATGGCATCAACAAACCACTAGAACGAGAGCAAGCTTGGAGCGAGAGCAAGTCCCGCAGGACTGCACAAACTCCCTGACATCACGAGACAAGGTAGACCACCAAAATGACCGGCTAACCAAGTCTCTGGTACCAAAAATTCCGGGATGACCGGCCAACGTGGAACAATGAATCTCAGACATTACACTCTTTTTCCACTGGTCGGGACAAACAATTTCCCAACAGGGCAGCGCTCGGGCTTATCCTCCTGACACCCCTCCAGAGCCAGTCTCAAATTGGGCGAGATGGCGGAAAGAACTACACCCTCTTTCAAAATAACAGAAGGATCAGATAACTCAGGAGAGTCCGCCAGGAAACTCCTCGAGAGGGCATCCGCCTTAATATTTTTAGTGCCAGGAAGAAATGAAACCACAAAATTAAAACGTGTGAAAAACAAGGCCCACCTGGCCTGTCTAGGATTAAGTTGCTTGGCAGATTCCAGATAAACTAGATTCTTATGGTCCGTAAGGACCACCACCTGATGTTTGGCTCCCTCCAGCCAATGTCTCCACTCTTCAAAAGCCCACTTCATGGCTAATAACTCCCGATTACCCACGTCATAATTACGTTCAGTGGGAGAAAATTTTCGAGAGAAAAAGGCACAAGGGTTACTTTTAGAGGTCTCTGGATCTCTTTGGGACAAAACGGCACCTGCCCCAATTTCAGAGGCATCAACCTCCACCTGAAATGGTAGAGAAACATCAGGCTGCCGTAGAACAGGAGCAGAAGTGAATCTCTGCTTAAGCTCCTGAAATGCAGAGACTGCCTCAGGAGGCCAATTCACCACATCAGAACCCTTCTTGGTCAAATCAGTTAATGGTTTAACAATAACAGAGAAATTACCAATAAATTTACGATAAAAATTGGCAAAACCCAAGAATCTTTGAAGAGCCTTTAATGAAGTAGGTTGGACCCAATCACAGATGGCCTGAACTTTGACCGGGTCCATTTCAATAAACAGACGGAGACAAAATGAATCCCAGAAATGAGATCCTCTGTACGCCAAAAAGACACTTTGATCCCTTCACATACAGAGCATTCTCTCTCAAAATCTGGAACACAGTCCGAACATGTTTCACATGAGAGTCCCAGTCATTGGAAAAAATCAAGATATCATCCAAATAAACAATCAGAAATTTATCCACAAAATCCCTGAAAATGTCATTCATGAAGGACTGGAAGACGGAAGGAGCATTAGTGAGCCCAAAGGGCATCACTAGGTACTCAAAATGCCCTTCAGGGGTATTAAATGCCGTCTTCCATTCATCCCCGTGCTTAATGCGAATAAGGTTATATGCCCCCTGAGGTCAAGCTTGGTAAACCAAGTAGCGTTTTTCACCCTGGAAAACAGATCAGAGATCAAGGGTAAAGGATATTGATATTTCACAGTAATATTGTTCAAGAGACGATAATCAATACACGGCCTTAATGAACCATCCTTTTTGGCCACAAAGAAAAAACCGGCACCTAAGGGTGAAGAGGATGGTCTGATATGACCCTTCTCCAATGACTCCTTGATATAAGACCGCATAGCGTCATGTTCAGGTACAGACAAGTTAAAAAGGCGACCTTTAGGGAATTTACTACCAGGCACTAATTCAATAGCGCAGTCATAGCTCCTATGGGGAGGTAAGGATGCAGATTTACTTTCGCTAAACACATCAGAAAAATCAATCAAAAAGTCAGGAACATCCTGAGCCTGGGGAGAGGCAGAAAAAACAGGAGTGTTGGTATTAACACATTGGCAGCCCCAACTGGTAACAGACACAGATTTCCAATCCAAAACAGGATTATGAGACTGTAACCAAGGGAAACCCAGTACGATAATGTCATGCAGATTATACAGAACCAAAAATTTGCAATTCTCCTGATGATCAGGTTCTACCCTCATTATCACCTGAGTAGAGAACTGAGGTTTATTCTCAGCCAAAGGGGTAGAATCGATCCCCAGTAGGGGAATAGACTTCCGTAGGGGTATCAAGGGAAACCCACAACGTTTAGCAAAATCAAAATCCATCAGGTTAATAGCTGCTCCAGAATCAACAAAAGCCTGAGCAGAAAATGAGGACAGAGAGCATATCAGGGTAACAGTTAATAAAAACTTAGTCTGAACACTACCCAAGACAACTGAGCGTGCAAAACGTCTTCCCCACTTAGGGCAGACTGAAATAGCATGAGAGGCATCACCACAGTAGAAACATAACCCATTGCGCTTTCGAAATTCATGACGCTGTGCCCCAGAAACCACTCTATCACACTGCATGGATTCAGAAGCAGGTTCACAAGGCAACATTATTCCACGCATACCTTTCCGCTCACGCAAACGTCTGTCAATTTGAATCGCTAATGACATAGAATCATTGAGACCAGAGGGAACAGGGAATCCCACCATAACATCCTTTACATTATCTGACAGTCCCTTCCGAAAAAGAGCTGCCAAAGCATCGTCATTCCATTTGGTCATGACTGCCCACCTACGGAATCTCTGACAGTATAACTCAGCGTCCTCAAGCCCCTGACTTAATGCCAACAAAGTTTTTTCAGCTTGATCAGTGACATTAGGCTCATCGTACAATAACCCCAAAGCCTGAAAAAACGCATCAACATCACTCAAAACAGGATCCCAGGTGTCAGGGAAAAAGCCCAATCCTTAGGGTCGCCGCGCAGGAGAGAGATGACAATTTGAACCTGCTGCGCTGCGTTCCCTGAGGACTTAGATTTTAAGGCAAAAAACAATTTACAGTTATTTTTGAAATTCAGAAATTTAGCTCGATCCCCTAAAAACAAATCTGGCATGGGAATCCTAGGTTCCACAACAGGCAACCTAGCAAGATAGGTAGCAATACTCCGAACTTCAGTGGCAAGCTGATCCACACGGCCAGACAACTGTGCAAACTCCATTGAGAGAGAAAAAAAAATCCTCCTCAGCACCCAGAGATACAGAGGGAAAAAAAAATGCAACAAACAGAAAAAAAAAAATCTCTGACAACTCTGACAACTTTTTTTTTCTTTCCACAATATTTTTCCCTTCTGTGAGTACCATATAATTTTCAGTTTAGGCCGGTGATACTGTTATGATTTGGTAGCTGAGGAGAGCAGGCAAAAGAGAAATACACCAGAGCAGTTGGAAACTATGAGATTGCAGTACCCTGACTAACCACCACAACTAGAGGCAGCCGTGGAGCGTTCCTACGTTGGTCCTAGACGCCTCGTCACAGCCTGAGAAACTAACTATACCTAAAGATAGAAAGAGGAAAAGCTATCTTCCCCGGAACAGATCCCCAAAGAACATTGAAAGCCCCCAAACATGTAATGGCGGTTAGACAAGAAGAAATACTGACACAGACAGAAAATAGTATGAGAAACGTTGGGGCCCAAACTTACTAAATAGAAAAGGATAGGAAGGGCACTTACTGCAATCCCAAAAAACCCTGAAAAGCACCAACTCTACTAATTTCAAAAAACACCTGAGATCACACGACCTCTACCACCTAAATTAGTTCTCTGGTGTAACCAAAAACAAAACAGCAGCCACTGAAAAAACTGGAAAAATGTACAAACATCAGTGGCTGAACTGAACTGAGAGGGCAAAAGCCCCCAGAGGGGACCCTGAAGGCCCCCACAGAAGTGCAGGACAATATGCAAAAATCAAGCACAAAAACAAAAAGAAGAAAATGTCTTATCTGTTAGCAGGAGATTCAGACACGACACAGCAGGCTACCAAGGAAACAGGAATCAAGGATTGAGACCAGAACAATTGATCACCGGCAACCCTGATGGGAAGGCGACTCCCTTATATAAGACCAGTCAGTAACACCTGATTCCCAATCCTCACAATCTTCACTGGACAGTCCAGTACCGTTTGTAACCACCAGAGGGAGCTTCTGCTCAGAACTCATTTCCAGCCTATTCACAACACTGACCAGCTTGGAGTTAGCTTCACGTGGTCCAAGGCTACCAATTCAAGTGGCTGTTTGGTGATTATTGGCTGCAACGGGGCTCGCTGGCTGTTACGGTCCTTTCTTCGCAAGTTGCATGGTCCACACTCTCTGCACCAATCTTCAATGACCTTCCTCATACCAATCCAGTAGAATCTCTCACAAAGTAGGACCTCTAACTTCTTCCATCCGAAGTGTCCTGCTCCATTGGGGTATGCTTCCAGGACCATTGATGCATCTCGCCTCGGGACTACCACCTGCCAGACCAGTTCGTGAGTTCGGGCATTGACACTCCTCCGACACAGCTTTCCTTCGTAGATAAACAGTCTGCCCTTTTCCTTCCACAGCTGTTGCGACTCTTGTGGGGCATCTGGACAAGGATGCGAGTCAGCTTGTGCCAGTAGCTCCTTTACCAGGTGGACTGCTGGGTCGCTATCCTATGTCTCTGCCCACTCATGGTGAGGCAATGGGTTTAAGGTAGCCTCTTTGTGATGTAGCGCTTGTTTTTTACCCCTTGGGCACGTTGGGCTGCAATTGGACGGTGGAAGGCTGGTAACTCAATTTCTTCAAGTGTGTCCAGATCTTCTGCCCCATCTGGTAAGTTGGGCATTCTGGACAGCGCATCAGCATTGGCATTCTTATGTCCTGCTCGGTACTTGATGGTGAACTCGTAGTTGGACAGCCGGGCCATCCATCGCTGCTCCAGCGCACCAAGCTTTGCGGTTTCCAAGTGAGTCAACAGATTGTTGTCCGTGAAGATGGTAAACTTTGCCGCAGCTAGGTAGTGTTTGAACCGCTCAGTCACAGCCCAGACGATGGCGAGGAACTCTAACTTGAAGGAGCTGTAGTTGTCGGGGTTCCTTTCAGTGGGACAAGTTTCCTGCTGGCATAGGAGATCACTCTTTCTTTGCCATTCTGTACCTGCGACAGCACTGTTCCCAGTCCAATGTTACTGGCATCAGTATAGTGGATGAATGGTTGGTTATAGTCTGGGTGGGCCAGAACTTCATCCCCCGTAAGGGCCATCTTCAACCGAGTGAAGGATCTTTCCAGTTTGTCATTCCAATCAAACGTAGAACTCTTCTTTCTGGCCTTCTTTGGCTGTCCCACAAGAGATTTTGCAGAGGTGCAGCTATTTCAGTGAAGCCTTTGATGAACCTTCGGTAGTGGCCTACCAACCCGAGGAACTGGCATATCTCATGGATGTTGCTGGGCCTCTGCCAGTCCTGGATAACAGTGACTTTGTCAGGGTCAGGTGCCACGCCTTCTGCACTCACTACGTGGCCTAGGTATTGAACCTTGGGCTTCAGGAGGTGGCATTTGGACGGCTTCACATTTAGGCTAAATTTGGACAGGGCTTCGAACACCTTGGCCAGGTGCTCCAAATGTTCTTCATAGGTCTTGGAGAAGACAATGACATCATCCAGGTATAATAGAACTGTCTCGAAGTTCATATGTCCAAGGCAACACTCCGTCAACCTCTGGAACGTTCCTGGCGTGCTGCAAAGCCCAAACATAATGTAGTTGAATTCTGAGAGGCCCATTGGTGTTGCAAAGGCGGTCTTCTCTTTGTCTGCCTCTGCCACAGGAACCTGCCAATACCCACTAGTGAGATATAAGGTAGAGAAATAGTTAGCAGTTCTCAGTGCAGCTAGTGATTCCTCTATCCTAGGTAACGGATAGGCATCTTTGTGGGTAATGCTGTTAAGTTTCCTGTAATCAACACACATCCTCATTGTACCATCTTTCTTTCTAACAAGGACTAGTGGAGCTGCCCAGGGGCTACAACTGTCTCTGATCACCCCAGCCTCCTTCATCTCTCGTAACATACTCTTGGCACATTGGTAGTGATTTGGAGGTACAGGCCGATACCTTTCTTTAATGGGCGGATGATTTCCAGTGGGGATATGATGTTGGACCCCTTTTGCCTTCCCAAAATCTAAAGGGTGTTTGCTGAATAGTGGTTCAAACTCTTGAACCACTCGGTAAACCCCATTCTTTTGGTGTGGAAGGGTGGAGTCAGTGCCTACGTGCAGCTGCTGACACCAGTCCTTCAGCTGTTTTGCAGAGCCATTGTCCTCTGCCTGTTCGGACGAGACCAGGGGTTCTGCGGTCTGAATGGCGTTGTTATGGACAGTGAACAGCTTAGCAACGGTGGCATACCGAGGGAGTTTGGCCTCCTCCTCCCCACAATTTAAGATGCGTACAGGTACCCTCCCCTTGCGCACATCAACTACCCCTCTGGCTGTCAGGATAGTGGGCCTACTATCAGAGTACACTGGTTCTACCAGGGCCTGGTAATCTCTTCCTCTGAGGCCGATGGCTGCCTGACACCAAATTAACATTTCACTTTTTGGGGGTATTGCAATGGGGAATGCATCACTCACTCTGACACTGCCGACTTCTCCGCCAGATAGCTCTACCTGCTGTCTTTGCATCAGGGCCTTGATCTCCTACTGCAGGACCCGTTGTTCATTTGAACCAGCAGTTTCAGCTACCTGTTGCAACAAAACAATAACCTCGGCAAGACAATTTTCTATCACATTACAGTCATGGCCAAAAGTTTTGAGAATGACACAAATATTATATTTTCACATGATCTGCTGCCCTCTGGTTTTTATGTGTGTTTGACAGATGTTTTTATCACAGACAGAAATATAATTGCAAACATATGAGTAACAAAAGCTTATATTAAGGCTAAGTGCACACGTTCAGGATTATTTGCGTTTTTTTCGCGTTTTTTCGCGGGAAAACGCGTCAAAAACGCATGAATTAATCTTCCTATCATTTAGAATGAATTCCGCAATTTTTGTGCACATGGTGCGTTTTTTTCCGCAAAAAAAACGCATCGCGGAAAATCTAGCAACATGTCCATTAATTTTGCGGATTTCTAGCGTTTTTCCCGCTATATTATTGACCTAGAAAGTTCAGGAAAAAAATCGCGGTAAAAATGCGTCAAATCCGCACAAAAACGCACCAAAACCGTGCAAAAAAACGCACAAAATCTGCGCAAAAAAACGCACGTTTTTGCCGCTAAAAAAGTCCGGTTTTGCTCAGTAATATTCTGCAAACATTCCTGAACGTGTGCACTTAGCCTGACAGTTAGAATGAGTTAATGCAGCAAGTCAATATTTGCAGTGTTGACCCTTCTTCTTCAGGACCTCTGCAATTCTCCCTGGCATGCTCGCAATCAACTTCTGGACCAAATCCTGACTGATAGCAGTCCATTCTTGCACAATCAATGCTTTCATTTTGTCAGAATTTTTAGGTTTTTGTTTGTCCACCCGTCTCTTGATGATTGACCACAAGTTCTCAATGGGATTAAGATCTGGGGAGTTTCCAGGCCATGGACCCAAAATCTCTATGTTTTGTTCCCTGAGCCATTTAGTTATCACCTTTGCTTTATGGCAAGGTGCTCCATCATGCTGGAAAAGGCATTGTTGATCGCCAAACTGCTCTTGGAGTGTTGGGAGAAGTTGCTCTTGGAGGACATTCTGGTACCATTCTTTATTCATGGCTGTGTTTTTAGGCAAGACTGTGAGAGAGCCGATTCCCTTGGCTGAGAAGCAATCCCACACATTAATGGTTTCAGGATGCTTAACAGTTGGCATGAGACAAGACTGGTGGTAGCGCTCACCTTGTCTTCTCCGAATGAGGCATTTTCCTGATGTCCCAAACAATTGAAAAGGGGATTCATCAGAGAAAATAACTTTACCTCAGTCCTCAGCAGTCCACTGCCTGTACCTTTTGCAGAATATCAGTCTGTCCATGATGTTTTTTCTGGAGAGAAGTGGCTTCTTTGCTGCCCTCCTTGAGACCAGGCCTTGCTCCAAGAGTCTCCGCCTCACAGTGCGTGCAGATGCACTCACACCTGCCTGCTGCCATTCCTGAGCAAGCTCTGCACTGCTGGTAGCCCGATCCCGCAGCTGAAACACTTTTAAGAGACGGTCCTGGCGCTTGCTGGTCTGTCTTGGGCGCCCTGGAGCCTTTTTGCCAAAAATGGAACCTCTCTCCTTGAAGTTCTTGATGATGCGATAGATTGTTGACTGAGGTGCAATCTTTCTAGCTGCGATACTCTTCCCTGTTAGGCCATTTTTGTGCATTGCAATGATGACTGCACGTGTTTCTTTAGAGATAACCATGGTTAACAGAAGAGAAACAATGATGCCAAGCACCAGCCTCCTTTTAAAGTGTCCAGTGGTGTCATTCTTACTTAATCATGACAGATTGATCTCCATCCATGTCCTCATCAACACCCACACCTGTGTTAATGGAGCAATCACTGAAAAGAGGTTAGCTGGTCCTTTTAAGGCAGGGCTGCAATGATGTTGAAATGTGTTTTGGGGGATAAAGTTCATTTTCTAGCCAAATATTGACTTTGCAAGTAATTGCTGTTAAGCTGATCACTCTTTATAACATTCTGGAGTATATGCAAATTGCCATTAGAAAAAGTGAAGCAGTAGACTTTGTAAAAATTAATATTTGTGTCATTCTCAAAACTTTTGTCCATGACTGTAGTACCTAAGGTCATCATGGGGTTACATTCTCGTCGATCAATGTCTACAATTATCACACCTTGGGCTTTTAATTCTACCCACCCCAACTTAATGGTCACTTCCTTATACCCCTTCTGTGGCAAAGGCTGACCATTGCTGGCAACTACTGTCAGCTCATCAGCCGGGCCGCGAGTAAAATCAGAGTCAGCCCAGTACCGTTTGTAAAGGATATATGGCATAGTCGTCACCTGAGAGCCAGTGTCCAGCAAAGCGTTTATTGGGATGCCGTCAATCACAACTGGGAGGATCGGTCTTCCTTCGACGTACTTGGCTCGCCAGTTCTGTAGGCCGGGTCGTCTTACTCCTGGGGGTTGGCCTTCTGCCCCAGGGGTCGCTTGTTTAAGTAACAGAATCTTGCGAGGTGCCCTGCTTTTCTGCAGCGGCGGCAAATGGGACGTCCGTCCTTGTCGTAGCGATCGTTGTCTCTCCCTCTGATTTGTGGGATCCTCTTCTTCCATCGCCATGGGACGTCATCTGGACTGGAGGCCAACTCTATCTTCTCCTTTTGGGGCACTTGCAAGGACTACACGTTTTGGTTAGTGCAGCCACGCTTTTGGTCAGCTCCTGAACCTGCAGACGCAGCTCTGCAGATGGGTCATCATTCAGGGTCTGTGCGTCAGCCTCAGCAGGGGCCTGAGGGAAAGATGCCACCTCCTGGTGGTATGTAATTGCTGGGCGCCTAGGGGGCACTGGACGGCTGACATTTGGTTCATGTAACGCCTGGATAGCCCTGTCTTTAAAGTCTGCAAAGCTCAGGTCAGGGTTTTGTTGGGCCATGATGCGCAGCTGTGACCTGTGGGTGCTGGACAGGAGTTCCTCAACAAACTGCTCCTTTAACAATCTGTCTCCATCCTGCACGCTGTCTGGGTCAATCTGCTTTATGGCCCGCAGTGCCTCCTGAAGGTTAAGAGCATAGCCCGTATACTGTCCTGCATCCTTTGTTTGCACCCAAAGAACCTCATTTTTATTTCTGCTGCAGTGCGGGTGTCAAAGGTGCTCCTCAGCTTAGCTAGAAGTTGCTTGACAGTCTCTTTATCAGTGTCCTGCCAGGACTTTACTTCTCTTTGAGCTGCTCCAGTTAACTGTCCAAGGAGAATGTTTACTTTTTGACTTTCAGACAGGGGGTATACATCAAATAAACTGCACAGTCTCTCCCTGAAGTCGCTCAGGGTATACGGCTCCCCTGAGTATTGTGGTAGCCAGGTCGCTCCAGGTATATATGGCATTGAGAGCGGCATTATAGGGACTGCTGCGGCGGTCACCAGATCTTGCTGCGCTCTGGGGACTGTGGCTGCACTGGCCGCTGGGTTCTGCGGTGCTATGGGAGCTGCGGCTGCACTTGACTCTGCATCTTGCGGCGCTATGGGGGCTGCGGCTGCATCCGCCGCTATATATTCTCCTGCGTGAAACATTCTCTTCCCCCCCTAGTTAATCTTAGCCAGGCTCTGCGTGTCCACTGGCTTACCAAGCTCCGTCGGCTGGATAAGCGGTGCGCGCTGTGACTCCAGGCCTCAGCTCCCTGTGCTCTGCAAGCTGCCATTTTTCGCGTGCAGCACCTCACTTTTCGCGCTCTCTCACTCTGGCTCCGCCCACGACGGCACGCCTCTCTTCTCCCTGCACTCCTCGTGGCGTTGTAATGGCGGCAACTGCACAAAACTTTCAGCAAAGTCTCTGGCACAATTAAACAGTTCAATATATAGGCACACAGGACCCAGTGATACCGAGCTTCGATATCCTGTTCGTGACGCCAAAATGGATCGCCAGCCAGGGAAGGGATACTCGGTAACGGGCCGGTGTATTGAAGGGATGTGTCACAGCGGCGGTGACCCGGTCTGTGGCACTGGGCGTCCAATAAAAGGGAATATTTACAGGGGATGATAGAGTTTGTAGTATGGTATTCGTGACGCCACTTGTGGTATCTGGTCAGAGATGACCAGCGCTGCAGTGCAGATCCTCTGAGACTGATGGTGTGATGCAGCAGAGTTGGAATAGCTTCCCACAAGTGAAGCTGGTGGTCTCATGGCAGGTAGATGTTGTAGTATTAGAGTAATGGTACTGAGAGATGCAGCTGAGTGTAGTAGGTGATGCAGGAAGAAACTGAGAAACAGTCAGTGAGTTGCAGTTTCCAAAGCTTTACTTACAGTTTTGCAGGCAAAGTATCCAGGGCATTGAATACAGGTCGTACTGGAGTAGGTCAGCCTGAAAATAGTTTAGGATCCCCTTACTGCAGGTGGGATGTGAGGTCTCCTTCCTAGCGCTGCTCTCTGAGGCACTGGCTGCTATAAGCTCCGTCCAAGTTCCTCTTTCTCTCTCTTGTTTAAGTAGAACTTCACTCTCATAACAGGCAGTTGTGACCTGCTTCAGGAATCACTCTCTTATGGAGTCTCCGGCTCACATGTGCTGCTGCTTTGAAGAAGAGTCTTAATTTGGACAGAGGACCTGCCGTCCTCTGCCCTCCGGATTCTGCTGCTGGGACTTTACTTCACCCTCTCAGCCTCGGACTCCGGGTGTCCGGTTTCTGGCGCTCAGACCTGGAGATGAGCTTTCTATAGCCCCTCTTTTTCCCCAGCTTGTCTCCACACGTCTGTCCTCTCTCGTCCCTCCAGCTACTCTTCTAACTCCTCCCCCAGCCAGAATATTCCAGAGAAGCTCTCCTGAATATCAGGTGTTAGAGCTCTCCTTCTGGTCTGGAGTAAGAAAAGGTGTTGCATGCTGTGCTACCTGTTAAGGGATCCTTCTTTGCTTTCAGGCATGACATCACTCTCCCCTGGAGGAAAGCAAGGTCACTGTGGCAACCAAACTCCTGGGGTGCCACAGATACCCGTCTGCTCAACAACCAATGACAGCACAAGTGACCTATCCACGACCACCACCGCTGGACATTAGGACTGTTCCTACAGTACCCAGCTACACCACGCAGCCGAGTGCAGCAGCCATGCACCCTTCAACTTCCACCATGCAGCCTAGTGCAACAGCCTTCAACTTCCACCATGCAGCCCAGTGCAGTAGCCATGCAGCCTTCAACTTCCACCATGCAGCCGAGTACAGCAGCCATGCAGCCTTCAACTTCCACCACGCAGCTGAGTGCAGCACCCCAGGGACAGGCAAAAACAAAACGCCGAGGAACCAGCAAAACAGCCAGGAAAAGAAACGTTGGCAAGAAACATTACCCTTCACCTCCACCCTTACCTCTCAATGTGTCTGTTTTCAAGTCTGTCCCCACCTTCCCTTGGTTCTCTCCCTTCCAATGTGTCAATCCCTTCCAATGTGTCCTCTTCCCCAATGTTACATCTGCTGCCAATATATCAAACCCAGTCCTCCAATTAACTGCGACTTCCCCTTTAACCACTTCACCAACCCATCCTAGCCAATCATCACAGCCCAACACCCCCAGGTCCACAATATCACACCATCGGGCAGACCACGAAAGTAAACCTCTTTTTTTTTTATTTATGTAAAATTAAACATTGCTTTTTACTTTTTGTTAATTTTTTTTTGTTCACAATCCCTGTCTCCATGTGTTTTCTTTATCCCTTTATTTAAACGTGTGTTGTTCTGCCTTCATACACGTTGACACGGTGTGCAATCTAGCATACAGCCTAAACCACGATTCTATCTTCCAATTAAGCAGACTGTCCTCTGTAGTCTAACTTGTTTATTGGTGAACAGTATAGAACATGCGCGGTAAAACTATAAAAATACAAATGACATAGATAAGTATTGGGCACACAGCTGACACTTTATAATTAACAAGAAAGTATACAGTATGATGCAAACTTTACACAGGATTCTAGTAACATCTACTATGCACTGGCTGCTATACAGTTAATAATCTCCTAAACACTGCATTGCTAGAGAAGATATGGATCTCACCAGATATGCTTTCCAAGAGAGCAAACTCAAGTTGGAGAAGTTACAGGAGAGCACATGAAACACGTGTATTCCCTGAAGTACACTGAAGAAAATGGAGATTCTTCTTCCCAGAATACCTTGCTTCAATCCCACAATGCAACACTCTATCTGCTTGTTAACCCCTTACTGCCATCCGACGTACTATCCCGTCCATGGTACCTGGGCCCGTATGACCATGGATGGGATAGTACGTCCCAGCGATCGGACGCGCTCCCGGGGGGAGCGCAGCCGATCGTGGCCGGGTGTCAGCTGATTATCACAGCTGACACCCGACACTATGTGTCAGGAGCGGTCACGGACCGCTCCCGGCACATTAACCCCTGGCACACCGCGATCAAACATGATCACGGTGTACCGGGGGCACAGGGGAGGATCGCGCAGGGAGGGGGCTCCCTGCGCGCTCCCCTGAGACCCTCAGAGCAGCGCGATGTGTCGCGCTGTTCCGAGGGTCCGTCCTCCCTCCAGGTCCCCGGATCCAAGATGGCGCCGGGGTCCTGCAGGGAGGCGGCTTCCTCAGTGCCTGCTGAGAGCAGGCACTGAGAAGCCTGCAGCGATGCCAGAGCGATCGCTGGTGTGACAGGGTGCTGTGCACACTGTCACACCAGCGATCTGACCCCATACAGTGATGTCCACCCTGGGACAAAGTAAAAAAGTTAAAAAATAAAAATTGTTTAAAAAAATCATTAAAAAAAAAAAAAATATTCCCCAATAAATTCATTTTTTCCTGTAAATAAAAAAACAAAAACAATAAAAGTACACATATTTGGTATCGCCGCGTCCGTAACAACCCCCCTATAAAACTGTCCCATTAGTTAACCCCTTTAGTGAACCCCTTAAAAAAAATTAAAAAAAACAAAGCAAAAAATCAATGCTTTATCATCATACCGCCGAACAAAAAGTGGAATAACACGCAATCAAAAAGACCGATATAAATAAACATGGTACCGCTGAAAACGACATCTTGTCCCGCAAAAAACGAGCTGCCATACAGCATCATCAGCGAAAAAATAAAAAAGTTATAGCTTGCAGAATTAAGCGATGCAAAAATAATAATTTTTTATATAAAATTGGTTTTATTCTATAAAAGCGCCAAAACATAAAAAAAGATATAAATGAGGTATCACCGCAATCGTACTAACCCAAAGAATAAAACTGCTTTATCAATTTTACCACACGCGGAACGGTATAAACGCCTCCCCCAAAAGAAATTCATGAATTGCTGATTTTTGTTCATTCTAACCTCCCAAAAATCGAAATAAAAAGCGATCAAAAAACGTCACATGCTCAAAAATGGTACCAATAAAAACGTCACCTCGTCCCGCAAAAAATAAGACCTCACATGACTCTGTGGGCCAAAATATGCAAAAATTATAGCTCTCAAAATGTGATGATGCAAAAACTATTTTTTGCAATAAAAAGCGTCTTTTAGCGTGACAGCTGCCAATCATAAAAACCCGCTATAAATAGTAAATCAAACCCCCCTTTATCACCCCCTTAGTTAGGGAAAAATAATAAAATTAAAAAAAAGTATTTATTTCCATTTTCCCATTAGGGTTAGGGTTGCGGCTAAAGTTAGGGTTAGGGTTGGCGTTAAAGTTAGGGTTAGGGTTGGGATTAGGGTTATGGGTGTGTTAGGGTTAGGGTTGTGGTTAGGGTTGGGACTAGGGTTAGGGGTGTGTTGGGGTTAGGGTTGGAGTTAGAATTGGGGGGTTTCCGCTGTTTAGGCACATCAGGGGCTCTCCAAATGTGACATGGCGTCTGATCTCAATTCCAGCCAATTCTGCATTGAAAAAGTCAAACGGTGCTCCTTCACTTCTGAGCTCTGCCATGCGCCCAAACAGTAGTTTACCCCCATATATGGGGTATCAGTGTACTCTGGACCCCAAGAGTTATTGTGCAATTTGTCCTATTTCTTCTGTTACCCTTGGGAAAATAAAAAACTGGGGGTAAAAATATCATTTTTTTGAAAAAAAAAATGATTTTTTTGTTTTTACGACTGTACGTTATAAACTTATATGAAGCACTTGGGGCTTCATAGCGCTCACCACACATCTAGATAAGTTCCTTGTGGGGTCTATTTTCCAAAATGGGGTCACTTGTGGGGGGTTTCCACTGTTTAGGCGCATCAGGGGCTCTCCAAATGCGACATGACGCCCCAGACCATTCCATCAAAGTCTGCAATCCAAAACGTTACTACTTCCCTTCCGAGCCCCAACATGTACCCATACAGTAGTTTTCTCCCACATATTGGGTATCAGCGTACTCATGACAAATTGGACAACAACTTTTGGGGTCCAATTTCTCCTGTTACCCTTGTGAAAATAAAATATTGGGGCGAAAAAATAATTTTTGTAAAAAAAAAGAGATTTTTTATTTTTACGGCTGTACGTTATAAACTTCTGTGAAGCACTTCGGGGTTCAAAGCGCTCACCACACATCTAGATAAGTTCCTTGTGGGGTCTATTTTCCAAAATGGGGTCACTTGTGGGGGGTTTCCACTGTTTAGGTGCACCAGGGGCTCTCCAAATGCGACATGACGCCCCCAGACCATTCCATCAAAGTCTGCAATCCAAAACGTCACTACTTCCCTTCCGAGCCCCGACGTGTGCCCATACAGTAGTTTTCTCCCACATATTGGGTATCAGCGTACTCAGGACAAATTGGACAACAACTTTTGGGGTCCAATTTCTCCTGTTACCCTTGTGAAAATAAAATATTGGGGGCGAAAAAATCATTTTTGTAAAAAAAAAAAGATTTTTTATTTTTACGGCTGTACGTTATAAACTTCTGTGAAGCACTTCGGGGTTCAAAGTGCTCACCACACATCTGGATAAGTTCCTTGTGGGGTCTATTTTCCAAAATGGGGTCACTTGGGGGTTTCCACTGTTTAGGTGCACCAGAGGCTCTCCAAATGCGACATGACGCCCCCAGACCATTCCATCAAAGTCTGCAATCCAAAACGTCACTACTTCCCTTCCGAGCCCCGACGTGTGCCCATACAGTAGTTTTCTCCCACATATTGGGTATCAGCGTACTCAGGACATATTGGACAACAACTTTTTGGGTTCAATTTCTCCTGTTACCCTTGTGAAAATAAAATATTGGGGACGAAAAAATCATTTTTGTAAAAAAAAAGATTTTTATTTTACAGCTGTACGTTATAAACTTCTGTGAAGCACTTCGGGGTTCAAAGTGCTCACCACACATCTAGATAAGTTCCTTGAGGGGTCTAGTTTCCAAAATGGTGTCATTTGTTAGGGGTTTCCACTGTTTAGGCAGATCAGGAGCTCTCCAAATACGACATGGCATCCAGCCAATTCTGTGTTGAAAAAGTCGAACGGCGCTCCTTCCCTTCCAAATTCTGCCATGCACCTAAACAGTGGTTTACCCCCACATATGGGGTATCAGCGTACTCAGGACAAATTGCACAATAACTTTTGGAGTCTTGTTACCCTTGGGAAAATAAAAATTGGGGTGAAAAGATCATTTTTGTGGAAAAAATATGATTTTTTAATTTTACGGCTCTACGTTATAAACTTGTGTGAAGCACTTTGAGGTTCAAATTGCTCACCAAAGATCTAGATAAGTTCCTTAGGGGTCTAGTTTCCCAAATGGGGTCACTTGTGGGGGGTTTCCACTGTTTAGGCACATCAGGGGCTCTCCAAATGCAACATGGCGTCCAATCTCAATTCCAGCCAATTTTGTTTGGAAAAAGTCAAATGGTGCTCCTTCCATTCCGAGCTTTGCTGTGCGCCCAAACAGTGGTTCCCCCCACCTATGGGGTATCAGCGTACTCAGGACAAATTGGACATCAACTTTTGTGGTCCAATTTCTCCTGTTACTCTTGGGAAAATAAAAAATTAGTGACTAAAAGATAACTTTTGTGGGAAAAAAAATAGGATTTTTTATTTTCATGCTCGGGCATTATAAACTTGTGTGAAGCACTTGGGGGTTCAAAGTGCTCACCAAAGATCTAGATAAGCTCCTTAGGGGGTCTAGTTTCCAAAATGGGGTCACTTGTGGGGGGTTTCCACTGTTTAGGCACATCTGGGGCACTGCAAACGGAACATGACCCCCATCAACGTCTGCATTCCAAAACGTTACTACTTCCTTTCCAAGCCCTGTCGTGCGCCCAAACAGTTTCCCCCCCACATATGGGGTATCAGCGTACTCAGGACAAATTGGACAACAACTTTTGGGGTCCAATTTCCTTGGGAAAAATCAAAAATTTGGGACTAAAAAATCATTTTTGTGGAAAATTGTTTTTTTTATTTTTCAGACCCAGGCATTATAAACTTTTGTGAAACACTTGGGGGTTCAATGTGCTCACAACAGATCTAGATAAGTTCCTTAGGGGTCTAGTTTCCAAAATGGTGTCACTTGTGGGGGGTTTCCACTGTTTAGGCACATCAGGGGCTCTCCAAACACGACATGGCGTCCAATCTCAATTCCAGCCAATTTTAGTTTGAAAAAGTCAAACGGCGCTCCTTCCCTTACGAGCTCTGCCGTGTGCCCAGACAGTAGTTTTCCTCCACATATTGGCTATTGGCGTACTCAGGAGAAATTGCACAACAACTTTATCTGTCCATTTGCTTCTTTTACCCTTGTGAAAATAAAAAAAAAGTTTGTAATAGATCATTTTTGTGGCTAAAAAGTTAAATATTCATTTTTTCCTTCCACGTTGCTTCAGCTCCTGTGAAGCACCTGAAGGGTTAATAAAGTTCTTGAATGTGGTTTTGAGTACCTTGAGGGGTGCAGTTTTTAGAATGGTGTCACTTTTGGGTATTTTCTGCTATATAGACCCCTCAAAGTGACTTCAAATATGAGGTGGTCCCTAAAAAAAATGGCTTTGTAAATTTTGTTGTAAAAATGAGAAATCGCTGGTCAACTTTTAACCCTTATAATTTCCTAAGAAAAAAAAATTTGGTTCCAAAATTGTGCTGATGTAAAGTAGACATGTGGGAAATGTTATTTCTTAACTATTTTGTGTGACATATTTCATATTTTCATATAAAAATTCAAAGTTTGAAAATTGCAAAATTTTCAAAATTTTCGCCATATTTGCGTTTTTTTCCAAAAATAAACGCAAGTTATATGGAAGAAATTTTACCACTAACATGAAGTACAATATGTCAAGAGAAAACAATCTCAGAATCGCGAAGATCCGTTGAAGCGTTCCAGAGTTATAACCTCATAAAGAGACAGTGGTCAGAATTGTAAAAATTGGCCTGGTCATTAAAGTGCAAACCACCCTTGGGGTTAAGGGGTTAAAGACACAGGCTATAAATTCAGCCACCACTAGATGGTGCTATAACAAACAAAACCAGCACACAATAAGAAACATACTGCCCAGTACTCACATGTGTATTGTTGAGTGAAGTATTAACGGGTGTTACACTCAAGGTGTTTAGTATTAAAGTTACAGTGAGGTGTTAGTATTAAAGTCAGCAAACATTACAGGTGCATTTTACTTATTAGCGGCTTAAACCATTTCATATTGCCATGCCACATGTCCAATATCAGAAACAAAGTAGGCAGCAAATTTATCCCTCATTTGGGACACTTCCACTGTAGTCCTCAGAGGGTGATCTTGGTAATCCTGCAATGTGGTAGTAACAGGTTCCTCAAGTTCTAAGTGATGTCGCTCTTTCACCAGGATGTAATTGTGCAGTACAACACACGCTTTCACAACCTCATCAATTGTCTCAATTTTTAGATTGATGGCTGTTCCCAAAATGTGCCATTTAGATACCAGCAATCCAAAGGCACACTCCACAGTTCTTTGTGCCCTGGTCAGCCAGTAGTTGTAAATCCTTTTGGTGTGATTCAAGTCCCGACTTGAGTACAGTTTTATGAGGTTGGCACATATTTGAAACGCCTCATCCTCAACCACAACAAACGGCATTGGCGGTCCTTCAGTGTTCGGAAGAGGTTGTGGCTGTGGAAAATTGATATTATTCCCATACAAACGTTGACCCATGTCAGAGTTTTTGAAAGTCTGTGAGTCATTTCCTCGTCCAAATGAGCCACTGTCCATGGCGACAAATCGACACTCAGCATCTGTAATCACCATGAAAACAATCGAAAAGTATTTTTTGTAATTGAAATACTCGGATCCTCTTCCAGCAGGTTTCATAATCCGAATGTGTTTGCCGTCCACAGCCCCCAAACAGTTTGGAAAATTACACGTCCTGGAATTTAGCAGCATTTTCCAGCCAGAGTTCATTTGTGGGTTGGGGAGGAATCCTTCATGCAGAACATCACATATAGCACGGCAGGTGTCTCTAACAATCCCAGAAAGAATGGACACTCCAATCCGGAATTGAAAATGTAGAGATGATAAGGTCTCTCCGGTAGCCAGGAATCTGTAGAACAGAAAATGGGAAAAAAAATTCAGTGCATGACTTTTAGCACAATCATATCAATGACAGATGTTTCTTTTTAAAAATTACGTACCTCAGGGTCACCAACAGACGTTCCTCAGCAGGAATTGCTCAACGTAGCTGTGTGTCTTGCCTGGTGATGGATCCTTGGACATGTAGCATCAAGTCATGGAAGCTCTGTTCCGACATTCTCGTGTACTCAAAAAACTTCTCAGGGTTTTCACGTAGCTCTGTGTACAACAAATGGTAGGCTCCACGGCTCTCTCGGACTTCAACGATGGTGTGTTGCCAATAGCGACGACATCTTCTCCGTCTTTCTCTTCTTCTTTCTTCTTCACAAGCCACAGCAAAGGCAACAGCCAATTTCAATGACAAATCAGGATTAATAATGAAGCTCTCCACACTAAGACCCATCTTGCAGCTGGATACAGCAACAAAAGACGAGGATTTCATCAGTGCAGTGTGTCTATATATAGAAATATATAGAAATCCCATGAGACACGCCCATTGGGTATCTGGTGTCAAGGAAATTCTACTGGAAAAGCATTGGAAATATCAAACGCATGCGCATAAATAATGCAAATGCATGCAAAAACGCATGCACACGCAGCTTTTTTTGCCGTAATGCGTAAGATGATGTGGATAAAAAACGCTGCGTAAACATGCATTTGCATACGTTTTTGCACGCGTTTACGCATGCAGATGATATGCTGCACACACAAATGCTAATGTGAACCTAGTCTCAGATGTTCCAACTTTGTTCTTCCGTTAAGCCCTACCTCAGAGATAAATCCAACATGCCTGATTCCTTCTCTACCATCTATCATCAGAGATGCCCACCTGATCATCCTAGAAATGATGGGATCACTGGGCATTAAACTAATGTGTGTAGGCACCTTTATTCTAGGATGCAGCTCAAATGTAGAGCATTCTGCTTAAGTGTCATACCTTTCAGAGCCGCCTCCACCCTTCCTGTAGAGCGGTGAGCAGATTTCTCCAACTAGAACTTTGCACATAAAGTATGAAACTAAACCTCATGGCCTCATACATCTCTTCCTACTTTTCTGCTTTTTGCACCCTCGGAGAGTGTACTTGTTGTCAATTAGGGGGACAAGCGTTATCTTTCCAGAATAAAACGTTTGGCAGTTTCAGAGACGGTTTGATCGTATTGCTTTATTATATGCGTTGTATATGCTGTATACTCTGCAAGTAATATATATTCACATTTTGTGCCTTCATTAACCCCTTCACCCCGAAGCCTAGTTTCACCTTCCTGACCAGGCCAATTTTAACAATTATGACCACTGTCACTTTATGAGGTCATAACTCTGGAATGCTTCAACGGAGCCCGCTGATTCTGAGCCCGCTGATTCTGAGACTGTTTTCTCGTGACATATTGTAGTTCATCATAGTGGTAAAATATCTTTGATATGACTTATGTTTGTTAAAAAAAAACAGAAATTTGGTGAAAATTTAGAAAATGTTGCCATTTCCAAACTTTTAATTTTTATACCCTTAAATCACAGTTATATCACACAAAATAGTTAATAAATAACATTTCCCACATGTCTACTTTACTGCAGCACAGTTTTGGAAGCACAATTTTTTTTTGTTAGGAAATTATAAGGGTTAAAATTTGACAAGCGATTTCTCATTTTTACAACAAAATTTGCAAAACCATTATTTTTAGGGACCACCTCACATTTGAAGTGACTTTGAGAGGCCTATATGACAGAAAATACCCCAAAATGCCACCATTCTAAAAGCTGCACCCCTCAAGGTACTCAAAACCACATTCAAGAAGTTTATTAACCCTTCAGGTGCTTCACAGGAATTTTTGGAATGTGGAAAAAAAAAATTAACATTTACTTTTCTTTCACAAAAATTTTCCTTTAGACCTAATTTTTTTACTTTCGCAAGGTAAACAGGAAAAAATGGACCATATATTTTGTTGTGAAATTTATCCTGAGCATGCCAATACCCCATATGTGGGGGAAATCTACTGTTTGGGCACACGGCAGTGCTCGGAAGGGAAGGAGCGCCATTTCACTTTTTGAATGTAAAATTTGCTGGAATAATTAGCGGACGCCATGTCATGTTTGAAGAGCCCCTGATGTGCCTAAACAGTGGAAACCCCCCACACCATTTTGGAAACTAGACCCCTTAGGGAACTTATCTAGATGTGTATTGAGCACCTTGAACCCCCAGGTGCTTCACAGAAGTTTATAACATTAAACCATGAAAAAAAAAATCACATTTTTCCCAGATAAATAATTTCTAGCTCTAAATTTTGCATTCTCATAAGGGTAAGAAGAGAAATTGCTCTATACAATATGTTGTGCAATTTCTCCTGAGTGCGCAGATACCCAATATGTGGAGGAAGGGAAGAAGCGTCATTTGATTTTTTAAATGTAAAATATGCTGGAATAATTAGCGGTTGCCATGTCGCGTTTGGAAAGCCTCTGATGTGCCTAATCAGTGGAAACCCCTCACAAGTGACACCATTTTGGAAACTAGACCCCTTAATGAACTTATCTAGATGTGTATTGAGCACCTTGAACTCACAGATCCTTCACAGAAGTTTATAGTGTAGATCCGTGGAAATGAATAAAATCACATTTTTCCAAAATAAAACATTTTTAGCTCTATATTTTGCATTTTCATAAGGGTAACAGGAGAAATTGCTCCATACAATTTGTTGTGCAATTTCTCCTGAGTACACCGATACCCCATATGTGAGGAATATTACTGTTTGGGCGCACAGCAGGGCTTGAAAGGGAAGGAGCGTCTTTTTGAATGTAAAAATTTACTGGAATAATTAGTGAACGCCATGTAGCGTTTGGAGAGCCCCTGATGTGCCTAAACAGTGGAAACCCCCCCAGTGACCACATTTTGGAAATTACACCCCTTTGGGAATTTATCTACAGATGTAGTGAAGATTTTGACTCCATGGCAGGGCCGGATTCAAGAGGTGGGTGGCCCAGGGCCCATTTTGGAAGGAGGCCCATTTTTCAAGGTATTGCAATATGTAATGCAAAAACACAAAATGAAACGAACGCAAGTTTATTTACAAAAATCATTTACGCAGAGTAATTCAGTTAAAATCATTCATTTTTTACAATCCAGGCACTTTCTTTGATTTTCGTGCTGCAAAATTACTAATGATGTCACTAAAGTCCAATTCATGCAGCAAATTTTACTCGATGCTCATGATAGCCAAATTTACAAGCCGTTCCTGCTTCATGGATGTCCTTAATCGGTTTTCAACTAATTTGAGTTTTGAGAAGGAACGCTCACCACTGCAATTTGTTACCATCAAAATTAGATATATCCTTAGAGCTATCTCAATATTTGGGAAAGTGTCCTGCACACCCTTTTCCATGACAAGCTTGTGCATGAAAAGTTCAGTGCTGATATCTTTTGGCTAAGAGCTTCCGTTGGGATCGGAGAAGGCTGCCGCATGCCATAAGTTAAGCATTAGGTACAGGGTACTAAAGAAGTCTGGCTAGCCAGGTCAGTGGATGCTGATATCAGGTCAGGTGCCATGACTCTGCCGCTCTTCGCCAGCCACTGAGATTTAGGACCGTAGCCAGGTCCCTACATTTTCAACAGTTTCTCTTTTGTTAAATGTTCCTTATCATTAGAAACGGTTCACAGCAAAGAGACGTGTATTTTACATGTTTTGAGATATTTATCAGTATATTGGTGGGAGGCGCCTGTTATGTTTAGGTAGCTGAGGAGTGCAGGCAAAAAAGGCAATACACCAGAGCAGTTGGAATCTATGAGATTGCAGTACCCTGACTAACCACAACAACTAGAGGCAGCCGTGGAGCGTTCCCACGTTGGTCCTAGACGCCTCGTCACAGCCTGAGAAACTAACTACACCTAAAGATAGATATAGGAAAGCTATCTGCCCGGAGCAGAACCCCAAAGATAATAGAAAGCCCCCAAACATGTAATGGCGGTTAGACAAGAAGAAATACTGACACAGACAGAAAATAGTATGAGCAAACGTTGGGGCCCAAACTAACTAAATAGAAAAGGATAGGAAGGGTACTTACTGCAATCCCAGAAAACCCTGAAAAGCACCAACTCTACTAATTTCAAAAACACCTGAGATCACACGACCTCTACCACCTAAATTAGTTCTCTGGTGTAACAAAATCAAAACAGCAGCCACTGAAAAAACTTGGAAAAAGCAAAAGTACAAACATCAGTGGCTGAACTAAACTGAGAGGGCAAAAGCCCCCGGAGGGGACCCTGAAGGCCCCCACAGAAGTGCAGGACAAAATGCAAAAATCAAGCACAAAAACAAAAAGAAGAAAATGTCTTATCTGTTAGCAGGAGATGCAGACACGACACAGCAGGCTACAAGGGAAACAGGAATCAAGGATGGAGACCAGAACAATTGATCACCGGAAACCCTGATGGGAAGGTGACTCCCTTATATAAGACCAGTCAGTAACACCTGATTCCCAATCCTCACAATCTTCACTGGACAGACCAGTACCGCTTGTAACCACCAGAGGGAGCCTCTGCTCAGAACTCATCTCAAGCCCATTCACAACAGTACCCCCCCCTTGAGGAGGGTCACCGAACCCTCATTTGAGCAACCAGGTCGGTCAGGATGAGTTCTATGGTACGCACGGATGAGTCTCCTAGCATGGATGTCCGAAGCAAACACCCAAGAATTGTCTTCCTGACCATAACCTCTCCATTTAACCAAATACTGGAGTTTCCGTCTAGAAAAACGAGAATCTAATATTTTCTCAGCCACATACTCCAGATTGCCCTCAACCAAAACAGGGTCAGGAGGCACATCAGCAGGAACCACTGGCTCAACAAACCTCTTCAACAAGGACTTGTGGAACACGTTATGGATCTTAAATGTCCCTGGTAGAAGCAAACGAAAAGAAACAGGATTAAGAATCTCCATGATCTTATAAGGTCCAATGAACCTAGGCTTAAATTTAGGAGATGCTACTCTCATAGGAATATTTTTTGAGGACAACCAGACCAAGTCCCCTACTTTAAACCGAGGACCATCAGTCCTATGCCGGTTAGCAAACCGCTGGGCCCTCTCCTGAGAGAGGGACAACCTCTCCACTACCTGGTCCCAAATCTGTTGCATACGCTCCACAACAGAGTCAACACCTGGACAGACAGAAGCCTCCGTCTGTCCTGAAGAAAATCGAGGGTGAAACCCAGAATTACAGAAAAATGGAGACATCAAAGTGGCAGAGCTAGCCCTATTATTAAGAGCAAACTCAGCCAAAGGCAAAAAAGAGACCCAGTCATCCTGATCAGCAGACACAAAGCATCTTAGATAAGTCTCCAATGTCTGGTTTGTTCTCTCAGTTTGACCATTGGTCTGAGGATGAAATGCCGAGGAGAAAGACAATTGAACACCAAGTTTAGAACAAAAAGTCCTCCAAAATCTGGAAACAAACTGGACTCCTCTGTCAGACACAATGTTCTCAGGAATGCCGTGTAAACGAACCATGTGCTGAAGGAACAACGGCACCAATTCAGAGGAGGAAGGCAACTTAGGTAATGGCACAAGATGTATCATCTTGGAAAACCTGTCACAAATCACCCAGATGGCGGTCATTCTCTGAGAAACAGGAAGGTCGGAAATGAAATCCATAGAGATATGGGTCCATGGTCTCTTGGGCACAGGCAATGGCATCAACAAACCACTAGAGCGAGAGCAAGGCTTGGAGCGAGAGCAAGTCCCGCAGGACTGCACAAATTCCCTGACATCACGAGACAAGGTAGGCCACCAAAAGGACCGACTAACCAAGTCTCTGGTACCAAAAATTCCGGGATGCCCAGCCAACGCGGAACAATGAATCTCAGACATCACACTCTTTTTCCACTGGTCCGGGACAAACAATTTTCCAACAGGGCAGCGCTCGGGCCTATCCTCCTGACACCCCTCCAGAGCAAGTCTCAAATTAGGTGAGATGGCGGAAAGAACTACACCATCTTTCAAAATAACAGAAGGATCAGATAACTCAGGAGAGTCCGCAAGGAAGCTCCTCGAGAGGGCATCCGCCTTAACATTCTTAGTGCCAGGAAGAAAGGAAACCACAAAATTAAAACGTGTGAAAAACAAGGCCCACCTGGCCTGTCTAGGATTGAGTCGCTTGGCAGATTCCAGATAAACCAGATTCTTATGGTCAGTAAGGACCACCACCTGATGTTTGGCTCCCTCCAGCCAATGTCTCCACTCTTCAAAAGCCCACTTCATGGCCAATAACTCCCGATTACCCACGTCATAATTACGTTCAGTAGGAGAAAATTTTCGAGAGAAAAAGGCACAAGGGTTACTTTTAGAGGTCTCTGGATCTTTTTGGGACAAAACGGCACCTGCCCCAATTTCAGAGGCATCAACCTCCACCTGAAATGGCAGAGAAACATCAGGCTGCCGTAGAACAGGAGCAGAAGTGAATCTCTGCTTAAGTTCCTGAAATGCAGAGACTGCCTCAGGAGGCCAATTCACCACATCAGAACCCTTTTTGGTCAAATCAGTTAATGGTTTAACAATAACCGAGAAATTACCAATAAATTTACGATAAAAATTGGCAAAACCCAAAAATCTTTGAAGAGCCTTTAATGAAGTAGGTTGGACCCAATCACAGATGGCCTGAACCTTGACCGGGTCCATTTCAATAACAGATGGGGACAAAATGAATCCCAGAAATGAGATCCTCTGTACGCCAAAAAGACACTTTGATCCCTTCACATACAGAGCATTCTCTCTCAAAATCTGGAATACAGTTCGAACATGTTTCACATGAGAGTCCCAGTCATTAGAAAAATCAAGATATCATCCAAATAAACAATCAGAAATGTATCCACAAAATCCCTGAAAATGTCATTCATGAAGGACTGGAAGACAGAAGGAGCATTAGTGAGCCCAAAGGGCATCACAAGGTACTCAAAATGCCCCTCCGGGGTATTGAATGCCGTCTTCCATTCATCCCCGTGCTTAATGCGAATAAGGTTATATGCCCCCCTGAGGTCAAGCTTGGTAAACCAAGTAGCGTTTTTCACCCTGGAAAACAGGTCAGAAATCAAGGGCAACGGGTATTGATATTTCACAGTAATATTGTTCAAAAGACGATAATCAATACACTGCCTTAATGAACCATCCTTTTTGGCCACAAAGAAAAAACCGGCACCTAAGGGTGAAGAGGATGGTCTGATATGACCCTTCTCCAATGACTCCGTGATATAAGACCGCATAGCGTCATGTTCAGGTACAGACAAGTTAAAAAGGCGACCTTTAGGGAATTTACTACCAGGCACTAATTCAATAGCGCAGTCATAGCTCCTATGGGGAGGCAAGGATGCAGATTTACTTTCGCTAAATACATCAGAAAAATCAATCAAAAAGTCAGGAACATCCTGAGCCTGGGGAGAGGCGGAAAAAACAGGAGTGTTGGTATTAACACATTGGCAGCCCCAACTGGTTACAGACACAGATTTCCAATCCAAAACAGGATTATGAGACTGTAACCAAGGGAAACCCAGTACGATAATATCATGCAGATTATACAGAACCAAAAATTTGCAGCACTCTTGATGATCAGGTTCAACCCTCATTATCACCTGAGTAGAGAACTGAGGTTTATTCTCAGCCAAAGGGGTAGAATCCATCCCCAGTAGGGGAATAGACTTCTGTAGGGGTATCAAGGGAAGCCCACAACGTTTAGCAAAATCATAATCCATCAGGTTAATAGCTGCTCCAGAATCAACGAAAGCCTGAGCAGAAAATGAGGACAGAGAGCATATCAGAGTGACAGTTAATAAAAACTTAGTCTGAACACTACCCAAGACAACTGAGCGTGCAAAACGTCTTCCCCGCTTAGGGCAGACTGAAATAGCATGAGAGGCATCACCACAGTAGAAACATAACCCATTGCGCTTTCGAAACTCATGACGCTGTGCCCCAGACACCACTCTATCACACTGCATGACTTCAGAAGCAGGTTCACAAGGCAACACTATTCCACGCATACTTCTCCGCTCACGCAAACGTCTGTCAATTTGAATCGCTAATGACATAGAATCATTGAGACCAGAGGGGACAGGGAATCCCACCATAACATCCTTTACATTATCTGACAGACCTTTCCGAAAAAGGGCCGCCAAAGCGTCGTCATTCCACTTGGTCAGGACTGCCCACCTACGGAATCTCTGACAGTATAACTCAGCGTCATCAAGCCCCTGATTTAATGCCAACAAGGCTTTTTCAGCTTGATCAGTGACATTAGGCTCATCGTACAATAACCCCAAAGCCTGAAAAAATGCATCAACATCACTCAAAACAGGACCCCCAGGTGTCAGGGAAAAAGCCCAATCCTGAGGATCGCCGCGCAGGAGAGAGATGACAATTTGAACCTGCTGCGCTGCGTTCCCTGAGGACTTAGATTTTAAGGCAAAAAAACAATTTACAATTATTTTTGAAATTCTGAAACTTAGCTCGATCCCCTAAAAACAAATCTGGCATGGGAATCCTAGGTTCCACAACAGGCAACCTAGCAAGATATGCAGCAATACTCTGAACCTCAGTGGCAAGAGCTGATCCACACGGCCAGACAACTGTGCAAACTCCATTGAGAGAAAAAATCCTCCCCAGCACCCAGAGATACAGAGGGAAAAAAAAAAAAAATGCAACAAACAGAAAAATATCTCTGACAACTCTGACTACCGTTTTTTCTTTCACAAATTTTTTCCCTTCTGTGAGTACCATACAATTTTAAATTTTGGGCCGGTGATACTGTTATGTTTAGGTAGCTGAGGAGTGCAGGCAAAAAAGGCAATACACCAGAGCAGTTGGAATCTATGAGATTGCAGTACCCTGACTAACCACAACAACTAGAGGCAGCCGTGGAGCGTTCCTACGTTGGTCCTAGACGCCTCGTCACAGCCTGATAAACTAACTACACCTAAAGATAGATATAGGAAAGCTATCTGCCCCGGAGCAGAACCCCAAAGATAATAGAAAGCCCCCAAACATGTAATGGCGGTTAGACAAGAAGAAATACTGACACAGACAGAAAATAGTATGAGCAAACGTTGGGGCCCAAACTAACTAAATAGAAAAGGATAGGAAGGGTACTTACTGCAATCCCAGAAAACCCTGAAAAGCACCAACTCTACTAATTTCAAAAACACCTGAGATCACACGACCTCTACCACCTAAATTAGTTCTCTGGTGTAACAAAATCAAAACAGCAGCCACTGAAAAAACTTGGAAAAAGCAAAAGTACAAACATCAGTGGCTGAACTAAACTGAGAGGGCAAAAGCCCCCGGAGGGGACCCTGAAGGCCCCCACAGAAGTGCAGGACAAAATGCAAAAATCAAGCACAAAAAAAAAAAGAAGAAAATGTCTTATCTGTTAGCAGGAGATGCAGACACGACACAGCAGGCTACAAGGGAAACAGGAATCAAGGATGGAGACCAGAACAATTGATCACCGGCAACCCTGATGGGAAGGTGACTCCCTTATATAAGACCAGTCAGTAACACCTGATTCCCAATCCTCACAATCTTCACTGGACAGACCAGTACCACTTGTAACCACCAGAGGTAGCCTCTGCTCAGAACTCATCTCAAGCCCATTCACAACAGGCGCCCACTTGGTGGGTGGCCCAGGGCCAGGGCCCCCCCCCCTAAATCCGGGCCTGCTCCATGGGTGCTTTCCAGAACCAAGCAGCAGTGGATGTTTCTGAGTGAAAATTGCAAACTGCCGTTGTAGTGACCAGTATGCTGCAGTGTCCAGTAAGTTATGCCCAGCTCATGCTTCTGGAGACACCTCTCACCACTACAGAAATGCCAAACATGTGGGTGCTATATGTGGTTTAGGCACTCTGGGGCTCAGAAAGGAGGGGACATTTGGATTTGGGAGCGCAGAATTTGCTGAATCTCTTTTGGGGAGTGTGAAGCCATTTAGCTTTTCCAAAGTCTTTGTGTTACCAGTAAGGTGGAAGCCCCCTATATTTCTGTTAACTGATGACGGACCTGAGTGGGGACTTGCTTTTATTGTGGATTGAGTTGAAGCTTTTATTGGAACATTTTACAAAATGTTAGGGATCACATTTATCTGGCGCTCTACGCTGAGCACTTTGGGGTTTCCATCTAAATCTCTGAGTGACGTGACAGATGAAACCTCCGAGGGATCCATTCACTATAATGAGGCAGCAGATTTATTCTGGACTTCGTCTGGCCTTTGTTCAGAGGTTCTGTCTGAATCACTTATTTCAGAGATTTACATGGAAACCCTGATGCAAATGATTAAAGCAGAACGCAGGATAAATGTGCGCCGAGCCTTACTGCGATTTTTGGGATGTAGAATGAAAAAAATCAACAGCATGTGAAGAATTGGTTTTATTTATTTTTTATGCCATTCCTCGTGCGATATAAGTGATTATGCGACTTTATTCTTCGGGTCAGTGCGATTACAGCCATACCAGATTTATATCGGGTTTTTATGTTTGACAGCTGTCAAACACTAAAAGACGCTTTTTATTGAGAAAACTAGTTTTTGCATCTCCATATTTTGATAGAGCTATAATTTTTTTATATTTTGGCCGACAGAGTCATTTTATGTCACATTTTTTGCGGGGCGAGCTGACGATTTTATTGGTACCATTTTTGGGCACATGACATTTTTTGATCGCTTTCTATTCCATTTTTCGGGGAACAGAATGACCAAAAAACAAAAATTCAGGAATTGTTTTTTTTTTGTTTTTTTTATACCGTTCCGCATGTGGTGAAATTGATAAGGCAGCTTTATTCTTTGGGTCAGTACGATTACAGCAATACCTCATTTATGTCTTTTCTTATGTTTTGGCACTTTTACACAATAAAAACTATTTTATAGAAAAAAATAATTATTTTTGCATCACTTTAGTCTGAGAGCTATAACTTTTTATTTTTCTGCTGATTGAGCTGTATGGTGGCTTGTTTTTTGCGGGACAAGATGACGTTTTCAGTGGTACCATTTTTATTTACATACGTCTTTTTGATCGTGTTTTATTGCACTTTTTGTTCAGCAGAATGATGATAAAGCATTGTTTTTTGCCTAGTTTTTTATTTTTATTTTTTACGGTGTTCACTGAAGAGGTTAACTAGTTGGATATTTTTATAGAGCGGGTCGTTACGGATGTGGCAATACCAAATATGTGTGCTTTTATTGTTTTTTTTATTTACATAAATAAATATATTTATTGCAAAAATATTTATTTATTTTTTCTTTGTTTGGGAATTTAAAAAAAAATATTTTTACACATTATATTTTTTTTTTTAACTTTTTTACATTGTCCCAGAATGGGACTGTTGGCAGCAGATTATTCAGGATACTCTCCAATCGTGTGACAACAGAGCTTCTTTATTCAGGAACAATATATGATAAGCTTAATACACTATGTTCCAAATTATTATGCAAATGATATTTTTATCTGATTTTCCTAAGTGGTCGGTGCAAATGACAGTCATTCTAATAAAAGTCATCACCCGTTAGAGTATACATCGAATTTTATTGAAGAAACCTCCCAATGATAACAGTATAATCTCCAAAATGGAAAAAAACTCAAAATGCACTGTTCCAAATTATTAGGCACAGTAGAATTTCTAAACATTTGATCTGTTTTAAAGAACTGAAAATGCTCATTTGTGGAATTTGCAGCATCAGGAGGTCACATTCACTGAACAAAAAAGCTACTTAACTCCAAAACATCCTAACAGGCCAAGTTACATGTTAACATAGGAACCATTCTTTGATATCACCTTGACAATTCTTTCATCCATTGAACTTGTGAGTTTTTGGAGTTTCTTCTTGTATTTCTTTGCATGAAGCCTCCCAGAGCTGCTGTTTTGATGTGAACTGCCTCCCACCCTCATAGATCTTTTGCTTGATAATACTCCAAAGGTTCTCTATAGGGCTGAGGTCAGGGGAAGATGGTGGCCACACCAAGAGTTTATCTCCTTTTATGCCCATAGCAGCCAATGACTCAGAGGTATTCTTTGCAGCATGAGATGGTGCATTGTCAGGCATGAAGATGATTTTGCTCCTGAAGGCACGTTTCTGCTTTTTATACCATGGAAGAAAGTTGTCAGTCAGAAACTCTACATACTTTGCAGAGGTCATTTTCACACCTTCAGGAACCTTAAAGGGCCCTACCAGCTGTTTCCCTATGATTCCGGCCCAAAACATGACTCCTCCACCTCCTTGATTACGTCGCAGCCTTGTTGGGACATGGTGGCCATCCACCAACCATCCACTACTCCATCCATCTGGTCCATCCAGGGTTGCTCAACACTCATCAGTAAACAAGACTGTTTGAAAATTAGTCTTCATGTATGTCTGGGCCCACTGCAACCGTTTCTGCTTGTGAGCACTGTTTAGGGGTGGCCGAATCGTAGGTTTATGCACCACAGCAAGCCTTTGAAGGATCCCACACCTTGTGGTTCGAGGGACTCCAGAGGCACCAGCAGCTTCAAATATCTGTTTGCTGGTTTGTAATGGCTTTTTAGTAGCTGCTCTCTTAATCCGATGAACTTGCCTGGCAGAAACCTTCCTCATTCTGCCTTTATCAGCACGAACACGTCTGTGCTCAGAATCAGCCACAACTCTCTTAACAGTACGATGATCATGCTTAAGTTTTCGGGAAATATCTAATGTTTTCATCCCTTGACCAAGGCATTGCACTATTTGATGCTTTTCAGTAGCAGAGAGATCCTTTTTCTTTCCCGTGTTACTTGAAAACTCTGGCCTGCTTAATAGTGTGGAACATCCAGTTTTCCTTTTATTGGGCTCACATGGCAAACTAATTATCACAGGTATCTGAGATTGATTTCAGTGATCCAAAGAACCCTGAGACACAATACCATCAATGGGTTTCATTTACAAAAAAAAACAAAAAACGCTATGACACTTAAAACCAATTTGCATAATAATTTGGAACATAGTTTAGATCAGGAATAAATCATTTGTGTGTCTCTATCTGTGCAGAATCTACAGTAGGCTGCTTCTCTCATACACAGACACAAGAAAACAGGAAACATGCTCTCCCTGTATGAGCCTCTGGGAGTTTATTTTTTTTTTACTTTATAAACAGCATACAAATATAGCAACTAAACACTGATAGACAGGAATGGAATTGTTGCATCAAACATATTCCAACACCCCCACTCAACAACTACTTATCCTGTTAGGCCGGCGTCACACTGGCGACATAATCGGACGACTGCAATACGATGAAAAATTGTATTGCAGTCTGCCCTATGTTAATCTATGGAGCAGCTCCCATTATCAGATTTTTTGTGGTCCGTTTTAAACGTCCGTGTACAATCGCAGCATGCTGCGATTGTCACCGATTGTGGGTCGACAATCGCCAATGCAAGTCTATGGGAGCGATGAAAAATCGGATTACAAACGGACCACACTGTGTGACTTGCGATGAAATCGCATCGGTGTCCTTTAGAAAAGCCGGCAATTCACCCCCGGCTATACTGTAAAATCACACTGACAGCTTTAATAAAGAATAGAAAGAATAGATATACACACTTAGAATACATATATATATATATATATATATATATATATACATGTCATTGTGACATATATACACTACCGGTCAAAAGTTTAGGGTCACTTAGAAATTTCCTTATTTTTGAAAGAAAAGCAGTTTTTTTCCAATGAAGCTAACATTAAATGATTCAGAAATACACTCTATACAGTGTTAATGTGGTAAATGACTATTCTAGCGGCAAACGTCTAGTTTGTAATGCAATATCTTCATAGGTGTATAGAGGCCCATTTCCAACAACCATCACTCCAGTGTACTTATGGTATTTTGTGTTCGCTAACTGTGTAAGAAGGCTAATAGATGGTTAAAATACCCTTTAAAACCCTTGTGCAAGTATGTTAGCACAGCTGAAAACCGTTTGGTTGATTAGAGAAGCTATAAACTTGACCTTCCTTTGAGCTTGTTGACAATCTGGAGCATTACATTTGTTGGTTCCATTAAACTCTCAAAATGGCCAAAAAAAAAGAACTTTCTTGTGAAACTCGACAGTCTATTCTTGTTCTTAGAAATGAAGGCTATTCCATGCGAAAAATTACCAAGAAACTGAAGAATTCATACAATGGTGTGTAGTACTCCCTTTAGAGGAGTGCACAAACAAGCTCTAACCAGAGAAGAAAGACAAGTGGGAGGCCCCGCTGCACAACTGAGCAACAAGACAAGTACATTAGAGTCTTTAGTTTGAAAAATTGACGCCTCACAGGTCCTCAACTGGCAGCTTCATTAAACAGTACACATTAAACGCCAGTGTCAACATCTACAGTGAAGAGGCGATTTGGGGATGCTGGCCTTCAGGGCAGATTGGCAAAACAAAAGCCATATTTAAGACTGGCTTAAATGAAAGGAAAAGATTAATATGGGCAAAAGAACACAGACATTGGACAGAGGAATATTGGCTTTTGTTTTGCCAATCTGCCCTGAAGGCCAGCATCCCCAAATCGCCTCTTCACTGTAGATGTTGACACTGGCGTTTAATGTGTACTGTTTAATGAAGCTGCCAGTTGAGGACCTGTGAGGCGTCAATTTTTCAAACTAAAGACTCTAATGTACTTGTCTTGTTGCTCAGTTGTGCAGCGGGGCCTCCACTTGTCTTTCTTCTCTGGTTAGAGCTTGTTTGTGCACTCCTCTAAAGGGAGTACTACACACCATTGTATGAATTCTTCAGTTTCTTGGTAATTTTTCGCATGGAATAGCCTTCATTTCTAAGAACAAGAATAGACTGTCGAGTTTCACAAGAAAGTTCTTTTTTTTTGGCCATTTTGAGAGTTTAATGGAACCAACAAATGTAATGCTCCAGATTCTCAACAAGCTCAAAGGAAGGTCAGGTTTATAGCTTCTCTAATCAACCAAACGGTTTTCAGCTGTGCTAAGGGTTTTAAAGGGTATTTTAACCATCTATTAGCCTTCTTACACAGTTAGCGAACACAAAATACCATAAGTACACTGGAGTGATGGTTGTTGGAAATGGGCCTCTATACACCTATGAAGATATTGCATTACAAACTAGACGTTTGCCGCTAGAATAGTCATTTACCACATTAACACTGTATAGAGTGTATTTCTGAATCATTTAATGTTAGCTTCATTGGAAAAAAACTGCTTTTCTTTCAAAAATAAGGAAATTTCTAAGTGACCCTAAACTTTTGACCGGTAGTGTATATGTATATATAGATATATGTAATTGTGACATGTATATATATATATATATATATATTTATATTTCCTAGACTTCTACATACTGTAATAGCCGCAAATTCAATTGCCGGCTTCTGTGAAATCACAGAAGCCGACATGAAATGATACATTGTTTCCACACAGTTAACCATGTCATTTCCTGTATTGTGATATTTGTTTAGAACTTACAATTACATGAGTGTATTTGTGCAAAATTTCAGACATGTAGGGGTTAATTAAAGGTGTAATTTCGTTGAAAAAAAATGCGTGGGCTCCCGCTGTATTTTCTCCACCAGACAGACAAAGCAAAGCGAGTGGGGGCAGATAATAACAGCCTAGGGAGGGTACATTTTTTGTGCCCCCCCCTGGCTACTAACATCTGCCCCCAGACACCCCAGAAAGGGAAAATCTATAATTAGATTCGCCCTTTCTGGCACTTTGCCCGTCTATTCCCATTGCCCTGTAGCGGTGGCGAATGGGTTAATAATCTCACCTTACTGTCACCTTAGTATTGAAAGGTGACCTTAAGGCAGGTTAATAATTGAGAGCTATCAATTAGACAACTATCAATTATTAATCCTATTGTATGATAGAAAAATCAACACACACAGTTTAATAAAAAATAAGTTTAATTAAATAATCACACAGTTTTTGACCATATTTTATTTTCCTGCTAAAACCATTTCCTGTAATAAAAATAAAATAAAAAAGCAAAATTATACTTACCAATCCGATGTACAGTCAGGTCCCACGGTGTAATCCATCAGAAAGGGTTAACAGGTTACAGTTAGCAGGGAGATAATTCTGTCTCCTAGCTGTAACCCCCTGAATGAATAAGTTCCTCTACCACAGAAAGTAGAGGAAGTGATTCATGAATGGAGCTTAATTGATTTATTGGCAATTTAACTTTAGTGACCTGACCTAAAGGGAAAGTGGACACAATCAATTAAGCTTCATTCATGAAACACATCCTCTCCTGTCGCCAGGAGAGGAACTTATTCATTCAGGAGCTTTGAGCTGAGCATGCAGGATTACTTGCACTGCTTGGCTCAAAGCTAGTTAACCCTTTGTGAAGGATTACAGCGTGGGACGTGACAGATCAGTGGAATAGGTAAGAATAATGTTTTTTTATTTTTTTATCTTTATTTTAGGAGATCAATGGCTTCGCACGGATTAAGTGTAAAATAAAATATGGTCAAAAAAATGTGTTTTTATTTCATTAAAATTATTTTTTATTAATGTGTCTGTGTTTTTTAATTTACTTCAATAGGATTAATAATTGATAGTTGTCTAATTGACAGCTCTCAATTATTAACCTGCCTTAAGGTCACCTTTCAATACTAAGGTGACAGTAAGGTGAGATTATTAACCCATTCGCCACCGCTACAGGGCAATGGGAATAGACGGGCAAAGTGCCAGAAAGGGCGAATCTAATTATAGATTTGCCCTTTCTGGGGTGTCTGGGGGCAGATGTTAGTAGCCAGGGGGGCACAAAAAAAAAGTACCCTCCCTAGGCAATTATTATCTTCCCCCACTCGCTTGCTTTGTCTGTCTGGTGGAGAAAATACAGCGGGAGCCCACGCATTTTTTTTGTCAACGAATTTACACCTTTAATTAACCCCTACATGTCTGAAATTTAGCACAAATACACTCATGTAATTGTAAGTTCTAAACAAATATCAAAATACAGGAAATGACATGGTTAACTGTGTGGAAACAATGTATCATTTCATGTCGGCTTCTGTGATTTCACAGAAGCCGGCAATTGAATTAGCGGCTATAACAGTATGTAGAAGTCTAGGAACTATAAATATATATATATATATATATATATATATACATGTCACAATGACATGTATATATATATATATATATATATATATATGTGTTCTATGTGTATATATCTATTCTTTTTTTTGTGATTTAAATACTATTCTTTTGGATCCATTATATGTCAGTTTTGCAAGCCTGCGAGAAATTCTCGCAAGTCGGATAAAAATCGGATGTTACAAGGTACACACACATGCGACTAAATCGTATCTTTGAAGGAAAATCGGATGCCAGAAGGATGTGTGATGTTTGCATTTTGATCCGACAATCGACCGTCTAAAACGGACCGATTTTTTGTCGTTGTGTGTGACGCCGGCCTTAGTCCCATTGCGGTTGTGAAATCCACACACTTGCCTCTTGATAATGACTTTGTCATACCATCGGCTATCTTCTTGTCAGACTCGCAATAAACAAACTCGAGTACACCACGTTCCACTAAAGGTACTGTCACACTAAGCGAGATCGCTAGCGATATCGCTTTAGCGACACCGATTTTATGACGCAGCAGTGACATCGTTAGCGATGTCGCTGTGTGTGACATGTAGCAGCGATGTGGCCCCTACTGCGATGTCGCTGATCGTGCACGAACGTTCTGGACCGTTTTTTGATCGTTGGCGTCCTGCTGGTGAGCCTGAATCTCTGAGTTTGACACCCTTTATGAACGACGAGCGACCTCGTTGGTGACTCATGTCAGCGGCGCAGGCGGGACTAGGTTTTAACGCCCCTCAGCTCTGATTGGTGGCCACAACATCTAGTCCTTTGTGCGTTGTTGCGAGGATACTATCGTGTGTGGGATTTTGCAAACCTGTCAGAGTCGCTACAGCGCTTCATCTTTGCCATTTATACAAGACGTTTTTGGGATCCTGAAAAAATGAATCCGGGGCAAATGCAATAGCGGCACAGACTGGATCGCAGTAGCTGCAAAGCAGAAGGCTAGCAGGACGCAGTATGGAACGATGCTGGAAATTCATATGAACCACTTGCGTCGTCTTTTATGACGCGGACGTCCAATCACTAAGCGAGAGCTGTGACTTTTGACATACAGTGACCACCAATCTGTGCTGAGGGGCGTGGAAAAGGTTTGCGCTCAGTCTTTAACAATACATGCTGTGTGACAGGTCCCAAACGACCGCCAAGGTCGTTATACAGATCGCTGATCGCTGATGTGTCGTTTATGAGATCTTCCTGTTTGGAGGCTACTAGCGACCATATAGCGATCACACCAACGATCTCGCCAGGTCATGTCGTTGTCGTGATCGCTGGTGCGATCGCTTAGTGTGACAGTACCTTAAGTCACGTAAGTGGTGATGTTTTACATCAATGTGCTTAGTCTTGCACTAATCTTCTCTCTGCTGGCAAGATTAATGCATCCTTGGTTGTCCTCATAGATACAGATTTTAGTACCTGCATTTTACACAAATTTGTTTGTTACGTAATGTGGTTAGTCATGTGCAAGATCTGTGTCTAGGAATTACTCTATCTAATGCTGTTTGTAATGTTGTAATGTTTGGAATGCTGTTTGTAATGTGCTGTAATATAATTTCCCTCGGGATCAATAAAGTGTATCGTATCGTATAATTGTTGGTTGAGCTAGTGGCTTGCCGAAATATTCCAAAAGTTGTTTCAACCAAATTACTTCTTGACTTGCATAAGCAGCAGACATATATTCTGCTTCTCTAGAAGATTAATGTGACTGACACTTGTTTTCTGCTGGACCAAGAAATTGAATTTTCTCCTAACTTGAACAAGTAACCACTTGTTGATTTCGATCAATTGAATTTCCAGCCCAATCTGCATCCACATAACCTGAGAGTGAGATCTCCAGATGCAGAGATCTTAAGATTTAGCCTTTGAGTTTCTTTAAAATATTGAAGAATTCTCTTAATTGCATTCCAGTCTCTTTGGCGTGGCTTGCTTACACGTCGGCAGAGAATTCGACTGTGGCTGTGATATCCGGACGAGTTGTGGTTGCTATGTACAGAAGCGCCCGCACTGCTTGTCTGTAACTCTCATTGCTGGGAAGCAGATCTTCTTTTCCTTCCAACTTTAAGTAGGACGGGTCCATTGGTATTGACATACCTTTGGCTTCTGACATTCCAAACTGGTTTAGGAAGTGTTCTGACCATATAGAAAGGCGTCTAGCTGGGATACCTTTGTTTGGCCTTTCTGACACTTAATCTGGGGATACCCTGGTATCTAGTACTGCGGTACCATTAACTGAGGTGAATCTTACTCAGGTATATGTAGTGACCCACACCACAATTGTGGGTTACCAGGGATATGGGGTACTCGGAGCCGAGCCTGTAGATTTCTATAGGAATGTCACTGGTAGCGTGGCTCGTTCCGTGTCCCTGGCGGTCAGGCGTTAAAGGGGAATATTTACAGGGGATTTGATATATAACGGTTCGTGACGCCACCTGTAGTTTTCTAGTCACTAAGACCAGCGCTGCTGTAGATCTCTGAGGGGATGTTGTGGCAGCTAGATGACGGGTCCCCCACAGGTGGGACTGGTCCCTCAAAGTCTATGGTTTTAATGATGTAGGGTGCAGATAAAAATCAGTCTCACACCATCCAGCGTCTTTCCATACCTTTTACTTGTCAGATGTTTAGGCAGGTCCCAGGGAGGCTGGTCGGGATGGAGATGCACGTCCAGGTAACAGCAGAGCAGGTTTGGGGCCTCCTTTACTTCCAATATCATGAGTCCAACTAGCATAGAGCTAAGTTCACTCCGACTTCTTCAGCTTACTCCTTTAGCTGTACTGCCCGGTCAGTTTTGTGGTGGAGCCTTCTATGTGGTGGGAACAGAGTCCTTCTATGCTAGGCTAGCTAAAAGTCCTTGTTCCTCCTGACCCCGATTACGTACCGACACTTCAAGGGCTGCTTTCTGCGACCTAAGGTCCAGTAAGACTCTGGTTGTCCGTTACTATGAGTGAATCATAGCAACTCCTCGGTCCCCAGTGACCGGATAATTAGTGCAGGCAATTCACTACCTAAGGCACTGCTCCGTCCTCTCCACTGTGCCTTTCGCCCTGATTTTCACTCTCCACACAGGCACTGCACACTTTCTAAGGTAGTACAAGTCAATCCTTTCTCAAAGCTGTCTCTGTCTTCAGGTTAAGGAACAGCTCTGACCAGGCTAAGATGAACTGGCTCACCCTTACTAGCCTCCACTTTATGAATGCTGACAGGAACCAACTGAGTGACTGTCTTTCACTTCACTTCCTGGAAGACTCCTCACTACTTCACGAGTCCAGACTAGACTGACTGACTCTGCTGCATGTCACAAGCTTATGTACCTGAGGGTGTGTTAAAGTGTGAATGGTGATGTGAGCTTTAACTGTTACCTTTCTGTGCAGACTCAGGATAATGTGTGCCTTACATTACCAGGGCTACACATCCCCCTTGGTAAAACACAGCACTCCCGGGCTGTAAAATATAAGAAGACATTTTGTTTTGTATTAACAATTAACAGGAAACTCATCCCATCCGGGAGGTACGAAATCTTAAACGTTGCAATATGTACAGTAAGAAAATACAAAAGTATCAGAACATCAAGACACTCAATAAATACACATAGTATTCTTGTGAAGGACCGCACCAAACCTTCAACGTGGGTCCTGGGTGGGCTGCAGGACTTCTGACTGCAGACCTCGCTCAGTGCCACACCACACGGGTTTTATGTTCAGAGGTAAGTCAAGGCTTCGTGTGAAACCAAGACAAGGCACAAGTGCAACTATGTACAGGATACAGTTTTTGGGCTGGCTCAGTCCTCAGCCACGCAGTCCATTATAAGAATTCTCAAGTAATTCACATTATATCACAATACTTTAAATTCCTTCAAAAGCAATAAACTTCTTTATACAACTTTATACAATGGTCATAATAATAAACCTTTTGGAGTCATAATAAACTACTGTTGATAACGAATAGGTGCTTCCCTTTGTTGTTCGTTCGATCTGTGGAGTAGCTCGTATTTGGTTTGTTATTGTTCTGGTAAGAAAAACTAAAAAAACGCCTCAATCTTTCTTGGTCTGGCAAGGTACTGAGGGTTGGGCGGTGTGAGTCGCTTACCAGGGGTCCCTAGCAGGGGCGTGTTCTGGGATTCTACTTCTTGAGATTCTGCGGTGGGGTTCTGCGGAATAGGTACTCTAGAATGGTCTTTGCACAATGGGTACGATGGGGTGGGTTTCCTTTTGTGGTTGAAAAACTGCAAACAGGAATGATTACCGCATTCCCGTTGGGCCAATTCGAGGTAAGTCTCCCAGATCCGTGTGTATACCTCCTCTTCACTTTCTTCTCGATTGACGCGGGTTTTTTCCGAAGCTTTATTCTGGACACAATTTTAAATGGTCTCTAGACACGGTGGCGGTGTTCTTCCTCCATCCTTCTGTGTAAGACTTTTCTGTTATTTTGGAATCTTGTGAAATGGTTTCTTGGTTCCCACGGTTGTCCCTTGTGCATCTTCTTTTCCTTTTTAACACCATTTCTCCAGGATCAAAGGCTTAGCGGGGCATTTTGTTGTAAATTTTCTCCTGCTTTCCGGAGCTTTTTAAACTTTCTTCACGCAGGCTTGCACTCTTCGTATTGCTCTTGCGTTTGTACCCAATTCCAAACGGTGTCATCTGCCTCTGGTTCCCCCCCAAGTTCCAAGTCCATGGCAGCTTCCAGGCCTTGTCTCTAAGGTAAGTGGTGTGCATTTGGGTTTTAGAACTCCTGGATGTGGTTGTACAAATAACCAGGTCAGGTAACAATTCTGGCCACGATTTTTTTTCCCGGATGGATTTTAGCAAGTCAACGACAATGTGGTTCTTTTTCTCGCAAAGGCCGTTGGTTTGGGGGGGGTTTTATGGCGTCGTTTTAATTTTTTTTTTCCCTTACAAGTGACAAAATTCCTAAACGATCCGCTTCAAAAGCAGGGCCTGATCAGTCGTACCTGCTCGGATACCCTGCGGTTGCAGAAGCTTGTTGGAAGGCCTTGCTGCCGTCATGCTGTCTGATCCTTGCGGGGATGACACCAAAATCTCGAATAATGACCACATGGTCAGGGCTGGGATATCCAGACCTGCGGGCGACAATTTGGTGGTCCAAGGCCACGATTCCAAGGGGACGAGTCGCCGGGGTAGGTGAGGGGGGCCTTCTGCTACCGTTGTCCTTTGTCTGAGACCACGGGTCCACTTTCCGCACCCACCCTATGGAGCTGCGGCATCCTACCGAGAACCGGCACCTCAAAGGGTCTCCAGCTTTCTCCTCCAAATGTCCTGCTTGCGTGGTACGCTTCCAAAACCATTTGAACGTTGCCTTGGGGCCACTACTGCCATACCATCTCATGGTCTGGGGTTGAGTTCTCTGCACAACTTCTCAGGTATAGGAACAACCGGCTTCTTCTCTTCCCAGGAGCTTTGCTGACATAGGTGATCTTTTTCCAAGGGGAACCTTCCTGTCTTAACAACTCCTTGTCGGTGACCATGGATGCTGTCTGGTCTCCTTCCAGCTGTGATGGGGTAAGGGATTTAATGTTGCGCCTATGCTTTCTGTAGACACGCTGTTCATGGATTATCCCTTTCGATGGAACGCAGGTAGCTCAATTTCTTCCGGTCGTCCGATTCTTTCTTTTCCCTGTCGTTATGCGGCTTCGGGACAATGGTGGCGTTAGCATTCTTACGGCCGCCGGTATTGAGGTTAAACTGGTAATTGACAACCGAGCCATCCAACCTGCTTCATGGCCAAACTTGGCTGTTTCCAGGTGCGTTTAAGGGTTGTTGTCTGTGTATGCCGTGAAATTGTTGGGGAAGGTTGTGCTTAAAATCTTTCGTAATGGCCAGACCAGCGCCAGAAACTCCAGCTTGAAGTGCTGTAATTTTCCGGACCTCTCAGTTGGGCCTGAGTTTTTGTGGCAATAAGCGATGATTTTTTTGGCCATTTGCTTCTGACTGAGAACTCTCCCAAACCTTCATTCTGGCACGGGGTGTCAGGGAACGGTGGCTGTTAATCAGGATAGGTCAAGTTTTTCACCTGTAAGGTCTCTTTTATTTTTGGAATGCTTCAGCTGTTTTTTACCCCAATTAAAGGGAGGGCTTCGGCTCTTTAGGGATTGTCCTACTAGGAGGTCCTGTAGAGGGCAGCCTTCTTGTGTAATCTTTTCCGAACCCCTGTGTAACCGTTAGTCCAGGAACGTCGCATTCCTTGAGGTTCTTGCCGGCCATTTCTGGTGGCGGTGACTTTCTCTGGGTCCGGCGTACTCCCTCTGAACGACGATGTGCCCCAAGTATTGTCCTTCTGTTTGGTGTGGCATTTTGAGGGTTTCAACTTTCCCGTACCTGGCGGGACTGAATATTCTGAGGGCTTCAGGTGATCCTCAATGTCTTGGGGAAAACCGATGACGTCGTCTAGGTATTGCGCACGGTTTCAAAAAATTTAGATGACCCAGGCAGTTCCCATCACTCTCTGAAATGTTCCCGGGGCCTCGAGCCCAAAGGCATTTGTCTAATCACAGAGCCCCATTGGGGTGGGGGAAAGCCGTTTCCCCACAATCCTCCTCAGCCCAGCCATGCCGTCCCCACTTGTCAGATCAAGGGTTAGAAAGTGTTAGCCGTTTTCAGAGCAGCTAAGGACTTCAATTGTGTAATGGGTAAGCTCTTTATGTGTTTGCGATTCCTTGCCTGTAATCCACAAATTCTATCTACCATCTTTCTTTTTAACCAGAACTAGGGTGCTGCCCGGGGCTACAAACATCCCTTTCACCCCGGTTTTTCATATCATTAACTTTTCCTTAGCTTTTGATAATGGGTGGGGTATAGGCCTGTCCGCTTTGATGGGGGATGACCACCTGTAGGGATATGTGCTGTTCCTTAAGGGCCCCCAAAAGTCGAGGGGTGTTTACTAAAACTTGTGCGACTTTGTACCACCCGCAAACCCCTTGTTTTGGTGGGGGGAGTGGTGTCTGTCCCGACATGGAGTTGCTGACAAAAATTCCGCCACTGATTTGTGGGTCATTTCCTCCGCTAGTTGGCGGGAGTCTAAGGATCAGCGGGAGAATGGAGTTATTACGACGGATTTTATTTAGCAAGTTGCATAACGGGTAAATTTACTTCTCATCTCCCCAGTTGAGAAGCCGTACCGGTATCTCCATTTTCCTTCCATACCCTCTCGCTGTCATGAGTGTGGGTCATGTTCTGGAGCAATGGGGTTCTAACGCTTGGTAGTTTTGTCCTTCAGACCTAGGCTGCCCTACACATATTATCTTTCACTCATGGGGTATCACAATAGGATTGAGTCGGTGACCGTACATTACCAATTTCACCGTCTGTATTCGCTTGCTGCCTGACACATCAGGCCGGTTTTCTGGTCACTCCTTCTGCCTGGTCGGGCGATTCAGCGAGCTGTTGGAGTAGAAAAACAATTCTCCCAGACAGTTACTGATAAGGTTATTACCCAAAAATTATATTTAAACCTTCTCTTCTTTACGTCTTTATACTAGAAGCCCTGGTCTTTCAACTCCTCTTGCCCACTTTCACATCCACACTTTTGGTCCCGAGTACTTCCACGGGAGACCATTAAAGCATACCGGTAAAGTAGGGCTCGGGGTTGAAGACTACCATAGACCAGAATTTCGTATATGGGCATCGGTATTGGCACGAGACCAGTATTGCAACGCCGGAACTGCAATCCACAGAAGATGGACAGGTAGGGTCGTCCACCCACGAACCTGCGGTTCCAATCTAGGGGCCTGACGGTCTCACCTGGGTGTTGGCCCTGGGGACCCAGGTTCTGCCCGTTTTAAAGGACCTGTGGACATAGCCTTTCGGTTGCAGCGGGAAAGATGATCTCCCGGGAGGAGGGTGCTGGTCGGGGTTCCCTGGGGGTGGCGTTGTCCTCTTCGGTGGGGCGGTCCTCCTTCTCCTCGGTTATCCATGGGACATTCCTCCGGGCAGTCGGCTTTAAATCTTTCCTTCTTCCTTTTCCGCAGCTGCCAGGCATTATCCAGCAGCCGTTTTTTTAGTCAAGGCGCACTTCGAGCGCAGACAGCCAATTCACTGGGGGTCACCTGCGTTGTGGCTTCGCCGCTAGCGGGGAAAAAGGTGGGACTGCCGGTTCAGAGTGATTCACCCTGGTGATGTTGGGTTGCCATTCAGGTTTGCCCAGGGGTCGCGTCTTTTATTGCCATTTTTAGGCATCAAAGGTGGCATTGGTGATCTAAAGACCCCAATTTACAGTTCTCGTTCCGTTGGGACCTCAGTCTTGAAAAATTGTTCTTTCGCATCTTATTTTCTCAATGACACTTTGGATTAACCTGCTTGGGGCTCTCGGGGCCCCTTGAGTCGGAGGTGTCCCTTATGCTGTCGTTGGTTGCTGTGAACAGTTGTAGAATGCCATCCGGAGTCTGTTTCGGTGCGTTCTTCAAAAAGGCCTGTAATTAAGGGATGCAGCACAACTCCTGGTCGTGGTAGCCCAAGTCTCCTTCTCTTCGCAGCGCCAGTTAGCTGCCTATTAATACTGCAGCTTTTTGCCTTCAGAAAATGGGTACATTTCCAGGACATGCATATCTTCGTTTGAATCTGTTTTAAAATGCCTGGCCCCCGCTGTACTGGGGGAAGCCATTTCGCCCCAGGCATATATGGGGCGTTAGTGGCTTGAGCGGGTACGGGCCGGGTGCTGGGCCTGCGCCCCCATCCGGCGCTAAAGCCACGCGGTGCGGGGTCGGGGCCTCGGCTGGGGCCGCACTGTGGCCGGTTGTTGCGACAATTAGGGCCCCCTTGGTTAAAGGGGCCCCGTTTTTCCCGAAGCTGCCCGCTCCCAAAGCCGGATGGGACAGGACCTTCGTCGCAGGCGCCTTGGTAAGGTTACTCCTGTCGCGGACCGCCGCTGGTCAGGCGGGGGCGTGTCCGAGATGCGCGCTTTTCAGGTACGCCCACCCTTCCCAGCGCCTCAGGGCGCGGTTTGGCGGAAATATGGCGGTATTTTGCCAAAGCACAGACAGTCTTTTTCACCAAAACACTCCACAGGCACAAGGGTCGCAATGCTGCAAGTTTCGGATCCTGTTCGTGACGCCAAGTTTTTTTGTGACCCGCACCCAATTTGGGGTTACCGGGATTGGGGTACTCGGAGCCGAGCCTGTGGATTTTTAGGGAATTCATGGTAGCGTGGCTCTTCCGTGCCCTGGCGGTCGGCGTTTTTAAAGGGGAATTTTTACAGGGGATTTGATATATAAGGTTCGTGACGCCACCTGTAGTTTTAGTCACAAGACCAGCGTGCTGAGACTTGAGGGGATGTTGTGGCAGTAGATGACGGGTCCCCCCAGGTGGGACTGGGCCCTCAAGTCTATGGTATAATGATGAGGGTGAGATAAATAAACGTCTCACACCATCCGCGTTTTCCTACCTTTTACTGGCGGGGGGGAGGGCTTAAGCTCATGTGGGCAAGTGTGGTTTAGGAGGTCCTGAGGAGAATCCTCAATGCTCTATAACGCGCTCTGAAGCCAAAAACTCTTTTTTAACAGCACTCAAAAACCCGCCTTGCTTAGGCATACAAATAATCCCACTATTTCTGAAATTTCCACTTTTGGGCCTGTGGAACTTGCGGCTAGCAAGGCCCAGTTGCGGTCCAAAACCCCATAGGCCTCACGTAAGCCAAGGAAATCCAGACGTTAATCCAGGCTCCCCGGTTGACAAATAACACCCGGATTGGGAAGTGCCCAGAAAGGGTCCACCCCTACCCGAACCCTTCCATAAAGCAGGGCCGGAAAAAAAACCCCGGGCGCCAGCCGCCCGGCATCACCCGCAGGCCTTTCCTCCAAGTGCAGGCTCCCGGTCTGCTGCCTCCGCTGTTCGGTGTTGGCGGTGCCTGTTCGCTCCGGTGCTTTGCTTTGGGGCCGGGCTGCCCCGGGGCTGAGGATCTCTCTCTTTCCGGGCCAGTGAGGTTGGTGGGTATCCGTGGTCTGCTTTCGGGCGCGACGGCTCCCTGCAAGGCCCCAGGAGCTGCGCCGCAATCCCAGGCCGGTCC
>JARQOD010000001.1:502381098-502432458 GCA_033576555.1 Oophaga sylvatica
GGGGTAAGTGGGACACGACTCTTCTCCGCCTACCATTTCTATTCTCATATTGTTGAGTAAAAATATTAAAAATATCAAAATATTTTATTGAAAATATGTCCACATAGAATTCCTATGCCTATTATTAGTATTCCTACTACTCCTATGCCTACTATTAGCATACCTACTACTCCTATGCCTACTATTAGTATAAAAACTTAATGCCAGCTCAACCAGTTGCTCTATGCTCTTCCACCTGGAACTCAGAAACACCGGCCTCGCCCTGGCCTCACATCAAGGATAATAGAAAAAATTGGAGTCCGGCTCAACAGGACTGGATTTTCCATTTGTTTTTATTTTTCAAAAGAAATTATAGTTCATTATAGTGCATACCATATCATGTCAACCATGAAAATTTTCTTTTGTATGTACTATAATTTCTTTTGAAAAATAAAAACAAAAGGAAAATCCAGTCCTGTTGAGCCAGACTCCAATTTTTTCTATTATCCTACTATTAGTATACCTACTACTCTTATGCGTACTATTATTATACCTACTACTGCTGGGCCTACTATTACTTTACCTACTGTACTACTCCTATGCCTATTAGTATAACTACTACTCCTATGCCTACTATTAGTATACCTACTACTACTATGCCTACTATTAGTGTACTTACTACTCCTATGCCTGCTAATAGTATACCTACTACTCTTATGCCTACTATTAGTATATATACTACTCTTATTCCTACTATTAGTATACATACTACTCTGATGCCTACTATTAGTATACCTATTACTCCTATACCTACTACTAGTATATCTACTACTACTATGCCTACTTTTAGTATACCTACTATTCTACTACTCCTATACCTACTATTAGTATACCTACTACTCCTATGCCTACTATTAGTACATCTACTACTCCTATGCCTACTATTTGTATACCTACTACTCCTATGACTACCAGTAGTATACCTACTACTCCTATGCCTACTATTAGTATACCTTCTACTCGTATGCCTACTAATAGAATACCTACTACACCTATGCCTAGTATTAGTATACCTACTACTCCTATACCTACTACTCCTATGCCTACTATTAATATACCTACTAGTACTACTCCTATGACTACTATTAGTATACCTACTACTACTATGCCTACTATTAGTATACTTACTACTCCTATGCCTACTAATAGTATACCTACTACTCTTATGCCTACTATTAGTATATATACTACTCTTATTCCTACTATTAGTATACATACTACTCTGATGCCTACTATTAGTATACCTATTACTCCTATACCTACTACTAGTATATCTACTACTCCTATGCCTACTTTTAGTATACCTACTATTCTACTACTCCTATACCTACTATTAGTATACCTACTACTCCTATGCCTACTATTAGTACATCTACTACTCCTATGCCTACTATTTGTATACCTACTACTCCTATGACTACCAGTAGTATACCTACTACTCCTATGCCTACTATTAGTATACCTTCTACTCGTATGCCTACTAATAGAATACCTACTACACCTATGCCTACTATTAGTATACCTACTACTCCTATACCTACTACTCCTATGCCTACTATTAATATACCTACTAGTACTACTCCTATGACTACTAATAGTATACCTTTTACTACTATGCTTACTAATAGTATACCTTCTATTCCTATGCTACTATCAGTATACCTACTACTCCTATGCCTACTATTAGTATACCTACTCATCCTATGCCTACTATTAGTATACCTACTACTCCTATGGCTACTACTACTATACCTACGCTAAACTAACGGGCACAATTATATTTACTTTTATGGCTTAGGATGTGCCAGTGAGGTGGCCAAATGTGAACCTCACACTGTCATAGCTACATGCAGGGGACTTCCTCGTCCTATGAGTTAGGACTCTAGAGAAATGTCACATGACCACTTCAAGTCCCTCCGATTGACACAATCTGACAGTGGTGAGGGAGGGAAGGTGTTTTCTTTTTTTATGTTTTGTTTTTTTTATAAAAATGTTACAAAAATTTACCATATAGCATAGTGTCATGAGTGTCCATATTATGCTCTATGGTTAACAGCACCATCCTTGTTCTCTTTAAAATATAGGGTCAAGTGCGTATATACCATTGTGGAAAATCATACAGTTACTATTGGCACCATGTTCAGAGCAAATCTTATAAAATGCTGATGTTTTTGTTTTTTATTTAATCATGACAGGTATGTCCTCAAAACAATGTAGCTATCCACAAAGTTGCCCCCAAAGTAGACCACCAGTCCCTGAACCAGTATCAGAACAAACACATGATACCACCCACACATTCTACTCCACAGTCCAGAAACCTGAGGTATGTGGGTATGTTAATTCATACGGTCTACTATTAACTCTCATGGATCCTTGGCTTTTCCAAAATATGGTATTATAGAAATTGATGATGGAAAAAGATTTGGGATTAATATTCAAACTATATGGCACCATGGCGAGGGTAATGCAAACTTTTTCGAGCAGCTCTTGAATGCTGGCATACTATGTAAGTCTTGTGATTACTAGACCCCCATGATATCATGACATCACATGAGGCCTACTTAACTGCCCCCATCCTTGGAACCTCTTGTGATTACTAGGCCCCCTTTACATCACATGATGACTTCTCGATTCTTGGCAATTTAGTGGCCTCTTGTGATTACTAAGCCTCTGCAATGACATGACATAACATGAGGCCTTCTTGAATTCCAGCATCCTGACTACTCTTGTGATTACTAGGCAACTGCGACTTCATGACATTGTATGAGGTCTAGTCGTTAGGATCTCAGACGACGTTATGATGTCATGGGCGAGAGACCTAGTAATCAGAAGAGGCGCTAAGGATGCTGACATTCAAGTGCTGGGAATAAAGGCTCGAATGCTGGCATCATAGGCATTTCTTGCAATTTATGGCCACTGTAACATCATGAGGTGGCGGGGGGCAGGTAATCATAACAGAGAATTAGGATGCCGGCATTTAAGTAGGCCTTATGAGACATCATGGCGTTATAAGGACCTAATAGTCACAAGAGAAGTCTATTATGCCAGCATTCAGGTGCCAACCATAAACTTTGAATGCCTCCATCCTGGGAACCTCTTGTGATTACTAGGCCACTTTGACATCATGATATCATATGAGGATTACTCGAAATCTGGCATCCTCGTCACGTCTTGTGATTACTAGGCCTCCGCAACGTCATGACATCACAAGGCCAACTCGAATGCCACCATCCTGTGTGCCTCTTGTGATTACTAGGCCACCACAACTACATGACATTGCATGAGGTCTAGTTAGGATCTCATGTGATGTTATGATGTCACAGACGTGGTCCCAATAATCAGTAGAGATGCCTAGAATACCCCCATTTGAGTGCTGACCAAGGAGGTCCTAATGCTGGCATCCTCCGCACTTCTAGTGAACTTTAGCCACAGCAACATCATGGTGTTCTTGGGATCTTTTACCAAAAAAAGGGACCTAGGATTCCACCTTGAGACGTCATGGCAATATACACTCCCTGACAGAAGTTATGTCGCTTATCCATGTTATGTAAATAAAAGCTTATAACCGGACATTAAATTCATCCATTGGTTTTATAAATTATTCTTTTGAAAGCTGAAACCCTCCAAAATTTAGTTTAGGTTAAGAAAATAAATTGGCATCAATGCTGAAATATTGATCATTTAATGAACACAGAATGGTCAGATTTTGGCAAGACAAAAGTTTTGTCGCCCACAGAAAGTAATGTGATATTCATACAAATAATTATCTTAAAATACAAATATATGTTGCATGACATTGGTGAATGAAGTTGTGGTGCTATTAGAGTCATATTTAATATTTTGTGTGACTTCCATGAGCTTGAAGGACTGCATCCATGCGGTTCAACAATGATTCATACAATTTATTAATGAAGTCATCAGGAATAGCAAAGAATGCAGTCTTACATGCCTCCCAGAGTTCATCTAGATTCTTTGGTTTTGTCTTCCAAGCTTCTTCTTTCATCCTACCCCAAACATGCTCAATGATGTTCATGTCTGGTGACTGGGCTGGCCAGTCCTTGAACACCTTGGTCTTTTTTGCCTGGAAAAACATTGTTGTAGAGATGGATGTATGAGATGGAGCACCATCTTGCTGCAGAATTTGACCCATTTTATGATTTGGAATGTAAGAGGTAGCTAATACTTCTTGATATTTTAGGCTATTGATATTGCCTTCCACCTTGCAAATGTTTCCCACACCCCCATACTGAATGTAACCCCAGACCATGATCTTTCCACCACCAAATGTAACTGTTTTCTGGGTGTATTTTGGATCCATACGGGCTCCAGTAGGTCTCCTGCAGTATTTGCTGCGGCTGTGGTGTAATTCTACTGAAGATTCATCAGAGAAATCCACTTTTCCAGCGTCCATCTGTTTAGCAGGCTGTGGAACTTTGCAAATGCCACACGGTTTTTTATTTGCCTTTTGTTTAATGCTGGCTTCTTGGCACTGATTCGACAATGGAGGCCATTTCGAGACAGAATCCTACAAACTGTTCTAGTTGACACAGGGACTTGAGGTGACCAGGCCTGTTGGAGCTCTGCTGCAGTGGAAGAGGGGCTTGCTTTGGATTTTCTAACTAACAAACGTTTCTCCTGAGCACTTGTCTTGCACGGTCTGCCGGACCTGGGCTTGTTAAACCTATCTCCAGTCTCTTCAAATCTTTTTTTAATTCTTTGTACTTGACGCTGAGACACATTAAAGGTGCCAGCCACCTCTGCAGTGGATTTGGTCTTCAACCTCTTGATATTCAAGGCTTTGGTCGCAGGGTGGATGTTTGGCATGTTGTCAGAGCTCAAGTTGCAGTTTAAGTGAAGGTCTAGGGTGCTGGGTTTCTTTTTATACGCACTCACTAATTAACCGATCATTTACTGAGCACTGGTGAAGATGTAAACTAGGATTGGGTGCATTATATGACCAGGCGACAAAATCTGACCATTCTGTGTTCATTAAATGATCAATATTTCAACATTGATGCCAATTTATTTTCTTAACCTAAACCAAATTTGGGAGGGTTTCAGCTTTCAAAAGAGTAATTTATAAAACCAATGGATGAATTTACCGTCAAGTTGTAAGCTTTGATTTACATAACATGGATAAGCGACATAACTTCTGTCAGGGAGTGCAAGGGTCTAGTAATCACAACATATGTCCATTATGCCAGCATGCAAGTGCTAACCAAGGAACTTCAAATGCTGACATCTGGGCGCCTTTTGTAATTATTAAGCAAACTTGATGTCATGACATGACATGAGGTTTACTCAAATGCCGGCATCTTGAGCATCTCTTTTGATTACTAGGCCCCCTGACTTTGTGCTAAAGTCTAATCTATAGCATTTCATGTGGCATTGTGATGTGATGGGTAGGGCCTTTTAATCACTAGATGCAACCAGAATGCTGACATTCGATTCATTGCTAAAGGGGGTTCAAATGCTGGCTTCCTGGGCACTTCTTGGGATTTCTAGGCCACTGCAACATCATGATATCACCGAGGCCTTTTAATCACAACAGGGACCTCTAGGACACTGATATGAGACTTTATGCCATTACAGTATAAAGGCCTGGTAATCACAAGAGACCTCCATTATGCCAGCATTTGAGTGGGCCTCATGTGACGCCATAAGGTCGATAAGCCTCTTAGTCACATGAGGCATCCAGGATGCCAGTATTCAAGTGCCAACCAAGGAAGTTTGAATACCGGCATCCAGGGCGCCTCTTGTGATTGCCAGGCCCTCGCAACATCATCATATCATTTGAGGCCTAGTCACTAGGCTAAGAAAGTTTACACTGCCTTAATGTTGATGTTGACAACACCCTGCAAATCTTTTTACTCCACTACAGTATTGGAAAAAGTCACCCATAACAGAGATAAGGGCTTGTCCCACCTTGGATATTTATGTCCCTTAGATGGGGGTCACACCGCCTTGACGCGCACCTACATAGAATATAAGGGAAGGGAGAGGTGGCTGCCTATGCGCCAAAGAAAGTAGCCAAGGAGAAAGGCAGCAAAACAAGTGCTACTGTCCTTATATCTTCATCTTGGCTTCTCTGTTTTTTCTTACATTTTTAAGAATCAAAGTGCATACGCTGTTGCATCCAATAACCAGCCTTTTTCATCGGTGTATGAGCTGGCCGGTCCTTGCAGAGACGATGCTCAATCACAGAATATAAGCAATGAGGAGACCAGAGTGTGTAAGTAACATACTGCCCTGGTATTATATAATGGTGACCATGTGTCATGTGATCCACAGTGTGACTACCAGTCCAATACAAGCTATACTGTGCAGACAGGAAGTTAGTCTATGACTTCCTGTAAAGTACAGGATGCAATCCATTCTGGCAGCTGTGTTAGTTATCTAGTTACATAGGTTTAAAAAAGACCTAGGTCCATCAAGTTCAACTTTTCTGCACCAATTATAAATGATCTATCATTAGTTGGCAATTGGTAGGAATAAAAGCAATGTAATGAGGCTCTGCCCCACTTGAAAAGATGCATCATGGGAAATGGAAAAAGGCAACCAGATGGGAGACAGCCCAAATAACAACTAAAACAGATGACTTGATAAATGGTAAAATTCTGGCTGTATTCAGCCACCACTAGGGGGAGCTCACTGTATACAGAACTAAACTGTATTAATGTTATGACTGCCAAAGCACAGCCATATGGGTAACGTACAAACCAGGGAGACAAACACCTGAATCTGACAAGTCCGTGTACAGATTAGGAAAAGCCCTTTTCTGACCCTGTTCTGTCCCAGTCTGAACATGGCGGTTGGCACCCTGCGATAACGCAATGGCGCCCCCACTCGATGGCGGCTTACCCTGAATGTCCTTAGTAGCTCCTAAGATTGGTAAAGTAGCAGTTCCCTAAGGAATAAGGAATCACACACAAAGCAGATGTAACCAAAGAAAACTACAAGCAAAGTGAATGAATACAACAAAGTCTATCACCAGCAGGAAACACCAGTAGGTGAGGTATTTAAAGCTGCACCTGAAAGGTGATAGGACAGACAGAGTAAACTGAAATCACCTGTTACCCAAAACCAATAGAACTGAAACACCCAAAGAAAAGGTGCATCTCTTGTGGCTCAGAGAAAGGAGATGCCGACCACAGATTCCAGGGTTCGAATCCAGAAGAATGACAATTATCTATACCAGGGCTCTCACAGTTACTTTTTGCAGTTACTCTCTGCTATATAAGGACAAGGACTAGACTGGCCATCAAGAATGTGCTGGGTCTGACTGATCACCAGTGAAATAAATCCCCACATGCCGTAACAACCATATCTCTGTGCAGCATAGATGATGTCAGCCGAGACAGTATTATAAGTCCCCACATTACTGATACAGTGATGTTATTCACTTGGGGAATATTATTTTTTATACTGAAAGAACTGACGGAGGCGGCTTCAAAGCGTCTCTTCAGGAAATAAAACATCAGCTACATCCTCTGATTTTCAAAACACGTCTCCCACTACAATACAACCTGCATAATACAGCATGGAGGTGAATGGCTCCACCGGCGCAACTACCAGTTTCTGAGTGATTGTCTCCATTGCTGGCAGCGGTGGAATCACCGGACGCAGGCAGCAGAATAGTCCCCATTTGTTTTCTTTGAATGTCAGTGAAGTCCTGTATTATTCACAAATTCCCTTGTAATGTACACTGAGCAGCCATAACATTAAAACCACAGAAAAGTGAAGAAAATAACATTTTTTGGTGACAATGGCGTCTTTTTTGGGTGGAATATATTACGCAGAGAATGATCGATTAGGTATTGTTAAAAATGAGAAAATGGGTAAATGTGAGGATCAGTGGCCAAAATGTGATATTTGGATGATTGGATCAGTGCATCTACAAAACAGCGGGTCTTTTGGGGTGATCCTGGTATACGACAAGCCTTGTCAGGTGTTCCTTTTATATTTCAGGGTTTGTGGGGTGTTCCTGGTATATGGCGGTCTTGTAAGAAGTTCCTGGCATACAGCAGGTCTTGTGGGGTGGTCACGGTATGTGGCAGGTGTTGTGGGGTGTTCCCAGTATACATCAGGTCTTATAGGGTGTTTTCAGTATACGGAAGGTCTTGTGGGGTGTTCCCGATATACGTTAGGTCATGTAGGTTATTTCCGATATACAGCAAGGCTTGGAGGGTGCTCCTGGTATACGGCTAGTCTTGTGGGGTGTTCCCTGTATACGGCTGGTCTTGTGGGGTGTTCCTGGTATACAGCAGGTATGTGGGGTTTTCCCAATATATGGCAGGTCTTATGGGGTGTTCCTGGTATACTGCAGGTCTAGTGAGGTGTTCCTCGCATACAGCGGGTCTTATGGGGTGTTCCCGGTATACAGCAGGTCTTGTGGGCAATTCCTGATATACAGCAGATCTTGTGGGGTGTTCCTGGTATACAGCAGGTCTTGTGGGATGTTCCTGGTATACATCAGGTCTTGTGGGGTGTTCCCGATGTAAGGGGACGATGAGACAGCAGGTACCTATGTGCCGAGTCTGGAACTTGAGAGGCTGCATCCACTGTTCCCAGGGAGAAGCATTAGTAGTAAGGCGGACCTTCCTCTGCTGCCTGAGGGACGTGCTAGTGAGGCACACCTTCCTGCTGACCAAGGGGTGCGGAGAAAGAAAAAAAAGAAGCGCGCGCAGCAGAGCAATTTGGCACAAACTGAGGGCAGCGCACAGTCAGGTGAGTGGTGCGCTCTGCTCCCTGTCCCTACACAGAGTACCGGCCTTGTGACAGGCCGTGCTGCAGCAGATGAGAAGGACAGGGACTGCTGCGTGGAGGGAAGTAGTGTGCCCAGCAGCTATCAAGAGATAGGGACCGCTGCAGAGTGTGCAGAGCCAGGTGTGGTCAGCAGTAGCCAGGAAGAGAAGTGCTCTGTCCCGGGAGCATCAGCATTACACAGGCTTGCGTCCGTACAGCAGCCCCGCCACCAGCAGAGCCAGAGAGCAAGAGGGACGTGCTGTGTGTGCCCGGTGGCTAATCAAGAGAAAGGTGCCGCACGCTAAGTGTCCATGAGTACTGCACACGCACCACATAAGAGGGACCGCATACGAGACTGACACTTGCGCCCTGACTTTGATAGCGAATATTTGCCCAGACACTTGTGACCTGACTTCACCTGGAATATAGTTGCAGAGCCACGTTGGGCTCGTACAGGACAGTGGCCCTTACACTTGTCAGCCACTGCAGTATATGGACTAGGGGCAGTGGAAGGTACCGGAAACCGACCACTGTCGCCAGAAGACGAGGTATTGTTGTTTACCGGACCCCATGGGAAAGGACACCGCTCCAGCCGTTGTCGGTGCTGTTCACTTCATCGACTGAGGAACTGTGATGACACTGATGGTGTCACTGGCGCAACCTAGGGGTGCTATCAGGGGGCACGTGAATGAGCGCAGAGAATGTAGGAACAGAGCACGCAGTGCGCAAGGACCTGAGACTAAGCAGTGAGCACAGGACCTGGAACTAAGCGGTCACGTGACCAGGGGGCGGAGTCACATTTGTTCTAATGACTGATTGGTCTGTTCGGTCTGGCCATTGGTCTCAGGATGGTATGCAGACGAAAAGGACAACTCAATACCCAACCTTTTACAAAACGCTCTCCAAAACCTGGACACAAACTGCACACCATGGTCAGACACCACATTCAAGGGTACACCATGCCAACGTACCACATGGAAGATTGGTGATAAAATCCATGGACAAATGTGTCCATGGTCTATCAGGAATTGGCAAAGGCACCAATTCCCCGGCCGGCCAGTTATGAGAGCTCTTAGCGTGGGCACAAACTTCACAGGCAGACACAAACTTTTTCACATCAGACGTAAGTGAGGCCCACCAAAAAACACTTGCGATGGCCCCACGAGTAGCCGAAATCCCAGGATGTCCATTCATCGCTGACTCACGGAACTCCTGGAGGACCCTGAGTCGAAGCTGAACAGGAACAAGCAATTTTCCCACCAGCTTGGACGAATCTCGCATTCCAAGCCTGCAGACACATCAGCCACCACCACCTCGGGTTTAAGAATGGAGGATGGAGGCTCGGGGGAAACACTTGATCCAGACTTCAAGACAAGGCATCGGCCTTCACATTCTTGGATCCCGGGCGAAAAGTGATCGAGAACTGGAACCGGGAAAAAAAAAGTGACCATCTAGCTTGCCTAGGGGTCAACCTTTTAGCAGACTCAATATATGCCAGGTTCTTGTGATCAGTAGCTACAGTATTGGGATGAACCGCCCTCTTCAAAAAATGTCTAAATTCTTCAAAGGCCAACTTAACTGCAAGAAGTTCCCGATTAACCACGTCATAATTTCTTTCTGCTGGGTAGAACTTCTTGGAGAAGAAGGCGCATGGTCTCAGATTGGTCAAAGTGGCGGACCCCTGGGATAACACCAACCCCACCCCCCACCTCTGAGGCGTCAACCTGCACAACAAAGGGTTCAGATGGGTCAGGTTGAACCAGAACAGGGGCAGTTATAAAGCATTTTTTCAGAGTGAGAAACGCCGTTACCGCTGAGGCAGACCAGTTCTTAACATCAGCCCCTCTTTGTGTCAAGTCGGTGAGGGGCTTGACCACCTGAGAAAACCCTTTAATAAACCTCCGGTAATAATTGGTGAATCTCAAGAAGCGCTGAAGGCCCTTCAGGTCCCGTGGCTGCACCCAATCCACAATATCCTGCACCTTTTTGGGATTCATATGGATCGCTCGCCAGGGCAGTGGGGATACTCGCTACCAGGCTGCTTCTTAAAGGGGCAGTGTCACGGCAGCAGTGACCCGGTCCGTGGCCCTGGGCATACAATAAAAGGGGTTAAGATGAAAAGGGCTAATAAAGAGTTTGTAATAAAGTGTTCGTGACGCCACCTGTGGTACTCGGCAATAAAGAGGTTAGCCGATGCTGCAGATTCAGTCCACTGGGACAGTTGTTGATGCAGCAGAGTTGGTTCAGCTCTCAACAGGCAGAGCTATGTCCCAGGGCAGTTAGGATGATAAAGGTGATGTTGGAGGTGAATGTGGTGCAGGGCAGGTGACGCAGGAATAATTCAGAGGACATAGCGGAGTGCAGTTTCCAATGCTTTACTCACAGTTCTCTTATGCGCAGATGCCCACTTGCTGCCATGTCCTCCAGGTGAGGGGTCCAGCAAACTCCCAGGTAGTTCAGGATACACCTCTCCAGGACTCCCTTCTTTCCTGGCCGTCTCACTGTGCTGACTTTCCGCCCTTCCTGTCCAACACCTCACAGTCAGTGTCCCAAGCCAGCAGCCACGGACGTTGTCGGGCGACGTTCTCTAAGTCCCCTTGCACCCTTATGGCTGCCTTTTCGGAGAAGATAACTGTGGCTGTAGCTGAAGCACCTAAAGGTGCCCCTGCCTCAGGCTTGCTAGCTGAGTCTGGTGATTTCTCCACTAGTCTAGGGGGCCGGTACCCCTCTGCGACCTGGTCCCTCCACTACTGGATCGGGCCCCACGGATGGATCTCTCACTAGCCCTGCCCCTAGGACCCCTTCTGTCCTTCGGGGAGCTTTCTTTTTTCCCTCTCTTACTATTCTCTTCACGTCTGGGGACAATCTCCTCACCGCTTGAGCTCCCCTCCTGTTCAGACAGACTCTACAGTACTCTTCCTGCTCTCTAAGCTCCTCCCCCTTTCTCTACCTTCCCCACCCACACCCCAACACTCTTTCCTAGCCAGCCTAAGATGAGGGTCTCCTCCCTTTGGGTACGCCCAGGTGCCCTGACTGAGCTATTGTGTGTTGGGTGCAATGTTAGAGTCCTGGGTGGTGCTCCCTCCTTACCTGAGAGTGGGATACCTCTTGATGAGGTGCAGTACCTCTCTGGCGACTGGACCCTCAGGGGCGCCACACATATGAAACTCCTCACAACAATGAACCCCAAGAAAGGCAGTTCTTGGACAAAAAACAAGCATTTCTCTAGCTTAGCGAAAAGTTGGTTCTCCCTGAGTATTTGAAGAACCGCCCAAAGGTGACCAATATGTGCCTGCTTATCAAATGAATACACCAGAATGTCATCTAAGTATATAACCACAAACCACCCAATAAAATCAGAGAACACATGATTGATGAAGTTTTGGAATACTGCCAGGGCATTGGTCAAACCAAACGGCATAAATAAGTTTTCGAACAGCCCTTCTGAGGTGAGAAAGGCAGATTTCCACTCATCCCCCTCCCATACCCGGATAAGGTTATATGCCCCCGCATATAAACTGAGAGCAGCGAGCAGTTAGGTGAGCATTGCGCTCCGCTCCCTGTCCCTACACAGTACCGGCACTGCGACAGGCCGTGCTGCAGCAGACAAGAAGGACAGGGACTGCTGCATGGAGAGAAGCAGTGCACCCAGCAGTAATCAAGAGATAGGGACCGCTGCAGATTGTGCAGCAGCCAGGAAGAGAAGTGCTCTGTCCCGGGAGCATCAGCATTACACAGGCCTTCATCCGTACAGCAGCTCCGCCACCAGCAGGGGGAGCCAGAGAGCCAGAGGGACATGCTATGTGTGCCCGGTGGCTAATAAAGAGAAAGGTGCCGCACGCTAAGGCCTCTTTCACACATCCGTCTTTTTGTATCAGGCATGATCCGTCCTATGCCTGAAGGGACGGATCCGGGGCTGAAACAAAAAAACTGATGCAACGGATCCGTTTTTTTGCTGGATCCGACCTGAACTTTTGAACCCAGAAAAAGAGGGTTTCTGATGCCCGGAGACACTGGAAAATGTAGTAGTAGTAGTAGTAGTAGTAGTAGTAGTAGTATAGTAGTAGTAGACCTCGATTTCCAGAATCCGGATCATACTTTTTGCCGGATTGCACAAAAGTCTGATCCGGTTCCATTGAATTCTATTGTTTGCGGCTGCCTGATGCGCCGCTTCAGGCACATCAGGTAGCTGCGCCAAAAGAAAAAAACGTTACATGCTGCGTTGTGTCCGGCCGCCGGAATGTACATTTCCGCCGGATCCGGACAAAAACGCATACAACGCACTGACATGCGGCGCCATCCGGCGCTAATGAAAGTCAATGCAAAAAAAAAGGCTTCCGGCATTACATTTTGCCGGATGCAGTTGGACAAAAAAATGCCGGAGGGCGTCGTCAGGCGCACAACGGATGTGTGAAAGAGGCCTAAGTGTCCATGAGTACTGCACACGCGCCACATAAGAGGGACCGCATATGAGACTGACACTTGCGCTCTGACTTTGATAGCGAATATTTGCCCAGACACTTGTGACCTGACTTCACCTGGAACATAGCTGCAGAGCCACATTGGGCTCATACAGGACAGTGGTTCGTACCCTTGTCAGCCACTGCAGCACATGGACTAGGGGCAGTGGAAAGTACCGGAGACCGACCACTGTCGCCAGAAGACAGGGTATTGTTGTTTACCGGACCCCATGGGAAAGGACACCGCGCCAGCCGTTGTCAGCACTGTTCACTTCATGGACTGAGGAACCAGTGACTTTCATCGGAACTGCCGTGATCTGTACCATTGTTCTTCAACTCACCATATCCTTTTGCCATTTATACTGTTAATTCCTTGTTTAACCCTTTACCTCCCTGTGTGGAGTATTCCCTGTAAATAAACCTGTTAACCCTTGCTCTGCCTCCTGTCCGTCACTGCATCCCGCGTTTCTGCGATTTCTACACCGGTATACGGCGGATCTTATGGGGTATTTCTGGTATACAGCAGGTCTTATGGGATGTTCCTGGTATACAGCAGGTCATGTGAGTTGTTTCTGGTATACCTGAGGACTTGTGGGGTGTTCATGATATACAGCAGGTCATGTGAGTTATTTCCATCATATAGCAGGTCTTGTGGGGTGTTCCCGGTATGCGGCAGGTCTTCTGGGGTGTTCATCGTATACGGCAGGTCTTCTGGGGTGTTCCTGGTATACGGCAGGTCTTCTTGGGTGTTCCCAGTATATTGCAGGTCTTCTGGGATGTTCCCAGTATACATTGGTTAGTACGTACCAAATTGATCTAAGGAAGGACAACCGGTGAACCAACAGCAAGGTGATGGGCATCAAAGGTTCAGTGATGTGTGGGAAGTCAAGACTCCAGTCTGGTATGATCCTATAGAAGAGTGACTGTACCACAAATTACTGATAACTGTATGGGGCTATGTCAGTGTGCCCTTACATGTCCACCACCAAAAGTGATCATGAAAACTGGACCATGAAGCAATGGAAGAAGGTCACTTGATTCCATGAACCCAAGAAGACACTTTCAAAGTGGTCCTCTTTTCTAAGCAGTAACGCCGCCCCCCACCTTCCCTCAGCAGTTTATTGCTAGAGTTCCCCTTTACTGTATATTATTAGTCTTTACACGATAATAATCGTTAAATGTTTTTTTTTATTATTTCAGAGAGAAGCATCATCATATTTTTCAATAGATGAACCAAAAAACGGATGTTGGATCAAACGGCACTACTAACAAAAAATCCATGCAAATGGACTCCAGGTCCAAAACTCATGTGTGAAATGTTTGAAAAATGATACTTTTCTCTTTTTTAATGCATTTTGTGACAATTTTTATATGTAATTTATTGTGTAAACAAATAAAAAAAATATTTTCAACTAGTATTTAAAGAGGGGAATAGTGGAATTCCACTTTACCTTTGGAGGCAATAACCCTACATTATGTGACTAAGGGCCCTGTCACACGTAGCGACACACCAGCGATCCCGACAACGATATGCACTTGTCAGGATCGCTGGTGTGTCGCTACATGATCGCTGCTGAGCTGCCAAACAGGCAGCTCAGGCAGCGATCAGGACAGCGACACTGCGGGTAAAGTCGCTTAGTAACCCGCAGTGTACGTTAGATGCCAGCCCGCTGGTGCAGGGAGCTGGTAACCAAGGTACACATCGGGTTTCCAGGCGTTGTGCGGCACCTGGAAACCCGATGTGTACCTTGGTTACCAGTTCCCCTGCCGCAGCGCGCTGGTATCCAACGTACACATCGGGTTTCCAGGCGCCGCCGGGCGTCTGGAAACCCAATGTGTACCTTGGTTACCAGCTGATCGCTGGTCTCCTGCCTGCCACACACAGCGATGTGTGCTCGCCAGCAGGAGACCAACGATCAAAAAAATGTCCAGGACATTCAGTGACGATCAGCGATACCCGGCAGGGGGGCTGATCATCGCTGAATGTCACACACAGCGATATCGCTGGGGAGATCGCTGTTGCGTCACAAAACTAGTGACTCAGCAGTGATCTCGCTAGCGAGATCACTGTGTGTGACGGGGGCTTAAGTATCTGCTCAACTTAATTAGATTCATAGGTAACGGGATCAGTAAGAACATATGCAATCATCCAAGGAACCTCTCACATCACAAAGTAAACAATTCCTTGAACAGTATGACGGGACGTCTCCTATGCTGTACTATTGAGCTGTCCTTTATTGTACACTAGCTTGTGACTTTTTGCTATGGTTTATGTCACAATTTTGCATAAAGTTAAAAAAAATCCTATATACAAATGAGTTCCTGTGCGGTTAGATGTTGTACGTTACACATCACAATCACAGATGTTCCTGTATGTTTGATGCTTATTAGTGCCTGTAAAAGTTTCCATTAACTTTTTAGACACATGACTTTTTTATGTTAAAGTGAACCGGTCTGTTCCCCTGTGCCCTCAACCCAGCAGCGTTAACATACATATGACTAATTTCCCTGCTTAATCATCCCATATAATTAATGTTTTAAAAAGCATTTATAAGGTCGGCTTTTTGCTAATTAAAACGTTGACTAGTCAATGGGGCGTTAGTTTCCCCAGACTAGTCGCCACTCTTTACATGGTATCACTCCCCTGTGGGCGTGATAACATAATTTTCACAAGTCGGCTTCATCACCATCTTATGCAAATCTCACACATGCACGCCGCTTATTTCGTCAGCATCACTGCACCTCTGTAACTGGGTGCACGCTTCCCGGCTTCAGAGGTGAACTGCGAATTACTGGAAATTCAGAAGAGCCAGTCAGACTGGTTAGGCAGGGAATTTAGTCATATTTATGTGAATGCTGCTGGTTGGAGGGTATGGGGACCTGATACGTTCCCTTTAAGTGGTCGTCTAAAAAATCATATGATGATATAATTATAAGAGCGTTCATGGCCGAGCATCTGCATGCAGCCTTACATCACCAAGCACTATGCCGAGCATCAGTGGTATAAAGCCACCACCACTAGCCTCTGAAGGAGACAGGTTCTATGCAGTGATGGATCACACGTGATGGATAAGTCTGGGATTGGTGACTGCCAGGAGAACGTTATCCACCTGACTGCATTGTGTCCGTTGATGGAGGAGGGATAATGCTATGGACTTGTTCCCCATGAGCAGGACTCAGACACAGTTCCAATGCAGGAAAATCTTAATGACATTGTGGACAATTGCAGCTTCCAGGTTTGTAGGACCAGCTTGGGGAAGGCCCTTTTCTATTACATAAAGCCATAGTCAAGGTAGTGTGGTGGAAGAACATGACCAACAGCTAGACCTGAGATTGTGAGCCCAGCCCTCTCCCCAACATCAGTGTCTGACCTCACAAATGGACAAAAATTCCCACCGGCCTCTCCAAAATCTTATAAAATTCCTTCCCAGAAGAGTGGAGGCTGTTACATCTGCAAAGGGAACGACTCCATATTAAAGTCTATAGATGTATAACCAGAGGTGAGAAAAATTCCGTTAATGAGCAAATTTTTATAACAGATTAAACCGGAAAATGCAACAAAAATACATCTGTTAACAGTTGATGTGGCCATCTGGGGAAGTGACTAATGGTGCAGAGAGGAAGCGTTGTACAATACATTGAATATGAAGAATGAGGATGGATATTATTGCTATTGCACAATGTGTGGCTCATTATGGGACGAGATCAAAATATCACTTATTACAATACTATCCTAGAGCGTCTGTCATATACATATGTAAGCAGTTGACAGAATGCAACAATGCACAGGAGGCACGAGGCACAAACAGTCAATGACCTATTTATTTCCTTCTGATATGGTGGGAATTTACAGCGGTTATGGAACAGTTAACAATATAAAACCATGTAAACAGCAGTAAATCATACAAAAGTAAATATATAATAGATTTTGGATTACAATTGGATTATCGGAAAAGTCTCTCAGAGATTGCACTTGTGTCCTTCCTACAAGGGTGGTACAACCATTCCTGAGGAGCTACTATGTTAGGTCTTCCTGCAACAATGGCCCTAGCGGGGGTCATGGGGTTTTTTCCGCTAGGACACAAGTTCTTCTAACAAAGTCTATCAAGGAACATTGAGCTTCCTGTGATCCAACTGGTCCCCACCTCACCTGTTGTCTTTACCCAGGCCGACCCCTGCACCGTACGTTATCGCTGGAAGTGACGGCCTGGCTAACTTGTGTCGTCCCTCTGTAAATGCAGGCGTCCTCTTCCGGTCGATGTCACTACGCGGATCTTCAGTGCTTGACTGACAGAAAGTATTTCCTAGGTCTGAGGAAGAGAGGGCTGTGTCCCAGCTCTGGACAGGCTTCGTCTGAACTCTGGATTTTGACCAGCGTAGGGCGAAGATTCTGATCTCGATCGGCGCAGTCTGGGCTCCGGGTCTTGACTGGCGCAGATCAGGTCTTCATGTCTTCACCAGTATAGTCAAGTCAATGTCGTACAGGCTCTATTTGATGGTGGCCAGCACTCTGTTGGCGCACACTCACTGCTGGGGTATATCGCGCTGGCCCACGTCCGCACCGCTCCTCTCTATGGCACCAAATCCTCCCGAAGTTTGGCATGCAAGACTTTTATATCCGGGTGTCACAATTCCTCCACTCAGTAAATGATTGCTATGCTGTTCTGTGGAACCTGTCTTGCTGAGCTGTCTTCGTCTTTATTGACAGCTTAGCTGTCCAATACTGTGATGGGCTTGCTGGGCTGTCGGTGCCTTGATTGACAGCTCTACTGTCCAATCTGTGACTGAAAGGTGAGGGACTTTCTCTAGTTGTTCAGTGTTCTGGTGATTGCTCTACATCAGTTTTTAATGCAAGTCACTGATCAAACCCACCCATTCAAATAAAAAAAAACTCACAAGAGAATTACCTAAGTTTTGTTTATTTTGTATTGTTTGAGGACTAATTCAAATGTACATTTTTCAGAAATAATAAATGTGTCCATTATAGCCTATAAGGCTGTTCACATATTCATGGTTTTTATAACCCCAACGTTTGAGAAATAACATGTCCAATTTTGATTTGAGTCAAAATCGCCAAAACAAGTTAATGGATCGGTGAAAATTATGGCCAGCACAGGAATCCATATTTTAGAGATCATGTACAGACCAAAATGCCCGGACCCAAAGTTACAGCCTCATCAGAATAAGTGAGGCTGTAAGTTTGTCTTAATAATAATAATAATAATAATCTTTATATAGCGCCAACATATTCCGCAGCGCTTTACAGTTTAACAGTTTCAAAACACAAGTCATAAGTAACAACGTTAACAATACAATAATTAAAGCAAAAAAAGCCGCCCCTGCTCGTGAGAGCTTACAATCTACAATGAGGTGGGGGAGATACAAAGTACAGGTGTTTATATACAATGGTGCATTTACAATGATGGTCCAGCCATCTTGAGGGAGTGAGGGATGGATGGAGATAGTGAATGGGCTACACACACACACTTACACATAGAATGACTTTGATTAGTGAATGTGATAGGCCGCTCTGAACAAATGTGTTTTGAGGGAGCGCCTGAAACCATGCAAATTGTGGATAGTCCTAATTTCTTGGGGTAGAGCATTCCAGAGGATTGGCGCAGCGCGAGAGAAGTCTTGGAGTCGGGAGTGGGAGGTACGGATTAGTGCAGACGTTAGTCGAAAGTCGTTTGCAGAGCGCAGCAGTCGGTTAGGCCGATAGAAATGAGGGAGGAGATGTAGGGGGGTGCTGCACTGTGGAGAGCTTTGTGGGTAAGAAACAGTACTTTAAATTGGATCCTATAATGAATGGGCAGCCAGTGTAAGGACTGGCGAAGAGTGGACGCGTCCGAGTACCGATTAGCCAGATGGATGACCCTGGCTGCTGCATTAAGGATGGACTGGAGAGGGGATAGTCGAGTAATGGGGAGACCAAGTAATAGAGCGTTGCAGTAGTCCAGGCGGGAGTGGATCAATGCTACAGTGAGGGTTTTTGTTGTTTACATGGTGAGAAAAGGGCGGATTCTAGAGATGTTCTTTAGGTGTAGGCGGCAAGAGCGGGCAAGAGATTGTATATGGGAGGTGAAGGAGAGATTGGTGTCAAACATAACACCCAGACAGCGAGCCTGCTGCCGGGGTGTTATTATGGTGCCGCCCACAGAGAGGAAAATGTCAGATTTAGGGAGGTTAGTAGACGGCGGGAGCAGAAGGAGTTCAGTCTTGGAGAGGTTAAGTTTCAGATAGAGAGCAGACATGATGTTGGAGACTGCGGACAGACAGTTGGTGGTATTCTGTAGAACAGCGGGGTAAGGTCGGGGGATGACGTGTATAGTTGTGTGTCATCAGCATAAAGATAGTACTGAAAGCCAAATCTGCTGATGGTCTGTCCAATTGGGGCCGTGTAGAGAGAGAAGAGAAGGGGGCCAAGGACTGAGCCCTGGGGTACAACGATAGTGAGAGGAAGAGGAGATGACGTGGAGCCAGAGAACGAAACACTGAAGGAGCGGTCAGAAAGATAGGAGGATAACCAGGAGAGAACAGTGTCCTTAATACCTAGTGACTGGAGCCTAGACAGTAGGAGACAGTGGTCAACTGTGTCGAAAGCTGCAGAAAGGTCGAGAAGAATGAGCAGAGAGTGGTCACCATTACGTTTTGCTGTAAGAAGGTCATTGGTCACTTTGATGAGTGCAGTTGCAGTCGAATGTAGGGGGCAGAAGCTGGACTGTGAAGGGTCTAGAAGGGAGTAAGTGGAGAGGTAACGGGTCAGGCGGGAGTAGACTAGGCAATCCAAAAGTTTAGAGATGAAGGGGAAATTGGAGACCGGTCTGTAGTTGTTTGTGCAGTAAGGGACGCGAGTGGGTTTCTTTAGTAGTGGAGTAATGATGGATTGTTTGAAGTTAGATGGGAAAATGCCAGAGGAGAGTGAGAGATTAAAGATTGTAGTTAGGTGAGTTGTGACAACTGGAGAGAGAGACTGGAGAAGATGTGCGGGAATGGGGTCGGTAGTGCATGTAGTCGGACGAGAGGAAGAGAGGAGTCTGGAGACTTCTTCTTCTGTGATGGGATCAAATGTGGAAAGTGAGCCAGGGGAAATGCAGAGTGGGATGGGAGTCACAGCACTTGGTGGTTGAGAGCAGATTTCCTGACGGATAGTATCTATTTTTTCTATAAAGTGGGATGCCAGGTCGTCAGCACAAATGTCTGTGATAGGGGCTTGTGCTTTTGGCCTGAGGAGGGAGTGAAAAGTGTCAAAAAGTTTCTTGGGGTTGTTGGCTAGTGAGGAGATCAGGGTGGTGAAGTAGGTCTGTTTGGCGAGGTGAAGGGCAGCATTATAAGTTCTTAACATGAATTTAAAGTGGATGAAGTCTTCTGGTGTGCGGGTTTTTCTCCAGAGGCGTTCAGCACTCCTAGAGCATCGCTGAAGAAGTCAAGTTTGCAATGTGAGCCAGGGCTGTTTTACTGTGTGTTTGGAAGTTCTGAGGGTGAGCGGTGCTACTTGGTCAAGGGTGCTTTTAAGAGTGTCATTGTAGTGCTGAACAGCCAGACAAGAAAAAGAGGAGATTGGGGACAGCGATGAGTGTAGGGAGTTTGAAAATGTCTGAGGGTTAATGGTTTGTAGATTTCTGAATGTATGGTAGGTAGGAGTGCGCTGGGGTGGTCGAGGATTTGTGAGGATTAAGGAGAGAATGTTGTGGTCAGAGAGTGGAAGCATTGAGTTATTTAGGTGGGAGATTGAACAGAGGTGGACAAAGACCAGATCAAGGGTGTTACCATCCTTGTGTGTCTCAGAGGTTGAAAGCTGTGAGAGGCCTAGAGAAGTGGTTAGTGATAGAAGCTGAGATGCAGATGTGGAAGTAGGGCTGTTAATGGGGATGTTGAAGTCTCCAAGGATAATGGTTGGTAGTTCTGAGGACATGAAGTGCGGCAGCCAGGCTGAGAAGTGGTCAAGGAACCGGGTGGGCGAGCCTGGGGGCCGATATATGACCGCTACTCTGAGGGAGAGTGGACGGAAGAGCCTGATGGTGTGGACCTCAAAAGAAGGGAATGAGAGTGATGGAATTGGGGGGATGACCTGGAAAGTGCATTGTGGGGACAGGAGTATGCCGACTCCACCACCATGTCTGTTTGCGGGTCTTGGGGAATGGGAGAACTGTAAGCCACCATAGGAAATGGCAGCAGGGGAGACCGTGTCAGAATCCTGAATCCAGGTTTCCGTGAGGGCCAACAGATGAAGAGAGTTGTTCAGAAAGTAGTTGTGCAGGAAGGATAGCTTGTTGCATGCAGACCGTGGATTCCAGAGGGCACAATTAAAAGAAGGAGATGAGGGAGTGCAAGTAATATTAATAAGATTATTATGGTTTCGATATGAGGTAGGGTAGGGATTGAAGTTGGGGGATGGTGGACCAGGGTTGGGGGAAATGTCCCCTGAAATCAGTAGGAGTAGGAAGATAAAGAGCAGGTAGTTGTTGGAGTTGTAAGTAGTTTTTTTCTGTGATGTGTTTGGGTAAGATGGGCTGAGGTTTCTCAGGATGGTGAGGAGTGCATGGGAGCTGTACATGGGAGAGGGAAGTATAGAGGGGCTGATGTGTATGAGTCGTGATGGAGGGGGGATGGGGTGGTGAATGTGGATGGCAAGTGAACACAGGAGGATAGAGATAAAGTACATAATTATAAAGAAAGCAAAGTGTGGGGTACCTGATTCCTGCCCTGATTAACTGCCATGGATAACTGCCGTTTACATGATGCTTATCTTCTGTGATGCTTTGCTTTCTGTGATGCGTGCGCACCCCACACTGCGTGTGCCCTTAGACTACTCCTAAATATATAGCTCACACTACAGGGTCAGGTAAGGGGGATTTTGGGAGCTGCTTTGGGATAATTTGGCAGTTGGGGCCAGCACACCAGGGGGTGGTTAGATCATCAAAGGCACTAGACCTGGCTACATCTATATGCTATAGCACCTTCCACCTGATAAGATCTAGAGAGGCCCCAGTCACAGGGATATACAGCAGTAAGTATTAAGCACAGTGCAAAAAATAAATTATACCAAAGCTTTACCAGGCACATTAAACTATGTTGCAAGATGGTAAAGCAGTGGTTGGCAGCAAGCAGAAGTATGCACTTCATACCATTAGTATATATTTCAGCATACAAGACACATAGGGATTGTATCATTCAGCTGTTTGCTTCCAATGAATGCAGTTCATACCATTAGTATATATTTCAGCATACAAGACATATAGGGATTGTATCATTCAGCTGTTTGCTTCCAATGAATGCAGTTCATACCATTAGTATATATTTCAGCATACAAGACACATAGGGATTGTATCATTCAGCTGTTTGCTTCCAATGAATGCAGTTCATACCATTAGTATATATTTCAGCATACAAGACACATAGGGATTGTATCATTCAGCTGTTTGCTTCCAATGAATGCAGTTCATACCATTAGTATATATGACAGCATACAAGACACATAGGGATTGTATCATTCAGCTGTTTGCTTCCAATTAATTCAGTTCATACCATTAGTATATATTTCAGCATACAAGACACATAGGTATTGTATCATTCAGCTGTTTGCTTGCAATGAATGCAGTTCATACCATTAGTATATATTTCAGCATACAAGACACATAGGGATTGTATCATTCAGCTGTTTGCTTCCAATGAATGCAGTTCATACCTGTGTGAAGAGAGAAGATGAATGTTAATTCCTTGCCATGGATAACTGCTGTTTACATGATGCTTATCTTCTGTGATGCTTTGCTTTCTGTGATGCGTGCGCACCCCACACTGCCTTAAGGCAGACAGGTCTTAAGAGACCCACTGTCGGACAAGGCCTGCTGGTCTGTACATGGACCATGAAATAAAGCCATCTGAACTTGGCATCCTGTTAAACAACTACAGTGGCTTGCAAAAGTATTCACACACACACACCCTTGGATTTTTGCTTATTTTGTTGCATTACAACACATGTTTAAATATTTGTGTGTGATGTATCAGCACTGAATAGTCTAAGTTGATGAAGAGAAGTGAAAAAGATACAGACAAAAATTAAATTTATGGGATCACATAACTAACAATTGTTATGTGCATATGTATTCTTCCCCTTTGCGATGAAGCCCCTAAAAAATTCTGGTGCAAGCAATTCCCTTCATAAGTCCCATGATTAGTGACAGGACGTCTCCCCGTGTGCAATCTAAGTGTCACATGTCTGTCAGTATAAACACTTTACCTATTCTGAAAGGCCACAGAAGCGGCAACACCATTAACAAGAGGCACCACTAACCAAACACCATGTAGATCATGTAGATCTCCAAACACCAAGGGGATCTCAAACAAGTCAGGGACAAAGTTGTTGAGAAGTACAAGTCACGGTTGGGTTATAAAAAAAATATCCCAATCTCTGATGATCCCATCAAATCCAATATCATCAAATGGAAAGAACATGGTACCACAACAAACCTGCCAAGAGAGGGCGCCCACCAAATCTCTCAGCCCGGGCAAGGAGGATATTAATCAGAGAGGCAGCTCAGAGACCAAATGTAACCCTGGAGGAGCTGCAAAGTGTCAAGAATATACAGTGCCCTGCTGAGACCTTTGGGGTATCTGGGATCAGAGGCCCACTGTGATTGGCAGATCGCAGTTCCTCTTTGGAGTACGCTCAGCATTTACCGTAACTTGAGTGGTTCAAATTGATTTTCACTAAGTGGTGAAGGTGTTAAGATTTCCTTTTTGAACCTGCTTGGATTCAATATGGCTCTAATCTCAGCTTCTGTATCTTGCTGCCACTGTCTTCCATCTCCGCCGCTTTCCTCCACCTCTTTCCTCACTACGCAGGCGTCAGATTCCCAGCCCCGCAGTGTGAATACATCATAACACACTGCGGGGCGGGATCTGGGGCAGCCGCTACACACAGCACCGGTGAAGTCGCAAGAAGGAGAGGAGGTGGGGGCCAGAAACAAGAGGGGGATGATTGACACCTCTGATGGCGCTGACACAGGGGGAGAAGACGTACCTCCCTGACACAATAGCTGTATGTCGGACAAATTAAAAAACTGTCTATTTCAGCGTTCCTAGCAATCAGAAACCTAAGACACCTTCACAGAATGCAGCCTTAGTGCTGCTGAAGGTGGCTCTTTTAATTAAAAAGGCACTGGGGGGATGACAGGTTCCCTTTAACCCCTTAGTGACAGACAATTTGCTGACCAGGCCAATTTTTACAATTCTGACCACTGTCACTTTATGAAGTTATAACTCTGGAACGCTTTAACGGATCCCGCTGATTCTGAGATTGTTTTTTTTTTCATGACATATTGTACTTCATGTTAGTGATAAAATTTCTTTGATATGATTTGCGTTTATTTATGAAAAAGGTGGAAATATGGAGAAAATGTTTAAAATTGTGCACTTTTCAAACATTTACTTTTTATGCCCTTAAATCAGAGAGATATGTCACACAAAATATTTAATGAATAACCTTTACCACATGTGCACTTTACATCAGCATAATTTTTGGAAACAAATATTTTTTGTTAGGTAGTTATAAGGGTTAAAAGTTGTCCAGCGATTTCTCATTTTTACAACAAAATTTACAAAACCATGTTTTTTTAGGGGCCACATCATATTTGAAGTCACTTTGAGGGGTGTACATTACAGAAAATACCAAAAAGTGACACCATTCTAAAAACTGCACCCCTCAAGGTGCTCAAAACCACATTCAATAAGTTAATTAACCCTTTACATGCTTCACAGGAACTGAAGCAATGTGGAAGGAAAAAATGTTTGTGAAAAACTTTTTTTAACAAACATTTTACTTCAGAACCAATTTTTTTATTTTCACAAGTGTAAAAAGAGAAAATGAACCACAAAATTTGTTGTGCAATTTCTCCTGAATACGCTGATATCCCATATGTGGGGGTAAACCACTGTTTGGGCGCATGGCAGAGCTCGGAAGGGAAGGAGAGGCGTTTGACTTTTGCAATGCAGAATTGGCTGGAATTGAGATCGGACGCCATGTCGCGTTTGGAGAGCCGCTGATGTGCCTAAACAGTGGAAACTCCCCACAAGTGACCCCATTTTGGAAATATAGACCCCTAAGGAACTTATCTAGATGTGTTGTGAGAACTTTGAACCCCCAAGTGCTTCACTAAAGTTTATAATGCAGAGCAGTGAAAATAAAAATCATTTGTTTTTCCACAAAAATGATCTTTTAGCCCCAATTTTTTATTTTCACAAGGATAACAGGAGAAATTGGACCCCAAAAGTTGTCCAATTTGTCCTGAGCATACTGGTACCCCACATGTGGGAGAAAACTACTGTTTGGGCACACATCAGGGCTCGGAAGGGAAGTAGTGACTTTTGGAATGCAGACTTTGATGGAATGGTCTGCGAGCGTCATGTTGCGTTTGCAGAGCCCCTGATGTGCCTAAACAGTGGAAACCCCACACAAATGACCCCATTTTGGAAATTAGACCACCCAAGGAACTTATCTAGATGTGTGGGGAGCACTTTGAACCCCCGTGTTTCACTAAAGTTTATAACGTAGAGAAAATATATTTTTTCCACAAGAATTATCTTTTCACCCCCAATTTTTTATTTTCCCAAGAGTAACAGGAGAAATTAGATCCCCAAAGTTGTTTAGCAATTTGTTCTGAGCATGCCGATACCACATTAGTGGCTCTGAAGGGAAGGAGCACCATTTGACTTTTTCAACCCAGAATTGGTTGGAATTGAGATCGGACGCCATGTCGTGTTTGGAGAGCCCCTAATGTGCCTAAACAGTGGAAACCCCCAACTCTAATTCCAGCCCTAACCCCAACACACCCCTAACCCTAATCCCAACCATAACTCTAACCACAACTTTTACCCCAATACATCCCTAACCCCAACCCTAATCATAACCCTACCCACAAACCTAACACCAACACACCCCTAACCCTAATCCCAACCATAACTCTAACCACAACCCTAACCCCAACACACCCCTTACCCCAACCCTAACCATAACCCTACCCACAAACCTAATCCTAACACACCCTTAATCCCAAACCTAACCCTAATCCCAACCCTAACCCTAATCCCAAACCTAACCCCAACTCTAGCCCCAACCCTAACCCTAACTTTAGCCCCAACCCTAACCCTACCTTTAGCCCCAACCCTAACCCTACCTTTAGCCCCAACCCTAACCCTACCTTTAACCCCAACCCTAATCATAACGTTAGCCCAACACATTTTAGCCCAACTCACTTTAGCCCAACTCTAACCCTAATAGAAAAATGGAAATAAATACATTTTTTATTTTATTATTTTTCCCTAACTAAGGGGGTGATGAAGGGGTGGTTTGATTTACTATTTTTTTTGTTTTGATCACTGTGATAGGGTCTATCACAGTGATCAAAATGAACCAATAGGAAAAATTTCCTATTGTTGCCGGGTGCCGGCCGGCAGATCTCGGCGGGCGCACTGCAGATGCGCCTACCATTTTCTCCCAGAAGAAGACGCTGGTGGGCCCAGATACTTGAGGGGAGCATGCAGGGACTCTGGAGGTACGGGGGGATGATCAGGGGACCAGGGGTCCCTATTTCTCTCTCCTCTGATGTGCGATCACATCAGAGGAGAGAGAAATTAAATGGAAGATCGGACTTTTTTTTTTTCCGGTCACTGTTATACCGTTAATAACGGCGGTCGCAACACCGGGGTCAGTAAAAACTGACCCGAATCATGTTCTCTGGGGTCTCAGCTACCACTGACAGCTGAGACCCCAGGGAAATTCCGACGCTGGGGGGCACTATTACTTAAACCTCAGCACAGTTAAGTAGCCTTAACTGCCGACGTTAAAAGGCGTATCGGTGGTCGTTAAGGGGTTAAAGCAACCACACACACAGTCCATGGTGATTAACCCTTTCAGGGTTCCTGTCCCGTAATCCAGCAGGGGATGTGCAAACGTGCACAAATGAAACTTGGACGAGGAAGGAGAAAAAATAAGCACAACAGTCATTTATTCGTGACCATTCAGGTCACAAACAACACTCAATCCTGGTGTCTTCTAGGGCTTCCGGCCCTCTCAGAGACGCGGAACGGCGGGTGTGGCAGAAAAAAAAACGTTGCAGTGTCCGTTTTGTCCGGCCGCCGGAATGTACATTTCTGCCGAATCAAGCAAACAAGGGGGGTACTGTCATGGTTTTGGACATGGTTAATGTCCTGTCCACTCAGAGTTAACTTTTGCTGGCCTCACCTTGGATCTGGGAGGGGTATTTATACCCACTCCAGAGGAAGATTCTCTGTCAGCTATACTGTTGTTTTCACTGTGTGTCTGACCCCCCTAGTTTGCTTGTCTACTGCTCTGCTTGTTTGATTCCCATGTATGACCTGGTCTGTTTGCTCACTCTGCTCTCTGTCTCACGTTTTGCTAATATTGTCTTCTCCGGTTCTGACCTCCTGGCTTGGCTATCGATACTCCGTTACAGTTTTGTCCCTATTGTACCGTCTATTGTCCGTTCTGGTTTACTGATCTATTGCTACGACCTGACTATCCTTTCTGTCTAATCCTTTGGTACTTTCGTGCTATCTTGTGCTCTGATCTCGGCTTGACCTGGTTTTCGTCTCTGTCTATGCCCCTCGGTAACTTTATCCCGTCGTTACCCTGCTGGGAGTTTTCCTGATGATTTTACAGAAGAAGGGCAGGAAGGACAGTCCCTTTTCCAATGTCCAGAGGCTCCACAGTAAAATCATAGACGGTTGTCTTTACGGTGTCTTCTCTCTCGTTCCTTTCCTGAAACAGCCTCCATCTCCATGGGCTCAGATGCGGGTGCAGTATAACACAATTTGGAGTACAAGGGAGTCTCTTGTTGCATCATTCCCCTAGCACGGAGTCTCCGGTCCATACAGACCGCCTGCATCATGGCGTCCTCCAGGGTATCGGGAGGAGGATGTAATGCCAGAGCGTCCTGCAGATGGTCAGACAAGCCCCTGCGGAACAACCCCCTCAGGGCGGCGTCATTCCAGGATACTTTGGCGGTCCAACGCGTCTAAACTCTAAGCAGAACCATTCAGCAGAGTTCCTCCCCTGTGTCACATTCATCCCATTATGGTCATCACTGATCATAAAAACCTGGCCTATATCGAGTCCGCTAAGAGATTGACCCCCAGACAGACTCGGTGGGCACTTTTTTTTTCTCGCTTTCATTTTACCATCAAGTTCCGACCTGGGTCTAAAAATGTAAAGGCGGATGCCTTATCCCGAAGTTTTGATTCTGTGACCCCTCCAGAACCTCGTTCCTCCATTCTTCAACCGGGAGTGGTTGTGGCAGAAGTCTCCTCTGAGTTACAGAGAGAGATTCTGGAAGCACAAGCACAAGCTCCCAGGAATAAACCCCCAGGTAAATTGTTTGTACCCGAACATCTCCGTCTCACACTCCTGCAAGAATTTCATGATTCTGTGTTAAGTGCACACCCTGGTATTGCAGCTACCCTGGGGGCAGTGGCAAGGGGCTTTTGGTGGCCCTCTATGGGTAATGATATCAAAAGGTTTGTTAATACTTGTGGTGTGTGTGCTCGCTCTAAAAGCTGTCAGGTCCGGCCGGCAGGGGAATTGGTGCCTTTGCCAATTCCGGATAAACCATGGACACACCTGTCCGTGGACTTTATCACTAATCTTCCCCCTTCCAAGGGCAACTCAGTGGTATGGGTAGTGGTTGATAGATTTTCTAAGCAAGCTCACTTTGTGCCGCTACCTGCGTTACTATCTGCTGAAACCATTGGCCCGCTTGTTTATACAGCACATAGTTCGATTGCATGGAGTGCCTGTGAATGTGGTGTCGGACAGGGGTGTGCAGTTTGTGGCCAGGTTTTGGAGAGCGTTCTGTAAGAAGTTGGGGGTCACGTTATCATTCTCCTCTGCCTATCACCTGGAATCCAACGGACAGACTGAACGCACCAACCAGTCGTTGGAACAGATTCCGAGATGCCTGGCCTCCTCCAGACAGGAAGACTGGTGTGAGGTTTTACCCATGGCAGAATTTGTGTTCAACTGTTGTATTAATCAGTCTACCAGAAAGTCACCCTTTCAGGTTAATTATTGGTTTGTTCCACAGTTTGGGGAATTTTCCCGTATGGATTCTGGTTGCCCTGGTGCCGAGGGGATGGTTCAACAGTTAAAAACCCTTTGGAGGGAGGTGCAGGGGAACATCTCCAAAGCCCAGAAAAAGTACAAGCATTTTGCGGACAGGAGGAGGGGGTCGGGCCCTGCGTTGACAGTGGGGGAAAAGGTCTGGTTATCTACCCGTAACATCAAACTTAAGATACCCTCTATGAAGTTGGGCCCCAAATTTATTGGCCCATACAAGATTGTAGAGGTGATCAACCGGTGGCCTACAGGCTTCAGTTGCCCACCTCCTTCAAAATATCTAACGTCTTCCACAGGTCCCTATTAAAACCTGTGGGGACAGTTAGAGAAGATTCCTCATCCATGGTTCCACCAGTGTTGGTAGAAGGTCAACTGGTGTACGAGGTAGGGCGCATCATTGATTCGCGGTGGGCACGCCGGAGACTTCAATACCTTGTTCATTGGAAGGGATACTCCATTGAGGATCGGTCGTGGGTTCCGGCCAGTTCGGTACACGCTGATCGACTGGTACGTGCTTTTCATGACAGACACCCTGAGAGGCCTGGGGGTCCAGTGGCCCCCCGTTAAGGGGGGGTACTGTCATGGTTTTGGACATGGTTAATGTCCTGTCCACTCAGGGTTAACTTTTGCTGGCCTCCTGTCATGGTATAGGACATGGTTAATGTCCTGCTCTCTCAGGGTTAACTTTTGCTGGCCTCACCTTGGATCTGGGAGGGGTATTTATACCCACTCCAGAGGAAGATTCTCTGTCAGCTATACTGTTGTTTTCACTGTGCATCTGACTCCCCCTGGTTTGCTTGTCTACTGCTCTGCTTGTTTGATTCCCATGTATGACCCGGTCTGTTTGCTCACTCTGCGCTCTGTCTCACGTTTTGCTAATATTGTCTTCTCCGGTTCTGACCTCCTGGCTTGGCTATCGATACTCCGTTACAGTTTTGTCCCTATTGTACCGTCTATTGTCCGTTCTGGTTTACTGATCTATTGCTACGTCCTGACTATCCATTCTGTCTAATCCTTTGGTACTTTTGTGCTATCTTGTGCTCTGATCTCGGCTTGACCTGGTTTTCGTCTCTGTCTATGCCCCCAGGTTACTTTATCCCATCGTTACCCTGCTAGGAGTTTTCCTTCAGCTCTTAAGGGTATGCCACACTAAGTGAGATCGCTAGCGAGATCGCTAACGAGATCGCACCTGCGTCACCATTTATTATGACGCAGTAGCGATCTCGTTAGCGACTTTAGCTGTGTGTGACATGTAGCAGCGATGTGGCCCCTGCTGAGATGTCGTTGATCGCTCATGAACGTTCTGAGCCGTTTTTTGGTCGTTGGTGTCCTGCTGGTGAGCCTGAATCGCTGAGTGTGACACCCTTTATGAACGACTTCACCAGCATCGCAGGTGGGACTAGGTTTTCCCAACGACCGCAGAGGTCGTTATACAGATTGCTGATGAGATGTGTTTGGAATCACAGATCGCTGATGAGATGTGTTTGGAATCACACAGCTAAGTCGCTAACGAGATCGCTACTGCGTCATAAATGGTGACACAGGTGCGATCTCGTTAGCGATCTCGCTAGTGATGTCGCTTAGTGTGGCATATCCTTAAGATCTCTGGAGCTGAGGCCACGCCCCCAGCAGTCACGTGCTTCAGGACCTGTTAGTCTGAAGTACACATCTTTCACCGCTGCTGCCTCAATCCCCAGGTATCTTTGAGCACAAGTTTGTTTTACTCAGGACATGTGCACTGGCTCAGTGAGCCTGTGCAGTGCGGTGTTCTTGACATTTTTTGACCATATTTTATTGCACTGGTAATCCTTGCGAATTCCTTGTTCTCCTGTAATAAAAAAAAATAATAAAACAACCATATTCTTACCTCTCCGGCGCTCAGTCAGGTCTCACGCTGCAATCCATCTGAAAGGGTTAACAGTTTTACAGCGAGGACCGCTGGTAATGCTGGCAGCCTCACTGTAAACCCCTGAATAAATGAGCTTATCTCACCGGCTGACAGGAGATGAGGTGATTAGTGTGGGAAGCTTAACTGATTGTTTCCCACACTAATTAGTTCACTTCAGGTCAGCTGGCGATTCCCTCTGATGTCACAGAGGCTGTGCAGTGTCCCCGGATAACCTGAAGTGAACTGATTACCGAGGGAAACAATCAATTAAGCTTCCCAGCTAATCAGCTCATCTCCTGCCAGCCGCAGAGAGGAACTCATTCATTCGGAGGTTTACAGCGAGGCTGGCAGCATTAGTTCCGGTCCCCGCTGTAAACCTTTTAACCCCTTGTGATGGATTGCAGCGTGGGACCTGACTGAACGCTGGAGAGGTAAGAATATGGTTGTTTTATTATTTTTTTTTTATACAGGAGAACAAGGGCTTCGCAAGGATTACCAGTACAATAAAATATGGTCAAAAACTGTGTATTTATTTCATTAAAATTATTTTTAATTAATGTGTGTGTGTGTTTTTTTTTTCATTTCATACAATAGGATTAATAATTGATAGTTGTCTAATTGACAACTTTCCATTATTAACCTGGCTTAAAGTCACCTTCCAATAGGAAGGTGGCCTTAACCCATTATTAACCCATTAGCCACCGCTACAGGGCAATGGGAATAGACGGGCTAAGTGCCAGAAAAGGCGCATCTAATCATACAGTTAGGTCCATAAATATTTGGACAGAGACAACATTTATCTAATTTTGGTTCTAGACATTACCACAATGAATTTGAAACAAAACAAATCAGATGCAGTTGAAGTTCAGACTTTCAGCTTTCATTTGAGGGTATCCACATTAAAATTGGATGAAGGGTTTAGGAGTTTCAGCTCCTTAACATGTGCCACCCTGTTTTTAAAGGGACCAAAAGTAATTGGACAGATTAAATAATTGTAAATAAAATGTTCATTTCTAGTACTTTGTTGAAAACCCTTTGTTGGCAATGACTGCCTGAAGTCTTGAACTCATGGACATCACCAGACACTGTGTTTCCTTCTTTTTGATGCTCTGCCTGGCCTTCACTGCGGTGGTTTTCAGTTGTTGTTTGTTTGTGGCCTTTCTGTCTGAAGTTTAGTCTTTAACAAGTGAAATGCATGTTCAATTGGGTTGAGATCAGGTGACTGACTTGGCCATTCAAGAATATTCCACTTCTTTGCTTTAATAAACTCCTGGGTTGCTTTGGCTTTATGTTTTGGGTCATTGTCCATCTGTAGTATGAAACGACGACCAATCAGTTTGGCTGCATTTGGCTGGATCTGAGCACACAGTATGGCTCTGAATACCTCAGAATTCATTCGGCTGTTTCTGTCCTGTGTCACATCATCAATAAACACTAGTGACCCAGTGCCACTGGCAGCCATGCATGCCCAAGCCATCACACTGCTTCCGCCATGTTTTACAGATGATGTGGTATGCTTTGGATCATGAGCTGTACCACGCCTTCGCCATACTTTTCTCTTTCCATCATTCTAGTAGAGGTTGATCTTGGTTTCATCTGTCCAAAGAATGTTCTTCCAGAACTGTGCTGGCTTTTTAGATGTTTTTTAGCAAAGTCCAGCCTAGCCTTTTTATTCTTGATTCTTATGAGTGGCTTGCACCGTGCAGTGAACCCTCTGTATTTAATTTCATGCAGTCTTCTCTTTATGGTAGATTTGGATATTGATACGCCTACCTCCTGGAGAGTGTTGTTCACTTGGTTGGCTGTTGTGAAGGGGTTTCTCTTCACCATGGAGAGTATTCTGCGATCATCCACCACTGTTGTCTTCCGTGGGCGCCCAGGTCTTTTTGCATTGATGAGTTCACCAGTGCTTTCTTTCTTTCTCAGAATGTACCAAACTGTAGATTTTGCCACTCCTAAAGTTGTAGCAATTTCTCGGATGGGTTTTTTCAGTTTTTTGCAGCTTAAGGATAGCTTGTTTCACCTGCATGGAGAGCTCCTTTGACCGCATGTTTCCTTCACAGCTAAACCTTCCAAATGCAAACACCACACCTCAAATCAACACCAGCCCTTTTATCTGCTTAATTGAGAATGATATAATGAAGGATTGCCCACACCTGTCCATGAAATAGCCTTGGAGTCAATTGTCCAATTACTTTTGGTCCCTTTAAAAACAGGGTGGCACATGTTAAGGAGCTGAAACTCCTAAACCCTTCATCCAATTTTAATGTGGATACCCTCAAATGAAAGCTGAAAGTCTGAACTTCAACTGCATCTGATTTGTTTTGTTTCAAATTCATTGTGGTAATGTCTAGAACCAAAATTAGATAAATGTTGTCTCTGTCCAAATATTTATGGACCTAACTGTAGATGTGCCTTTTCTGGAGTGGATGTGGGCAGATGTTAGTAGCCAGGGGGGGCACAAAAAAATGCACCCTCCCTAGGCTATTACTACGTGCCCCACTCACTGGCTTTCCCTGTCTGATGGAGAAAATACCGCGGGAGCCCACACATTTTTTTTCAACAAATTTACACATTTAATTAACCCGTACATGTATGAAATTTTGCACACATACACTCATGTAATTGTTAGTGAAAACCATATATCAAACTACATGAAATGACATGATTAACTGTATGTAAACCATTTGTCATTTCATGTCGGGTTCTGTAATAATTTACAGAAACCGGCAATTGAATTAGCGGCTATTATACTATGTAGAAGTGTATGAACTATAAATATATGTATATATATATATATATAGTTTAGGCAAAAAATGGAGCAGCACAGAGTAACTTAAAATGGGTGCAAATCCTTTTAGCAATGATCCAATACTTGCCAATTCAGATATACAAAAATATAGAAAATAGGCAGCACTCCATAGGATTTCAGCAGCAGTGGATATTATTAGACCCACATCATTGGCAACGTTTCGGCTCCATGAGCCTTCCTCCAGCAGTGTTACTCACACAGATGCAGGTATTTAACAAATCTTTACAGAACAATATCATTAATTTCAATCAACTTTTTATATAATTTATAACGCTATAGCTGTATCCAGTATATAGCTCTGTCTCACATATAGGATATATCAATATCCTCAGTAGGTATTTCATATTCGTACATCTTAATATATAAACATTCTCCTTATATTTATCTTTATATCATAATCCGTCCCTAATTAGGGCTCAGATCAGCTGCAACAGTAATTAAAACTGTAGTACTCACAGGGAAGGCGATGTAACATATGGAGGACGCCATGGAGGACGCCATGAACGCTGGCCATGATTCATTTCTGTGCTATTACGCATGTCTGTAGTGAATGCTCCACCTCCTGACCAATCCCGGCCCTTGTGTGGCACTTATCTCTTAGGGCATGCGCATCAGCGCTATTATCCAGATCGGGACTCCATCTTGGAGGTGGCGATTTTTGTCTTTCAATCACAGATAGGAACGGAGACTACAGATATGACAATTCCAACTAAAAAGGTAGCGATCAGATGTTTAATAAACATCTGCATTATTCACCTTGTTTTTAAGACACACAAATTAACTGTTGTCTCTATATGTTTTATTATTAGAAACAGACCCATGCTTAAAGGGATTCCTAGAGCAGCTAGATCACCCCAGTATATGGGACCGTCTCCCTGTAAGGATAACGTCCACTACTGCAGACCATTAGGGGAAGTATTCTGCACCTATATGAGGTCCAGATCCCTCAACCCCAATGTCTTTAAGGCGAAACTGCGTATTTTCCAGCTTATTTGGTCTGAACAGAATTCCAAGAAATATCTGGTGCTATATATATTCTTTTATTAGTATTTGGTCATATCTTGGTTCAAAAATTCAAATAAAAAAATTCAGACACGAAAGGAATCATGTTATAGAATTAATAAAAAATAAAAAAATATAAAAATATAAAAAATAAAAAAGAAGAAAAAAGAAAAAATATCTTTGCTCCTCCATAGTACATCGCTCTTCCCCATGTAGATCTCTACGTATTCCTGGGAGATAAACAGATTCCTGTTTGGATACAGAAAAAAATGACATATATTAGTATATTTAATACACGTCTTCAATTATATCCAATTTCACATGCGGAGATCAAAATACAAGGGGATATATGTGTTATGTATTTTTAGATAATAGAGGTAAGTTTAAAATCTACATTGAGGCCTAATGGTTTAAGAGTGTTTAATGTGTATATCCATTTTAGTTCTCTCTTTTTAAGGAGGCTGATTCTGTCCCCCCCTCTCCTTTGAACCGGAATAGAGTCAATTAGTCTAAATTTAAGTTCCTTCTCTGTATGTTTAAGCTCCGTAAAGTGCTTAGATACTGGAAGATCTAGTCTTTTCTTACGAATCGTGTATTTGTGTTGACTAAATCTAGTTTTGAAGTCACAGGTCGTTTCTCCTATATACCAAAGTTTACATGGGCATTCTAAAAGATATATAACGTAATCTGACTTGCATGTTAGAAAGTGGTCTATCTGGTACTTTCTATTCGTTACAGGGTGTATAAATTCTGATCCCTTCATCATTTGATTACAATTAATGCAGTTCAAACTGCATTAATTGTAATCAAATGATGAAGGGATCAGAATAGATTTAGTCAACACAAATACACGATTACACCTTTTGCTTTAATTACTGCTTTGCACACTATGGGGGACAGGTGCCGGTGTCAGCGCTCGCTTAGGACCCCGGCACCTGAGATATTTACCTGTCCTCTCTCCACCGCTGTGCACTGCTTCCTCTTCCGGGTCCTCGGCAGTGAATGATCAGGCAGGGGGCGCGACGCGCACTAACAACATCATCGTGCCCTCTGCCTGATCATTCACAGCCAGAGGAGTCGGACGATGGAGCAGCGCACATATTCATGACTTTAATGAGTGGTGCCATGTGACCGCTGCAGGAAGGAGCCGGAGATCGTGGGAGAAGCAGGGGGCTGCAGAGAAGCGGAGGGGTGAGTATGATCCGACACCCCCACTCCCCCTCCTCCGCCAACCCCCGTATATGACCCGCATTTAAGCCGAGAGGGGGACTTTCAGCCCTAAAAAATGGGCTGAAAATCTAGACTTATACACGAGTATATACAGTATATAATTCCACATGTGTTAATTCATAGTTTTGATGCCTTCAGTGTGAATTTACAATTTTCATAGTCATGAAAATACAGAAAAATCTTTAAATGAGAAGGTGTGTCCAAACTTTTGGTCTGTACTGTATATTTATATGTATTCTATGTGTATATATCTATTCTTTCTTTTGTGATTTAAAAACTATCATTTGAATCCATTATATGTCGGTTTTGCTAGCCACCGACAAAATCTCGTCAGACCGATGTCAAACGCATGTCAAACATATGCTCAGATGCGAGAAAATCGCATCCTCGCATTCCAATCGAATGACAGACGGAGCAATGTTCAGGAAACATTTGTGCGATTCTCGTTCGTCTAAAACAGTCCGATTTTTTAGACGTTGTGTGGACTCCAGCCTTACTGCCATCTGCAGACTTATCCCCCACAACTTGTTACTGTCCACTGCATACATCCTGCCCTTGGGCAAGGTGCCCAGGCATTTAACAGAATCAGGAAATATCTGTCCTATACCCCCTGCTCTGTGCTGCTCTGCTCTCACTCCTCCCCACTGAACAACCCCTTGCTGCCTGTGCCTAAACCAACACTATTATCTATAGATTCAAAAGGGAAAGAGGGAAGCCTATTTGAATAATAAAATACAAAATTTTTATTCATATAAAAAACATATTATTGAGATAAAAAATTCCAGATAGGGGCAAAAATGCAACAAAGAAGCAGGCCCAATGTTAACAGGTACAACCATCATATGAAAAATGCATTAGAAGTGCATATGTATATATATATATAACATGTAAAGCCACACTGGCTAATAATAGGCTAAGAATAGCTCATATAAAATATATAACAGTGCACATAAAGACTAGTATAAGAAAAAAACCATGTACTCCCACCATTCTAGCTGTATAAGGTATCGGCATGTGAATACAAAAGCCCACAGCAAATATTAGCAATAAATGCGACCAAATGTGGTCTGCATGTTTAGGGCATAAGACAAATCAGACTGCCGAGAAGAATCATTAGCTGCCAATGGGAGATCATACCTGTAGCGACCTGAGCACCCCTGACGCGCGTTTCGCGTTAGCTTGTTCACAAGGGAGCGTGCATGCTTCCCACTTTCTCTTTTTGAATCTATTGATATTTGGAAGTAGTTTGAACACTAGGCAATATTTTTTGTGATTCAACACTATTATCTAGCCTATTCTCTATCTCTAATGTGCCCCTTCTATTCTAATTAACCTATGGTCCTGCACTACTTACTAATCTATCCCTAAGCTAAAGCACAATAGATCACATTATAGTTCATGACAAATACATTACAGTGCACACAATAGCAAAATATTAGTAAAGCATCAGGGTGCCGCATGTGACACAGGTGAACAGTGTTCAGGAGAGAGAAGGCACGTGAGGGTCCCCACCACCTCCTTACATACACACACAAAAATTGCAAGGCTCATTTTGAGTTTACCAGAAGACATGTGGGAGACTCCCCAAATGTATGGAAGAAGGTGTTGTGGTCAGAGGAGACCAAAATTGAACTTTTTGGCCACCAAAGTCAACGCTATGTCTGGCTCTAAACCAACACAGCTCATGACGCCAAGAACACCATCCCCACAGTGAAACATGGTGGTGGCAGTATCATGTTGTGGGAATGTCCTTCTGCAGCAAGGACAGCTAAAATGGTCTGAGTCAAGTGGAAGATGAATGGTGCGAAATGCAGGGATATTTTTGAGCAAAACCAGTTTCAGTCTGTCCGTAATTTGAGACTGGGATGAAGGTTCACCTTCCAACAAGACAATGACTCAAAGAATACTGCTAAAGCCACACTCGAGTGGTTTAAGGGGAAACGTGTAAATGTTTTGGAGTGGCCTAATCAACGCCCAGACCTTAATCAAATTAAGAATCTGTGGTCAGACTTGAAGATTGCTTCACCAAAGGAAACCATATGATCTGAAGGAGCTGGAGCAGTTTTACCTTGAGGAATAGGCAAAAATCCAAGTGGCAAGAGGTGGAAAGATCATGAAAACTTATCCAAAGCGACTTGCAGCTGTAATTGGTGCAAAAGGTGGCTCTACAAAGAACTGACTTGAGGGGGGTGAATAGTTAGGCACAATCAAGTTTTCAGTTATTTTGTCCTATTTGTTATTTGTTTCACAATAAAAAAAAAAACAAACGTTCTTTACATGAACTGATGCAAATCCTCAAAAAAAAACAGTGAAATTCCAGGTTGTGAGGCAAACATGAAAAATGCCAAGGGGGTGAATACTTTCACAAACCACTGTACATAATGCAGTGAAATACGTGGTCAAAGCATGACAACACTATAAAAATTAATGGCAATTTGTAGCCCACTGCACGTGCATGATGGAATGCACACCATTTTTTTCACAGTCACAGCTTTCAACATTTCAATAAAATTCTAGAAAAAAGTAATTGGAAAAGTAATTGCTGGCCCTGCTCCCGCAGGTGACATATTCTGCATAGAGAAAAAAATGGCAAAAAGTTTACAGCAGAGTTGTTGTTCGGATAGGAAAACCTTGAGATCCCTTAATATTACCATAACTGTTACTCCTTTGTTACTTCTCCTTTGTAACCTACAAAGCATTGGCAAGGAGCTACCAGGGATTTCCAGGAGAAGACACTGATCTATTGTAGATGTTACACTAGAGGGTGATGGTGTAATGTTTGTGGGTTTGGTCAGTGGTTAACTGAACGTTCTGTTATGTAATCTCCCTGCTGGATCTGGAATATCATAATGGTTCATTATAATATTTCACATAATTGTAGCCAGGGAGGGGCATACTCAGATATTGGACTTAAAACCAAAGATGTGGAAGCCACCATGATTGAGAAGAAGAAGGCACCAGGATGTGGTTCTGGATCTCCTAGAAAACTGGATTTTTCAACTTTGATACAAAAGTGACATCACAACTTGAAGACTCTTGAGATTGGGATTATGGAGATACAGGGTTTAGCATTCTTACCCTGCCTTTGGGTTACATGGACACTAATGGGGCTTTGCGTTGTTTATACCTTGACCATTCTTGAAGGCCATGCGCCAACTTACATGCTGTATATCAGGTAAAATATACCGTAGGTCATTGTGTACTGGGAAGTCCTTCATCTCTCTGGACTACAGAAGATGAGGAAAGAATGATTGGGCATGATGGATTTCAGCATGCGTGATCTTTTTGTTCTTGGGTTTCTCGGGTGTCTGGCAGTGTAGGTCCTTTGAAGAACATGTACTCTCCCAACCTAGATGAGCGTTCATGCGTATGGGGATTGAAGGTATAGCTCATTTGGCCAAACGAGTCTCCGGATGACAACTTTTAAAGAAATATGTCCACCATGTTGCTCATGGTGCTTTATTATATCACAGCTTTTTATGTTGCTTTTCAGTGAAACTGGATCCTATTTCCCAGAGTCCAACGTATTTACCACCGTCTTCATGTTGTCATCCATTCTTGGTAAGTGCTTGTCCTTTCTAAGTGCTTGGAAAGACCACTTGTCTTGGATCCTTCACCTATTATAACAGTACCACACTAACCCCAATTATCTTCTACTACAGGGGCTATTACCATTTATTTCCAATACAAGTTCCTGTATATTCAGTCCGCAGCCATTAAAATTCATTGCTCCACCTCCCAGAAGATATTGCTCGTAGTGGGATTGTCCTCGTGTATTGGGACATCTGTTGTGGCTGTGTTTGAGGTTTGTGGACCCATCTAAGTTATTTTTACATTACATTCCTCCTATTGGACACTGATTTCCTGTTGTGATAAATGATATAATTCTGTTTGCCTGCAGTCACCACTAGAGGGAGCACACTGTATATGACTGTGTACAGCTAGTTTTTAACTCACTTGGTGCTATATAAATCTATATACAGTGAGCTCCCTCTAGTGGTGGCTACTGTTTCAACTCTTAAAGCCCCCAAATTTGGGACATTAAAACCCCACTCCCAAACAAATGCCCCAAAACAGGCACTCCACTAGTTTTAGTACTGATTTACTGGATTGTCCCAACAAAATATTGACTGTTGACAGGTATAAAGTAACTGAGATCCAACTAACAACACCTTATCCTACCTTTCCTAAAGCTCTTCTTCAGATTAATGGGTGATATTTTTGGTGCTGGATACCAACATTATAAACAAAAATGACTCATTAGTAAATCTTCAAGAAGGTCTCATCAGAAATGGCCTTTTTCAAAGAGCAGTGATCAGTTGATACCCAGGATCACGATTTTCCCACCTGCAGCCAGGCTTTTTTCTCGCAGTGGCTTCTAGAGGAAAAATTTAGTATTTCACCTCGAACATTCCGATGTAATACAAGGACAGCTTGAGTCCTACAGGGTGGGAGCAGCTCTTGCATCCTGGCCTTACGATCTGTATCAGAGGGGTCCATAATGGAAGACCCCTCGTATTATGTCCATATGGACTACTAATCCAGAAAACTATGATGTAAGGTTTTATGTTAGAGAGATCTGATACATGAATTCATCTTAAAGGTAGAAGATTTCCGTGTACTCCACAGAACCGGAGCCATTATATCGCTAGGATTCGGGGCCGTGTACAATGTCTGCCAATCAAAATACTTATATCAGATGTCGCTGAGCAATCTATATGTGTGCCATATAAGAATGGCGATATCCCTCATAATGGCCGGATCTCTTATCACATGTATCCTTTATAAAAGTGGTAAAGTCACACTGCATGTGATGATACGCCAGTGTTACATTTCTTTTACATTTCCTTACTTCAGTTCTTCTTTTTAAAATAATCCTTATTTATGAGCTGTGTAGCAGTAGCCATTGTAAGAAGGTAAGTCTTTTTTATTATTATTATTATTATGATTATTATTATTATTATTATTATTATACAAACTCCATGTCATACAAATTGTCAAGAACAGAAAATGTAAATGAATGTACTTATGTCTACCGCTAGGAGGAGCCCTAACAGTATCCTGCAGGTGGATTAATGTATGTGCTTTGTGGTTTAGTTTGCTCACTATCACCTTTCATCCCAACAGCACAACAAGTGATCAAGTATAGTACTATAAGTAAAAACAATATTGCAGGATCTTGGGTAGTCTATGTAGAGTCCTGTTTTGCATAGTAAATAATATATATATTAATATATATGTATATATATTAACTAAAAATAGCAATACTTTTTTTATATTATATTTAGGTCTGCGATACGTCTGCGGTGATATCCGAATGGCTCTCTGTGCTGACATTTATGCTGCATTATCTTACATACTATAAAGATTTCCAGGTTTGTATACAAAGCATGACCTGTACATTTAATTATTTCCTATGAACACTAAAAAATAGGCTATGCTAATCCAACAAAATCAAGAAAAAAAGGCATTTTTAGCAGTGTAATAGTAGTTATATTCTGTTACATAAGAGTAGTATTATAGTAGTTACATTCTTGTACATAGGGGCAGTATTATAGTAGTTATATTCTTGTATATACGGGCAGTATTATAGCAGTTATATTCTTGTACATAGTGAGCAGTATTATAGTAGTTATTTTCTTGTACATAGGGGCAGTATTATAATAGTTATAATCTTGTACAAAGGAGTGGTATTATAGTAGTTATATTCTTGCACAAAGGAGCGGTATTATAGTAGTTATATTCTTGTACATGGGGCAGTATTATAGTAGTTATATTCTTGTACATAGCGGCAGTATTATAGTAGTTATATTCTTGGTAAAGGTACGCCCTTAAGAATTAATTACAGGCTGCTAAGCGCAAAAAGGCCAGTAGGTGGCAGCAGAGCAGCATGTAAGAACAGACACCATACACAGCATAAAAATAATACAATACATAAACCAGCCAAACGGAACAGCACACTCCTCGTCTGAAATCCCGCAAGGGATTTCACTATAATAGTGCTTTTGAAATAAAGTCCAACAACCTAGAAAATGAAACCAAACATGCATGCAATAATAATAACTTCAAATGAGATAGATGAACGTCTTTAAGTCAGTTACTGAAACAATCCAAAAAGATACCCATCTTCGGATCGGAGAAGCCGCACTAGGCCAAACTGTCTCCGACCCAACTGCAAAGGTCAAAGTACTATTGCGGTGTTCTGTTCATCATTCATCCTACCGGAATGTCCTCGATCGGCAGTATCAATATGAGCTCGTGGATTGGCCTCTGAAATGTCTTAGGCTCACCTTTCCTAAGGATCTTCAGCTCCTCCTTCAGGACCTTTCTGTCTTGACCAGGGAAGGCCTTTCTAACAATTCCCATAGGCCAGTCAATCCTTTGAGCTTGTTGTTCCTTCATTAACACAATGTCTCCTTTTTTCAAGTTCGGTTTACTGTGTCACCATTTCCTTTCTTCCTTGCAGAACCAAAAGATACTCCTATCTCCACCGGTTCCAGAAGTAATCAGCGAAGTATTGTATGCGTTTCCACTGCTTCTGGTAGGTGTTTGCCTGAGTAAACTCTCCACTGACTGTTAGCAGCTTCCCGATCTTTTGGGTAAGAAGAGTAGCTGGCGTAAGAATGGTCGGCATTTCGGGAACCATTGATACTGAGATAAGGGGTCTTGAGTTGATTACGGCAGAAACTTCAGCCAGAAGAGTAACCAAGGTCTCATGCGTAAGTCTTGAAGAGTTTACGTCCATAAGCATAGAGTTCAAGATGTTGCGTGAGATCCCGATCATCCTTTCCCAGGAACCTTCCATGTGAGAACTATGCGGAGGATAGAAGATCCAGGTGCAACCTCTTTCTGCCAGTTGATCTTGAATTGGCTTGATGTCAATATTCAGCTCTCAACATGCACTGATGAAGTTGCTTCCACAGTCAGACTTCAGCTGTTTCGCCGGTCCTCAGATCGCTAGAAACCGCCGAAGAGCGTTGATCAGGCTGGATGTGTCCATAGATTCTATCACCTCTATGTGAACGGCTTGGACACTCATGCAAGTGAATAGTACGGCCCAATGTTTGCGTGGCCGCCTCGAGTTCTGCGTGAAGATACCATCCATGGCCCAAAGACGTCTAGGCCGACATAGGTGAAAGGCGGTTCGGCACTCAGCCAGTCAGAAGGCAGCTCAGCCACTTGTTGATGGACCTGTTTTCCACTGGTTTTGTCACATTGTACACAGTGATGTAGTGATCCCGCTACACGTGTCTTCATACTGTCTTCATACCTATGATCCAAAGCCTTGCCCTCTGTGATCTGCCTGCTTTGGTGTTTGGTCTTTTCATGAAAGTGCCAGATCAGCAGATCGGTGATATGATGTTTACTGGGAATGATGTAAGGATGTTGCTCTGAAACCCCTAGCTTGGCTCCATTTAAATCGACCACCGACCCTCAGCAACCCGAAGCTGTCCATTACTGGATTCAAGTTGGCAATGGGGCTTTTCAGAGGGATCTGTTGTTTGTGATTTAAGTATTCCCATTCAGTATTGAATACGATCTGCTGGACATAACGTATTATAAGAGACTCGCAGTGAGAAATGTCCTCGGCAGAGAGCGGTATATGGCAGACATGCCATCCGTGACAGTCTTTGTCTCCATGTGAGTTGTGATAAGATCTCGCAATGTGGACTAACCTTGTGATAGTCTTGACAAGTTTCATCCAATTGGAGAAGCGTTTGAAGCGCTGGCAACCGAGGCTGGAGGTTGGTTTAGAGTTCGTGGCCAGAGCACTGACCTCGGGACGGACTTCTGCATCGGCGTCCGGATCCTGGATGTTGAAGGCTTCCTGGACATGTTCACTCCTCTTCTGTTCCAGCAGAAACCTTGGACCTGAAAGCAAAGAAGAGTTAGAAAAAGAACTTATAGACATAGGTCTAGTGGCATGGTCAGCTGAATTAAGGTCAGATGGGATATAGTGCCATTGTTCAGGCTTGGAAGACCTCCTTACTCTCTCGATGACGTACACGTAGAAATGCCTTGTTTGGTTGTAGATGTAACCTAAGATGACCTTACTGTCACTGTAGTATTGTACGTCATCTATGTTGGTGTCCAGCTCATGCTGTATAAAGTCTGCGAGTTCTACTGCAAGCATTGTCCCACAGATTTCAAGCCTGGGAATAGTGTGGTCAGGCTTGGGAGCCAACTTGGCCTTGCCAAAAACTAACTCAACTTGATCTCGATTGCCGGATCCAGTCACCTTCAGGTAGGCAACAACTGCAATGGCCTCCATGGATGAGTCCGAGAACACATGGAGTTCTATCCTAGTGCTAGCAGCAAGTCAGATTCTGGCATAGCATCTCAGAATATGGATTTCATCCAAGGCACACAAAGACCGCTTCCAAGTTTCCCATTTCAGTTCCTTATCAAGAGGGAGTGGGGCATCCCAGTCCTTGATAGTTTCGGAATGCTGTCTCAGAAGCGATTTACCTTGTATGGTAATCCCAATGGGTTGTATAAGCTATTCACCACTGACAGGATACCACGTTAAGTGAATGGTTTGTCTGCACAGTTGATTTGGAAACCGAAGGAGTCGGCTGACAGGTTCCACCTCAGGCCTATGCTTCTCTGCACAGGCAGTCTGGTCCCAGATCTATGTCCTTGTATACTGGTGCGTGGTCACTTGACTCAAAGGCTCTCATGACAGCCAGACTGTTTGAGGAAATTTTGTGCAGTCTAAGCTTAGCTCCGTACAGCATACCTTGGATCCTCTTAAGTAGGTCGATCGCCGCTTCTGTGGGTGGGTTATGTATCACGAGAAACCGCTAGGTGGGCACTTACCAGCGGTTTCAGCAGCCCTGACAGTGGGAGCCCGGAGCCTCTGACGGCCTGTGACAGCGGTACTCACAGCGCCTGGGAGCTGGGCAAGACAGCAATACAGCAGAGCTGGAGTGAGCAGAACACCGGGTGGTGAGTGTGACAACAGGGGCGGAGCTTAGCATCCTGCAGCTGGGGATGAGTGCAGGATGCTACAGGGACCCTGGAGAAGGGAAAGGGGGTTACCGGATACCAGGGAAAGGACGTGGCACCAGAGGGAGACGGAATCCAAGACAAGCCGAGGTCAGTAAATGTGAGAGACAACGCGGTACACAAGGAGCAGGCTAATAAAGAATAGTCAGGAACGTGGCAGGAGTCAGAAAACCAGAGAAGCATATACGCAGTACAGAATCAAGATTCAAAATCACAACGGGAAACAGAACCGGGTCAGAACCATATAAACAAGCTAGAACACAGGCACAAGGCACAGGCAAACAGGGGTCAACACACTCAGCCAAGGGCAAAAGTATAACTGACGGGGATTGGAGCTTCCTAGGGCTATAAGAAGCTCTCCCCGAACCAAGGAGAGGCCACAATAATAAACTCCAGGTGTGCAGGTCAGAGCTTGCACTGGGATCCAGACATTAACCCTTGGCGTGCAGGTCAAACCTGTACTGGGCTCAAGATCTTAACCCCTGGCATGCAGGTCAAACCTGCACTGGGATCATGACATAGAGATTTTAGTCCATCATCTACGTAGAAGTCTTTCTCCACAAAGTCTCTAGACTCTCTTATTTGGACTCTCCTTCATGTGCGGTTCTCTGCAGGCCATAGGTTGCCACGGCGGGCGAAGAGCTGTTCCCGAATACGTGCACCCTCATGCGATACTCCATCATCTCTTTGCTGGGATCGTTGTCCTTGTGCTACAAAAACCTGAGGAAATTCCTGTGGTCCTCTCTGACTATGAAGCAGTGGAACATCTGTTCAATGTTGGGAGTGATGGCAACGGGGTCTTTCCTGAACCTCATCAACACTCCTACTAAGTTGTTTGTCAGATTAGGACCAGTGAGGAGGACATCGTTGAGAGATATGCCTTGATGTTTGGCGCTTGAATCCAAGACAACTCTAATTTGCCAGCACTCCTCGTTTTCCTTTAAGGCGCTGGCTCCGCATGGTTATGAAATATTTTTCCCATAAAGGTGACAACGTGTTCTTTAATCTCCGGTTTGTTGCTTAGTGTGCGCTGGAGAGAGTTGAATCTGGACAAGGCTTGTTCACGATTGTTCGGGAGCCTTATTCTGGTAGCTCGGAAGGGTAGGGAAAAAACCCAGTGATTAGTCTCATCCTTAAGGGACTCATTGTCCAATATCCTGACGAATTCCTTCTCTTCCATTGACAGGGCTACTTTGTTGTCATCCTTAGTGGTACGAAACACCGATCTTCCCAAGTCGTCTGCATAGGGAGAAGGGATGACATCAGATAGCTGTACGGGATCTGGATGTTTCTTTCACCTCATAGTGATGAGGGCATGGTTGCAGAAAGTAGTGCGTCCGTCCCGGTGTACGTAGGTCTTAAAGGAATTGACTCCTGTTGGGTCCAAGCATGCATTTCGTATGACTACCCACTCCAAGTCGAGTCTCTGGGCGTAGGGGGCGTTGTCAGGACCATTACACTGTTGGTGGACCTTATGTATCCTTAAATTGTCTCTGCCGAGTAGAAGTAGGATTTCAGCGTCTGTGTCCATAGGTGGGATAACGCTGGCTAGGTGCCTTAAGTGTGGTTGGTGGGACACAGCTTCCGGGTAGGGATCTCGTCCATTTGGTCGGGTATTTGATCGCATTTGATTAGCGAAGGTAGGGGTATTTCTCTGTCTCCGTTGATAGGAGAAGCAATGAAACCTTGTGCCATTCTGCCGCTAGTCTTTATGTGGCCCGAGCAAGTATTCAGAGTGTAGGGCGTTTCTGGTCCCTTGATTCCAAAGGCTTCAAAGAACATAGGTCTAGCTAGGGATAGATTGCTCTGATCATCAATGATTGCATACATTCTTACTGGCTTCTCTGGTTGCTTTTCTGGATAGACTCTGATTAGGCATATCCTGGCACAGCACTTAGCACTTTGGATCTCCCCACATACCTCTAAGCATGAGCAGGAGACAGCTGTGGTAGACTTGGTGTGATTCTGTTGCTCCCCGCCATGGCTTGTAGCTGGACTAGAGGTAACTGCGACTGATGGATCGCTGGTGGCTGAGGTTGGATGCAAGGCTGATGGGTATCTGTTGCTATGACACTTCTACATTTAATGGCAGATTTACAGTCCTTGGCCATGTGTTCTGACGAGGCACAGCACTTGAAACATACCCCAAGTTCGCTGAGGATTTTCTTGCGCTCCTGCATGGTTTTGGACCTAAAGCCTTTACATTTGTTCAATGAGTGTGGTTTTTTGTGAATGGGAAACTCACGATTGAAAGATTTATCCCTCGACGGAATAGTGTACTGTTTATCAGCAGGTGCTGTGGGTGGTGGCAGGTTAGTCTTTCTGATGCTTACACTGTTCCTCAAGTCCTTGCGTCTATGTGTGACGCTTTCAAAGCTTGATGATGGTGTTGCTGGAGTTGCAGTGTTAGGCCGGGATCACACATGCGAGGAAATCGCCCGACACTCGCATGTGAAATCCCAGCTCTGGCGCCGGCACTCGGGAGTGGAGTGCGCGGCTGCATGTAGTTATATGCAGCCGCTCGCTCCACTCCCGAGTGCCAGCGCCAGAGCTGGGATTTCACATGCGAGTGTCGGACGACTTCGTCGCATGTGTGATCCCGGCCTTAGACTCCAGAAAGTCAAGGCTAGGATCATTCCTCATTTGGGCCTGTTCGTCGATGAACTTGCAGAACAGAATGAATGGAGGAAAGGTGACATCATGTGACCTTTTTTTACCTGGAGACGCCTACTTCTCTCGCAGACTGTGTGGCAGCTTTGAGATGATTGGGTTCACCTCATGGGCAGTGTCCAGGTAGCACAGTCCAGATAGACGAGGGTCTCTTTTTGCAAGTTCCAGCTCCATAAGCAGATCACATAATTCCAGAAGCTTGTGGGCTTCCTTAAAGTTGATCCTTGGAACATTCTGCAGTTTCTTGGAAAGGGACTTTTTTATTGCTTCAGCACTGCTGTAGGTTCTTTCGAGTCTCTGCCAGGCAGCAGCGAGACCTGCTTCAGCTTGTCCCACATAGACGGTCCTAAGACTCTTGTTTTGGTTTGTAGATTCTGGACCCAACAATTTGACCATGAGGTTGAGCCACTGCTCCATGGATAGGTTGAGATCAGCAAAGGCGGCCTTGAAGGTTGCTTTCCAGGCTTTGTAGTTCTCTGCATAGTCATCGAATTTTGAGAGACTGGTGTTGATTAGCTCTATGTTCACCATGAACCTGGCAAACTCAGACAAGTCTGATCTTTCACTCCTTCTTACCGTCTTAGCTTGTGGTGCCCCTCGGGTATATAAGCTGTGTGGCATGAAAGGGTGAATTGTTCCTGGGTAAAATGATGTCGCTGCAGGATTGAGCTGTAGTTTAACCTCTGGAGATTCTGGTGACTGCTGCTTGAACTGTGGATGCAGGCTGGAGTGTGCCTTGTGGTCGTCTTGCGGTGATGACTGCTCCTGTGGGGACACATCATTGCGTTGGTCTTGGGTCTCTGTGGATGCTGTGGGTGACACTGGCACCGTAAGTTGGACTGACTTGGACGTTTCCGCAATATTGTGTTGAACGTCACTGGAGATGGCATGCGCTGCAGAAATCTGTTTCTGCACGTAGTCGCTGGTACGAACAGCTAGGTCATCTTCCTGTGGTGGTAGGCAAATCGGGTTAAGTTTTTACTTCACAGCTTGCTTGAGTATTTTTACTTTGACTAGCGTGATTTCTTATTCCATTTCTGTTTGAAGAATCTTTGCCTGAGCCTCTGCTTCCGCTTCTGCTTTCTTGGCTTCTGCCTCTGCTTTCTTTTCTGTGAAGGAATGTCTTAATTTGGTTCGCTCTGCTCTAGAATTCTGTCGCTGAGGGCTGAAGTTCTTGAGCAGGATGATTTGTATGACCGAGCAGAGTGTTTGGATGAGCCTGACCTGTGCGATCTAGCTTCTTGTAGATGAGCAATATGGAGCTCCTCTTTATCTTTGAGGTCTTGCACGGCGGTGTCCCTTTCTCTGTCTGTGGAATCTGCCTTGCTTAACTCTGATAAGGCTTCGTCAATATTAGAGTCTTTCAGGAAGGCAGTGTACCTTGTGGACAGTCTCTTGTATCTTTCGTGGGCCGTGTCTAGCCATTGGATGCTTGAAATGAGGGAGGTGACTTGTTCCCATAGGTAGTCTAGGTTGTCATTGAACGCGTCCTTTGTGGAACGGAAGTTCTCAAGGGCCTTTAGCGTCAGCTTGAGGGAGCGTACTGGTTGTGCATCTTGATCTGTTGTGGGAGCGGGCTCTGTTTCCCGTGCTTCATGATGTTCAGGGTCAGGCTGCGCCTGCTGTACTTCGGCGTTGAGGAGCTGCGCGGGGTATTCATCGGCCATTTTGTGGTATTATATACAGAGAGTCTCTATGCACAATGCGGTCTAAGGTGACGCTGCAGGAGATTTCTAGCAGAGCAGGGCTGCAGTATGTGAGCAGGAAGAGCACGGGGATGTGGGTAGGGATATAAGGGTGATTCTGGCAGGGGCTTCAAGGCAGTTTTCATTCGCATGAGGCAAATGGAGGTGTGGTTGATTAATAGGAGCTGTGAAAGATCCTACCCTCCATTTCCTCAATGCAGAGCAGACAGGACCAATGCTGTTCAGTGTCCAGAGAGATGATGCACACCAGGGATTGTGCAATCCAGACTTGTTTATTCGGAAATCTGGACATACAGCGAATGTTCGGTAATACAGTAACTTCTCCAGAAATACAGATGTAAGCAAATGGTGATAGAGAACAGCAAAGAGGTCAAAAACTGATGCCTTCCTCAGCCAGGTTCAAGGGTGTCTCTCACACAGTAAGTGAAACTAAAATGAAATTGCTGCTGGGAGGGAAGGTGACCTCTGAACAGGAAGTGAAAGGCATGCCCTTAAAAATTTATTAATTACAGACTGCTGTGCGGAAAAAGGCCAGTAGGTGGCAGCAGAGCAGCATGTAAGAACAGATATCTACAGAGCATGAAAATAATACAATACATAAACCAGCCAAACGGAACAGCATAATTATAGTAGTTATATTCTTGTACATAGGAGCAGTATTATAGTAGTTATAGTATTGTACATAAGGGCAGTATTATAGTAGTTATATGCTTGTGTACAGGGGGCAGTTTTATAGCAGTAGTATAATATTTTTTTTTCCTTCTTGATTCAGCATCTGTGTATAAAATGGAAATGGAACAAATGTGAATTCATAACCTTGAGAAAGAAGATTTGCAGCGAAACAAAGTTCTCAGCCTTGCAGGAAGAAGCATAAGTAAAACAATTCATTACTCCATGATTGATGAGGAATGCAGTGCTTTGTGGTTTTGAGACTGTATCACACTCGGTGACTTAGATACACTGACTAAAAAATAAAAGACCAAAAAAATAAATAAAAAATATAGACAAATAATATGTAATAACATGCCATAATGGGGATTGTTGGGTAGAGTATAAAAGCCATTTGGATCTTTGCGAGTCCTTTTATAAACTTTAATGGAACATTTTAAAACCAATGAGGGTTGAGAGAAATAGCCCCCCTGCTGTCCCCCAATGCCCCAGAACCTTACACTTACCCATGATCCCCAGGGACTTTGGAGGACCTACCCTTGTGTAAAACAAAATTCAATATTTAATATAAAGAAGCTTTATGGAGGATAAATAACATTTGTTTTTTCCCAAAAGTTAAAAGGGGAATAGGGATGGGATTTGAGTGGGGCAGATTAGGGAGGGGTAGGGTAATACTATTATATGAGCATAAAGTACCCAGCAGGGGAGATCCCGTATCACCTGCATATCGATCGGGTAGTAGGGAAAGGAATTTAGAAAAGGAAAAAAAAAGCGAAGTTGACAGGAAAATTTCGGAAATAAAGAAAACAAATGAAGATTATAAAAAATAACAGAACATCGATATTAAATTTTAATTTAAAAACTTTAAAAACAAAAATTACTATCCCCTTTTAATTAAAATTGATATAAACCAAAAAAAAAAGCATAACATTTAGGGGGTGAAGACACAAATTTCCCCAAATAAGCCCCCCTAAAAATTAAAGCAAAAAAATCCAAAA
>JARQOD010000001.1:502432558-502600015 GCA_033576555.1 Oophaga sylvatica
GTAAGTTTTTCCAATTTTTTTTTCTAAATCCGTGCTTTTCTATACCACAGCAGATGCTTCTTGTAAATGTATTATAGTAATGTTTTTCTTTCTTTCCACAGCACCTGGAGCAGCACCATGCAGCCTGTCCCTGAAGCGGTCCTTCCTCGGACAACCTTGGACTCGTCCCAGCCATCCGACAGCCTGGAAGCAGCTTGCAGGTCAGCAACACGGACAGCTGGTGACCAGGAAGCTGGTCCATCAGGTCTTCCCCTCTCCCAGGTCTCTGCCACTGGTTATGCGGGCACTTCCGCCAGCGGCAGAGGGCCATGGAGAGGAATGTCTTGCCTGAGTTCATGCACTTGAGCGAGGCCTTTCATGGCAGTATGAATTCGCTGTCAGGCACAGTGGAAAGCGGTTTTTCACTAATTTTTTAAATCAAATAAGTTTTTATTGAGCAAAATGTTCATAAAACAAACTAATACACAAGATAACCATATAATACAAACATTATATGAACCCTTTTTAGAACCCCTCCAACCTCTCCCTCCCACTCCCCTCCCCCCACCAACCCTACAACTTCTTAATCGGTATTATGGCAAAAGATGTCTATAAAGATCACATGACTAAATACAATAATCATGAATAGCAAATTAATACGGTTGTATTTCCAAACATAAATTGTTGAATGAAAAATAAATAATATTCCATGTTAGAAGCCCCCATCCCTTACTCTCCCCTATATTGCATCCAGGGCGCTCACACCTTCTCATATATATTCAATTTACCTCTTTTTTCATAAATATTTTTTTCCCAGTGTATAATATGTTTTATTCTTCCGGCTAATTCTGTTATCAACAGAGGGTCAGGGTTAGTCCAGTTTCTTGCAATCATCTTTCTAGCACAGTAAAGCAATCTAGCAACAGCGAGTTTACTATTACTGTCAGTGAGAACTTCTTCCACATAACCCAACAAGCATGTAATAGGAGCTCCCGAAATTTCACAATCATATGCACTTCCAATCATATTAATTACTTTAGACCAAACATTGAGAGTCTAGGACACTCCCACATCATATGAAATATATGCGCCATATCTGCACCACATCTTGGGCACTCCGAGTTTCCCCTTAGTCCCATCTTGTACATCATTAACGGCGACCTATATACTCTATGAACCACATATAGATGTGACAGTCTTGCAGGTTCACTCATAGAAAGTTTAGGGATATATTCCAATATAGTTTCCCAGACATCATCTTCCATATTCACCACTTCTTCCCATTTGGACCTAGCCTTCAATGGAAATCCTAAAAGAAGGGTGTGCATCAAGTCCTTATAGGTGTAGAGACCACCCCCCTAGTGATTTCCTCCCGACAAATATATTCCAAAACCAAATCAGACTCAACTATCAATCTCTGTTGTAATCTCTGGGCTCTGAGTGCGTGTTTAACCTGTCCATATCCATACCATTCTGTATTTAGCAACCGAAATTCAGTTTGTAACTGCAGAAAGGGTTTAAGATCCTCCCCCTCCATAATTTGGAACATACACCTTATTCCTCTTTCTGTCCATTCCCGCATGGCACCTATTTTCTTTAGCTCTGGTAGGTTACAATCGTTCCATATGGGCATAAATTTAGTTAGTCCTTTTACTCCTCTTACTCTTTTTATTGTACTCCAAATTTTATCTATAAGTTCTGACGTGGGCATTTTCCCCCCTAGGTTTTTAAAATTACCACCTTCCAGCCCCTCTAGTATCAACCTATCCCCTATACAATATTTACATTACATTAATTAACAGTTTTTTAACCGAATCACCTGCGCCAATTTTTGCCCACCCTCTGAAGTGTTGACTCTGAGCGGCTAGAAAATATATTTCTGGATTTGGCAGCGCCATTCCTCCTTCATCTTTGGGTCTCTGAAGAGTTTCTAACTTTATTCTCGCCAGTTTCTTCCCCTATACCAACGTTCTAATCATCACATTTAAAGACCTAAATCTTTTTTTCAAGATCCAAACCGGCGCATTATGTAGAATATAAAGCAGTTTAGGCATCAGGATCATTTTAAAGAGATTTATCCTTCCCACTACTGTTAAGTGCAATTTATTCCATATCTCTATTTTGATTTTAAGTTTCTGAAGTAATGGCGTCAAATTAATATTGAGATATTCTGAAATTGGTAAGGAGATCTGTATCCCCAGATATTTAAAGGTCTCTTTGCACTGTAATTTGTTGGTTTCAGTATCATTTTCGGTCCACTCCACCTCCCTATCTACTTTTAATAGCACAGATTTGGACCAGTTAATCCTCAGCCTGATATGGCCCCAAACCTTTCGATTGTCTGCATGGCACATCTCAACGATTCAAACGGATCTCCCAGGAACAATAATAAATCATCAGCATACAGAGCAACCTTTTCCTCCATACCCCCGTATTTAAATCCTTGAATTCCTCGATTCCCCCTAATAGCAGCAGTCAATGGTTCAATTGCTATCGCAAAAAGGAGTGGCGACAGCGGACATCCCTGTCTAGTTCCGCTCTTTAAAGGGAAGGATGGGGAAATCGCTCCGTTAACTCGGACCTTAGCAATGGGTTGAGAGTATAGTAGTTGTACCCACTCTATAAATCGAGGCCCAAACTCAAATTTTTGTATAACTCTCCAAAGGTATTCCCATTGTACACTGTCAAACGCCTTTTGGGCGTCTAATGAAGCAATCACTCTGCGACCCGAGTTATCTGCCTGCACTTGAAGGGTAAGGTATAGCCGCCTTATATTACCTACCGTAGATCTATTAGGCATGAATCCCGCCTGATCTGGATGTATCAAAGAAGAAATGAACCGATTAGCCAATACTTTCGCCAATATTTTAATGTCTACCGTTAATAACGAAATTGGTCTATATGATTCGGGTATTCTGGGATCCTTTCCCTCCTTTGGAATCACTACTATCATCGCTTCTCTCATAGAGGCCAGCAGTAACTTTTTCTCCTTAGCCTCTTCAAATACTGACAACAATCTCGGCAACAGCAGATCTGCAAATTGTTTATAGATTTCCGACGGTAAACCGTCTAACCCAGGGGATTTCTCATTGGCCATGCCATGCAGCGCAATCTCCATTTCTTCTACAGTAATGGGAGAATTAACCTAGGGAGTGACCCCTCCCTAAAAAAAAATGTGTCTATTTCTTCATTTCCAGCACTTTCCCCTAATGAATATAAAATTTTATAGACGTCACCAAAAATATTCAGTATTCCCTCCAAATCATTTACTGTCTTCCCTTTGTCATTCACCATATTATATATAAATGAGTTACTTCTTTGTGCCGAGGCGATAACAGATAAAAGATGTCCCACTTTCTCCCCTTCAGCATAAAATCTAACTTTTTGTTTCTTAGCCATTTTTTCTATCAGAATATCATTAATCTGTTCCTGGGCTTCCCTCAGGCCCTGCTGTGATTCAGGTGTATTATTATGTATAGCCTCCTCCTCCGCTCTCGCTAGTGCTTCCAATTTGTCAACCTCTTCCTTTTTAGGGCTCATACTTGCTGGAAAAAAAAAACGGTCAGTTTTCAGGATCGTCCGATTATGTGCAATTGTCATGCGATTTGCATGCGATTTTTTATAGCACCATCTATTGCATTAGCAATTATCATGCCAAAATCGCATCAAATCGCAGCATGTTGCGATTTTTTTCTGAGGGCTCCTTTCCACTTGCGAGAAATACGTCCGATTCTCGCATGTGAAATCCCAGCTCTGGCACCGGCACTCGGGAGTGGAGTGTGCGGCTGCATGTATTTGTACGCAGCTGCTCGCTCCACTCCCGAATGCCGGCCCCAGAGCTGGGATTTCACATGCGAGAATCGGACGTATTTCTCGCAAGTGGAAAGGAGCCCTCAGGGCTCATACTCACTGGCGCCAAAAACGGATGATATTCAGCCGAAAAAAAATCGGATTCAAATCTGACCAATGTTATTCAATAGGTGAGTTCTCATTTGCGATTTTTTTCTCATCAGAAATTGGTGTGAGAAAAAAATCGCAGCATGCTGCGATTTGATGCGATTTTGGCATGATAATCGCCAATGCAAGTCAATGGGTGCGAGAAATCATCGCACAGCACTCGCACCATGCAAGTGCTGTCTGATTTATACGCACCAGTCTCCTTTGAAAAGCCGGCAATTCATCCCCGGCTACTGTAAAATCACACTGACAGCTCACAAAACACTAGATACATACACATAGAATACATATATATATATATATATATATATATATATATATACATGTCATTGTGACACATACATATATATATTTATAGTTCATACACTTCTACATAGTATAATAGCCGCTAATTCAATTACCGACTTTTGTGAAATCACAGAAGCCGACATGAAATGATACATTGTTTACACACAGTTAACCATGTCATTTCATGTATTTTGATATATGGTTTTAACTTACAATTACATAAGTGTATGTGTGCAAAATTTCAGACATGTAGGGGTTAATTAAAGGTGTAAATTCGTTGAAAAAAAAATGCGTGGGCTCCCGCTGTATTTTCTCCACCAGACAAACAAAGCCAGCGAGTGGGGGCAGATAATAATAGCCTAGGGAGAGTGCATTTATTTTGTGCCCCCCCTGACTACTAACATCTGCCCCCAGACACCCCAGAAAGGGCAAATCTATAATTAGATTCGCCCTTTCTGGCACTTTGCCCGTCTATTCCCATTGCCCTGTAGCGGTGGCGAATGGGTTAATAAAGGGGTTAAAGCCACCTTGCTATTGAAAGGTCACTTTAAGCCAGGTTAATAATTGAGAGCTGTCAATTAGACAACTATCAATTATTAATCCTATTGTATGAAAGAAAAATCAAACACACACACTTTAATAAAAAAGAAGTTTAATAAAATAATCAAACAGTTTTTGACCATATTTTATTTTCCTGCTAAAACCATTTCCTGTAATAAAAATAAAATAAAAAAGCAAAATTGTTCTTACCTATCCGATGCACAGTCAGGTCCCACGCTGTAATCCATCAGAAAGGGTTAACAGGTTACAGCTAGCAGGCAGCTAATGCTGCCTGCTGAGCTGTTACCCCCTGAATGAATAAGTTCCTCTCCCAGCGAAAGGAGAGGAAGTGATTAATGAATGAAGCTTAATTGATTTATTCCCACTTTCACTTCAGGTCAGGTCACCCTGACCTGACCTAAAGTGAAAGTGGGACGCAATCAATTAAGCTTCACACACGAATCATTTCCTCTCCTGTCGGCAGGAGACAAGCTCATTCATTCAGGAGCTTTCAGCTCAGCAGCAAGCATTACTTGCGCTGCTTGGCTGAAAGCTAGTTAACCCTTTGTGAAGGATTACAGCGTGGGACGTGAGAGATCGCCGGATAGGTAAGAATAATGTTGTTTTATTATTTTTTCTTTATTATAGGAGATCAAGGGCTTCGCAAGGATTAAGAGTTAAATAAAAGATGGTCAAAAAAAATGTGTTTTTATTTCATTAGAATTATTTATTCTTAAAGTGTGTGTGTTTTTTATTTACTTCAATAGGATTAATAATTGATAGTTGTCTAATTGACAGCTCTCAATTATTAACCTGGCTTAACCCCTTCACCCCCAAGGGTGGTTTGCACGTTAATGACCGGGCCAATTTTTACAATTCTGACCACTGTCTCTTTATGAGGTTATAACTCTGGAACGCTTCAACGGATATTCGCGATTCTGAGATTGTTTTCTCGTGACATATTGTACTTCACGTTAGAAGTAAAATTTCTTCGATATAACTTGCGTTTATTTTTGAAAAAAACGCAAATATGGCAAAAATTTTTAAAATTTTGCGATTTTCAAACTTTGAATTTTTATTCCCTTAAAACAGAGAAATATATCACACAAAATAGTTAAGAAATAACATTTTCCACATGTCTACTTTACATCAGCACAATTTTGGAACCAAAATTTTTTTTTGTTAGGAAGTTATAAGGGTTAAAAGTTGACCAGCGATTTCTCATTTTTACAACAAAATTTACAAAGCCATTTTTTTTAGGGACCACCTCACATTTGAAGTCACTTTGAGGGGTCTATATGGCAGAAAATACGCAAAAGTGACACCATTCTAAAAACTGCACCCCTCAAGGTACTCAAAACCACATTCAAGAAGTTTATTAACCCTTCAGGTGCTTCACAGGAACTAAAGCAAAGTGGAAGGAAAAAATGAATATTTCACTTTTTTTGCCACAAAAATGATCTTTTACAAACTTTTTTTTATTTTCACAAGGGTAAAAGGAGAAAATGGACAGATAAGGTTGTTATGCAATTTCTCCTGAGTACGCCAATACCCAATATGTGGGGAAAACCACTGTTTGGGCACACGGCAGAGCTCGTAAGGGAAGGAGCGCCGTTTGACTTTTTCAAACTAAAATTGGCTGGAATTGAGATTGGACGCCATGTCGCGTTTGGAGAACCTCTGATGCGCCTAAACAGTGGAAACCCCCACAAGTGACACCATTTTGGAAACTAGACCCCCAAAGGTACTTATCTAGATCTGTTGTGAGCACTTTGAACCCCCAAGTGTTTCACAAAAGTTTATAATGCCTGGGTGTGAAAAAAAAAAAAACAATTTTCCACAAAAATGATTTTTTAGTCCCAAATTTTTGAATTTTCCCAAGGAAATTGGACCACAAAAGTTGTTGTCCAATTTGTCCTGAGTACGCTGATACCCCATATGTAGGGGGGGGGAACTGTTTGGGCGCACGGCAGGGCTTGGAAAGGAAGTAGTAACGTTTTGGAATGCAGACGTTGATGGGGTCATGTTCCGTTTGCAGTGCCCCAGATGAGCCTAAACAGTAGAAACCCCCCACAAGTGACCCCATTTTGGAAGCTAGACCCCTAAGGAACTTATCTAGATCTTTGGTGAGCACTTTGAACCCCAAGTGCTTCACACAAGTTTATAATTCCCGGGCATGAAAATAAAAAATCCTATTTTTTTCCCACAAAAATTATCTTTTAGTCACTAATTTTTTATTTTCCCAAGGGTATCAGGAGAAATTGGACCACATAAGTTGTTGTCCAATTTGTCCTGAGTACGCTGATTCCCCATATGTGGGGGGAACCACTGTTTGGACGCACGGCAGAGCTCGGAAGGGAAGGAGCACCATTTGACTTTTTCCAACCAAAATTGGCTGGAATTGAGATTGGATGCCATGTTGCATTTGGAGAGCCCCTGATGTGCCTAAACAGTGGAAACCCCCCACAAATGACCGCATTTGGGAAACTAGACCCCCTAAGGAACTTATCTAGATCTTTGGTGAGCAATTTGAACCCCCAAGTGCTTCACCCAAGTTTATAACGTAGAGCCGTAAAATTTAAAAATCATATTTTTTCCACAAAAATGATCTTTTCACCCCAATTTTTATTTTTCCAAGGGTAACAAGACTCCAAAATTTATTGTGCAATTTGTCCTGAGTGCGCTGATACCCCATATGTGGGAGTAAACCACTGTTTGGGTGCATGGCAGAGTTTGGAAGGGAAGGAGCGCGTCTGAATTTTTCAACACAGAATTAGCTGGACGCCATGTCGTGTTTGGAGAGCTCCTGATCTGCCTAAACAGTGGAAACCCCCATAAATGACACCATTTTGGAAACTAGACCCCTCAAGGAACTTATCTAGATGTGTGGTGAGAACTTTGAACCCCCAGGTGTTTTACTAAAGTTTATAACGTACAGCCGTAAAATAAAAAATCTTTTTTTTGTTTTACAAAAATGATTTTTTCGCCCCCAATATTTATATTTCACAAGGGTAACAGAAGAAATTGGAACCCAAAAGTTGTTGTCCAATTTGTGCTGAGTACGCTGATACCCAATATGTGGGCGAAAACTACTGTATGGGCACACGTCGGGGCTCGGAAGGGAAGTAGTGACGTTTTGGATTGCAGACTTTGATGGAATGGTCTGGGGGCGTCATGTCGCATTTGGAGAGCCCCTGATGCACCTAAACAGTGGAAACCCCCCACAAGTGACCCCATTTTGGCAAATAGACCCCAAAAGGAACTTATCTAGATGTGTGGTGAGCACTTTGAACCCGAAGTGCTTCACAGAAGTTTATAACGTACAGCCGTAAAAATAAAAAATCCTTTTTTTTTTTACAAAAATGATTTTTTCGCCCCCAATATTTTATTTTCACAAGGGTAACAGGAGAAATTGGACCCCAAAAGTTATTGTCCAATTTGTCCTGAGTACGCTGATACCAATATGTGGGAGAAAACTACTGTATGGGCGCACGTCAGGGCTCGGAAGGGAAGTAGTGACGTTTTGGATTGCAGACTTTGATGGAATGGTCTGGGGGCGTCATGTCGCATTTGGAGAGCCCCTGATGCGCCTAAACAGTGGAAACCCCCCACAAGTGACCCCATTTTGGAAAATAGACCCCACAAGGAACTTATCTAGATGTGTGGTGAGCACTTTGAACCCCGAAGTGCTTCACAGAAGTTTATAACGCACAGCCGTAAAAATAAAAAATCTTTTTTTTTTTTTCAAAAATGATTTTTTCGCCCCAATATTTTATTTTCACAAGGGTAACAGGAGAAATTGGACCCCAAAAGTTGTTGTCCAATTTGTCCTGAGTATGCTGATACCCAATATGTGGGAGAAAACTACTGTATGGGTACACGTTGGGGCTCGGAAGGGAAGTAGTGACGTTTTGGATTGCAGACTTTGATGGAATGGTCTGGGGGCGTCATGTCGCATTTGGAGAGCCCCTGATGCGCCTAAACAGTGGAAATCCCCAACAAGTGACCCCATTTTGGAAAATAGACCCCACAAGGAACTTATCTAGATGTGTGGTGAGCGCTATGAAGCCCCAAGTGCTTCACAGAAGTTTATAACATACAGCCGTAAAAACAAAAAAATCATTTTTTTTTACAAAAATGATATTTTCGCCCCCAGTTTTTTATTTTCCCAAGGGTAACAGAAGAAATAGGACAAATTGCACAATAACTCTTGGGGTCCAGAGTACGCTGATACCCCATATGTGGGAATAAACTACTGTTTGGACGCATGGCAGAGCTCAGAAGTGAAGGAGCACCGTTTGACTTTTTCAACGCAGAATTGGCTGGAATTGAGATCAGACGCCATGTCACATTTGGAGAGCCCCTGATGTGCCTAAACAGCGGAAACCCCCCAATTCTAACTCCAACCCTAACCCCAACACACCCCTAACCCTAGTCCCAACCCTAACCACAAACCTAACCCTAACACACCCCTAATCCCAACCCTAACCCTAACTTTAGCGCCAACCCTAACCCTAACTTTAGCCGCAACCCTAACCCTAACCCTAATGGGAAAATGGAAATAAATACATTTTTTTTATTTTATTATTTTTCCCTAACTAAGGGGGTGATAAAGGGGGTTTGATTTACCATTTATAGCCGTTTTTTATGATTGGCAGCTGTCACGCTAAAAGACGCTTTTTATTGCAAAAAATAGTTTTTTTGCATCGCCACATTTTGAGAGCTATAATTTTTGCATATTTTGGCCCACAGAGTCATGTGAGGTCTTATTTTTTGCGGTACGAGTTGACATTTTTATTGGTACTATTTTTGAGCATGTGACATTTTTTGCTCGCTTTTTATTTCGATTTTTGGGAGGTTAGAATGAACAAAAATCAGCAATTCATGAATTTCTTTTGGGGGAGGCGTTTTTATCGTTCCGCGTGTGGTAAAATTGATAAAGCAGTTTTATTCTTCGGGTCAGTACGATTATGGCGATACCTCATTTATATCATTTTTTTATGTTTTGGCTCTTTTATAGAATAAAAACAATTTTATATGAAAAATAATTATTTTTGCATCGCTTTATTCTGCGAGCTATAACTTTTTTATTTTTTTGCTTATGATGCTGTATGGCGGCTCGTTTTTTGCGGGACAAGATGACGTTTTCAGCGGTACCATGTTTTTTTATATCGGTCTTTTGATCGCGTGTTATTCCACTTTTTGTTCGGCGGTATGATGATAAAGCATTGATTTTTTGCTTTGTTTTTTTTTTTTTTTTTTTAAGGGGTTCACTAAAGGGGTTAACTAGTGGGACAGTTTTATAGGGGGGGTCGTTACGGATGCGGCGATACCAAATATGTGTACTTTTATTTTGTTTTTTTTATTTACAGGAAGAAATGAATTTATTGGGGAATATTTTTTTTTTTTATTTATTTTGGATTTTTTTTTAAAACATGTTTATTTTTATTTTTTTTACTTTTTTACTTTGTCTCAGGGTGGGACATCACTGTATTTTATCAGATCGCTGGTGTGACAGTGTGCACAGCACTCTGTCACACCAGCGATCGCACAGGCAGCGCTGCAGGCTTCTCAGTGCCTGCTCTCAGCAGGCACTGAGGAAGCCACCTCCCTCCAGGACCCCGGCGCTATCTTGGATCCGGGTCCTGGGAGGGAGGAAGCCCTCAGAACAGCGCGATCACATCGCGCTGGTCTGAGGGTCTCAGGGGGGCGCGCAGGGAGCCCCCTCCCTGCGCGATGCTTCCCTGTGCCCCCAGTACACCGCGATCATGTTTGATCGTGGTGTGCAAGGGGTTAATGTGCCGGGAGCGGTTCGTGACCGCTCTTGACACACAGTCACGGGTGTCAGCTGTGATAATCAGCTGACACCCGGCGGCGATTAGCTGCGCTCCCTCCGGGAGCGCAGCTAATCTCCTATGACGTACTATCCCGTCCATGGTCAGATTGTCACGGGTTTCATGGACGGGATAGTACGTCTAATGTCAGAGAGGGGTTAAAGTCACCTTTCAATTGCAAGGTGGCTTTAACCCCTTATTAACCCATTCGCCACCGCTACAGGGCAATGGGAATAGACGGGCAAAGTGCCAGAAAGGGCGAATCTAATTAGAAATTTGCCCTTTCTGGGGTGTCTGGGGGCAGATGTTAGTAGCCAGGGGAGGGCACAAAAAAATGTACCCTCCCTAGGCTATTATTATCTGCCCCCACTCGCTGGCTTTGTCTGTCTGGTGGAGAAAATACAGCGGGAGCCCACGCATTTTTTTTCAACGAATTTACACCTTTAATTAACCCCTACATGTCTGAAATTTTGCACACATACACTTATGTAATTGTAAGTTAAAACCATATATCAAAATACATGAAATGACATGGTTAACTGTGTGTAAACAATGTATCATTTCATGTCGGCTTCTGTGATTTCACAAAAGCCCGCAACTGAATTAGCGGCTATTACAGTATGTAGAAGTGTATGAACTATAAATATATGTATATATACATGTCACAATGACATATATATATATATATATATATATATATATATATATATGTATTCTATGTGTGTATATGTATTGCTTCTATTCTTTATTAAAGCTGTCAGTGTGATTTTAAAGTATAGCCAGGGATGAATTAGCGGCTATTATACTATGTAGAAGTGTATGACCTATATATATATATATATATATATATACATATACATATATATGTATATATATATATATATATAATTATTTGCTTTTTGTGTACTTTTTTTTTACAATGTGATTTTTACTTGACTTTTTACATAGAGATAACTGCATGTTAAAATCGCATTGCATACAGATGGAAAACTGATGGAAAACGCATGGAAAACGCATGAAAAACGCATGGTGCGATTTAAAATCGCATGCAAATCGCATGACATTTTACTAGAATCGTACCGTTTTTTCCGTCCAGAAAACGGACCGATTTTTTTCCAGCCAGTGAGTATGAGCCCTAAGAAAGGCTTTCATTGCATCCCACTCCACAAGTTTATCTGTACTCCCCTCATTATGAATGAAAAATTCCTCTACCTCTTTCCCAATTCCTTTGAACATTAAGGTATTGTATCCAAACAGGGTGTATCTTCCATCCTTCCTTAATTATTCCTTTCTGTGCCCCATATCCAATATTCACCATAACTGGACTATGGTCAGCAGGGGCGTATCCAGGGGGGGCAGCCGGGGCGCAGTCGGGCCGCCTAATGCGGCGGTCCGCAGTGTCTCACCCGCGGCTGCGTTCTGCAGCCCCCGGCCTGGGAGTCGGCGGTTCCATGTGCCGGCTGTCAAGCTGACAGCCGGTGCAGAGAAGCTGCTGCGTGCCGGCTCCTAGGGATCAATTGTACTGGCGTCTATACAGACGCAGGGCCGTATTTAGAGTTTCTGCTGCCCTAGGCACTTTTTGTTCTGCCTCCCCCATTGGTGAGTATGACTAATGCAGACACTGTCGGCAGTGACTTAGGCTACTTGCACGTTAGCGATTTTTGCCATTCGCGGCAGATCCGGCAGTGTTTCCGCATCTGCCACGTAATGGATCACTTATGGCAACACTGCATTCGACCTCATTCATTCCCTATGCGACTTGCAGACATGTGCGACAATTGCGGTTTTGACGCGATCCCGCAAATCCGATACTTGCAGCAACAGAAAAAAAACGCTACTAGCAGTGTTTTTTTGTCTCATCGCAAGTGCCGCACAAGTTTGCAAGTCCCATAGGGAATGAATGAGGCCGAATCTATGTGTGTGCCCATGTAGCTCTTTCAAAGACAGTGGTTTCCTACCACACTTAAAAGACATACAAATAGGATGTTTAGATTGTGAGCCCCAATGGGGACAGTGTTGATGATGTCTGTAAAGTGCTGTGGAGTTAATAGCGCAATATCAGTGAATAAATATTATTCTTAATATTATGTTACAATACCAGGATCTGAGGAGTTTCTGTTTCGAGGTCAAGCGCTCTCTGATGTGATGTTGCTGCCTGTCTCGCTGTCTTCCTCTTTTGACACTGCAGTGTGGTGGACAAGAAAACATTAACTGGTTAACAGCAAGAAGTCTGGTGTCTGTGTACTAACTGAACTAGAAACTCTCCCCATACCATGTCCAGCAGACACTGGAGGATTACTAGATGGATCTTATTATTCTATTACTGCCCAGTCTCTGACTAAGGCCTTATTCATATGTCTGGGTGTAAACAGATACTTACATATAAATCTGGACAATTTATCTTATAGATCTCCCGGTATATTATTTATTATAGATCTATAATATATAATGTACAAGGAGACCTATAGTATAAAATGTCCAGAATTATCTGTAATATATGACGTACAATCTATTATATATAATGTCCAGGGTGATCTATAATATATAATGCTCAGGTAGTAGATTTATAATAATGTACAGTCCAGGCAAATCTATACGATATAATGTCCAGAGGCAGAGATATATTTAGGGTACGTTCCCACGTTCAGGAAACGCTGCGGGTTGGACGCTGAGAACAGCCGCAGAGTCCAATCCGCAGCGTCCAAATGTTACAGCACAGTGGAGGGGATTTTATGAAATCCCATATCCACTATGCGTGCAAAGATGCAGATGGCAGACCTGAGTATATTCACATGCGGCGCGTCTTTCTAGACCGCAGCATGTCTATTTATCTCGCGGAGACGCTCAGTCTATGCAAGATAAATAACACTGTCCTATATATAGGATGCGGTGATTTCACACGGGTCAATGACACATACGGAATCACTGCGCATACAAAAGCCGGCAAAGCTTTGGACGGAGCTGTGTCCTCTCTGCAGCGTTTCCTGAAAGTGGAAACATAGCCTTAGTGTATGTGCACACGCTGCAGATTTGTCTGCAGAAGTTTCCGTACATAATCCGCATCTCTTGGCAGAAAACGCAGGTGCGTAGTTGATGCGTTTTTTACATGCGGATTTGTATGCATTTTTTGTAAGCTAAATAAAGATGTTATTTAACAAAAAAAAAGATTTGTGATGTAATTTCTGTCCAACCGCCTCTTTTACATTAGTCCAGCGCTCATTCTCCCCAGCGCTCATTCCCCCCGAGTGCTCATTCCCCCCGAGCGCTCATTCCCCACCTCAGCCCTCATTCCCCACCTCAGCGCTCATTCCCCACCTCAGCGTTCATTCCCCACCTCAGAGCTCATTCCCCACCTCAGAGCTCATTCCCCACCTCAGAGCTCATTCCCACAGCCCTCATTCCCCACCTCAGCCCTCATTTTCTGCCTCAGTGCTCATTCCCCCGAGCGCTCATTCCCCACCTCAGCCGTCATTCCCCACCTCAGCGCTCATTCCCCACCTCAGAGCTCATTCCCCCAGCCCTCATTCCCCACCTCAGCGCTCATTCCCCACCTCAGCGCTCATTCCCCCTAGCGCTCATTCCCCCTCAGCGCTCATTCCCCACCTCAGAGCTCATTCCTCCCACAGCACTCATTCCCCCAGTGCTCATTCCCCACCTCAGAGCTCATTCCCCACCTCAGCGCTCATTCCCCCCCTCAGCGCTCATTCCCCCAGCCCTCATTCCCCACCTCAGCGCTCATTCCCCCAGCCCTCATTCCCCACCTCAGCGCTAATTCTCCCAGCCCTCATTCCCCACCTCAGCGCTTATTCCCCCTGAGCGCTCATTCCCCCCTCAGCACTCATTCCCCACCTCAAAGCTCATTCCCCACCTCAAAGCTCATTCCCCATCTCAGCGCCTATTCCCCCAGCACTCATTCCCCACCTCAGCGTTCATTCCCCACCTCAGGGCTCTTTCCCCACCCCCCAGCGCTCATTCCCCACCCCAGCGCTCATTCCCCCCAGTGCTCACTGCCCCCACAGCGCTCACTGCCCCCCCAGCGCTCACTGCCCCACAGCGCTCACTGCCCCCACACCGCTCACTGCCCGTCAGCGCTCACTCCCCCTACCACGCTCACTGCCCCACAGTGCTTCACTGTCCCCCCCCAGCGTTCACTGTCCCCCCCAGCGTTCACTGCCCCCCCAGCGTTCACTGTCCCCCCCAGCCCCAGCGCTCACTGTCCCCCCAGCCCCAGCATTCACTGTCCCCCAGCCCCAGCGCTCACTGTCCCCCCCAGACCCAGCGTTCACTGTCCCCCCAGCCCAGGGCTCACTGCCCCCCCAGCCCCAGGGCTCACTGTCATCCCCAGCCCCAGGGCTCACTGTCTCCCCCAGCCCCAGCGTTCACTGTCCCCCCAGCCCCAGCGTTCACTGTCCCCCCCAGCCCCTGCATTCACTGTCCCCCCAGCCCCAGCGTTCACTGTCCCCCCCAGCCCCAGCGTTCCCTATCCCCCCCAGCGTTCACTGTCCCCCCCAGCGTTCACTGCCCCCCCAGCGTTCACTGTCCCCCCAGCCCCAGCGCTCACTGTCCCCTCCAGCCCCAACGTTCACTGTCCCCCCCAGCCCCAGCATTCACTGTCCCCCCAGCCCCAGTGCTCACTGTCCCCCCCAGCCCCAGGGCTCACTGCCCCCACAGCCCTGTCCCCGCCAGCCCCAGGGCTCACTGTCCCTCCCCAGCCCCAGCGTTCACTGTCCCCCCAGCCCCAGCGTTCACTGTACCCCCCAACCCCAGCGTTCACTGTCCCCCCAGCGTTCACTGTCCCCCCCAGCCCAGCGTTCACTGCCCCCTCAGCGTTCACTGTCCCCCCCAGCGTTCACTGTCCCCCCCAGCGTTCTGTCCCCCCAGCCCCAGCGCTCACTGTCCCCTCCAGCCCCAGCGTTCACTGTCCCCCCCAGCCCCAGCGTTCACTGTCCCCCCAGACCCAGCGTTCACTGTCCCCTCCAGCCCCAGGGCTCACTGCCCCCACAGCCCCAGGGCTCACTGTCCCCCCCAGCCCCAGTGCTCACTGTCCCCCCCAGCCCCAGCGTTCACTGTCCCCCCAGCCCCAGCGTTCACTGTCCCCCCAGCCCCAGCGTTCACTGTCCCCCCCAAGCCCCAGCGTTCACTGTCCCCCCAAGCCCCAGCATTCACTGCCCCCTCAGCCCCAGCGTTCACTGTCCCCCAGCCTCTGCGTTCACTGTCCCCCCCAGCCCCAGCGTTCACTGCCCCCTCAGCCCCAGCGTTCACTGTCCCCCCAGCCTCTGCGTTCACTGTCCCCCCCCAGCGTTCACTGTCCCACCCCCCAGAGTTCACTGTCCCCCCCAGCGTTCACTGTCCCGCCCCAGTGTTCACTGGCGTTCACTGCCCACCCCAACGTTCTCTCTCCCCCCCAGCGTTCACTGCCCCCCCCAGCGTTCACTGCCCTCCCTGCTCTTTCCCCCGTCATCTAACTCACCTCCTGGTCACTGTGCACTATAGGGCCTCATGACCAAAGATTTATCCAGCTGATAAATCCGTGGCTCAGAGTCAGGTAGTGGTAAGGGCAGCACGGGCAGATTTATCCACTGATGTGATTCAGTGGATAAATCTGCCCATTTAATAGGACTTTTACTCATTAAGAAAGGAGGACACTTTATTTTACTTCTAACACAAGTATGGATTGTCTACAATGGGGAGGCTGTTTAAGAGTGGACGTTAGAGTCTCTAAGACTTGGGATGATGTACAGTATGCTCTTATATTATGCGCAGCACTGGTTTTTATTGGTGTATTCATTTATGTCTTTTGTATATTTTTTGTATTGTCCAAGACCTTGAAGTTCTACGTGACAAGAGGGTTTGTTGAACGATTTTGATTAAGGCCCAGCTGTTGATTTCTGAAACTGAACCATACAGTGAGTAGTATTCTTAATATCCTTTATTTTCTACTACTTATACAGAACTTTACCAAATATAAAAATCGATGTTTCAAACATATTCCTATTTAAAAGTGTATGTATTTCACATGTGCGTCAGGTTAGGCTAGTAAGAGTAAGCCAGATTTATTTGTACTGATTTTACAATGGGGGGGCGCCGTTTTGCAGTTCGCCTCAGGCAGCAGAGAGGCTAGGTTCACCCCGGGGCGCACGCAGCTTCATTGACTAGCGGTGAGGTCACTGAAGCTGCGCCCCCTCACAGCCTCAACTGCGTAGAACTATTGACCGTGGTCAAATGCCAGTGAAATTGGACACTTCAAGGTCAGTATGTCTGAACAACATGATCGTAAAATGACCCACTCTCATTCCAGAAAACAGTCAATGAGAGAGGGTCTTAGGTATTTGGTGATAGTCTACAATTTTCAGACCAAATACATACTTTAATACATGGTATATTTATCACAAACACAGGAAACACATGATAATGAGGTATTAGTTATTTGTTATGGGGAGCAAAAAGGCTTTGAGATGGCCATGTATCAGTTACCCACATCAAATATAAGGCCGGCGTCACACTGGCGAGTGTGATGCGAGTAAGTCGCACGACTTTCTCGCATCAACACCCGGCACGGCCGCCCGCTCTTGGACCCGAGTGTGTGGCTGCATAGAAATACATGCAGCCGCACACTGGGGTCCGAGAGCGGGCGGACGTGCCAGGTGTTGATGCGAGAAAGTCGTGCATCTTACTCGCATCACACTCGCCAGTGTGACGCCGGCCTAAGCTCCAAACCCACGTCAAGGGTCCTCGTTGCCTTGCGAGTCCCTATCCAAATTGTTATAAAAAGCACAAAAAAAGTTATGAAAATAACTACATTACACTTTTGGACAGAATACATATTTAAGTGTAACATTAGTTGGGCTCCTCCATTTGCCATGGCACACTACCCTCTAGTGTCAAAAAATAATCAGCAAAAATATTCCTGACTAGAAGGGCACAGTGAACAACTCGTGGAGCATGCTGTCTTTCCTCTGGTAATGCCACATTAACCACTCTCCCATCATCAACATCATACAAGGATTGTTTTTGTTGTTGGCAGAAATTATGCAAAATAACGGCAGCCTTTGTGACTGCCTTGACATTTTCTGAATGCATCTGTATTTGAGTTTCAAAAATACACCATCTTGTTAAAAATTCTCCTCCGGTTGTCCAAACCGCAACGTGGAAATGGTCGAAGAACATGCCTTGAGAGCGCAAAACCCTCATCAGCAACCATGATAAATGATGCAGGGGGGCCTGACGCTCCAGGAAGCACACATGGTTGTGGCAGATTTAAATTAGTGTCAGCAAGTTGCCGAGCTAATCTGGAAGCTCTAAAGATGCGATCATCAGAGGCACTCCCATATGCCCCAATGTCAGCAAGAACAAAACAGTAGTTGCTGTCAGCTACAGCCAGCAGCACAACGGAAAAATATTTTTTGTAATTAAAATAACGAGACACAGAGTTTGGCGGCTTCTTGACACGAATGTGTTTACCATCCAGTGCACCAATGCAGTTTGGGAACTCTGAGGCTTCCATGAAACCCTGGGCATTCCGCAACCAGTGTTGTGTGGTTGGCTGAGGCATGAAGCGGCTCTTTAGCTTATCCCAAATCAGATCACAGGTTGAGCGCACAATCCCGGATATGGTTGACGTGCCAAGGAGGAACTCAAAATTAACTGAAGAATATGAGTGGCCAGTAGCCAGGAATCTGGAATCTAACATTCACCATCAATTGTGGATTATGGTGATAAATTAAACAATTATTACTTAGTTAAGGTCATACAGCCCAGATCAACATAAAATATATGTTTTGTCCAATATAAACCACACCCATGAATGAAACACACAGGTGTCACTTATAATGTACATTTCACAAAGTGGCCATGTTACGAGTTTGTTTGTGGGGCCTACTATTTGATTGTTAGTAAGAATACATATCCAAAGTGTATGTTTGGCTTTATTTCTATGCCAATGGTTAACAAAGACATGTTTGGCAGTTACGATTATGGTCATTGTATAACCTAGTGAACTGGAACATTACTCACTAGAAATTTAAGCACTTAACCCACAACGATGGTTTGCACGTTATTGGACACAATATAATGATTTGCGCCAAAAACTTACCTCAAGGTTACTAGCAAAAGCTCCTCCGGAGAAATGCTTTGTCATATGCAGGTGTCTTGTCTGAGAAGGTAAGGACGCAAAAACTGAAGTATGTTGTCAAAGCCGGGAATGGAAAGACGACAAAAAGCAACAAACTTCACCGGGTATCTGTGAAGTTCACTATACAATTTTGTAAAATGACCATATGCCCCACGTAGCAAAAGTAGAGGGTGAACCCATAGCCTCTTTTGAAGCCATGGTTCCTCATCAAGCATATGTTGGCGAACCCCAAAGCGACGTGACACAAGCCATGCCAACCACAACAACGCCTCATTGTCACTAGACATATTTGTGACACCAAAGGAGTCCTAACACACACCCCTAAGATGATATGTCATTGTCCAAAACATTTTCGGAACTGTTTTAACACATAATCACTAATGGATCACACCTTTGCAAGTTCCAAGCCTTTAACTTCTTAACGACCACCGATACGCCTTTTAACGGCGGTAGTTAAGGGCACTTAAACCACAGCGCCGTTAATTAACAGCACTGTGGAGAAAGTGTATAGCGTCCCCCAGCGTCTGATTTTCTCCGGGGTCTCGGCTACCGGGGGTAGCCGAGACCCCAGAGAACATGATTCGGGTCGGTTTTTACCGACCCCGCTTTTGCGTTCGCCGTTATTAACCCTATAACGGCTATCGCAAAAAAAAGCGATTTTCCATTTCATTTCTCTCTCCTCTGATGTGATCGCACATCAGAGGGGAGAGAATGGGGTTCCCAGGACCCCTGGTCAGCCCCCCGTGCCTCCCGGTGTCCCCCAGGCCTCCCATTTCTCCCCGAGCTCCCCGCGTCTATTTCCGGCAAAGAAAATGGCGGGGCGCATACGCAGTGCGCCCGCCGAGCTGGATTGTCTCCGGGGTTCTCGGCTACCAGGGGTAGCCGAGACCCCAGAGAACATAATAAGGGTCCCCCGCAGTCCCCTCTCTTTTGCAATCGCCATATAACGGCGATCGCAAAAGAAAAAACAAAGCACTGATCCTGCATGTATTTTCTTTCCCCTCTGATGTGATCGCACATCAGAGGGGAGAGAAATAGGGTCCCCGGGTACCCCGATCTCCCCCGGTGACTCCAGGTGTCCCCCATGTCCCCCTGTCCTCTGGCAGGTCCCGGCCTCTTCATCCTGTCATTCTCTGAAAGTACATTTTGATCACTGTGATAAACTATCACAGTGATCAAAAAAAAACAAACAAAACAGTACATAAACCCCCCCTTTATCACCCCCTTAGTTAGGGACATATAATAAAATAAAGAAATTTTATTTATTTTCATTTTTCCATTAGGGTTAGGGTTATAATTAGGGTTAGGGTTGGAATTAGGGTTAGGGTTAGGCTGGTTTCATACTGCGTTATGGCAGTCCGTTAGATGGACTGCGTTACACCGCGGTATAACGCAGTCCGTTAACGCTGCCATTCACCCCCATTTGAGGGCGCATGTGTTCGCGACATGCCGTCATTCAGTGACGGAGCCTCAGACGCGGCCTGCAGCATCTGGGCTCCATCACCGCTAGGGTAGATGAATCATCTGCTGATTCCTCTGCGCTAGTGGGTATAGCATAACGCGATTGCGTTATGCTATACCGTTACCAGCCCGTCAACGCTATGTGTTGAACGGGCTGGTAAAACGCAATATGAACCTAGCCTTAGAGTTAGGGTTATAATTAGGGTTAGGGTTGGAATTAGGGTTAGGGTTACAATTAGGGTTAGGGTTACAATTAGGGTTGGAATTAGGGTTGGGAATAGGGTTAGGATTAGGGTTAGGATTAGGGTTAGGGGTATGTTGGGGTTAGGGTTGGAGCTAGAATTGAGGGGTTTCCACTATTTAGGCAGATCAGGGGGTCTCCAAACACGACGTGGCGTTCAAAAAGTCAAATGGTGCTCCCTCCCTTCCGAACCTTGCCTGTTGTGAATGTGTTAGAAATGAATTCTGAGCAGAAGCTCCCTGTGGTGGTTACAAACAGTACTGAACCATTCAATGATGATTGGCAATCAGGAGTTACAGACTGGTCTTATATAAGGGAGGTTCCCTCCCATCATGGTTGCCGGTGATCAATTGTTCTTGTCTCAACTGTGGTTCCTGGTTCACTTGGAAGCTTGCTGAGTCTTGCCTCTTCTCCTGCTCTCAGATAAGATATTTTCTGTTTGTTTTTTTTTTGTGCTTGCTTTTTGCATTGTTCCCTGCTCTTCTGTGGAGGTCAGCCAGGTCCCCTCCGGGGGCTTGTGCTCCTCTCAGTTTATCTGAGCCACTGTTATTTGTTCATTTGCCTTCTCCAGTTTTTTCAGTGGCTGCGGCTTAGTTTTGTTACACCAGAGAACTAATTTAGGTGGTAGAGGTCGTGTGATCTCAGGTGTTTTTGCAATTAGTAGAGTTGGTAATTTTTAGGGTTTTTTGTATTGCAGTAAGTGTCCTTCCTATCCTTTTCTGTCAAGGAAGATTGGGCCCCAACGTTTGCTCATACTATTTTCTGTCTGTGTCTGTATTTCCTCTTGTCTAACCACCATTACATGTTTGGGGGCTTCCTATGTTCTTTGGGGATCTGCTCCGGGGCAGATAGCTTTCCTCTTTCTATCTTTAGGTGTAGTTAACCTCTCAGGCTGTGACGAGGCGTCTAGGACCAACGTAGGAACGCTCCACGGCTGCCTTTAGTTGTGGTGGTTAGTCAGGGTACTGCAATCCAGTAGATTCCAACCTCTCTGGTGTATTGCCGTTTTTGCCTACTCTCCTCAGCTACCAAATCATAACACTTGCCGTGCGCCCAAACAGTGGTTTACCCCAACATATGGGGTATCAGCGTACACAGGACAAATTGCACACCAATTTTGGGGTTCTAATTTCTCCTCTTACCCTTGGGAAAATAAAAAATAGCTGGCTAAAAAAATCATTTTTGAGGAAAAAAATGATTTTTTATTTTCACGGCTCTGCGTTTATAAATTTCTGTGAAGCACTTGGGGGTTCAAAGTGCTCACCACACATCTAGATAAGCTCCTTGGGGGGGGGTCTAGTTTCCAAAATGGTGTCACTTGCAGGGGGTTTCTACTGTTTAGGCACGTCAAGGGCTCCGCAAACACAACATGACGCCCGCAGAACATTCCATCAAAGTCTGCATTACAAAATGGCGCTCCTTCCCTTCCAAGCTCTCCCATGGGCCCAAACAGTAGTTCCAGCCACATATGGGGTATCAGCGTACTCATGAAAAATTGCACAACAACTTTTGGGGTCCAATTTCTCCTGGGAAAATAAAAAAATAGCGGGCTAAAGAATCATTTTTGAGGAAAAAAATGATTTTTTATTTTCACGGCTCTACGTTATAAACTTCTGTGAAGCACTCGGAGGTTCAAAGTGCTCACCACACATCTAGATAAGTTCCTTAGGGGTTTAGTTTCCAAAATGGTGTCACTTGTGGGGTGTTTCCACTGTTTAGACACATCAGGGCCTCTACAAACGCGACATGGCGTCCAGCTAATTCTGCATTGAAAAAGTCAAACGGCGCTCCTTCCCTTCCAAGCTCTGCCATCCACCCAAACAGGGGTTTACCCCACATATGGGGTATCAGCATGCTCAGGACAAATTGCACAAAAACTTTTGGGGTCTTGTTACCCTTGGGAAATTAAAAATTGGGGTGAAAAGATCGTTTTTGTGGAAAAAATATGATTTTTTTATTTTCACGGCTCTACGTTATAAACTTCTGTGAAGCACTTGGAGGTTCAAAGTGCTCTCCACACATCTAGATAAGTTCCTTAGGGGGTCTAGTTTCCAAAATGGGGTCACTTGTTGGGGTTTTCACTGTTGGGGCGTCCAGCCAATTCTGCGTTGAAAATGTCAAACGGCGCTCCTTCCTTTGCGACCTCTGCCGTGTGCCCAAAAAGTGGTCTACCCCCACATATTGGGTATCGGCGTATTCAGGAGAAATTGCACAACACTTGTGAAAATAAAAAAAATTGGTTCCGAAGTAAAGTTAAAAAAAGTTAAATGTTAATTTTTTCCTTCCACATTGCTTCAGTTCCTGTGAAGCACATAAAGGGTTAATAAACTTCTTGAATGTGGTTTTGAGCACCTTGAGGGGTGCAGTTTTTAGAATGGTGTCACTTTTGGGTATTTTCTATCATATAGACCCCTCAAAGTGACTTCAAATGTGATGTGGTCTCTAAAAAAAAATGGTGTTGTAAAAATGAGAAATCGCTGGTCAACTTTTAACCCTTATAACTTCGTAACAAAAAAAATGTTGTTCCCTAAATTGTGCTGATGTAAAGTAGACATGTGGGAAATGTTATTTATTAAGAAATTTGTGTGACATATCTCTCTGATTTAAGGGCATAAAAATTTAAAGTTTGAAAATTGCTAAATTTTCAAATTTTTGGCCATATTTCCGTTTTTTTCATAAATAAAAGCAAGTCATATAAAAAATTTTTTAACACTTAGGTGAAGTACAATATCTCACGAAAAACCAATCTCAGAATCAGCGGGATTCGTTAAAGCGTTCCAGAGTTATAACCTCATAAAGTGACAGTGGTCAGAATTGTAAAAATTGGCCCGGTCATTAAGCTGCAAATTGGCTCTGTCACTAAGGGGTTAATTAATGCCTTAACCAATCATTTGGACCTCAAAACCTTTGTGTGTGATACGTCTTCACACAGACGAGAAACACGGACGGGCTACATGCAAACACGGACACTGATAGCTCCGGGACCGTTTCTTCACGTACCGGAAAAATCTGGACGTGTGAGACTGGCCTAACATAGATTCAGGAAATGCGACTTTTAACAAATGTTGCATTCTTTTTTTTGCCACGTTTTCATACCTGGAGTAAGGTTTTTAGCTCATCTCCACACTCCTGTACCCGACCTGTGCCAAAAATATACATCACAGGTTCGTAAGGAGGGTATCCTAAAACTGCAAGCTATTTTATTATCCATAGGATAATGGATAACATGTAGATATCTGGAGGTCCAAATACTCAGACCCTCCACCGATCTCAAGCAAGACCATCTACAAAGCTCCAATTGAATGGAGCGGAGGTGAAATTTAAGGACTTTACTTCTCTCTCCTGTTAATTCTCACACATTACTACCTTCACCAACAGAGCTGTTCTCCACCCAACAGATTAACCTGACCCGGCCAGTAACGTAGAAGATGGTGGCACAACCCTGACATGTGTCACAAGGCTTAGTCTGCACAGACTGGCCACAAGACTGCGGTTCGCTTTCGGCAGAGACGGGCACAAAGTCCTGGGATTTGGCCCATCTAATAAACGTGAAGCGTCGCCTACTCAGTTGGAGAAATCTGAGAATTATTCCTGTGTAGCGAGAACTTTAAATAGCAGAGTTTGGAAAAAAAGTCAAGATTTAAATGTACTGATAAACGGTGAGTACGGAAATATGTAGACAATGCTGGGCTCACTTGTACTGTCTGTTTTCTCTTTTACAAACTGTAATATTCCCACCTGCAGAGAATAAAAAATACTGCAATAAAATATACTGTATTGTATTATACATGTGGCATCTATGTAATAATGTGCTATTCTTATAGAGATGGAGAGAGACAGACTTAACAAATACTTGTATCCATCAGTCATTGTGGTCCTATTTATCATATCAGCTTTTCTCATCTTCAGAAACAGGCAGCATATAACCAAATTATTTCATAAAAGACTCCAAACAAGAGAACCACAGCCGGTTAATCCAGATTTATCTACAATATAAAATGATGTATAATACTGCTACTATGTACAAGAACATAACTCCTGTTATACTGCCCCCTATGTACAAGAATATAACTACTATAATACTGCTCCTATGTATGAGACTATAACTAGTAAAATACTGCTCCTATGTAAAAGAATGTAACTTCTATAAAACTGCCCCTATGTACATTGCTATAACTACTAGAATACTGTTCCCTATAAACAAGAATATAACTACTATAATACTGCTTCTTGTACACAGGGGCAGTATTATAGAAGTTATATTCTTGTACATAGTGGAGCAGTATTATAGTAGTTATATTCTTGTACATAGGATGCATATTATAGTAGTTATATTCTGTGTACATAGGAGCAGTATTATAGTATTTTTATTCTTGTACACAGGGGCAGTATTATAGTAGTTATATTCTTGTACATAGGAGCAGTATTATAGTAGTTACTCTTGTACACAGGGGCAGTATTATAGTAGTTATATTCTTGTACATAGGAGCAGTATTATAGTAGTTATTCTTGTACACAGGGGCAGTATTATAGTAGGTATATTCTAGTACACAGGAGGCAGTATTATAGTAGTTATATTCTTGTACATAGGAGCAGTATTATAGTAGTTATATTCTTGTACACGGGGCAGTATCATAGTAGTTAGGCCGGCGTCACACTAAGTAGGAATACGGACGAGTGAGAGGCGTGAAAACCACGCATTACACACGGAACAATATTTCTCTATGGGGCAGCTCTGATCATGCGTATTTTTCTCGGGCGTATCTTACGGTGCGAGACACCCGCAGCAATTGTACGCGTATTACGCCCGTTGTACGCCAATGAAAGTCTATGGGTGCAAGATAACAACGGATTACACACGGACCAGATGTGTGACTTGCGAGAAATACTCAAGACTTCTGCAGCTCACAGGAAATGGTGCAACACATGCAGGAGGAAGCTGACACATGCAAATTAGCTCAAAAAGAGCTCCACACATCCCGGAAGAACGCCTCCACGGAGTCGGCCATGATGTCTACCCTCATCAATGTGGAGATGTTGATTGTGTTGGTCCAGGAGAGGCCCGAAATTTGGGACCAAAGAGATGCACATTACGCAGACCGCGCAAGGAAAGAGGCGGCATGGAGGCGCATCTGTGGGCAGATGTTTCCCCACCTTGGCGACAGCCCAAGCGAGGAGCAGCAGCGAATGAGTAAGTAACTTGTTTTTTTTTTGCAAACTCCTTAACAGTCAGAGCGTAGTTATAGCGCAGATTTCGCCCAAAAAATGTTTTTGGTTTTTTTTGGGGGGCAAAAATGTTAGTATACTTACTCCCTACTAGGCCCCCATGACTATATGACGTGTATGTAGAAGAATTAGGCTTTGTGCAGCTAGCTCATTGATTACATTATATGTGTCATTGCAGTGGATGATGTTATGAGAAGATGGAGAAGCACCAGTACCGGCGGGAACGGCAGCAGAGGTCCAGGAGCGGGTCTGCGGCACCGACAAAAAGAAAATATGTCTACTTTGACCGCCTTGGCTTTCTGGCTCCTATTCTGGATCTGAGACTGTAAGTACATACATCACACCACATAACACATATGCAGTTTAGGCTCACCCCTCCAAAATGTTCTAATCCCTTTTCATTTTCCAACAGATCTGAGGATCCTCCTGCATGGGCGCTTACACCTCAACCCATTCCCCCACCGAAACAACCTTGGCAACAACAGGGTCAAATGGCAGGCTATAATCCGACTTCCCAATATGGCCACTTGTACAGATCCAGTGTTGGAGGCTGGTCCCAACCTGGATGTGCTCAACATGGTCATATTGGGGGGTATGATTCTCGTGGGTATCATCTTACACAGGAATATAATCTCCCTTATCTGTATGGCAATGTGCCCACACACCAAGCTGACCGTGGCCATATGTTAGCTCAGGGCCCAGAAAATCAACCCCAACAGGGTGATGGTCAAGGTGGTCATCCAAGCCAAACAAACAGAGATGCTGGGAACCCGCCAACCCACCACCCACATACCACCAGCTGTGATTTTGTATTTTAGTTATATATTATGATTTCAAAAGCTGTTTTGGTTTTTGTTATATTTACTTTAGACTCACGTTGTGCAAAAGACATGTGCACTAATGTAGATGCATGTAAGAAATACCCGGGCTACCGTGTGGCAGTCGGCTTAGTTCCTCACACACATCATCAACAGACAGTATGTAGGTGAGGAATACATATCGTAGCGTAAGGAGAAGGCACTCCTTTGCAGAGATAGCTTTCCGCATCCTGGTATCCTGGGTAGGTGATCCCAGGGCGCACGATCTCCAGCAAAACATCAAATGTGTGAATGGTCATCTGACAAAACAGAAAAAAACTTGTCTGGATGAGTCCACAGAGATGCATAAAGGCGGTGAAAATGGCCTTTAGTGAGGCGTTGCCTCAAATGCGGATGCACCCACATTAGCCTCCTCCTCCGCGGATCAACGATCACTGGGTAAGGCTGCCCAAAGCAGCGGGACAAAACCCATTGTATAACACTCGATCAGTTGGGGTGAACTGAAGAGTGTCAGACATGTTGGCAAGCAAGCAGCAAGCAGCAGCCCTCCAACACAAGCACAGCACAAAAATGGCAAGATTGGGGGTTGCAACCTGATGCAGAGCCTTGCTGATGATGATTTGAATGAGTTTCAGGCCTAAAAACCGTTAAATGTCCATTTTGCAGGGCAGCGAGAAAAATACGCTATACGGATGGCGTACGATTTGCATACGGATGCTTACATGCGCAAAATACGCAGCCGCACCTTGACAACGGATGAAATACGGATTGTTGTGCCGGCAACATTTTGGCGTATTACGCTCGTACAATACGCTCCGTATTTTTCTACGGTGAGTGTGACGCCGGCCTTATATTCTTGTACAAAGGGGCAGTATTATAGCAGTTATATTCTTGTACACAGGAGGCAGTATTATAGTAGTTATATTCTTGTACATGGAGCAGTATTATCGTAGTTATATTCTTGTACATGGGGCAATTTTTATTATAAAACCAAACTTAAATACAATTATAATAAAACAAAAATCATCCAGCATTACAAAACACAAATCACAAAGGTTATATATACACACAAGCATTAAATAATCAGATCATATTTATAAATAAATTAAAGTCCACACCTGGAAGGGGGAGAAGAAAATTAAACTAAAAAAAAATAAAAAATAAACAAATCATTATATTTCCTAACTGAATTTTACATTTCTCCACAACTTAATGTTTCTCGGACTCCTTCCAACTTCTAGTGATTTTATCCACTGGAGTTCTGACAAAACCTGATTGGCTGCAGCGGTGTGATCGAACGGCTCATTGTGCAGTGACACCCGGGTTCTCATGTGCCAGTGATAATATTTGATGACACTGATTATAATGTACATCGTCTCTCTGTCGATGTTACTAACAGTGGAGGGGACACCATAGATTATGTCAGGGTACTTTAGGGTCCTCAGTCTGGGGATCTTTAGATTAGCTGACACTTCCTCCCAGATCTTCCTCCCTCCCCAGCAATCACATATAAAGTGCTCCATAGTCTCCTCCTGCTGACAACCAAGGGGACAATTCCATCAGAGACACTCAGATGTTTCATGTTCCCCCTGACAAAGAGCCGACTATGCAGTGAAAGCCAAGTAACATCAAACAGTTTAGGAGGAAGTCGTTTCCCGTTTAGGAACCTAAAGCTTTCCTGCAGGGTGGTGGTGACACAATCTCTCAGGGCCAGTGGAGAGAAGAAGAAAGTCCTACATCCATGAGCATACAGGTCTCTTCTCGTACTGCTCTCAATGTAAGACTTCTCCAGTCCCCACCTCCTAACACACTTCAGACCATAGTCCAGATACTGGGGGAGGTGGTCACCTGTCCATCTCCTCCTCTTGAGACTGCCGCCTCGCACCCAAGATTCTGCAAAAGGCAATATCCAATCCCTGATACTATTTACCCACAGGGAGCTACTGTTTGAGTCCATGTTCCCAAAATTCACCTTTAGAAACAAGGAGTCAAAGAAAACCCTTGGATTCAACATATCCAGCCCACCCTCTCTCCGCCGTAGGTACGTTATTCCCCTCTTTATTAGGTTCAACCTATTCCCCCACAAGAGCTGGAAGAACAGGCTGAAGAGCCTCGCTGAGAAAGATTCTGGCAAAGGGAAAATGACAGAGACATACAAGAAAACGGGGACCAGGTAAGTCTTCAACATTTTGACCCTTTCTCTGTAGGTCAGCCTCCAGTTCTTCCATCGCTGAACCTTTGCATTTCCAGCTTCCAATTTCTCCTCCCAATTTAGCTTGGCATTATCATCCCTCCCAAATTTAACCCCTAGGATCTTAATATGGGTGTAGGCTATGGCAAACTGCTCCGCACACCTCGTACACACACGGTTCCCCTCTGTACACCTCACGCACACACGGCTCCGCTCCGTACACCTCGCGCACACATGGCTCCACTCCGTACACCTCGTGCACACACGGCTCCACTCCGTACACCTCGCGCACACACGGCTCCACTCCGTACACACACGGCTTCACTCCGTAAACCTCGTACATACGCAGCCATGCTCCGTAAACCTTGTACACATGCGGCTTTGCACCATACACCTCGTACACATGCGGTTCCGCTCCGTACACCTCGTACACACGCGGTTCCGCTCCATACACACGCGGCTCCACTTCTCTACACCCCGTACACACACTGCTCTGCTCCGTACACACACGGCTCTGCTCCGCTCCGTACACACACGGCTCTGCTCCACTCTGTACACACACGGCTCAAGCACGGAGCCCTGTGTGTACGGAGATAAGCGGCTCAGCTCCGTACACTTCGTACACACAAGGCTCCATTTTGTACGCCCCGTACACACACAGCACTGCTACAGCCACCTCGTACACACACGGCTCCGCTCCGTACACCTCATACACACACGGCTCCGCTCCCTACATCTTGTACACGCACGGCTCCGCTCCGTACCCCTTGTACACACACGGCTCCGCTCCGTACACCTCATACACACACGGCTCCGCTCTGTACACCTCATACACACACGGCTACGCTCCATACACTTTTCACACACGGCTCTGCTACATCCACACTGTAAATCCCTCCTGACCCCTCACATAAACTTACCCTTATCCAGCACCATGACAACCACAGCACAGCTCAGCACAACAGAGACCTGCACGAGGAGCCTGACCATGTGACATCCAACTCCTCCCCTCCTGTGACCTCATCACAGGTCCTGCTCCTACAGACTCAGCAGGTCATTGCTCTGCTGTGATAAGCTAAAGTGGAGCGCTGGGAGGGCAACTATAGGGTGTATGGGGGCGTGGCGGCTCATCTCACTGCGGGACACATAGTGTCCCGCCGGGACAGCGGGAGGAGGGGGTCAGAATCGGGACTGTCCCGGTCAATCTGGGACGATTGGGAGGTATGCCTGTAGGTCTCTGCCAGGGGCCCCATGCCCTCCATCACAGACTCAATGTCCTGCACAACATATGCCAGCTGTACACCCAGTGTGTTCAGTCTCAGGTCATACACATCATTACTGGCAGGATTAGTGGTCTTTAGGCTATAGATGAAGTCTACTTCCATTTGAAGCCCTTTTTTTCGCTGCTGTAACTCACCCAGTTTTCTGACCAGTCCCGGTATCTCATCCACTAGCTGCAGCTCGGGTGCACGCGCCGGCTCCACAGGTTTAGTCTTGACCACGGGTACAGGGCTTTTGAACACAGTCCTGTGCGGTTCCACCACAGATGGTTTTGTGGCTCCTTGGCTGGACGCAGGCTCCGCAGCAGGTTTATCGCTGCCACCTGATTGCGACCGTGTGCATCCTGACCACGTCATACTGCCATGCAGCTGTAAGTTCTCTTGGATGGTTTGTCTTTCCAAAGACGTCCGTCTCTGCCTGGGAGCAGGAGAGGTGATCTGCACAGCTGGGGCTGATCTCACCTGTGCACCTGGCAGGAGCTGCTTGCTGACTGGGGAGTTACCTGACTTCACATTGTGCTGTATTCCATCACTCACCGACACTTTTCCTTCTTGCTTCTTTGCTGGACTTAGAGCTGGTTTTCCTCCCAAAACTTTACTGACTTTTTCCCAGGAAATCCGGACGCGTTTTTTTTTTGCGTTTTTATAGCGGTTTTTGTGCTTTTTTTTTTGGATTTTTCGTGTTTTTTTCCGGAGCATCCTAAGTCAGTAATATAGCGGCAAATCCGCAGATTTTCTGCAAAATTAATGAACATGCAACGTTTTTTTCCGCTATGCGTTTTTTCGCCAAAAAAAACGCAGCATGGGCACAAAAATTGCGGAATGCATTCTAATAATGGGATGCTTTACGTATGCGTTTTTTAAGAGTTTTTGCAGCGGAAACCGCCGCGAAAACGCTAAAAAAAGTGAAAATTCCTGAACGTGTGGACACAGCCTTATAATAGCTATATTTTTGTACATACAGGCATTATTATAGTAATAATATTCTAGTGCATAGTGGCAGTATTATAGTAGCTATATTCTTGTACATAGGGGCAGTATTATAGTAGTTATATTCTTGTACATAGGAGAAGTATTATAGTAGTTATATTCTTATATATAGGAGCAGTATTATAGTAGTTATATTCTTGTACATAAGGAGCAGTATTATAGTAGTTATATTCTTGTACATAGGAGCAGTATTATAGTAGTTATATTCTTGTACATAGGAGCAGTATTATAGTAGTTATATTATTGTACATAGGAGCAGTATTATAGTAATAATATTCTAGTGCATAGTGGCAGTATTATAGTAGTTATATTCTTGTACATAGGAGCAGTATTATAGTAGTTATATTCTTGTAGATAGGAGCAGTATTATAGTAGTTATATTCTTGTACATAGGGAGCAGTATTATAGTAGTTATATTCTTATACATAGCAGCAGTATTATAGTAGTTATATTCTTGTACATAGGGGCAGTATTATAGTAGTTATATTCTTGTACATGGGGGGCAGCATTATAGTAGTGATATTCCTGTACATAGGAGCAGTATTATGGTAGTTATATTCTTGTACATAGGAGCAGTATTATAGTAGTTATATTCTTGTACATAGGGACAGTATTATAGTAGTTATATTCTTGTACATAGGAGCAGTATTATAGTAGTTATATTCTTGTACATTGGGGCAGTATTATAGTAGTTATATTCTTGTACATAGGAGCAGTATTATAGTAGTTATATTCTTGTACATAGCAGCAGTATTATAGTAGTTATATTCTTGTACATAGGGGCAGTATTATAGTAGTTATATTCTTGTACATAGGGGCAGTATTATAGTAGTTATATTCTTGTACATAGGGAGCAGTATTATAGTAGTTCTATTCTTGTCCATAGGAGAGGATAGACGTGTGTTTGTGAGCTCCCAGCAGGGCGGAGGCATGGCTTCTGACCCAGGTGGAGGGGAGGGAAGCTGGGCTGATGATCCAGGGAAAGCCCCCAGCCTGGAGTGTGGCCTGCATGATGGACCTGGTGGTAATGGAAAGCTGGAAATGGTGGCTGGTGAGACTTCTAAACCTGCTTGTTATGTTGCTGGATTGAGTGGTAAAGTTACAAGGCAAAGTATTTTTTTTCCAACATATGGTTTTTATTGTTTTGCAAAATATAAGTTACAATGTTGCATGTAAACAATGACATGACAATAAAGTTACATCACATTTCACAAAAGTTTCATCATTCAATAAAATTACAAAGGTTAAGACACAACATGTTGATCTCCACCATCTATCCTACATATAACTAACTAACACACACATATACTAAGATTTGCTCCATGTTCCATTCCTTCTTATAAACCCTTCGTTCGTCGTCAGTTTTGAGTAATTCTCAGTTACATGAATATCCCGAATACTGAAGCCATTTTGCCCATTTATATTTGAACTGCTGTTCTCTCTCCAATCTCCCTGCAATCATATGCTCCATTATACCGTTGTGTTGCATTTTATTTTCGCTTTAATTGATGGAATTTCAGGTGTTTTCCATCTTTGAGCTATACTAGATCTCGCTATGGTAAGTATGTGATACGCCATTGTAGCATCCTCTGTCTCCAGGTCCCCAAGCCCCAATGATAACAAGGCCTCTGCTGGTCCCCACCTTATCCTGAACCCCACCACCTTTTCCATCAGTATATACACCTGTGTCCAAAATGGCTGAATCACTGGACACGTCCACCAGATATGTAAGAGTGTCCCAACATGTTTCTGGCATCTCAAGCACTCAGTAGGTTCGAGAGGGAATATTTTCCCCAATCTATAGGGGTGTAATACCAGCGGTACAGGAGTTTTCTAGATGTCTCTAAGTGGTTAATGCAGTGTGATGCTTTATGCACCTGAAATGCGTGAGTCCATTCTTCTTCTGTGAAGGACCTTCCCAGATCACTCTCCCATTTGCTTACAAATGAATATCTGGTTGGATCATAAGTGGGGCTTAATGCTTTATACGCTTTAGATATGCCAGCAGCTGAATCTTTATTGGTGTAAAAGTAGTTTTCATATGTGGAAACCAGTTCCTCATTATTCCCCTGCACTCCTTCCATGAAATGCCTAACTTGTAGGTATTTAAAGAAATCTTTGTTACTAATGTCATATTTTTCTCTAATATTTGCAAACAGCATAATTTTATCCGACCTCATTATGTCCTTCATTTGCTCAATTCCCTTGGCTATCCATCCTGAAAGGTCAATACATTTGATACTTCTCTGCAATTCCTTAATGGGAATTTTCCCCGGGCGGAGGGGTATTATTCTATGTCCCAATTGTCTATTGTTCCAAAAATGAATTCCCGCTTTAATAGTGGGCGACTGAGCCAGTTTATCAGATTCGCCCATTCTTGATTGCCATAATATAGAGGAGGCCTCGTGTTTCCCCATTATGGTGGCTTCCATCTCCACCCATAGCTTCGACTTATCATTGTTCCACCAGCTTCTCAGTTGATCTAACAGAGCAGCCTGATGATACCTCTGCACATTAGGACATCCCAGCCCCCCTTGATGAGTGGGGAAATATAAGATTTTTTGCGCTACTCTTGCTTTTTTTTGGTGCCAAACAAATCTGTATATAATGGACTGTAGTTTTTTCAGTGTATGAGTGGGAATCAGAATGGGGATATTGTGAAAATAATATAATATCTTGGGCAATATCATCATCTTAACCGCCGAGATTCTGCCCACCCACGAGATTGGGAATTTACTATATTGTTGGATATCTTTCCCCACAGTTTGTAGTAGTTTGTTAAAATTAACCGGTTCCAAATTTTTAATCGGATATGTTAGTGCTATTCCTAGATAAGGTATTTCCCCCTCTGCCCAAGTGTAGGGGTATCTTTCCTGTAATACTGCCTTCTCCTCTGGAGGAATCCCCATATTTAATATATTAGATTTAGATGTATTCACTTTGTAGTAACTAACCTCTCCAAATTTCTGAATTAAGTGGGATACATGACAAAGTGAATTAAGTGGATCTGTCAGACATAGAATAACATCATCAGCAAACAGTCCTATCCGGTGCTCTATATTCCCAATTTTTATACCTGAGATATTGGGGGATTTCCGTATTGCTTCTGCAAATGGTTCCATCACCATTGTAAATATCAAGGGGGAAAGTGGGCAGCCTTGCCTTGTCCCATTCGTAATTTTGAAGGGGTCTGAAAATCTCCCCATTGTATAAATGTGTGCTGATGGGACAGTATAAAGGGCCATAATAGAATCCAGAATGGTCCTTGTGAATCCAAACTTACCCAATATTGCCCTCAAGTAACCCCAGTGAACCCTGTCAAACGCCTTCTCCGCATCCAGGGCTAGGAGCAGAGAAGGCGTCCGGCCCCTCTCTCGCTTCAAATATAAGGTTCATAAACCTCCGCGTGCCATCGGACGTCTGCCTGTTCTTGACAAACCCTACCTGATCTCTATTTATTAGCGCAGGGAGAATATTAAGCAGTCTAATGGAAATAACCTTAGAATACAGCTTTATGTCTGTGTTCAATAGGGATATAGGACGGAAATTAGATGGATTATCTGGCGGTTTCCCCGGCTTGGGTAGCGTTATGATCAAGGCCCTAAGCATTTCCTCAGGAAAATATCCCTGTTTAGATGCCTCGTTAAATTGCCTAACTAAATATGGGCTCAATATCGCTTTGTATTTTTTGTAGTATTCATTTGTAAGGCCGTCTGGGCCTGGGGCCTTATTTAGTTTTAGCGAGTCTATTGCTTGGGAAATTTCGGATATTGTATATGGTAGAGATAATTGTTCAAGTTGTTCCTCTTTGATACAGGGTAATTGTCATGTGTGCATTGCCACGAAGATCGTCGCGGTTGCACATTCTGACTTCTCATAGCTGAGTTGCTGTTTCTTTGTGTTTGGCAGTTAGGGAGTTAATTCTGTCTGTGCTCAGTTCTGGGACTGGGTGCAGTTTCTCCCGGCTGCAATTAATTATTTGTTGATTGGTTTCCTTTAAATCTCTGGTTGTCTGTGTTGGGAGTTGCCAGTGAAATTCTTCATGCAGACCACAGATAGGATTGTATCTGTATAGACTTAAGTTAAAGAGCTCCTTAGTTGTTTTAAGCTCACCTTGCTTAGAGTTTAATATCCCAGATCATTTATGTTCCTTCTGTGTTTGAGTGTGTATGCAAGTCTGTGTTTTCTCCAGTCTGTCTAATATGTCTAATCTGTGTATTTAGCAGAGATCAGCCCATATTCCTTTGGTGGTAATCAGTATCCTTCTTAGGACTGATTACAGGGTTCAGGGACTGATAGGAGACAGGGTTAGGCTGGAGACTTGGACCTCTGAACCATTATCAGTACCTCCAAGGTGAGGGATTAGTTAGGACCCAGTTTAGGGTCAGGTTAGACCCCCGGTCCTCCTCTTTCCTGTGACAGTGTATCAAGTCCTCAAGATTAACCCTGAGTTCAACGGATATCGTGTCAGGTAAATCTATTCTATATTTACATGCTGATGTTGCTAATCTATATGTTGTATAGAGTGTTGTTCTTTTAAGAATAGTTTACTGACATCGTACACATATCATAAGACCGCGTGACATTTTCACTGGCCAATAAAATTATTCCCAGTTGCCATGGATCCAGTAGCCCAGCTGGCTCTGCAGTTGCAGGGATTATCCATGGAGCTGACGGACATTAAGTCCAAAGTTTTGTCTCCCTCGGAGCAAACCAGATTTGAACCTAAAGTAGCTCTCCCGGACAGGTTCACTGGTGGGCGAGACAAATTTTTTACCTTCAGGGAAGCATGTAAATTGTATTTTCGGCTTCGGCCTCGATCATCAGGGAGTGAAGAGCAGAGAGTGGGAATTGTTATCTCGCTCCTACAAGGGGACCCTCAATCCTGGGCCTTCTCCCTTCCTCCGGGATCCCCGGCTCTACAGTCAGTAGATCGATTTTTTTACTGCCCTGGGTTTGGTATATGATGACCCAGATCGGGTCTCTCTTGCTGAGACAAAATTACGTAAGATACAGCAGGGAGATCGTCCGGCGGAGGAATTTGCTTCTGAGTTCCGTAGATGGGCCACAGATACTCAGTGGAATGACCCAGCTCTTAGAAGCCAGTTTTGTCATGGGCTTTCTGACAAATTAAAGGACGTTTTGGCTCAGTATGATTCTCCTCCATCACTGGAGGCTGCTATGGCCCTAGCTATCCGTACTGATAGACGGCTCCGGGAGAGGTGCGAGGTAACTCCGCCCCCTGTTGTTACTCCACCTACTACTAAAGTCCCTTATGTTGAGGTTCCCCTTGTCTGTTCGGAGGAGCCTATGCAGTTGGGAGGGACATCATTTCGTAGGAGGGGATTGGCGGTACGCCGCAGGACTAGAAGGTGTTTCTTCTGCGGGAAAGAGGGACATTTTGTTGGGGGATGTCCATCCCGTGCCTTGTTGAGCAAAAAGTCGCCGGAAAACTGTTAATCCCAGGTTGTGTGGTGGACGACAACCTGGGAGTATGTATTTCGTCCGCTAGTTCTTCTCAGTTCCTTGTACCAGTGGAGGTGGTGGTTGGTACGAGAGTGGAGAGATTTTCTGTTCTTCTTGATAGTGGGTCCGGGGCTAATCTGGTTGACGCTCAGTTTGCTCAGGCTCAAGGTATGCATCTGAGTGTATTGGTCAAACCGATCCCTATATTCTCCATTGACGCCAGGCCTCTCGGCCAAGGTAGCTTTGTTCATGAGGTTCATAACATTGACCTTCGGGTAGGGGCAATACATAGGGAACTATTATCTTGTTATGTGTTGGAGGGTCTACCTACTCCTATTGTGTTGGGACTTCCTTGGTTGGTTAAACATAACCCTGTGATTAATTGGCAGTCCAGAGATATAAGCCAATGGGGGGAGTTTTGCAAAAGTAACTGCATGAACACAGTCATCAGTGCGGTCGTGCCTAGTACTTTGCCTCCTTTTTTGGAGGACTTTGGGGATGTGTTCTCTGAGGAGGGGTGTCAGGAGTTGCCTCCTCATCGCGTGTATGACTGCTCTATTAATTTACTTCCTGATGCTAAGTTACCTAAAGCTAGGTTATATAACCTTTCTGGTCCTGAGAGGCAGGCTATGAAAGATTACATTTCGGAGAGTCTGGCCAAAGGGCATATTAGACCTTCATCTTCCCCAGTGGCCGCGGGGTTCTTCTTTGTGAAGAAAAAAGATGGAGGCCTACGCCCTTGCTTGGATTTCCGCGAACTTAATCGGATTACTGTTCGAGATCCGTATCCACTCCCTCTGATTCCTGATCTCTTCAATCAAATTGTTGGCGCCAAATGGTTCTCTAAATTGGATCTCAGGGGGGCGTATAATCTGATTAGGATAAAAGAGGGGATGAGTGGAAAACGGCGTTTAACACGCCGGAGGGACATTATGAGAACCTTGTCATGCCTTTTGGTCTGACTACTGCACCAGCAGTGTTCCAACATTTTGTTAATGACATTTTTCGTCATCTGGTGGGGCTGTTTGTGGTCGTATATTTGGATGACATTTTAATTTACTCACCAGATCTTGGGTCTCACCAGGAGCATGTGAGACAGGTGTTGCAGATCTTGCGAGACAATAAACTATACGCCAAACTGGAAAAGTGTGTATTCGCCGTACAGGAACTTCAGTTTTTGGGTTTCTTGGTGTCAGCCTCCGGTTTCCGTATGGACCCTGAAAAGGTGAGAGCAGTGCTTGAATGGGATCAGCCAGAGGATCTTAAGGCTCTGCAGCGTTTTCTGGGGTTTGCTAACTACTACCGGAAATTTATTTGTAATTTCTCATCTGTTGTCAAACCTCTCACTGACATGACAAGAAAAGGGACGGATTTTTCTAAATGGTCGGACAAAGCTTGCCAAGCTTTTTCCTCTTTGAAAAAATGTTTTGCTTCGGCACCCGTTCTCATCCAACCAGATGCATCACAGCCGTTCGTTGTGGAGGTGGACGCGTCTGACGTAGGGGTGGGTGCAATATTGTCCCAGGGTCCGTCCCCTGGTAAATGGCATCCGTGCGCTTTCTTTTCTAAAAAATTGTCGTCCGCCGAAAGGAATTATGATATCGGCAATAGGGAACTTTTGGCCATTAAGTTGGCTTTTGAAGAATGGCGTCACTTTTTGGAGGGGGCAGTCCACCCGGTCACCGTCATTACTGATCACAAGAACCTGCTGTATTTGGAATCTGCTAAGCGTCTGAATTCCAGACAAGCTCGATGGTCGTTGTTTTTTACCAGGTTTAATTTTGTTGTCACTTATCGCCCTGGATCTAAGAATGTTAAGGCGGATGCCTTGTCTCGCAGTTTCCCAGGGGCCGGGAAAATGGATGACCCGATTCCTATCCTTCAGGAGGGGGTGGTAGTGTCGGCTGTATGTTCTGAGCTTGAGGAGGAGGTGTTAGAGGCTCAGGGGGACGCCCCTGCAGGACCTCCAGGGAGACTGTTTGTCCCAAATCAGTTGAGACAAAAGGTTATTGAGGCACATCATAATTCTGCTTTAGCAGGACATCCAGGGAGTAAGGCTACTTTAGATCTCCTTTCTCGCCGGTTTTGGTGGCCTAACGTTAATAAAGATGTTTTAACTTTTGTCGCGTCCTGTGGGGTTTGTGCTCGCTCTAAGACCCCTCATACCCGTCCGTCTGGGACCCTCTTACCCTTGAAACTTCCGGAGCGTCCATGGACTCATTTGTCTATGGACTTCATCACGGACCTTCCTCAGTCGTCAGGGAAGACTGTCATACTGGTGGTTGTTGACAGGTTCAGTAAGATGGCACATTTCATTGCTCTTCCTGCCCTCCCTAATGCTAAAACTCTGGCGCAGGTGTTCATTGGGGAGATTGTGAGACTTCATGGGTTGCCTTCTGATGTGGTGTCAGATAGGGGGTCTCAGTTTGTGTCCAAGTTTTGGAGGGCATTTTGTTTACGTCGGGGGATGCAATTGTCATTTTCCTCGGCTTTTCATCCGCAGACCAATGGTCAGACAGAGCGTCTGAATCAAAGCCTAGAGACTTATCTTCGGTGTTTTGTCTCAGAGAACCAGGAGGACTGGTCTTCTTTCCTGCCTCTGGCAGAGTTCGCTCTTAACAACAGGCGGAGCGAGTCCACTGGTAAGTCCCCGTTTTTTGGGGCATATGGTTTTCATCCCCAGTTTTGTACATTCAATGGGGGGGTCCCTTCTGGGGTTCCTGAGGAGGAGCGTTTCTCGTCGTCACTTGCTTCAGTGTGGAGAGGTGTATTGAATAATCTGAGTGCTATGGGGAACCGTTATAAACGTATGGCTGATAGGAGGAGAGTTTCTGGTCCAGATCTTAATGTGAACGATCTGGTATGGTTGTCTACCAGGAATATAAAACTTAAAGTTCCCTCCTGGAAGCTGGGCCCCAGATTCATCGGGCCGTACAGGATCAGTTCCATAATTAATCCTGTGGCATTTCGTCTGGACCTCCCTCCTACGTTTAAAATCCACAATGTGTTCCACAAGTCATTACTTAAGAGGTACGTGGCACCAGTCATACCATCACCTCTACCTCCTCCTCCAGTGGTGGTCAATGGTAACTTGGAGTTTCAAGTGTCAAAGATCATTGACTCACGTCTGAATCGCCGGTCCCTTCAGTACTTGGTGCATTGGAAGGGGTATGGTCCAGAGGAGAGGACGTGGGTTCCTGCGTCTGACATTAACGCAGATCGTTTGGTGCGGACCTTCCACAGAACTCACCCGGGCAAACCTGGCCCTGAGGGTCCGGAGGCCCCTCGTAGAAGGGGGGGTACTGTCATGTGTGCATTGCCACGAAGATCGTCGCGGTTGCACATTCTGACTTCTCATAGCTGAGTTGCTGTTTCTTTGTGTTTGGCAGTTAGGGAGTTAATTCTGTCTGTGCTCAGTTCTGGGACTGGGTGCAGTTTCTCCCGGCTGCAATTAATTATTTGTTGATTGGTTTCCTTTAAATCTCTGGTTGTCTGTGTTGGGAGTTGCCAGTGAAATTCTTCATGCAGACCACAGATAGGATTGTATCTGTATAGACTTAAGTTAAAGAGCTCCTTAGTTGTTTTAAGCTCACCTTGCTTAGAGTTTAATATCCCAGATCATTTATGTTCCTTCTGTGTTTGAGTGTGTATGCAAGTCTGTGTTTTCTCCAGTCTGTCTAATATGTCTAATCTGTGTATTTAGCAGAGATCAGCCCATATTCCTTTGGTGGTAATCAGTATCCTTCTTAGGACTGATTACAGGGTTCAGGGACTGATAGGAGACAGGGTTAGGCTGGAGACTTGGACCTCTGAACCATTATCAGTACCTCCAAGGTGAGGGATTAGTTAGGACCCCAGTTTAGGGTCAGGTTAGACCCCCGGTCCTCCTCTTTCCTGTGACAGTGTATCAAGTCCTCAAGATTAACCCTGAGTTCAACGGATATCGTGTCAGGTAAATCTATTCTATATTTACATGCTGATGTTGCTAATCTATATGTTGTATAGAGTGTTGTTCTTTTAAGAATAGTTTACTGACATCGTACACATATCATAAGACCGCGTGACAGTAATACAATATTGGATAGAAAGGCTTCTATTCCCCTATCGTCAGGTTGGACCACATCGGGGTCATTATTTAGATTATATAGTTTGCTATAGTATTTCGCGAACTCATTCGCCACCTGGAGGGGGTCTGTAATCTTGCACCCATCCTCCGCTAGTAGATACGGAATTCTTGATTTTGAGGTGCGGCTTGCTATTTGTCTGGCTAGTAAGGCACTACATTTATTCCCCTGCCAGTAATACGACATCTTCAATTTTTTCAAAGCCTGCTCATGCTTATATAAATTTAACTCATATAAACGCTGGTGCAACTGCGAGATTTCAGTAGCTCTTACTTGAGAAAACACTGCTTTGTTTAATCTATGTAACTCGCTAAGCTTAGTTTGGATTTCTATATGGAGATTTTGTCTGGTCTTTTTATTATGGGAAGATTGCTTAATAAATTGCCCTCTTATGGCGGCTTTGTGAGCGCACCATAGGTTAGTATCATAGAATCATAGAATGGTAGAGTTGGAAGGGACCTCCTGGGCCATCTGGTCCAACCCCCTGCTCAAAGCAGGATTCTCTAAATCATTCCAGACAGATGTCTGTCCAGCCTCTGTTTGAAGACTTCCATTGAAGGAGAACTCACCACCTCTCGTGGCAGCCTGTTCCACTCCTTGATCACCCTAACTGTCAAAAAGTTTTTTCTAATATCTAATCTGTGTCTCCTCCCATTCAGTTTCATCCCATTGCTTCTAGTCTTTCCTTGTGCAAATGAGAATAAAGATAATCCTTCTACAATGTGACAGCCCTTGAGATATTTGTAGACAGCTATTAAGTCTCCTCTCAGTCTTCTTTTTTGCAAGCTAAACATTCCCAAATCCTGCAACCGTTCCTCATAGGACATAGTTTGCAGACCGGTCACCATTCTGGTGGCTCTTCTTTGAACTTGCTCCAGTTTGTTGATGTCTTTTTTAAAATGTGGTGTCCAAAACTGGACACAGTATTCCACATGAGGTCTGACCAAAGAGGAGTAGAGGGCAATAATGACCTCACGTGATCTAGACTGTATGCTTCTGTTGATACAGCCTAGAATTGTATTTGCCTTTTTTGCTGCTGCATCACACTGTTGACTCATGTTCAGTCTGTGATCAATTAGTATACCCAAGTCTTTTTCACATGTGCTGTTACTTAGCCCTATTCCTCCCATTTTGTATATGTTTTTTTCATTTTTATTGCCCAGATGTAGTACTTTGCATTTTTCCTTGTTAAAAACCATTCTGTTAGTTGCTGCCCACTGCTCCAGTTTATTTATATCTTTTTGAATCCTCTCTCTCTCTTCTCTAGTATTAGCTACCCCTCCTAGCTTTGTGTCATCAGCAAATTTGATCAGTTTACCCTCAATTCCTTCATCTAAATCATTGATAAAGATGTTGAACAATACAGGGCCCAAAACAGAGCCTTGTGGTACCCCACTTGAGACATTCTTCCAACTGGATGTGCAGCCATTTACGACCACTCTTTGAGTCCGATCATTAAGCCAGTTATGAATCCACCTAGCAGTTGCCTTGTCCATTCCATACTTAGTCATTTTTTCAATAAGGATTGTGTGAGATACTTTGTCAAATGCTTTGCTGAAGTCAAGATATACTATATCTACAGCATTTCCCTGATCCACCCAGTCAGTGATTCTGTCATAGAAGGAAATTAAGTTAGTCTGACATGACTTATTAGTTACAAACCCATGCTGACTGTTTAATCACTTCATTCTTATGCAGGTACTTACATACATGTTCTTTAATAATTTGTTCAAAGATCTTTCCTGGTATAGAAGTCAGACTCACCGGCCTGTAGTTCCCTGGGTCCACCTTCTTCCCCTTTTTGAAGATAGGAACAACATTTGCTCTTCTCCAGTCTTCTGGGACTTCACCTGTTCTCCAAGAATTTTCAAAGATTATGGACAGTGGTTCAAGAATTTCTTCTGCTATCTCCTTCAGTATTCTGGGGTGTAATTCATCTGGACCTGGAGACTTGAATTCATTTAGTTTAGCTAAGTGTTTCCTCACTGTCTTTCTGTTTATAGATATCCTGGATTCTTCTATTCCTTTACTAGGACAGTAAAGATCAGTTGATGTTACATTTCCTTTCTGAGAGAAAACAGATGCAAAATAGGAATTTAAAAGTTCAGCCTTCTCAACATCCTGTCTTACCATTTCCTCATTTTCATCCTGTAAAAATCCTATAGCATCTTTGACTTTTCTTTTACTTTTGACGTATCCCCAAAATCCTTTTTTGTTGCTTTTGACATCTCTTGCAAGCCTTAATTCATTGTCCGCTTTAGATAATCTGATTTGTGCCCTGCAGGTTCTGCAGATGGCATTATATTCTTCTTTAGATATGCCTCCCTCTTTCCATTTGATAAACATTTCTTTCTTCCTTTTTAGCATGTGTTTAAGTTCTGTGTTCATCCATCCTGGTTTCCTTAAATGCTTCCCATTCTTCCCTCTTTTTGGAATTGTTAACGATTGTGCTTTGAGAATCTCATTTTTCAAGATGTCCCATCCTTCCTGGACATTTTTGTCCTTAAGGATATCCTGTCATTGGTTTCCTTATTATCATTTATCTCAAAAAATTCCTGCAACGCTTTTTGGGCATCTTCTGTATATCTAGGGTGCTTAAGGATATAATTATTGAGACGCCAAATTGGGCAAGGGAAGGAGGAGTACCTTTCTCTCACTGTCAATGAAATAGGGGCGTGATCCGACCATGTTATGTCTGCAATTTGGGCCTCTCCGATTCTATTCAACAGAAGCTTGTCTACCAAAAAGTAATCTATTCTTGAGTAGCTACTATAGGGGTGGGAAAAGAAAGTGTAGTCCCTTGCAGAGGGATTTTGTAGTCTCCAGATATCATGCAAGTTTTTAGCCTGAAAGAGACGCACCAATGGACTTGGAGTATTACATTTTTTTTTAGAATTAGTGTCCATTGAGGGCCACAGCGAGGAGTTAAAGTCCCCTACTAATATCAATGAACCAGAAGCATATCGTTCGCACATAGTAAGAATCTTCTTAATAAATTTAGTTTGGTTCTTGTTGGGTGCATATAAGGAAACTAGCGTATAGGCAATATTGTTAATTAAACACTTTATAAGCAAATATCTGCCCAAGGTATCAATCTTTTGATCCAGGAGGAGAAGGAGACCGTGTCCCTAACGGCGATGGACACTCCACATTTTTTCCCTTGGGCTGGGGAAGAAATTACGTGAGGAAAGTGCTTGTTTTTGAGTCTAAAGAGATCCTGCTCATTGAGATGTGTCTCTTGTACACATATAATATCCGCTTTCATATTGAATGTCTCCTTCCACATCATGGATCTTTTATAAGGGGAGTTGAGCCCTTTAACATTAATAGAAACTATTTTGAGAAGTGTTTTCTATCCTTTTAAAATGCTTATATGTGTTTAGGGCATACCTGAGTATCCGCTCATTCTCATGTTCACATGTCATCTGGATTCTGTAACTCTGCGGGTATAGTTTGGCAAATCTTCTACAGCCACACAAAACATAGTAAAACCAACACTACAACAATCTTACACACAAAAAGAACTTACTTCCTGAAGGTACAGGAAGATTGATAACTTAGGAAAAAGAGTTCCCAAGTAAAGGTGGGGACCCAGGTAACAGAAATTCAACACTAACCACAAAAAGTTACCTGGGGTAAAAATTTCCAAAATACGTGCCCACTTCGGCTCATGTATAACTTAATACAACATATATTACCAAGCGCTTACCGCTAAATTCAGTGAAAATTCCCATTTTTTTTCTTTTAATGATTATAACTTTTTCCTCTTCTCCTTTTACCCCTTTCCCTACAACCCGTTCCTCTTCTCACATCTCCACCCGCCTTTTTATCTTAAGTTCAGGTCCCCGCCATGGAGCTGAGGTTGCAAACCAGAAACATAAGGTAGCACATAGGAGCTGGTTGCCCCCACATACTAACATCCTCAAGTGTTATGGCGGCGTGTTATGTTTCGGCAGCTGAGGAGTGCAGGCAAAAAAGGCAATACACCAGAGCAGTTGGAATCTATGAGATTGCAGTACCCTGACTAACCACCACAACTAGAGGCAGCCGTGGAGCGTTCCTACGTTGGTCCTAGACGCCTCGTCACAGCCTGAGAAACTAACTACACCTAAAGATAGAAATAGGAAAGCTATCTGCCCCGGAGCAGAACCCCAAAGATAATAGAAAGCCCCCAAACATGTAATGGCGGTTAGACAAGATGAAATACTGACACAGAAAGAAAATAGTATGAGCAAACGCTGGGGCCCAAACTAACTAAATAGAAAAGGATAGGAAGGGCACTTACAGCAATCCCAGAAAACCCTGAAAAGCACCAACTTTACTAATTTCAAAAACGCCTGAGATCACACGACCTCTTCCACCTAAATTAGTTCTCTGGTGTAACAAAATCAAAACAGCAGCCACTGAAAAAACTGGAAAAAGCAAAAGTACAAACATCAGTGGCTGAACTAAACAGAGAGGGCAAAAGCCCCCAGAGGGGACCCTGAAGGCCCCCACAGAAGTGCAGGACAAAATGCAAAAATATAGCACAAAAAACAAAAAGAAGAAAATGTCTTATCTGTTAGCAGGAGATGCAGACACGACACAGCAGGCTACAAGGGAAACAGGAATGAAGGATTCAGACCAGAACAATTGATCACCGGCAACCCTGATGGGAAGGTGACTCCCTTATATAAGACCAGTCAGTAACACCTGATTCCCAGTCCTCACAATCTTCACTGGACAGACCAGCACCGCTTGTAACCACCAGAGGAAGCCTCTGCTCAGAACTCATCTCAAACCCATTCACAACAGCGGCGCCTGGTTCTTGGTGCTGTGGTCCACTCTTCCTGGATTCGTCTTGGGATGTCCTTCCCTGGCCTGGATCCTCATCGGTCGGGCGCCAAGTCCCAGTCCTTGTGTAAGGTTCTATGTATATATTCCTGAAACTCAGTTTGTTCGTCAGCCATTTTACTTTCTGTCTTGCTGCAGCTATCTTGCCCTCAGTCAAAATGGAGTTTCCAGCTTGCATGTTCCCGCCCTGATTCTCTCCTTTGCTTCTTAAGCAGCCACAGCTGAGCAATCAGTGCTTCAGAATCTAGCCTGCAGTGAACCTGTGACTTGACTCCTGTAAGCCTTGGACCTTGTACTCCAGCTATTCCTACTGAGGAACTCTGAAGCACTTGTGGACTCTGAACCCTGCTCTTTGAAAGACCCACGTTTGCATGGACTTACGGTAACAGAGAAGAAGATCCTGAATCTGTATTGGAGAGTGATTGCTGAGCTTGGATTACTCTGGCCTGCTGTGTCTCCTGTTTCTGTGTCTGCAAACTGTGTGACTATTTCTGCCAACTTGTATGAAGTAATACAGGACTTTTCTATATCAAACCTGTGACTCCTGTGTTTTCATCGCACCCAAGCACAAGACGCTATATGAACTGTACTACATACATTACAAGATTCTGAAGCCAAAACGTTAGTGTCTGCTGGGTCTGGAAGGCTGTGTCTGCTGTACTGTGGATATCAGACGTCCGGTTGTACTTTCTGTGATGACAGTGGTTGTGACTTCTCACAACCATTCCAGGTGAGCAATTCCCTTAAGTTTTTTTCTTTTGCAGTGTTACCACAGGTAAACACTATTGTTTTTTTTTTTTTCCTTTCTTTTCTCTTTTTTGTCTGCTGTAACTCTGGATATCAGATGTCTGGTTGAAACTTTCTGTGATGATAGTGGTTGTGACTTCTCACAACCATTCCAGGTGAGCAGTTCCCTTAATTTTTTTTTCTCTCTCCAGTGTTGCCACAGGTGAACACTATTGTTTTTTTTTCTCTCCTCTTCTTCCAGTAATCCTGTCTTAAAAGATCTGGAAAATGGAGGCCCGCATAAAGGAACTTTGCGGAGTGACTGATAATATCCTTGCAGATTTGCAGAATATAAAGACCCGTTTTACAAATCTACAGGACCTCAATAATCACAATTTGCAAGTGGTTGGACAGACTACCCAGGATTTGCGAGCCAGGATTGAGGTTCTAGAGGGGCGAGTCCAGGCTCCTGCCGTAGCCCCGAGTGCTGGGATTCCCAAGTTGCCCCCTTTTCGTTTTGGCGGTGAACGTGAGAAATTCAGGGGATTTATTAATCAATGCAATCTTTTTTTTTCTGCACATGCTTCACAATTTCCCACTGAACGATCTAAGGTGCTTACTATAATTATGTTGCTTACCAACAAGGCTTTAATGTGGGCAAACCCTCTGATTGAGACTGAGGATGATTGTTTGAATCACCTTGATGATTTTATTTCAGCCATGGGGCAGGTGTTTGATGACCCCAATCGAGGTGCAACAGCTGAAGCAGCCATGTTAGCTTTGCGCCAAGGTAAGCACTCGGTAGCTGAATATGCCTTGGATTTCAGGAGATGGGCCCTTGATACCACCTGGGACAGTTCCGCCAAAAAATCTATTTTTCGAAAGGGGTTATCTCCACTGATTAAGGATGAACTTGCTCGTGCCGACCCTCCCACTGCGTTAGGTGACTTTATTAACTACTGCATCCGTATTGATACTCGTCTGACTGAACGCAGGCAAGAGAGATGGTTCGAAAGCAATCGTACTAACCTTTTCCTACCTTCCTCTCCAGCTAAGGAACCTTTGAGTAGGATTACACGGGAACCTGAACCTGAACCCATGCAGGTAGACTCTTTACAACGACGGGTTAGTGATGCACGCAAGGAACATCGTTTTAAGGAGAATCTATGTTTCTATTGTGGTAAGTCAGGGCACTTCATTATAAACTGCCCCAGCCGTTCTCGTAAGACTACTGCAGCACTCATTCATTGTGAGTGTTGCGAGAGGGGATCTGTCAGGTCCGAGCCTCAGGCTCCAGAGAGATCTGCAGCAACAGATCTTGATTTCTCGGACTTAAACTCCGTTACCTCTGAGGACGTTGACTGTGTAAACGCTGCCATTTTTCAAGTTTCCTCAGCGGTGTCCCAGCTGAGTTGTAAGAAAAACAATTCTCATTGCTTTCTTTCCATCAAACTCTGGGTTGACTCAGCTTGGGTGTCTAGCTCTGCTATGATCGACTCAGGGGCAAGTGGAAATTTTATGGATGTCTCCTTTGCTCTGAAACAGGGAATAAAGAAGGCTACTCCAGTACAGATGGAAACTGTGGATGGCTCCCTGCTGACCTCTGGACCAGTGGATCAGGAAACAGAGCCTTTGAGGGTTCTTATGGGTAAAGATCATCAAGAGAAACTGTCCTTTATGCTTATCTCTTCTCCCCACTTTCCCATTATTCTAGGGCTACCATGGCTGCAGGCTCAGAATCCTACCATTAACTGGGAGACCAAGGAATTACACTTTCCAGAGAAACAGATGAGTCCAAAAGTTTCAGCTTGCTCTGTTCCTAAAGGAATCATGTCAGTCCCTGAACTACCAGCTGTATACCAGGACTATGTGGATTTATGTGACAAGAAGAACGCTGACCAGCTTCCTCCTCACCGTCCATATGATTGTCCAATTGAATTATTGCCTGGAGCAGAGATACCTTTTGGTAAGATCTACCCCCTGGCGGGGCCCGAGCTAAAGGCTTTAAAGGATTACATAGATGAAAATCTAGCCAAGGGCTTCATACGCCCCTCTTCATCTCCTGCAGGTGCACCCATCTTCTTTGTAAAGAAGAAAGATGGATCTCTGAGACCATGCGTAGACTATAGGGAACTCAATAAGGTTACTATTAGAAACCGTTATCCATTGCCTTTAATCCCTGAGTTATTGGAGAGAGTGCGACATGCCAAAATTTTTTCTAAACTAGATCTTCGTGGGGCCTATAACTTAGTCCGTATTAGACCTGGGGATGAATGGAAGACTGCATTCAGGTCACGCTATGGACACTTTGAATATCTAGTTATGCCTTTTGGTCTGAGTACCGCCCCAGCCACTTTCCAACACTTGGTGAATGACATCTTCAGGGATCTCCTAGATACATTCGTGGTAATTTATTTGGATGATATTCTAATTTTTTCTAACTCCACAGAGGAACATCATGGACATGTGAGAATGGTCTTGGAACGTCTAAGACAAAATCATCTTTACATCAAACTTGAAAAGTGTGAATTCCATAGGACCGAAATTCAATTTCTGGGTATGTACTGTCTACACAAGGAATTAGTATGGATGGAAGCAAAACCCAAGCCATCAAGGATTGGCCAAGTCCTAGAAATGTGAAGGAGGTACAGCGCTTCATCGGGTTTGCCAACTTCTATAGACGTTTCATTAGAAATTTCTCTGAGGTAGTGTCACCTATCACTCAACTTACCCGGAAAGAGTCTAGGTTTTCCTGGACTCCCCAAGCCCAGGAAGCATTTTCCCGTCTAAAAGATAAATTTACCACTGCACCTATCCTAGTACATCCCAACCCCGAGCTTGCCTTCATAATAGAGGTGGATGCTTCAGACTGTGCCGTTGGAGCTATACTCTCTCAGAGAACAGGTGAGAAGAATGTCTTGCATCCCTGTGCCTTCTTTTCCCAGCAGTTGTCTTCGGCTGAGAGGAACTACGATGTGGGCAATAGAGAGTTGTTGGCCATTATTGCCGCCTTCAAAGAATGGAGACACCTTCTTCAGGGAGCTGCACAGCAAATAGTCGTCCTGACAGACCATCGTAACCTTGAGTTTATCAGGTCGGCTAAGTGCCTGACTCCTCGCCAGGCTCGCTGGAATCTTTTCTTAAACCAATTTCATTTTATCATCTCTTATAGACCAGGATCGCGCAATGGAAAGGCTGATGCACTCTCTAGGATTTACTCAGCAGAGACACGTCCAATTACTCCTCCTAAGACTATTCTTCCTGACTCTAGATTCCTAGGAGTAATTCATAATCAAGACCTACTTAAGGACATCAAGGAAGCATACCATGCGGATTCCTTTTTGGCACAACCCCCAAGGGACGTAAGTCTTGTCTTTAAGAATGGTGTGTGGATTCAGGGACAACGTCTGTATATTCCTGAAACAGTCAGATTAAGAGTATTGCAACTCATTCACGATTCCAAGATAGCTGGGCATAGAGGAATTCTAAAGACACAGGAATTTCTTTCTCGTTTCTTTTGGTGGCCCACTTGCAGGAAGGATGTTTTGAATTATGTCACTTCATGTGAGGTCTGTGCAAGATGCAAAACACCTCGCTCCTCACCAACTGGTCTGTTACAGCCTCTTCCCACCCCGTCCCGCCCGTGGGGATCCATTTCTATGGACTTCATTGTGGAGTTACCAACCTCTCAGGGAAGAACACCATTCTAGTGGTGGTTGACCGTCTAACAAAGGCAGCTCATTTTATCCCTTGTGTCGGCTTACCCACTGCAAAACAGACATCAGATTTGATGATTAAAGATGTGTTTCGCTTACATGGAGTACCGGATGAGGTTATTTCGGATCGAGGGGTGCAATTCACTTCTAGGTTTTGGCAAAATTTCTGTGCAGCATTGGACATTAAAGTAAACCTTTCTTCTGCTTTTCATCCCCAGACTAATGGACAGACCGAACGAACCAATCAAACCCTGGAGCAGTATCTCCGCTGCTTTATCTGCCACCTACAGGATTGGGTGGATCTACTTCCATTAGCTGAGTTCTCGTATAACAACTCTCAGAGTGCCTCCACTAAACAGTCTCCTTTTTACTCTAATCTAGGTTATCATCCTAACATTCTACCACAATTTCCCATAGAAACGCCTTTACCAGCAGTGGCTGAAAGAATCACGTCTTTACAGAAGAATATGGATCTTCTAAAGGAAAATCTGGAATCGGCTCAAGAAAGGTACAAGAAAGCAGCAGATAAATTTCGTAAACCTGCACCAGCTTTCAAGGTAGGAGACTTGGTCTGGCTGTCAACCAGAAATCTTAAGTTAAGGATTCCATCGTCTAAGTTGGGACATAAGTACATTGGACCCTATAAAATCAGTAAAATTATAAGTGCCGTTGCTTGTCGTCTTCAACTGCCCAGAACTATGAGAATCCACCCTGTCTTTCATGTATCCCTACTAAAGGCTGCGACACCCAATACGTTTCCTGGACGTTCCTCTCCTTGCCCTGACCCAGTGCTAGTCGATGGTCAGGAAGAATTTGTGGTGGAAAGGATTTTAGATTCCAGGTTGTATAGAAATCAGTTACAATATCTGATTAAATGGCAGGGCTACCCAGTGGAGGACAACTCAGGGGAACCGGTCAATAACGTTAATGCTCCTCGCTTGCTCCGTCAGTTTCATCAGAGGTACCCACACAAGCCTGGTCTGAGGTCATCCGGAGGTTGTCCTTAAGGGGGGAGTAATGTAAGGTTCTATGTATATATTCCTGAAACTCAGTTTGTTCGTCAGCCATTTTACTTTCTGTCTTGCTGCAGCTATCTTGCCCTCAGTCAAAATGGAGTTTCCAGCTTGCATGTTCCCGCCCTGATTCTCTCCTTTGCTTCTTAAGCAGCCACAGCTGAGCAATCAGTGCTTCAGAATCTAGCCTGCAGTGAACCTGTGACTTGACTCCTGTAAGCCTTGGACCTTGTACTCCAGCTATTCCTACTGAGGAACTCTGAAGCACTTGTGGACTCTGAACCCTGCTCTTTGAAAGACCCACGTTTGCATGGACTTACGGTAACAGAGAAGAAGATCCTGAATCTGTATTGGAGAGTGATTGCTGAGCTTGGATTACTCTGGCCTCCTGTGTCTCCTGTTTCTGTGTCTGCAAACTGTGTGACTATTTCTGCCAACTTGTATGAAGTAATACAGGACTTTTCTATATCAAACCTGTGACTCCTGTGTTTTCATCGCACCCAAGCACAAGACGCTAAATGAACTGTACTACATACATTACACCTTGCACAGTTGCATTGCCTCTTCTGGGCTTGATGCCACCATTTTTGTTCCATTCCTGGAGATTAACAGTTTCACCGGAAAACCCCTTTTATACTGTATTCCATGTTCTCTCAATATTTTTGTGCTTTTGTGGAATTCTCGTCTCCTAGAGAGAGTGGCCGCAGACAGATCCGTGTACAGGGATATGTTGTGAAAACGTTCCGGTAATACAGGCGGCTTTCTTGCTGCGTCCATAATTTTTTCTTTTATATTGTAGAAATGGACTCTTATTATGGTGTCCCTTGGGGTTGAGGGAGGGAGTCCCTTTGGTTTAGGCAATCTGTGAGCTCTGTCAATCACTAGCTCTGATTGGTTAGCATCTGGTAATAAAATGGAAAAAAAGTCCAGCAAATATTCCTTTAAATTTCCTGCTTTAACTGATTCCGCTATCCCCCTTAAACGGATGTTATTGCGGCGTGATCTGTCTTCAATGTCCGCCAGTTTAAGTTTAAGTGTCTCAACCTCTGATTCAGTAGATAATACAGTGTCCACCATGTCATTGTATGCTGATGTTAGCTCCGCCATTTTATTTTCCACACGTGCTGTGCGATCCCCTATGGAGGTGATCTCCATGTGTAGTTTATGAAAGGCATTCTGCAGATCTTTTTGTATAGATGCTTTTAAATCTAGCAATAGAAATCTCATGGCAGCCTCTGTTACTGGGCAGAGGTCACAGTGCTCTCTGCAGATCCTGGTGGTACTAGCCATGTCTGTGGCTGTGACTGGAATGCAGGGGTGTCTGCTGAAAATGTCTGCCTCACCTCTGCCTCAGGGGAATCACTCGCCTCCGTTACCTTCGCTCCGACGGGGCTCTGTCGGGGTGCCTGTCAGGGGTGCAGGGGATACGCTCACCTCAGGATTGAGCTTCAGGACCCTCAGATCCGACTGCTGGGAGACGCTGCATCTTCCTCCCCAGCTCCATCTTGTGAGTTCCCAGGGGAAGGGAAGAACTTAGTGAGTTTAACTGGACTTTTCATTCCTCTACCTTTGCCGGTTTTGTTCCTGTGCATTCTCCACAGGTCCTTCTTGATTGTCCAGAGGAATTGGCTTTCTTTTCGCTGTTTATTCCTCGCTTTGAGCCGTTTTAGAGCCTAAAAGCACAGGAGCTCCCTCACTACACGTCCTGCTCCATGCACTGCTGGACACGCCCCCCAAGGCAAAGTATTTTTAAGCTGGAAATGCAAATCAGCAAATTGCAAGATGAAAATAACAAAGAGACTGATCCAAAGATAAAACTGATGAAAAGTGAGAGCCTGGATGATTGCAGGCGAGAGCTGGGCATTCGGAAAGAAAACTTGGACAAAGATGTAAACTCTGTGCCCAGAAAGGAAACTTGGGCTATGGAGAAAAGAGGGATCCAGAGCCCAGAAGGCGAATAGAAAACAAGTAATGGGTAATAAAGACATTAAATATAAAACTGTGCACAGTGCGGAGCAAGGAAGTCTGATAAGAAATGCAGCCCCCATATCAGCCGCACAATGTGAGGGGTCTGAGGCAGCAGACAATGCTGGGAGTGCTGCAGAGGAAAGTGTATCAGCAAACAAGGGGTTAACTGCAGTGGACTCTGTATGAAGCTATGAAGGGAGCACAACTCCTGAGAGTGATAAAGTAAGTGCCCCCTGTACTGACATTCCGCTCAGTGCTGTGTGTGAGACCCCGCACAGTGCTGTATGTGAGACCCCGCTCACTGGTGCCGTATGTGAGACCCCGATCACTGGTGCTGTATGTAAGACCCCGCTCACTGGTGCTGTGTGTGAGACAGACTGGTGCTAGCAACTGTCTGTCTGTAACTGATAATACGAACAATATAATGGACTCTGAACCCTCCATGTCAGTGAATGGAAACCACACTGCAATGATAATGGACTCTGAGCCCTCAGTGTCAGTGAATGGAGACCACATTGTGAAACAATCAGTAGTGGATCTGGATGTTTTTGCTGCACAAACAGGTGTCAGTAATCATGGGGCTGGAGAGAGCTCCAGCGTTGATCCTTCAGCAGCGGTGGAGATTTCCAGCACTGATCCTCCTGTGTCTGGGAAAGCTCCAGCAATGACCCATCTGCTGACCAACATCAGTTCAGGAGACTGTTCTCCAATGTCACGAGACTAGTGAACTATCCACCTCAGAGGAGGAACGCAGTCAGGATAAAGTACACGGGACCAGAGGAGAAATTCCCATCCAGAATCTATATTGGAAAAGTTCTTCTGAAAGAGTTTATGAAGTTTAAGGCGTCTGAGGTCTACGCTCTGATCCATGTCCCATCCAGCAGGATCTATGACATCAGCTTTAAGCTCCAGTGTGATCTGGATCTGTTCTGGAACATCTATAATGACACTAGAGAAGATGAGATCTGGGATCATCTCCAGTGTATCCAGCTGTCTAAGCCGCAGGAAATAACGGCCACTGTCCTGTTCCAGTCTGAGGTGGTGGCACTGGCAGATCTGCAGCACTGGCTGAGCCGGCAGTGCATGGTGAGAAGTTATCCTGAGATTTATGATGAGGAGCAAATATGGAATGGAGGATATTCTGTTAAAATCCAGCTTCTACAAGAGAATGGTGTAACCAGACATCTGCCGCACTCCTTCTACCTGGGCTCAGAGAGGGGGATATGTTACTACCCCGGTCAGCCACGTCTGAGCCATAGATGTGGGGGCAGGCACCTCGCCATGAACTGTTCGCGTATCATCTGCTCATTATGTGGACATTTCGGGCATATAAAGGACAAATGCTCAGGATCCGTCATCTGTAACCTGTGCTCAGGATCCGGGCATACGTTCCGAGATTGCCCTCAAGCCGAACATAATAAATATAATGTCCAGACTTCCCTGGAAATGATGAAAAAAGACGTCACCAGAGGTGTAGATGTTGTCCAAGAAGTCGGCACCAATGAGGTGATAAGTCATAGTACAGTCAAACTGCTCCAAAATCTGATGTGTTACTAACAGATGCTGCACTACTAGGACCACCAGCCACTGAAGAAAAACTTAAAGTACCACCAGTCTCTAAAGAAAGAGTTAAACCACCATCCGCCACTAAAGTAAGATCTAAGCAATGGTCAGCTGCTAAAGCAGGTCCTAAAAAATCAGTCAGTAAAGAGAGACCTAAGGTGTCCAGAAAACCTATCACTAAACTGTCCAAGCATCAGCCCAGTACATCTATAGAGGCAGATGAACTGTCTGCAGTGTCCAGTGTGGATGAGGATGGTTTTGTGACCATAGAAAGAAAAAATGTCTTTGTGGATTCCTCCAGAAAAGTCACAACAGCACAAAAAACCTCTGAGCCTCCAGAGCTGGCGATAAGTCCGGGACGTTAGTGTACTGGGAGAAGACCAAGAAGAAGAGGCACAAATGGAGCAAAGTCCTACATGCGCCATAAAAAATGTCCCTGATGAGGTGGATCCTGACTCTCCGGTGTCCACAAAGAGATGGGGCACTGCAGGTGACAGCAGTGGAAGGAGGAAGAAGATCAGAAAGTCTAAGTGATCATGATGCGGCTGAGAATAAGCTCCATTAATGTGAACAGTGTGAGGACTGGTAGCCGGCGGCAGGCGATTTACCAGCGTTTGTCTGACGAGAGATCTGACATCTTCTTCTTACAGGCGACGTATCTGAAATGCAATGCTCATGTGTATGCAGCCAAGAGAGACTGGAGACTTGGTCCATCATTCTGGTCCTTCGGGCTGGAGAGGAATGACGGTGTGGGGATCCTCTTTAATACCATGGATGTACAGGTGGACAGAGTCCTGGAGATCTGTCCGGGCCGCTGTCTGATGCTGGACTTTACATTGGACTCCATCCATTATAGAGCAATAAACATTTATGCTCCGCAGACCAGAAAAGAGCGGAGGGAACTGTTTGATCACATGAAGCCATATTGCTTTACCTTTAAAGTGTTTATATTGTGTGGGGATTTCAATAATGTGTTTTGTAATGTGGACAGATCCAGCAGTCACAAGAAACTGAGATATGATGAGATATTTCTTAATAACATAGTCCAGCAGGCTCACCTAGCAGACCCCCATGGTTCCCATCATACTAGTAAGACATACACATACCATAAGGGTGGTAATGCCAGCAGAATAGATCGGGTGTATATAAAAAGAGAGGCGAGATGCTCTCAGTACAGGGTAAGCCCTCTGGAGTTCTCTGACCATTGTATGGTGAGCGTGACGCTGGATCTGGCCCAAGCTATGGTCTGTGGAAAGGGGTACTGGAAGGTGAATAGCTCCGTGATCCAAGATCCACGGTTCAGAGAGGCCTTCACCACCTTCTATAATGATCGTAGGACCACCCAATGTATGTGTGATGACATAACCGAGTGGTGGGAGACCATGAAAAGTGACATCAAGCAGTTTATTATCCGAGCAGCCAATATGGCGTATATGAGATACTCTGCCCTGAGACGGCTATATAGCAGGATGAATGGTGGTGAGGCGGTGGATGGACGGAGTTGCAGCAATATAAAGCAGCGAATGAGGGAGCTGCAGTATGATCGCCTCAAGTCTCTCAAGGCGGAGGGACAGTTTGATAATTGGGGCGTCCATAACCCAGATCCCTTTATTGCCTGTAAAAATAGGGTTAATAAGAAGCTAATCACTGGCTTGTTGGATGAGAATGGTGTGGAGCAGTCGCAGCAGGAGAAAGTCCAAAAGATCATTGGTGATTATTATAGAGATCTGTATAAAGGGGCTCATATCAATGAGGAGGACATTAAGGCCTATCTGAAGGGGGTGTCCCTACCAACGTTAAACCCGGCATAGGCAGATAGTATGGCCTCTCCTATAACTGAGGAGGAGGTGAAGAAAAGCATTGACTCCTTAAAGGCCAACAAGAGCCCGGGGCTGGACGGCCTGACCAGCGAGTTTTATAGAGTTCAGGGACTTATTAGCTCCGGATCTGGTGCAGGTGTATAATGATTGCCTCTCTGCAGGGAAGCTCCTACAGTCCCAGTATAAATCTGTTCTGGTTCTCCTGGCAAAGAAGGGAAATCTGAAAGATATAAAGAACTGGCGTCTATTGTCTTTGCTGAACACGGATTATAAAATTCTGGCCAAGATCTTGTATTATCGGTTGAGTGAGGTGGCAGGTGAGCTCATCATCGCCAACCAGACGTGTGGTGTGAAGGGTCGGACGATAGAGGACTCGTTGTTGGTGAGAGAAGCGGTGACGTACATTAAGCAGCACCATGTGGGGGCGTATGTTGTGGGCTTAGACCAGAGAAAAGACTTTGATAGAGTCCATCATGACTACCTGTATAAGGTGCTGTTACAGTATGGCCTCCCAATGCGGTTTGTGCAGTGGCTACGGTGTCTGTATAAGGGAGCTATAAGCCTACCACTAATTAATGGTCACTTGGCCGAGCCCTTCAAGATCCTGTCAGGGGTGAGGCAGGGTTGTCCTCTCAGCCCAGTATTGTATGTCTTCAGTCTTGATCCTTTCCTCAGAAAAGTGCAGGATCATAGAGATTTTACAGGGCTGAGGTGCCGCCTGCAGAGTATGGTGGAGGAGGTAAAGTTCTGTGCCTATGCGGATGATGTGTCAGTTGTGGTGTCTTCTAGAGATGACTGTGCGGCTCTGCAGCAGGAGATCACAGCCTTCTCCAATGTATCTAACTCCTCTGTGAACATGGAGAAGAGCGAGGCCCTGTGGATGGGGAGTGACCATGATGTCTTCTCTGTGCCCTTCAGAACAGTTCAGGGTCAGATAAAGATTCTGGGAGTTGTGTTTGGTGCTGTAGATGATGGGAAGGTGAACTGGGAGAAGCTGGTGGTGTGTGAGCGGAAGGTGCAGAGCTGGAGACATTGGAAGCTGACGTATCTGGAGAAGATCCGCCTGCTGAAGACCTTCCTGCTCCCGCTCTTCCTCTATATCAGTGTGGTGTTCCCGGTGCCAGATACGTTGCTCCCCAGACTTACCAATGTCTTCTTTCACTTCTTGTGGGGTAACAGAGTGAATGTGGTCAGGAGAAATATCGTCTACCTCCCTCATAAGGATGGTGGTCTCTCCATGCCTTGTCCAGAGCTCTTCTTTAATCTTTTGTTTCTTATGAAGAATTTTTTGTTTTGTAAGAATTCAGAGAAGGCGCCATGGTCTTGTTTGTTTAAGAGCCAGATCCAGCAGTTTGTGTCTGTGTGGTCGGTAGGGGACCCCATCAAGAGAATCTCAGGACGACTGAAGAAAAATGTTTCTTGGTATGGTGTCCACATAATAAGCAAGGTCGTCAGATGGAGGATCCTGTATGATGATGTCAAGCAGCTCAGTAGGAAGGAGCTGTATAAGAATGTCCTGTCATCTCACTTTAGTGTCCAGGTACAACTGAGGGGCGCTCCGAGTCTAGATGTAAAACAGGCTGCAAAAAACGTGCTAGATCCCAGAGTTCCCCCTCATATGAGAGACGTAGACTGGCTGGCGCTCCATGGTAAAATGTACGTTAGAGATAATCTAAAGTGCAGAAATGTATCAGACAGATCCTGTCCCAGAGAAGAGTGCCCCCATATACTGGAGACGATAGACCATCTGCTGTTAGTGTCCCTTTAGTATACAGGTATGGGAGTCTGTGTCCTTGTCCCTAAAGTTACCGCACCTGGTGGGACAGTCATATGGTCAGTTGCTGTACGGAGACTTTCAACCTGAGCTCAGGGCGTAGAACAGAAGCACTCTGTATACAATAAATGTGGTGACCATCTACCATCTGTGGTGTGCACGGTGCTGCCTGCTCATCAATAAGGAAGTCCTGTCCTGTGACACTGTCAGGTATAAGATAATAGAAAGTCTCAAGACTGTGTATAAGAAGGATATAAAGAGTAACCCAGGTAATGTGACCTGTAGGAACATCCATGTATCGGGATTTGTCAATGTTTGCTAATGTTATTCTGTATGTGATGTAACAACACAATATTTATCAGATTTTAATGTAATATTTCTGTGATATATTGTTGTCAGTTTTTAAATAAAAAGATCATTATAGTAGTTATATTCTTGTACATAGGGGCAGTATTACAGTTATATTCTTGTACATAGGGGCAGTATTACAGTTATATTCTTGTACATAGGCGCAGTATTTTAGTAGCTATATTCTTGTACATACAGTAGTAGTATTACAGTAGTTATATTCTTGTACATAGGAGCAGTATTATAGTAGTTATATTCTTGTACATAGGGGCAATATTCTAGTAATACTGCTCCTATGTACAAGAATATAACTACTGTAATACTGCTCGTATGTACAAGAATATAACTAATATAATACTGCCTCCTACTTACAAGAATATAACTACTATAATACTGCACTTATGTACAAGAATATAACTACTATAATACTGCCCCTATGTACAAGAATATAACTACTATAATACTGCCCTATGTACAAGAATATAACTACTATAATACTACCCTATGTACAAGAATATAACTACTATAAAACTGCCCCTATGTACAAGAATATAACTACTATAATACTGCCAGCTATGTACAAGAATATAACTACTATAATACTGCTCCTATGTACAAGAATATAACTACTATAATACTGCTCCTATGTATAAGAATATAACTACTATAATACTGCCCTATGTACAAGAATATAACTACTATAATACTGCCCTATGTACAAGAATATAACTACTATAAAACTGCCCCTATGTACAAGAATATAACTACTATAATACTGCCAGCTATGTACAAGAATATAACTACTATAATACTGCTCCTATGTATAAGAATATAACTACTATAATACGCCCCTATGTACAAGAATATAACTACTATAATACTGCCCCTATGTACAAGAATATAACTACTATAATACTGCTCCTATGTACAAGAATATAACTACTGTAATACTACCCCTATGTACAAGAATATAACTACTATAATACTGCCCCCTATGTACAAGAATATAACTACTATATAATACTACCCCTATGTACAGTCATGGCCAAAAGTTTTGAGAATGACACAAATATTATATTTTCACATGATCTGCTGCCCTCTGGTTTTTATGTGTGTTTGACAGATGTTGTTATCACAGACAGAAATATAATTGCAAACATATGAGTAACAAAAGCTTATATTGACAGTTAGAATAAGTTAATGCAGCAAGTCAATATTTGCAGTATTGACCCTTCTTCTTCAGGACCTCTGCAATTCTCCCTGGCATGCTCTCAATCAACTTCTGGACCAAATCCTGACTGATAGCAGTCCATTCTTGCACAATCAATGCTTTCATTTTGTCAGAATTTTTAGATTTTTGTTTGTCCACCCGTCTCTTGATGATTGACCACAAGTTCTCAATGGGATTAAGATCTGGGGAGTTTCCAGGCCATGGACCCAAAATCTCTATGTTTTGTTCCTGAGCCATTTAGTTATCACCTTTGCTTTATGGCAAGGTGCTCCATCATGCTGGAAAAGGCATTGTTGATCGCCAAACTGCTCTTGGAGGGTTGGGAGAAGTTGCTCTTGGCTGTGTTTTTAGGCAAGACTGTGAGAGAGCCGATTCCCTTGGCTGAGAAGCAACCCCACACATGAATGGTTTCAGGATGCTTAACAGTTGGCATGAGACAAGACTGGTGGTAGCGCTCACCTTGTCTTCTCCGAATGAGGCGTTTTCCTGATGTCCCAAACAATCGAAAAGGGGATTTATCAGAGAAAATAACTTTACCCTAGTCCTCAGCAGTCCACTGCCTGTACCTTTTGCACAATATCAGTCTGTCCATGATGTTTTTTCTGGAGAGAAGTGGCTTCTTTGCTGCCCTCCTTGAGACCAGGCCTTGCTCCAAGAGTCTCCGCCTCACAGTGCGTGCAGATGCACTCACACCTGCCTGCTGCCATTCCTGAGCAAGCTCTGCACTGCTGGTAGCCCGATCCCGCAGCTGAAACACTTTTAAGAGATGGTCCTGGCGCTTGCTGGTCTTTCTTGGGCGCCCTGGAGCCTTTTTTGGCAACAATGGAACCTCTCTCCTTGAAGTTCTTGATGATGCGATAGATTGTTGACTGAGGTGCAATCTTTCTAGCTGCGATACTCTTCCCTGTTAGGCCATTTTTGTGCATTGCAATGATGACTGCACGTGTTTCTTTAGAGATAACCATGGTTAACAGAAGAGAAACAATGATGCCAAGCACCAGCCTCCTTTTAAAGTGTCCAGTGGTGTCATTCTTACTTAATCATGACAGACTGATCTCCAGCCATGTCCTCATCAACACCCACACCTGTGTTAATGGAGCAATAACTGAAAAGAGTTTAGCTGGTCCTTTTAAGGCAGGGCTGCAATGATGTTGAAATGTGTTTTGGGGGATAAAGTTCATTTTCTAGCCAAATATTGACTTTGCAAGTAATTGCTGTTAAGCTGATCACTCTTTATAACATTGTGGAGTATATGCAAATTGCCATTAGAAAAAGTGAAGCAGTAGACTTTGTAAAAATTAATATTTGTGTCATTCTCAAAACTTTTGGCCATGACTGTACAAGAATATAACTACTATAATACTGCCCTATGTACAATAATATAATTACTATAATACTGCTCCTATGTACAAGAATATAACTACTATATAATACTACCCCTATGTACAAGAATATAACTACTATAATACTGCCCCCTATGTACAAGGTTTTAAAATCCTGCAGTGTCCGCAAGGTCCCCCTGCTCAGGAAGGCACATGTGCAGACCCGTCTGAAGTTTGCCAATGAACACCTGGATGATTCTGAGTGATTGGGAGAAGGTGCTGTGGTCAGATGAGAGAAAAATTGAGCTCTTTGGCATTAACTCAACTCGCCGTGTTCGGAGGAAGAGAAATGCTGCCTATGACCCAAAGAACACTGTCCCCACTGTCAAGCATGGAGGTGGAAATATTATGTTTTGGGGATGTTTCTCTGCTAAGGGCACAGAACTACTTCACCACATTAATGGGAGAATGGATGGAGCCGTGTACTGTAAAATCCTGAGTGACAACCTCCTTCTCTCTGCCAGGACATTAAAAATAGGTCGTGGCTGGGTCTTTCAGCAAGACAATGACCCAAAACATACAGCCAAGGCAACAAAGGAGTGGCTCAAAAAGAAGCACATTAGGTCATGGAGTGGCCTAGCAAGTCTCCAGACCTTAATCTCATAGAAAACTTATGGAGGGAGTTGAAGCTCCGAGTTGTCAAGCGACAACCTCAAAATATTAATGATTTAGAGATGATCTGCAAAGAGGAGTGGACCAAAATTCCTCCTGACATGTGCGCAAACATCATCATCAAACTACAAAAAATGTCTGATTGCTGTGCTTGCCTGTGTTTTGCCACAAAGTATTAACCCCTTCCCGACCTTTGACACAGCGTATGCGTCATGAAAGTCAGTGCCAATCCGACCTATGACGCATACCCTGTGTCATGAAAGGATCCCGTTCCTGCAGGCCGGGAGACCGGGGTCACTCAAAGGTCACCCGACCCGCAGTTACAGGACCCTTTGTGCTTCACCACAGGGGGGTTGGCTTAACCCCCCCGTGGCCACGATCGCTCTGATTGGCTGTTAAAAGTGAAACAGCCAATCAGAGCAATCTGTAATATTTCACCAATTTAATTGGTGAAATATTACAATCCAGCCATGGCCGATGCTGCAATAGCATCTGCCATGGCTGGACACCGAGACCTGACCCCCCCACACGTAGTCACGGCGGCGATCGGCCGCCGCCACCAAAAGATGGCAGCGATCGGTCACCGCCGTCACTAACAGCTCCCCTCCTCCTTTGCTCCGCTGCCCCCACCTTCCGATCCCCCCCCCTAACCTTCCGACCACCCTACTCACCTCTCCCGATCCACCGATGTCCCTGGATCGGTCCCGGCGTCCGCCCGGGCCTCTTCATGGGCGCCCGCCATCTTGGAAAATGGCGGGCGCATGCGCAGTGCGCCCGCCGGCCGGCGCATGCGCAGTGCGCCCCCCAGTGTCCAAAAATTTATTTTGATCACTGTGATAAACTGTCACAGTGATCAAAATAAAAAAAGTAAATGAACCCCCCCTTTATCATAGGTAGGGACAAATAAAAAAAATAAAGATTTTTTTTTTTTTTTTTTCCTATTAGGCCCTGTGCACACGTTGCGGATTTTGCTGCGGGTCCGCGGCGTATTTTGCTGCTGATCCGCGGCGGATCAGCAGCGAAATCAGCCGCGGATGCGCAGCGATATCCGCCGCGGATCAGCAGCGAAATCCGCCGCGGATCCGCAGCAAAATACGCCGCGGATCCACAGCAAAATCCGCAACGTGTGCACAGGGCCTAATAGGAAAAAAAAAAAAAAAAATATTTATTACGGCGGAATTCGCTGCAGATCCGCGGCGGATTTCGCTGCTGATCCGCGGCTGATTTCGCTGCTGATCCGCGGCGGATTTCGCTGCTGATCCACGGCGGATTTCGCTGCTGATCCGCGACTGATTTCGCTGCGGATCCGCGACTGATTTCGCTGCGGATCCGCTGCGGATTTCGCTGCTGATCCGCGGCGGATTTCGTTGCTGATCGGCGGCGGATCCGCGGCTGATTTCGCTGCTGATTCGCGGCGGATTTCGCTGCTGATCCGCGGCTGATTTCGCTGCTGATCCGCGGCTGATTTCGCTGCTGATCCGCGGCGGATTTCGCTGCGGATCCGCGGCGGATTTCGCTGCGGATCCGCGGCTGATTTCGCTGCTGATCCACGGCGGATTTCGCTGCTGATCCGCGACTGATTTTGCTGCTGATTCGCTGCGAATCCGCAGCGGATTTCGCTGCTGATCCACGGCTGATTTCGCTGCTGACCCGCGGCTGATTTCGCTGCGGATCCGCGGCGGATTTCGCTGCTGATCCGCTGCGGATTTCGCTGCTGATTCGTGGCGGATTTCGCTGCTGATTCGCGGCGGATTTCGCTGCTGATCCGCTGTGGATTTCGCTGCGGATCCGCGGCGGATTTCGCTGCTGATCCGCGACTGATTTCGCTGCTGATCCGCGGCTGATTTCGCTGCTGATCCGCGGCTGATTTCGCTGCTGATCCGCGGCTGATTTCGCTGCTGATCCGCGGCTGATTTCGCTGCTGATCCGCGGCGGATTTCGCTGCTGATCCGCGGCGGATTTCGCTGCGGATCCGCGGCTGATTTCGCTGCTGATCCTCAGCGGATTTCGCTGCTGATCCGCGACTGATTTTGCTGCTGATTCGCTGCGAATCCGCAGCGGATTTCGCTGCTGATCCGCGGCTGATTTCGCTGCTGATCCGCGGCTGATTTCGCTGCTGATCCGCGGCGGATTTCGCTGCTGATCCGCGGCGGATTTCGCTGCTGATTCGCTGCAGATCCGCGTCTGATTTCGCTGCTGATCCGCGGCGGATTTCGCTGCTGATCCGCGACTGATTTCGCTGCGGATCCGCGACTGATTTCGCTGCGGATCCGCGGCGGATTTCGCTGCTGATCCACGGCGGATTTCGCTGCTGATCCGCGGCGGATTTTGCTGCGGATCCGCGGCTGATTATCTGCTGATTCATCTGCGCTAGCGGGTATAGCATAACGCGATCGCGTTATGCTATACCGTTACCAGCCGGTCAACGCTACGTGTTGAACGGGCTGGTAAAACGCAATATGAACCCAGCCTTAGGGTTAGAACTAGGGTTAGGGTTAGCATTAGGGTTAAGGTTAGAATTACGGTTAGGGTTGGAATTTGGGTTAGGGTTGGAATTAGGGTTAGGGTTGGAATTAGGGTTAGGCTTGTAGTTAGATTTATGGTTAGAGTTGGGATTAGGGTTAGGGGTGTGTTGGGGTTAGAGTTATGATTAGGGTTTGTATTAGGGTTAGGTGTGTGTAGGGGTTAGGGTTGGTTGGGGTTAGGGGTGTGTTGGGGTTAGGGTTGGAGTTAGAATTGAGGGGTTTTCACCATTTAGGCACATCAGGGGTCTCCATACGCGACATGGCGCCACCATTGATTCCTGCAAATTTTGCGTTCAAAAAGTCAAACAGTGCTCCCTTTATTCCAAGCCCCGACGTATGCCCAAACAGTGGTTTATCCCCACATATGGGGTATCAGCGTACTCGGGAAAAATTGCACAACAACTTTGGGGGTTCTAATTTCTCCTGTTAACATTGGGAAAAAAAATTGGGGACTAAAAATTATTTTTGTGGAAAAAAAATGATTTTATATATTTTCACGGCTCTGCGTTATAAACTTCTGTGAAGGACTTGGAGATTCAAAGTGCTTATCACACATCTATAGGAGTTCCTTGGGGGATCTAGTTTCCAAAATGGGGTCACTTGTGGGGAGTTTCTACTGTTTAGGCACATCAGGGACTCTGCAAACGTAACATGACGCCCGAAGACCATTCCATCAAGTGGGCATTTCAAAACGTCACTACTTCCCATCCGAGCCCCGACGTGTGCCCATACAGTAGTTTTCTCCCACATATGGGATATCAGCATACTCAGGACAAATTGGACAACAACTTTTGGGGTCTAATTTCTCATGTTACCCTTGGGAAAATAAAAAATTGGGGACTAAAAGATCCTGATTGTGGAAAAAATATGATTTTTTTATTTTCATGCCCGGGCGTTATAAACTTCTGTGTAGCCCTTGGGGTTCAAAGTGCTCACCACACATCTAGATAAGTTCTTTGCCGGTCTAGTTTCCAAAATGGGGTCACTTGTGGGGAGTTTCTACTGTTTAGGCACATCAGGGGCTCTGCAAACGTAACAAGATGCCCGCAGACCATTCCATCAAGTCGGCATTTCAAAGCATCACTACATCCCTTCCGAGCCCTGACGTGTGCCCAAACAGTGGTTCCCCCCCACATATGGGGTACTAGCGTACTCAGGAGAAACTGGACAACAACTTTTGGGGTCCAATTTCTCCTGTAACCATTGTGAAAATAAAAAACAGTGGGCTAAAAAATCATTTTTTGAGAAAAAAAAATGATTTTTTATTTTCACGGCTCTGCGTTATAAACTTCTGTGAAACACCTGGGGGTTCAAAGTGCTCACTATGCATCTAGATAAGTTCCTTAGGGCGTCTAGTTTCCAAAATGGGGTCACTTGTGGGGAGCTCCAATGTTTAGGCACACAGGAACTCTCCAAATGCGACATGGCAACCGCTAAATATTCCAGCATATTTTCCATTCAAAAAGTCAAATGGCGCTCCTTCCCTTCTGAGCCCTGCAGTGCGCCCAAACAGTGGTTTATGACCACATATGAGGTATCTGTGTACTCAGGAGAAATTGCCCAACAAATTTTAGGATCCAATTTATACTGTTGCCCATGTGAAAATGAAAAAAACTGAGGCTAAAAGAAAATTTTTGTGAAAAAAAAGTACTTTCTTTTTTTTACGGATCAATTTGGGAAGCACCTGGGGTTCAAAGTGCTCACTATGCATCTAGATAAGTTCCTTAGGGGTCTAGTTTCCAAAATGGGGTCACTTGTGGGGGAGCTCCAATGTTTAGGCACACAGGGACTCTCCAAATGCGACATGGCAACCGCTAAATATTCCAGCATATTTTCCATTCAAAAAGTCAAATGGCGCTCCTTCCCTTCTGAGCCCTGCCGTGCGCCCAAACAGTGGTTTATTACCACATATGAGGTATCTGTGTACTCAGGAGAAATTGCCCAACAAATTTTAGGATCCAATTTATACTGTTGCCCATGTGAAAATGAAAATAACTGAGGCTAAAAGAAAATTTTTGTGAAAAAAAAGTACTTTCTTTTATTTACGGATCAATTTGTGAAGCACCTGGGGGTTCAAAGTGCTCACTATGCATCTAGATAAGTTCCTTAGGGGTCTAGTTTCCAAAATGGGGTCACTTGTGGGGGAGCTCCAATGTTTAGGCACACAGGACTCTCCAAATGCGACATAGCAACCGCTAAATATTCCAGCATATTTTCCATTCAAAAAGTCAAATGGCGCTCCTTCCCTTCTGAGCCCTGCCGTGCGCCCAAACAGTGGTTTATGACCACATATGAGGTATCTGTGTACTCAGGAGAAATTGCCCAACAAATTTTAGGATCCAATTTATACTGTTGCCCATGTGAAAATGAAAATAACTGAGGCTAAAAGAACATTTTTGTGAAAAAAAAGTACTTTCTTTTATTTACGGATCAATTTGTGAAGCCCCTGGGGGTTCAAAGTGCTCACTATGCATCTAGATAAGTTCCTTAGGGGGTCTAGTTTCCAAAATGGGGTCACTTGTGGGGGAGCTCCAATGTTTAGGCACACAGGGACTCTCCAAATGCAACATGGCAACCGCTAAATATTCCAGCATATTTTCCATTCAAAAAGTCAAATGGCGCTCCTTCCCTTCTGAGCCCTGCCGTGCGCCCAAACAGTGGTTTATGACCACATATGAGGTATCTGTGTACTCAGGAGAAATTGCCCAACAAATTTTAGGATCCAATTTATACTGTTGCCCATGTGAAAATGAAAAAAACTGAGGCTAAAAGAAAATTTTTGTGAAAAAAAAGTACTTTCTTTTATTTACGGATCAATTTGTGAAGCACCTGGGGTTCAAAGTGCTCACTATGCATCTAGATAAGTTCCTTAGGGGGTCTAGTTTCCAAAATGGGGTCACTTGTGGGGGAGCTCCAATGTTTAGGCACACAGGGACTCTCCAAATGCGACATGGCAACCGCTAAATATTCCAGCATATTTTCCATTCAAAAAGTCAAATGGCGCTCCTTCCTTCTGAGCCCTGCCGTGCGCCCAAACAGTGGTTTATGACCACATATGAGGTATCTGTGTACTCAGGAGAAATTGCCCAACAAATTTTAGGATCCAATTTATACTGTTGCCCATGTGAAAATGAAAAAACTGAGGCTAAAAGAAAATTTTTGTGAAAAAAAAGTACTTTCTTTTTTTACAGATCAATTTGTGAAGCACCTGGGGGTTCAAAGTGATCACTATGCATCTAGATAAGTTCCTTAGGGGGTCTAGTTTCCAAAATGGGGTCACTTGTGGGGGAGCTCCAATGTTTAGGCACACAGGAACTCTCCAAATGCGACATGGCAACCGCTAAATATTCCAGCATATTTTCCATTCAAAAAGTCAAATGGTGCTCCTTCCCTTCTGAGCCCTGCCGTGCGCCCATACAGTGGTTTATGACCACATATGAGGTATCTGTGTACTCAGGAGAAATTGCCCAACAAGTTTTAGGATCCATTTTATCCTGATGCCCATGTAAAAATGAAAAAAATTGATGCTAAAAGAAAATTTTTGTTGGAAAAATTAAAATGTCCATTTTTTCCTTCCATGTTGCTTTAGTTCCTGTGAAGCACCTGAAGGGTTAATAATCTTCTTGAATGTAGTTTTGAGTAGCTTGAGGGGTGCAGTTTTTATAAAGGTGTCACTTTTGGGTATTTTCTGCCATATAGACCCCTCAAAGTGACTTCAAATGTGAGGTGGTCCCTAAAAAAAATGGTTTTGTAAATTTTGCTGTAAAAATGAGAAATCGCTGGTCAACTTTTAACCCTTATAACTTCCTAACAAAAAAAAAATGTTGTTCCCAAAATTGTGCTGATGGAAAGTAGACATGTGGGAAATGTTATTTATTAACTATTTTGTGCCACATAACTCTCTGGTTTAACAGAATAAAAATTAAAAATTTGAAAATTACAAAATTTTCAGAATTTTCGCCAAATTTCCATTTTTTTCACAAATAAACGCAAAAATTATCGACCTAAATTTACCACTAACATGAAGCCCAATATGTCACGAAAAAACAATCTCAGAATCGCTAGGATCCGTTGAAGCGTTCCTGAGTTATTACCTCATAAAGGGACACTGGTCAGAATTGCAAAAAATGGCAAGGTCTTTAAGGTCAAAATAGGCTGGGTCTTGAAGGGGTTAAGTCTTGTTTGCCAGAGGGATCAAATACTTATTTCTCACTGCAAAATGCAAATAAATTCATATAATTTATTTTCTGGATTTTATTTTTGATATTTTATCTCAATGTTAAAATTAACCTACACTTAAAATTATAGACTGTTCATGCCTTTGTCAGTGGGCAAATTTACAAAATCAACAAAGGATCAAATACTTATTTCCTTCACTGTATAAATATATTATCTCATGTTACGTTCTGCCTTTATATTTTTAGCTTCATCACCTAAAGTCACCGAAACTGTGAGTATTACCTAAGAATTCATCTTAAAGGTGTAGTCAAAACTGAGAAACTTATTGACAATTGCTGAGGATCCCTATAATGGGGCTCTAAAGTGCCCCATCTGAATGAAGGCATCCGTGCCCGTCATTTCATGCAGATGGGGGGGTGCTTCAGAGCTTCGTTCTTGAGATCTTCAATAATCAGTAAGTTGTGTTCCATGCTCTGGAGGTTCTCTACTCTGCAATGAAAATGAAGCATGACTCTTGATGATCTGCAGACCCTGGACAATCCCACGCCCCTACATGCCAGCCTAGTGCCGCATACTCAGAGAGCAACAGCGCAACCCCATTTACACAGAAGAAAAACATTTATAAAATACTCTATTAAATAAAGGACCCAAGAAGGTGAACGTGTCTGGATTTTATCGTGCTCTCCTCTTCTGTTATACGCTGACACATTTTTGCCAATCCACATGTTAACATCCACAGCATATATCCCACCTCTGCACTTAGGACATAAGTGCTTGTTTCTCACGTGTAAACCCCCAATAACAGGGCTGAGCTATAACATTTGAGTCCTCCGTGACCCCAGGCCGAGGTCTGCGTCCATCAGTACCAGAAGGAATGCCGGTGTAGTCTGTTCTCTACGATGCCCATGGCTTCCATGATTTCCTCCTGAAAGGTTTTGAATGATGGGACGTAGGTTCTCTCCAAAGCGTCATCCGAGGACGTGTCCTTAGGGCCGTCTACGGAAAGGAGAGAAGTCAGTAATGTGACACAAGAGATGTATGTCAGACTACTTAAGGGGTTCTCTGGGGTCTCTCACACCAATGTCTAAACGGGGGTGGCCACACCAAACACCAGTATGTAGCCCGGGAGTGACCGCAAAGAACACCAGTATCCAGACCAGCAGTGGCCACACCGAACACCAGTATCCAGACCAGCAGTGGCCACACCGAACACCAGTATCCAGACCAGAAGTGGCCACGCCGAACACCAGTATCCAGACCAGCAGTGGCCACGACGAACACCAGTATCTAGACCAGCAGTGGCCACGCCGAACACCAGTATCTAGACCAGCAGTGGCCACGCCGAACACCAGTATCTAGACCAGCAGTGGCCATACGGAATCACATTGTTTTAGATAAAGCAAGTGACCACTGCATACAATAAACAGCAGATTCCTATGGCAATAAACAGCAGATTCCTATGGGATCCTCACCCTTCCACTGCTCAGGGATGATCCCATCTCGACGCTGGAAGACGGGTTTAGGAATGATCCGTCCAGTTCGTAGCGACACTCTCACCCGCTCGCCCTCCTCTGTATACCGCCATTCCACCGATGTTGGCTGCCTGGAGAAAAATAAAAAGATTCAAAAGGTCATGGCCATATGAGTAGTAGAGATGAATGATAGAAGGGACGAGTGGCTCACCTGTCTGTAGGGTCCACGAGGGCCACGTGATTAAGCAGCAGAGGAGCTTCACTGGGCACATATGTCCCTCTGTAATCACCCGACTTCCCAACGTAGCGATAATGCTAAAGATCAAAGGGAGAAAGTGCTAGATGTGATTATCTCTTCACGGAAGCCCTAGAAGTCAACAAGACGCTGTGCACATTAGTGTATATGCCACTTGCCATAAAGCTCTATACCCCTGATGAAGGCTACATGAGCGTGCAAACAGCATGAATGTACAGATTCTGAATGTACGGAGCGGGCTTGGGAGGCAAGCGCGGGATTTGCATGTACGGAGCGGGCTTGGGAGGCAAGTGCGGGATCTGCATGTACGGAGTGGGATTGGGAGGCAAGCGCTGGATCTGCATGTACGGAGTGGGATTGGGAGGCAAGCGCTGGATCTGCATGTACGGAGTGGGATTGGGAGGCAAGCGCTGGATCTGCATGTACGGAGCGGGCTTGGGAGGCAAGCGCGGGATCTGCATGTACGGAGCGGGATTGGGAGGCAAGCGCGGGATCTGCATGTACGGAGCAGGCTTGGGAGGCAAGTGCGGGATCTGCATGTACGGAGCGGCTTGGGAGCTGAGTTAGGATCTGCATGTACAGAGTGGACTCAGGAGTTGAGCCGGGATCTGCTAGGACGAAGTGGGCACGGGAGCTGAGCGGGGAATTGCAGTGACTCTACTTTTCTCCATGCAGTGTATAAACACACAAAAACAGGCATCTGAATCAGATACATTTCTGCCTCTCACCGTGTTCAGATTCTCCACCACCACCCAGTTACGCGCTCTTATAACTTGTGTCACCTTCCCCTGTTTTCCCGCATCTTTACCAGCGAGAACTTCAACCTGGAAAACAAAGCAAATAAATCATAGGGCACAAAACCTTAACGCAAAAAAAACGTGCGAGTCATCATTGACTTCTTTGTTGCATGTGGACCTGTTTGTCTGCGCCGAAGCCTGACCGCGACTGTGAAGTGCAATCACGTGTGCGCACCCAACAAAATTGCAAAATCATCATCAAAAATCGCATCATTTCGTGCTATTTTTGTAGCAGATTTCAGGCTTTAATTTCAATGTAAATTATGAAATAGGTGGCAAATCCGTCTCGGAAAATACCCACAATAGGGTCACAAAACTAATCTTTGCTACTTACTGTGTCACCGCGGAAATACGCCCACTCATCGTTCCTGATGGGCTCCACAAATATTTTCGATCTCCTCTTTCCAGGAGGGTTTTTCCGCTGAGCAGCTATTGTAGACGGCCGGCTGGTGCCAAAGCGGTAGTCGCGGGGTAACTTTATGACCTTGGAGGGCGCAGAGAGGAGAGCGGTGAGACGCATGTCTGGAAGAAAACAACCAGAGGCCCTGAAGTTTAGTAATTTATCAGTAACGAAGAAAGGAAATGTCCACAGCATCAATATTCCACACCCCGCTTCCTGTCAGCGAACAGAAACATACAAGGTTGTTTCTACGAGGTTTAATGGGCGGACTGCATCCCTCAGCTACTAGGCACAATGGGTAGGGGGCTCCACCCACAGCTACGAGGTCCAAAGGGCGGGCTCCACCCCCCAGCTACTAGGCACAATGGGCGGACTGCACCCCTCAGCTACTAGACACAATGGGCGGACTGCACACTCCATCTACTAGACAAAATGGGCGGATCCCACCCCCCCCCCACGAGGTGCAATGAGCCGAATGCACACCCCCATCTACAAGGTCCAATGAGCGGACTGCACCCCCCCCAGCTACTAGCCACAATGGGAGGATTCCACCACCAGCTACAAGGTCCTAAGGGCGGGCTCCACCCCCCAGCTTCTAGGCACAATCGTCAGACTGCACCGCCCCGCTACAAGTTCCAATGGGCGGGCTCCACCCCCAGCTGCAATAATCAGTTTGGCGGACTCCACCTCCAGCTACGATGTCCAGTTTGGCAGGCTTCACCTCCAGCTACGATGTCCAGTTTGGCGGGCTTCACCTCCAGCTACGATGTCCAGTTTGGCGGGCTTCACCTCCAGTTACGATGTCCAGTTTGACAGGCTCCACCTCCAGCTACGATGTCCAGTTTGGCGGGCTTCTTCTCCAGCTACGATGTCCAGTTTGGCGGGCTTCACCTCCAGCTACGATGTCCAGTTTGGCGGGCTTCACCTCCAGTTACGATGTCCAGTTTGGCAGGCTCCACCTCCAGCTACGATGTCCAGTTTGGCGGGCTTCACCGCCAGCTACGATGTCCAGTTTGGCGGGCTTCACCGCCAGCTACAAGGTCCAATGAGCATACTGCACCCCCCCCCAGCTACTAGGCACAATGGGCGGATTCCACCCCAAGCTACAAGGTCCAATGAGCGTACTGAACCCCTCAGCTACGAGGCACAATGGGCGGACTGCACCCTCCTCAATCTACAAGGTCCAATGAGCAGACTGCACCCCCCCAGCTACTAGTCACAATGGACGAATTCCACCCCAAGCTACGAGGTCCAATGAGTGGACTGCACCTCCCCATCTATAAGGTCCAATGAGCCGACTGCACCCGCCCCCAGCTACAAGGCACGATGGGCGGACTGCACACCCCCATCTACAAGGTCCAATGAGCGAACTGCAGCGGCACAGCTACTAGACACAATGGGCGGATTCCACCCCCCAGCTACGAGGTCCCATGAGCAGACTACACCGCCCCGCTACGAGGTCCAATGAGCAGACTGCACCCCCCCAGCTACTAGTCACAATGGACGAATTCCACCCCAAGCTATGAGGTCCAATGAGTGGACTGCACCTCCCCATCTATAAGGTCCAATGAGCTGACTGCACCCGCCCCCAGCTACAAGGCACAATGGGCGGACTGCACACCCCCATCTACAAGGTCCAATGAGCGAACTGCAGCGGCCCAGCTACTAGACACAATGGGCGGATTCCACCCCCCAGCTACGAGGTCCCATGAGCAGACTGCACCGCCCCGCTACGAGGTCCAATGAGCAGACTGCACCCCTCCAGCTACTAGTCACAATGGACGAATTCCACCCCCCAGCTACGAGGTCCAATGAGTGGACTGCACCGCCCCGCTATGAGGTCCAATGAGCGGACTGCACCGCCCCGCTACGAGGTCCAATGAGCGGACTGCACCGCCCCACTACGAGGTCCAATGAGCGGACTGCACCGCCCGCTACGAGGTCCAATGAGCGGACTGCACCGCCCGCTACGAGGTCCAATGAGCGGACTGCAACCCCTGCTACGAGGTTCAATGAGCCTCTGCACCCCCCCCATCGAGGTCCAATGGACGGGCTCCATCCCCGGCTACGAGGTTTAATGGGCAGGCTCCACCCCCATCTACAAGGTCCAATGAGCGAACTGCAGCGGCCCAGCTACTAGACACAATGGGCGGATTCCACGCCCCAGCTACGAGGTCCAATGAGCGGACTGCATCGCCCCGCTACGAGGTCCAATGAGTGGACTGCACTGCCCCGCTACGAGGTCCAATGAGCGGACTGCACGGCCCCGCTACGAGGTCCAATGAGCGGACTGCACCCCCCTTCTGCGAGGTTCAATGAGCCTCTGCTTCCCCCCCATCTACGAGGTCCAATGGACGGGCTCCACCCCCGGCTACGAGGTCCAATGGGCAGGCTCCACCCCATCTACAAGGTCCAATGAGCGAACTGCAGCGGTCCAGCTACTAGACACAATGGGCGGATTCCATGACCCAGCTACGAGGTCCAATGAGCAGATTGCATCGCACCACTACGAGGTCCAATGAGCGGACTGCACCCCCCCCATCTACGAGGTCCAATGGGTGGGCTCCACCCCCAGATGCGAGGTCCAATGGGTGGGCTCCACCCCCAAGCTGCGAAGTTGAAAGGGCGAGCTCCACCCCCAGCTGCGAGGTCCAAAGGACGAGGTCCAATGGACGGGCTCCACCCCCCAGCTGCAGGTCCAAAGGGCAAGCTCCACCCCCAGCTGCGAGGTCCAAAGGGCGATGTCCAATGGACGGGCTCCACCCCCCAGCTGCAAGGTCCAAAGGGCGAGGTCCAATGGACGGCTCCACCCCCCAGCTGTGAGGTCCAATGGGTGGGCTCCACCCCCAGCTGCGAGGTCCAAAGGGCGGGCTCCACCCCCCCAGCTGTGAGGTCCAATGGGCAGCCCAGCTAAGAGGTCCAATCGGCGGGCTCCACCCCCAGCTGTGAGGTCCAATGGGCAGCCCAGCTAAGAGGTCCAATCGGCGGGCTCCACCCCCAGCTACAAGGATAACTTAATTTTTAACCCCTTAGATTACTTGGTCATTAGCAGCCGCTGACAAAAGACAGATTATTGGGGGGGGCGCTGCTGCACAGAAAATTGAATAAAGCACTGAGGAGTGACAGGTAAAGCAGAGTTGACCCTGCAGTACACGTGTATAGGAGCGGTGACCTTCACCACACTGCCCCACACCTCTCACCTGCTTGCCCACGTGTCCCCGAGTGTTTCTGACCTCCGACCCCTCACACCGCACAGAACCGGGCGCACCAGCCGCTCATCTGCCGCCTCCCAGTGTCTGACTCGTGCAAGTTTGAGCAGGGAAACAGATTCTCCGAGGCGGTCAGTGCCCCAAGTCGTCATGGGGATTGTAGTTTTTACACGGCGCATGCGCATCTTTCTCGGGTTTTTTTTTTTATATAAACTTTATTTACAAAACTTCAAAGCGAACATTCTCTTTCTGTAAAATCTGTAGAAATTTGGCGGGTGAATGCCGTCTATAGACACAGACAGATGTCTCTCTCCCACCTGAGATGCAGATGTGTTATCAATACTATTTGTTAAGGATGCAGACAGCTGTCATGTTTGCGCTTTTTGCTTTTCTCTCTCTGTCTTTCGAAAGCCCTTTTTATTTTTTTGCACAAGGGCTTGGGATTTTTATGAGGGACGAGTTGTAATTCTGAATGACACCGTTCAGTCATTTTTATTGTGAAATGAAAAATGAGGAAACAATCAGAGAACAGTAAAAAAAAAAAAAACGCATTCCCACCAATATTTTTTAGGTTTTGTTTTGCAGCGGTGTGAGGTAAAAATGGCCACGTAGCGCGATTCTCCAGGTCAGGATGATTACAGCCATACCAAATTTTGTAAGGTTTTTATGTGGTAAAAGAAAATCTGAAATTTGTAGAAAGAAATGAAAAACTCAGCCTGTGCCACCATTTTATTTTTTTCATGCAAAGGGGCCTGGTTTTTTTTGTGTAACGCGCTGATGTTATTATTGATGCGAATTTGGTGTACATATTTATAGGGAGGAGAGCGGAGACCAGAAAAAATCATTCTGACGTTCAGATTTTTTTCTCATTGCAGAGTTTGCCAATTTGGAATAATGTATTTCATATTTTTAATAGATCGGACTTTTCTGAATACAGAAGTTGTTTTATTATTTTTTTTATTATTTTTACTTCATTTTTATTTCATATATTTTTTTTATTTTGCTTTATTTTGTTATTTTGTGTTATTATTCCTTTATTTTTGGATACTTTATTTTTTCTTTATTTTTATGTATTTATTTTTATTTTATATACATTTTATTTGTTTTTATGTTTTATTTTATTTTTTCCACTCCTCAGGGGACTTAAGCGTGTGATAGCACAGTATGAATAAAAATCACAGTCTCCTATGAACTTCAGACACAAGATAAGCTTCATAGGACAAACAAGATGGCGGTTATAGGGGGCCTTGCCTTACCGCCATGGTAACCCATGACATTGAGGTACTAAAATGGACGCCATGCCATGATCATAGCAGCGGCATTGTAATGGTTAATCAGATCGGAGCTCGAAGGATCCGACACCAGACCTATGTGGAGTGGGCTCAGCTCCTTATATGTCATGGAGCGTGAAGGGTACACATTAGCTGAGGCCTGCGCAAGTCCAGTCTCCATGATGACGGTGCTGTTGCTTATCCACAAACCAGGGTACATCAGAAGGGACAGCAAGAGAGAGAGGGAGGTTACTGGTCTTCTCAATCCACTGTGGTTCTAGCTCCAGGGTGCAGCAATGACGCCATTGACCTCTGCAAATATTATCTTATATATACCTGAACTACACACTTTTATTTATTTTGTAATGTTGGTACACCTGTGCAAGATTTGTGTCCTATTTTATGTATTTTGTGTCCTATTTTATGTAATATTTTATGTACTGCTGTTTGTATTGCTGCTGTAATTACTGTAATTTCCCCCCGGGATCAATAAAGTGTATCGTATCGTATCGTATCGTAAATTCCTCATACTCAAGTTTCTCCAGACTGAGGATCTGTTTCATGAGATCGTCCATGGACAGAGGAGGCCAGTGAGGTGCAGAGGCTAGAGGGGGAAAAGGACTAAGGTTGCTCCTTGGAACCTAAGGGGGCCCCAAAAAGTGGGACATATGGGAAGGCCAATACTATTAAAGACTCATTATATTTGGGGAGTACTGACATAGAATTGGGGTCCACAAGCTTTTCAGGTGAGGTACTGCATTTTGCAAAATTTTCCAAAATTATTGACAACTGAACATACACAAATACCTGACACGCAAACACAATGAGAGCATACAAGCTCCTTGCAGATGTTGTCCTTGGTGGGACTTGAACCCAAGACCTCAGAGCTGGAAAGCAACAGTGCTAACAACTGAGCCAACTCAGATATTTTTATTGCCATTAAAGGGGTTGTCCGGTCCAAACCGATACATCTGCAGTCACTCTGTGTGACCACAGACTCATGAATGTGCAGTGCATGCGCTGGGGGGGATTCGCCAGTTTCTGACTCGGGACCGGAGGGTATGCGTGAGTTCTACATACTCCCAGCCAGTGGGTGTGGCCTCGCTCCATACTTTTATAGCGCAAGCCAAGCCGCCTGGGAGTAGAAGGAAGCACAAGAACAGAGAGGTGCCGGCTCTTTCTGGACACCTTGGAAGGTTATAGAGAAGCAGTTAATGAAAGCTACTGCTGTCGTTATCTCATCACACGGCAGAATTGCGACATCACCATGGAACTGTGATCTCCGGGACGAAGTGAGTGAAATATACCATCATGCCTTACAGGAGGTGCCACTCCCGTAGAATAAGAAAACGCCCACACCGAAAGAGGCTTATTGCCTACAAGAGAACCAAAGCTGGACGTCAGGGTAACACTAATTATTATTTGTTACACCCATCAAGTTAGTTATACGTTGTATCGTGTTTAGGAAAAGCCTCCCATGATCCTCTGATATGGCTTCTTTATAAAAGGAATGTGTAGCAACTATTTACTCTCCTCTCTTGCACAAGGAGTTCCCGCCCATGAGGACCTGGATAGTTCTGAATTATTGTCTTCTACATAGTCTGATCACCTCCTTGAGCTCATATAGCGGGACATGTGGAAGAAAGGTGCCAGTGCTGGTTGGCAGGGAGGCGGGCAACATGAAGGTGGTGCAGTTCAGTGAACTGGCTTACCTGCCGTCAAAATTAAAATATGTGGCATGCCAAAACTTGGGACTGTCCTGCTCAACCTGGGGCCATTGCCAGGTTTCCTTCGGCTCTTGGTAATTTTCATTAAAGGGGTTCTCTGGCAGCGCTCAGGAGGCCATTGGTGCCTTCCAGGACATGTGTATGATACCTGCTGCCCTGCGCAGCTCAACACCATAGGTGCCACTCACCTTCGAATGAACAGGGATGGACAACCCTTTTAATTATTATAAATGAAAGAATGAATATTCTCTCCCCAGGGGGGGGGGGGCGCTTGCGCTACTACTACCATTACAGAATGAGCTGGTAAAAGGAAAGATTCTGCTACGTAGGTCCGACCCGTCTTTGGAGACGCGAGACACATAGACCACCTTGCTAATAAAGAAGAGGATGAGGAACACCAGTCAGCGACTGTCTTCACTGGGATTAATGCAGCAGGGACTGTAGACAGTATCATCAATAAAAACGCTTAGTGATTTGTGGTGTGTTCCTTTCCCGAGAACCGACAGCGACTGACTGGCAGCATTACCAGTCATTTCCAGTCTTGATCTATCTCCTGCTTAGAAAATTAGCTTTCTGCCAGAAGGAACAAGCTGTTTACAGATGATGTCTCTTCTTTATGGAGGACTCTGGCTCAGTTATGATTTAACGCTTTTTAACATGTTGAACATTCACCTACAGGTGGCACCAGAGAGTTTTCTCTTATTTGCGGAGAGCTAATTTGCATACTTTTTCCCAGGATTCCCTATAACAGCTGCATCTCCACGATGAGAGACAATACTCTTGTCCCATTTACTAGATGGCTCATTTCTCTAGTCTGGGTAATTTTGGCCAAGCTAATTAAACTGCTTGACCAGTGTTAGAACATATATAGTGATGTCATATGATGTCATAATGGAGCTGAGTCCACAAGAAGTCAGGAGCTTCAGAGATTTCAACACCAGCCAGCAGTGGTGAGGAAGATGCAGACAGAGGAACTACATGGAGAGTACAAGAGACGCAGCATGGAGGTGTCACCCAACCAAGTGCAAAAAAGCAACGAGCTCCAAAAAAAGACCCCTGAAAAAGGTCGTCCTCCCAGGAAGAGGCACTATAATCTCAGGAGGAGAGTGCTTGGTCACCGATGCGGAGCCGGCCCCACAGGTTGGTATATCTAACATCACATTATTTTCTACTGAGCCCACCAATAGTAAGGGAGGCTTCTAGGCCAGGCAAGGTCCCCTGGGAAAAGATATGCAAAATAGGAAAATGGTTTCTCTATTGCCACCTTGTGGTGATAGCGGTTCAATAAGTCAACGTCCACCAGCCCTGTAATGAGCCTTGCCAAATGAATAAAAGATGTTAGTCAATCCAGTATTTTCCTTCTGGACTCCACTAGGTGGCAATAGAGAATTCTGTAATTTTGCAACTTCTGAGGGGTTCTGGGAGCTGTAACTTTAGGGAGCTGTAGTTTTGCACCTATTGAAGCATTCTGGGAGCTGTAGTTTTGCAACCACTGAGGCATTCTGTGAGCTGTAATTTTGCTACAGGTAAAGACTTTCTGGCAACTGTTTTGCCACCACTGAAGCATTTGGGGCGCTGAAGTTTTGCAAATGCTGAGGCATTCTGGGAACTGTAGTTGTAGAATGTCTGAGGGATTCTAGGCGCTGTTGTTTTGCCACGGCATTTTGGGAGTGGAGGTGATGCAACCGACGGGGCATTCTGGAAGTAAACATACGTCAGTGCTTTGGGTTAACACCACCTCCTCCTCCTGAAGAGCCAATCTTTGCAGTGATTAGAATAGATGTTCACCACCTGTTAATCTTCTCCATTTCAGGTGGTCGCCTCTGCTATTACCATTGTCACAGACACCCATAGGAAGTCGGGACGCCCTGACGTGGCTGCACAATGTCTCCTCTTTACGTACTGCAGGCTCCAGAGACACCTGAAGAGTCCACACCGGTGGCATGACTGTGCGGGCACATATACCACAGTACCTAATGCAAACGCAGCAATAAAAACTCAATCCTAGTCAATATTGACTCTTAAGCCTTGACATTACAGAAACTTTGTATGCAGACCTGTCTTTCGGGGTCTTTGCTCCTCCTGAGCACAAAGCTGGAATAAAGCTGGAATCTGATTTGGCTAAAACATCTCTGACTTGGGTTTTAAAGGGGAATTTTTCTTCTTGCGTAGGAGTACTAAACTAGCTTAAGGGTATGTGCACAAGTTGCAGATTTGCCTTTGGAATTTTCTGCACGGATTCTTCCTCTGTTGGCAGAAAATGCAGGTTAAAATCTGCATGGATTTCATGCATTTTTGTTATGTGGATTTCCCTTAATGTATAGTGAATGGGTGCAGAAACGCTGCAGATCTGCAAAAAGAATTAACATGCTGCGGAAAATAAAACGCTGTGATTCCGCGCTGATTTTTCCGCAGCATGTGCACAGCAATTCTCAAATTCCCATTGACTATCATTGATACTGTAATACACTGCGGATTTGATGCAATTCCGCGCATCCGCATCAAAATCCACAATGTGTGCACATACCCTACGGAGCGCCATGGCACATCTTACCCTGGCTTAGCACTGTTAACAAGAACATTCCCCCTTCACCCTCAGCCCCAAGCCTGTTATCACCTTAACCCTTTTGCGCTGCAGCCCTTTTTCATTTTTGTGTTTCTGATTTTCACTCCCCTTCCCAGAGCCATAACTTCCCTTCTTCCCAGAGCCATTTGTTTTACCATATCGTGTACTGAAAACTGAGAAAAATTTCAGAGTGCGGTGAAATTGCTAAAAAAAAAGTGCAATTCTACAACTGTGTTTTGGATTTTTTTTTAACCACGTTCACCAAATGCTAAAACTGACCTGCCATTATGATTCTCCAGGTTATTATGAGTTTAAAGACACCAAACATTATTTAAGTGGCGAAAAAATGTTCCAAAGTTTGCTAAAAAAGAAAAAAAAAATTTGCGTCATTTTCTGATACCCGTGTCATTTTTTATGATCTGGGGCTGGGTGAAAGCTTATTTTTTGCGTGCCAAGCCATTTTGGTGCAGAATTTCAGAAACGATCTTTTGATCGCTTGTTATTGCGACCAAAAAAGAGCGTAATTCTGGCATTCTGAATTTTTTTTTTCTCATTACGCCATTTAGCGATTGGGTTAATTCTTTTTATAGCTTGATAAATCGAGCCATTCTGAACGCAGTGATACCAAATATTTTTAAAAACTTTCTTTACTTTTGGCATGCTTCAATAGTCTTCATGGGAGACTAGAAGCTGCCGTAACCCGATTGGCTCTGCTACATACAGGTCAGATCGCCTGTATGTAGCAGAATTGCTGACTTGCTATATGAGCGCCGACCACCGATGGGCAGATTTCCAGCACGATTGCCAGAAGCGTGCGTTAAATGCCGCTGTCCGCGGTTGACAGCGGCATTTAGCGGGTTAATAGCCACAGGAGGATCGCGATTTCACCCGCATTTGTTCCGGGCACATGTCAGCTGTTCAAAACAGCTGACGTGCCAGAAAAGATGTGGGCTAAGCGCCAGAGCCCACATCAAAGGGGGATACATGACATGCGCGGTACTAGTATGGCGCATGTCGTGAAGGGGTTAAAAAAAATGTGGCAGTTTTCAAACTTTAAATTTTTATGCCCTTAAATCAGAGATGTCACAAAATAACACAAGCGGATTTGCCAGCGTTCAATAGCATGCAGCTCTTTGGGCGCAGCGAACATGCTCTGCATCTAAAGCACTTATTTTGGGGAAGCTATATGGCAGAAAATACCCAGTTCTAAAAACCACATTTATTAACCCTTTAATTCTGGTCCCTAAAGCAGTGTGGAAGGAAAAAAGTGAAAATTTTACTTTTTCCAACCAAAATATTGATTTAACCCAAATCTTGCATTTTTACAAAGGTAACAGGAGAAAATAGACCATACAATTTGTTGTGCAGTTTCTCCCAAGTACGTAGATACCCCATATGTTGGGGAAAACTATTGTTTTAGGGCACAGCATGTCACGGAAGGGAAGGAGCACCATTTGACTTTTGGAGTGCAAAATTGTCTGCTATAGATAGCGGATGCCATGTCGTATTTGAAGAGCCCCCATGTGCCTAAACAGTGACCCCCCCCACCTAGTGACCCCATTTTGGAAACTACACCCCTCAAGCAATTTATGTAGATGTGTGGTGAGCACCTAGAACCCTCCGGTGCTATACAGAATTTTAGAACATTGAGCCATGAAAATGTAAAATTACATTTTTCCCACAAAAACCTTGCACCTCTGATTTTTCATTTTCACAAAGGTAACAGGAGAAAATGAACCCTAAAATATGTTGTGCGATTTCTCTTGAGTATGCCGATACTCCCATATGTGGTGGAAAATGACTGTTCAGCTGCACAGCCAGGCTCGGAAGGAGCACCATTTGAATTTTGGAGTGGATGCCATGTCGCATTTGAAGAGCCACATGCCGAAACAGAAACCCCCACAAGTGACCTCATTTTGGAATCTACACCTCTTGAGGAATTCATCTAGGTGTAGTGAGCATTTCTAACCCTCAAGCGATTTACAGAATTGTATAACATTGGGCTGAGTCAATGGAAAATTACCATTTTTTTTCCACTAAAATGTTGCTTAAGCCCCAAATTTTTAATTTTCCAAAGGGATAATAGGAGAGAATGGAGGGTACAATTTGTTACATACGTGGTCAAAAACTACTTTTGAGGCACAGTGCAAAGCTTAGAAGGGAAGAAACGCCATATTAGAGTACAGATTTTACTGGACTGGTTTAGAAGGTGTTATGTCACATTGGCAGAGTCCCTGTGCTGCTAGAACAGAAGAACCCCCCATAAGTGACCCTATTTTACAAAATACACCTCTCAAGTAATTCATCTAGAGGTGCAGTGATCATATTGACACCAGATATGTCTCACAATTTTATGCCATTGGTCAGTGAAGAAAAAATAGAATTAGATCTACCGGTAATTCGGTTTCTAGGAACCTTCCAAGACAGCATAGGAGGTTGTCTCCACGCGCTAATGGGGGACAAGAAGCACAAACAGGTTTAAAACCCCTCCTACCTCCCAATTGCCAGTGACTTATAACTAACACCATAGCACCGGTTAGTTAACTTTAGATTCTCAGAAATGTATCCAAGAATATAGGGAGTGAATTAGTGCTGTCATGGAAGGTTCCTAGAAACCAAATTACTGGTAGGTCTAATTCTATTTTCTCTAGTCACCTTCCACGACGGCATAGGAGGAATACCAACCAATTCTGCACTGGAGGGGACGGGGGACATTGGCCTGGAGTACTTTCCAGGCAAAGACTAGATCCCTATTGGACAATAAGTCCAATCTATAATGCTTGGTAAAGGTATGCAACGAAGACCATGTTGCAGCCCTGCAGATCTTCCCAGTGGATGCGCCTGCCCTTTCAGCCCAGGAGGGGGTCGAGGTAGACCTTGTATGAGTGTGCTTTATTCCTGCAGGTGGTGTCAGTTCTGGCCGATAGTTTTCAGCTATGCCGCTTGATCCAATTTGCAATGGTACTTTTGCACTTTCTTCCCTTTATTACGACCTGATGGATGTATGAATAGATTTTGGTAACATCTCCAGGGTTTGAGAAAAAAAAAAGGGGGGGGGGAAGCCAGCGCAACACATGGTCAGCATGAAATAATTCAAGTGCATCTGCACATAATTCTAACTGTTTTTTTAAAAATAGAGACATTTAGCAAACAATTGATCAATTCTTTGAGCTACCCCGCCACGACAAGGCATTCTCATATGGGGCAGTACCTACTCTAAGTTTATCATATCACTGTGCCATAGCGGCCTCCTGAATAATTAAAAGCATAACTGCAAAAAACTGTAAAGCAGGACTGCATACACTGCAAGTGGTACCTTAAGCATAACTGAATCACCCCCGGGTGCCAGTCAGACAGATGCAGGTAAAAGGCCGACCAGGTCCAAGAATGGACATGTCAGATCTGACCTCCACATCCGCCAAACCAGCAACCACAGATAAAGAGTGAAACAGGCACAGGCACAGGTGCACAATTATATATAGCCTGGGGCAGGGCAGGGCTGCTGTATATGTGTATAGCAGCCTAAGTCAATTATAAGAAAGAAAAAAAAACAGATAAAATAGCATGCATGACCCAGCGCGCACGGCAACCAGTGGTGGCAGCCACTTACCAATACAAGAAAAAAAAGGGGGGGGGGAAGCCAGCGCAACACATGGTCAGCATGAAATAATTCAAGTGCATCTGCACATAATTCTAACTGTTTTTTTAAAAATAGAGACATTTAGCAAACAATTGATCAATTCTTTGCAGATGCACTTAAATTATTTCATGCTGACCATGTGTTGCGCTGGCTTCCCCCCCCTTTTTTTTTTCATCTCCAGGGTTTGGATTGTTCCAAGTAGTGTAAGATTGTGCGCCGGACATCCAGTGTATGGAATTTCTCCTCCTTTGGATTTGCTGGACTCCGGCAGAAAGAAGGGAGGATGATGACTTGCGACTGGTGGAAATCAGACACTACTTTAGGAAGAAAGGACCGATCAAGTCGGAAAATTATAGAGTCATCTCTGATACTTAAATAAGGCTCTCTAATGGATAAAGCCTGCAATTCCCCTACACGCCTCGTAGAGGAAAAAGGCTCGAATGGTGGACCCATGAGACCTTTAAGTCGCAGGATGGAACAACAATTTGTTTTTTGGCATGCAGTCTAAGGGTCCCATCACATTCTTCAATGTCCCAGCGATCCCACCAACGATACGTGGATGGGATCGCTGGAACATCGTTAGCTGATCGCTGGTGAGCTGTCACATGGGCAGACTCACCAGCGATCAGGACCAGCGAGCACGCTGGTATCCAAAGTACACATCGGTTACCCGATATGTATCCTAGATACCGGCTCCCAGCACTCTATAGCAGAAGCTGGGAGCCGGTATCCAGGGTACATATCGGGTAACTAGGCGCCGCGCAGCCCTTAGTTACCCGATATGTACATTGGATGCCAGCTCGCTGATCGTTTGTCTCCCGCTGTCACACGCAGCGATGCGCGCTGGCCAGCGGGAGACCAACGATGAAAAAATGGTCCAGGACATTCAACGACGATCAGCGATACCCAGCAGGAGGGCTGGTCGTCGCTGCTTGTCACACTAAGCGAGATCGCTGGCTGGGTCGCTGTTGCGTCACAAAATCTGTGATGCTTCAGCGATCTCGCTTAGTGTGACGGGGGGCTTAAGTGCTGATACCATAAACCTCTTGATCCAACGATGGTTGGCTAAGTCTTGATCGAAAACAGAGCTTAAGGCAGAGACCTGGACTTTCAGAGTACTAGGTCTAAGACCTAATTCTAGTGCTTTTGGCAAAAAGTCCAATATTTGTGAAATAGTTGGGTGGAAGGGGTCAGGTAGATTAGGAAGACACCATGATGAAAATTTCTTCCACACTTTATTATAGATAGCGTTGGCGACTGGTTTCCTCGATTTCTGTAAGGTAGTAATTACTGCATCTGAAAGCCGTCCAGCACATAACACTTGGGCTTCAGTAACCAGGCAGGTAGGTTCAGCATTTGAAGATTCGGATGGTGAAGAGGACCTTGCAGAAGGAGGTCTGTTTCTAATGACAAGTGAACTGGTCCATCTACCTGGAGCTCTACGATGACATTGAACCAGCTCCTTTTTGGCCACACAGGAGCCCCCAGGATGGTTGGCACCCGATCCTCTCGGATCTTCTGGAGGGTCTTCGCAAGTATCAGAGGAATGGCGTATGCTAACCTGAAGCTCCACTTTTGAGCAAAGGCATCCACTCCTAGAGAATCGTCCCTGGGGTTTAGGGAGAAGTAAGTTTCGACTGGTGCATTTTGGCCTGAGGCAAATAGATCGACATCTGGTAGGCCCCACCTGTCTACCAGCATACTGAAGATAGTCCTTTTTCATGCTCCATTCCTCTGGCTGTACGTCTTGGCGACTCAGAAAATCTGCCTGGAGGTTGGAGGACCCCATTAGGTGGACTGCTGTCAAGGCAAGATGTTTTTCGGCCCAACAGAATATTCGTCTTGAAATGCCCTTTAGACTGTCGAATCTCGTGCTCCCCTGATGCTTGAGGTGGGCCACAGTAGTCATGTTGTCTGAATACACTCTGACGTGACATCCGGAGATCAGACTGCCTGCTACCAGAAGAGCTTTCTCCACCACCTTCAGCTCTCTGAAATTGGAGGATCTGGAACTTATCTTCTGACTCCAGCGACACTGGAACGGAGTATGAGATATTACGGCCCCCCTCTTGCTAGCATCTGATGTTATCGTAACCAGGTGGGATTGCACCCAGCTTACACCTCTGTGAAGATTCCTGGAACTCAACCACCAGGCTAGGGAAGCCCTTACACTCCCTGGGGTCTGGACCCTATTGTTTAGTGGGCTGGGATTCCCGTTCCAGTTCCTAGGAATGTGGGCCTAAGCCCAAGACACTGAGTGGATGCAGGCAGTCATTGACCCTAGAACAGACATCGCTGTCTGAAGGGTAGGGGATTTTTGTTTCCTGAAGTCTGAGATCTTTGCCAATATAGTCAGGTGATGATCCTCTGGTAGAAAGGACATTTATTTTTCTGAAAAAAGGCTTAAGCACTCAACTTAAAAGGTTTATTAGTAGTATCTCCAAACGTTTCGGTCAGAAAAGACCTTCATCAGTGACTACTGTAATCACAATATAAACGCATAAGAATATGTACAAACAAAATAAGAAACATTGCGATAAATAAAGTATATACAAAAAAGTGAGACACGGGTCACAGGACGGACAATAGAAAAAACGGTGGGTCAGCTCTGAGTATACCAAGACAGTCAAAATAGTATCCAAGAAGAATGAATGGGTAATAGTGCCATACCTTATTTTTATATAGAAGATTGTCTCCTAAAAAGGGGAGAGGTGCGAGCCCCAAGGAAAGTGTGCTGCCTGGATAAGAGTATAACATGGTGAGCATATTATGCCACAGCTGTGAGTCTAATGTGACTAATCAAGTAGTACTTACTTAAAGACAAACGTAGCTTATAAGAATGCTGAGGAGATTGAAGAAAATGAGCAAATTTGAGTAAATAAGGAATATCTTGTGCTCCTAAACAAATGGTATCCGGTCTATATATATATATATATATATTACCTCAGTAGAAATATCCAGTGACTAAGCTTGCGGTATCCACCGCTATGTAGACTGGAGCTGTCATTAGCAAAAAACAAAATCAGGGGCATAAAAAATCAGGGGCATAAAAACCATTGTAGGTAAGAGTTATCAAAAGAAATCCCTTGTAGTGTCAAAACCACTATATTACCTCTGCCAGGACGCTGTCTGAGCCTGCTGATTTGATTTCCATGAGTATGTGGGGCGGAAGTGAGGTAATGGCTCAGAGGGTTCCTTTATATGGAGCAGAGGTGGGACTAAGAGCACTGCTGTCAGTCAAGAAGCACAACCAGGAAGTGACTGAGCAGAGATGGGCAACATAAAAAAAAAAGAAAAAAAAAGGCTTTGGATCGCTTATATGTATAGCGCTACTATATACAGCGCTGTGTTGCCATGGTAACTCTGAGGCACTAAATAGTGAAGGCAGGGAGGGAGAAGGGGAAGAAAACAGGAGAAAATGATTAGAGAAGTGCTCAGAAGCCATTTATTTTATAGACAAAGGCAAAGAAACATACATAGTGAAGTGAATCATTATTTTGCCGTGAAGTATAATGGTCACAGTGAGACTCCCAGAAATGAGTGACGTGGTGACTTGTGATAAGTGGTCCAACCATTCTAATATAGACGGCTCTAAGGGAAAAGGAGAAAGTGTTAATATGCTGGAGAAGTGAACATATATTAACATCACTACACTAGGTACATATGTTACATCTCAATGACAATGTAAATTTCTCTCTAAGCACTTGAACATGCTATAAAAAAGCAGATAATTCATATTCCCTATTGAGGCCTCTCGGATGCATAGTATCTAATGTGTGTATCCAATAGGCTTCACGTTTTTTTAGAAGCTGGATCCTATTGCCTCCTCTCCGAGAGGGTGGAATTTGCTCAATGATTTGGAACCTTAACTGGGACACATTATGACCGGCATTAACAAAATGGTAAGGGATAGGAAGTAGGAGGTTCTTACACCGTACTGTAGATTTGTGCTTCGATATTCGGTCCCGTATACCTCTGGGTATGCCTTTGAAAGGAGGTGCCAGTTTTTACGTATGGCTCTATGAAGAATATTGGTGATCGGATGATACGTGTGTACAAACGGGATACGTGTGTCAACTTTCTTGATCGGTCTTGTGTCAGGTTCCATAGATTTTTCAAGGATAGAGACAGGATACCCTCTGGCCTTAAATTTGTGTGTCATTTCTGAGAGGCGTTGGCGTTGTACAGCCTCATCAGAGACGATACGTTTCACCCTCTGAAACTGAGATTTGGGAATGGCTTTTTTAGTAGCAGGTGGGTGGAGACTCTGGTAATGTAGTAAACTGTTTTTATCTGTGTCCTTAATGAAAAGATCAGTTGAGAGTTTACCTTCAGGGTCTTTCATGACCAAGGTGTCAAGAAAGTTAATACGCCAGAGATCATGATTCATGGTGAATTGTATCCCTGGCCAGGATGAGTTTAGCAGTTCAAAAAATCTCTGTAAGTGTTCTACTGGGCCTGACCAGATACAGAAGACATCATCAATATAGCGCTTCCATGTAATGACATGGTCGCGGAATAAAGGATGTAGATATATGATGCTCTCCTCAAAGTCGGCCATGTATGCATTTGCATATGGAGGTGCTGCGTTAGACCCCATAGCGGTCCCACGCGTTTGGAGGTAAAAATCATCCTGGAAGAGGAAGAAATTGGAAGTAAGAATAATTTTCAATAAGTCAACACACAAATCAACCTGGTCACTATCCATAGTGGTAGATGATAACAGCCGAGTTACTGACTGAATGCCCTCGTTATGGGGATAGAGGTATACAGGTCTTTTACGTCCAGTGTAACCAGTAACGAATTTGGGGGAATCAATTGGAGTTCCTTGATTAGTTTAAGAAATGCTCCTGTGTCCAAGATGTAAGACCTTGTTTGCTTAATGTGGGGAGTAAGAATTTTCTCCAAGAATATTGCTAGAGGAGACAAGACAGAATTAGTAGATGCTACAATTGGCCTCCCTGGGGGTTTTTCAAGATTTTTGTGGACTTTCGGGAGAGTGTAGAATACTGGCGTGCGGGGATTCGTATTAGTGAGGAATTCGCAAGTTTTAGGATCTAATACTCCCAGATTAGAGTATTTTTGGAGAATCATCCTGATCCTCTGGCCAATATCAGGTGTTGGGTTTTTAGAAAGAGGCTGGTAGATGGATCTGTCACCTAGTTGGCGTTGAACCTCTTCAAGGTACATGGATTTGTCCATTACAACTAGGGCACCTCCCTTGTCGGCTGGCTTCAGTATAATAGAATCATCATCCTGTAAACATTTAAAAGCCATGCGTTCCTCAACAGTGAAATTCGATGGATAAAACAGTTTACCTTTATCAATATCACAGCGTAATGATTGAAAAGAGTGCTACTTCTAGACCTGATACTTCTGAGCCACCAACAACATCTAATCCTAAACTTTTATCTGCGCTTAGCTTAGGCTTACGCAGTAAAAGTTTCTTTCGTCCACCTCAGAATTCACATGCTGTTGAAACGTTTATTAATTTTGTGTATAACTCTTTTCAATCTTTACGCTGTGATATTGATAAAGGTAAACTGTTTTATCCATCGAATTTCACTGTTGAGGAACGCATGGCTTTTAAATGTTTACAGGATGATGATTCTATTATACTGAAGCCAGCCGACAAGGGAGGTGCCCTAGTTGTAATGGACAAATCCATGTACCTTGAAGAGGTTCAACGCCAACTAGGTGACAGATCCATCTACCAGCCTCTTTCTAAAAACCCAACACCTGATATTGGCCAGAGGATCAGGATGATTCTCCAAAAATACTCTAATCTGGGAGTATTAGATCCTAAAACTTGCGAATTCCTCACTAATACGAATCCCCGCACGCCAGTATTCTACACTCTCCCGAAAGTCCACAAAAATCTTGAAAAACCCCAGGGAGGCCAATTGTAGCATCTACTAATTCTGTCTTGTCTCCTCTAGCAATATTCTTGGAGAAAATTCTTACTCCCCACATTAAGCAAACAAGGTCTTACATCTTGGACACAGGAGCATTTCTTAAACTAATCAAGGAACTCCAATTGATTCCCCCAAATTCGTTACTGGTTACACTGGACGTAAAAGACCTGTATACCTCTATCCCCCATAACGAGGGCATTCAGTCAGTAACTCGGCTGTTATCATCTACCACTATGGATAGTGACCAGGTTGATTTGTGTGTTGACTTATTGAAAATTATTCTTACTTCCAATTTCTTCCTCTTCCAGGATGATTTTTACCTCCAAACGCGTGGGACCGCTATGGGGTCTAACGCAGCACCTCCATATGCAAATGCATACATGGCCGACTTTGAGGAGAGCATCATATATCTACATCCTTTATTCCGCGACCATGTCATTACATGGAAGCGCTATATTGATGATGTCTTCTGTATCTGGTCAGGCCCAGTAGAACACTTACAGAGATTTTTTGAACTGCTAAACTCATCCTGGCCAGGGATACAATTCACCATGAATCATGATCTCTGGCGTATTAACTTTCTTGACACCTTGGTCATGAAAGACCCTGAAGGTAAACTCTCAACTGATCTTTTCATTAAGGACACAGATAAAAACAGTTTACTACATTACCAGAGTCTCCACCCACCTGCTACTAAAAAAGCCATTCCCAAATCTCAGTTTCAGAGGGTGAAACGTATCGTCTCTGATGAGGCTGTACAACGCCAACGCCTCTCAGAAATGACACACAAATTTAAGGCCAGAGGGTATCCTGTCTCTATCCTTGAAAAATCTATGGAACCTGACACAAGACCGATCAAGAAAGTTGACACACGTATCCCGTTTGTACACACGTATCATCCGATCACCAATATTCTTCATAGAGCCATACGTAAAAACTGGCACCTCCTTTCAAAGGCATACCCAGAGGTCATTGAATTCAAAGAGCCATTTTTACCATGTTACAAACGCCCACCAAATTTACGTGACTCACTGGTCCAAGCAGATTTTGGATCTAAATCACCCTCAGTGACACAGCGGTTTCTACAAAAACCTAAATGTGGGACTTTTCCATGCTTAAGGTGTGTACAGTGCAATAGTATCATTAAAGGGGACAAAATTTTCCACCCCCATTCCGGTAAGGAATTTAAAATTCGGAATTATTTTACATGCGACTCTACTTATGTAGTATATATTATCAAGTGCCCTTGTGGCCTAGCATATGTTGGGGAGACCTCACAGACCATACGGGACCGAATATCGAAGCACAAATCTACAGTACGGTGTAAGAACCTCCTACTTCCTATCCCTTACCATTTTGTTAATGCCGGTCATAATGTGTCCCAGTTAAGGTTCCAAATCATTGAGCAAATTCCACCCTCTCGGAGAGGAGGCAATAGGATCCAGCTTCTAAAAAAACGTGAAGCCTATTGGATACACACATTAGATACTATGCATCCGAGAGGCCTCAATAGGGAATATGAATTATCTGCTTTTTTATAGCATGTTCAAGTGCTTAGAGAGAAATTTACATTGTCATTGAGATGTAACATATGTACCTAGTGCAGTGATGTTAATATATGTTCACTTCTCCAGCATATTAACACTTTCTCCTTTTCCCTTAGAGCCGTCTATATTAGAATGGTTGGACCACTTATCACAAGTCACCACGTCACTCATTTCTGGGAGTCTCACTGTGACCATTATACTTCACGGCAAAATAATGATTCACTTCACTATGTATGTTTCTTTGCCTTTGTCTATAAAATAAATGGCTTCTGAGCACTTCTCTAATCATTTTCTCCTGTTTTCTTCCCCTTCTCCCTCCCTGCCTTCACTATTTAGTGCCTCAGAGTTACCATGGCAACACAGCGCTGTATATAGTAGCGCTATACATATAAGCGATCCAAAGCCTTTTTTTTTTTTTTTTATGTTGCCCATCTCTGCTCAGTCACTTCCTGGTTGTGCTTCTTGACTGACAGCAGTGCTCTTAGTCCCACCTCTGCTCCATATAAAGGAACCCTCTGAGCCATTACCTCACTTCCGCCCCACATACTCATGGAAATCAAATCAGCAGGCTCAGACAGCGTCCTGGCAGAGGTAATATAGTGGTTTTGACACTACAAGGGATTTCTTTTGATAACTCTTACCTACAATGGTTTTTATGCCCCTGATTTTTTATGCCCCTGATTTTGTTTTTTGCTAATGACAGCTCCAGTCTACATAGCGGTGGATACCGCAAGCTTAGTCACTGGATATTTCTACTGAGGTAATATATATATATATATATATATGACCGGATACCATTTGTTTAGGAGCACAAGATATTCCTTATTTACTCAAATTTGCTCATTTTCTTCAATCTCCTCAGCATTCTTATAAGCTACGTTTGTCTTTAAGTAAGTACTACTTGATTAGTCACATTAGACTCACAGCTGTGGCATAATATGCTCACCATGTTATACTCTTATCCAGGCAGCACACTTTCCTTGGGGCTCGCACCTCTCCCCTTTTTAGGAGACAATCTTCTATATAAAAATAAGGTATGGCACTATTACCCATTCATTCTTCTTGGATACTATTTTGACTGTCTTGGTATACTCAGAGCTGACCCACCGTTTTTTCTATTGTCCGTCCTGTGACCCGTGTCTCACTTTTTTGTATATACTTTATTTATCGCAATGTTTCTTATTTTGTTTGTACATATTCTTATGCGTTTATATTGTGATTACAGTAGTCACTGATGAAGGTCTTTTCTGACCGAAACGTTTGGAGATACTACTAATAAACCTTTTAAGTTGAGTGCTTAAGCCTTTTTTCATTATTAGTACCCGGTGTGGGACCTAGACTTTAAAGCACCAGTTTCATTCAGGTTGTGCTCACGGTTTTCTTTCATTTATTTTTCTGAGTCTCGAAGGATCCCCAGAAACTTTCTCGTTTTGGAAGGTTGGAGTTGGGATTTTTTTAGGTTTGGGAGCCGTCCCAGGGTTTGCACAATGTTCAGGGATTTTGTCACATGGCTCCTGAGAATCTGAGCGGAAGGGCCTGTGACTAGCAGATCGTCCATGTAAGGCACAATGCAGATGTCTTGTCTCCGGATGTATGATACAGCCTCTGCCATGATTCTATAAAAGTCCCTTGGTGCCGAGGAGATCGCAAAAGGAAGCACGTTGTACTGATAATGCCTCACCTGTTGGTTCTGCTGAACCACAAACCTCAAATACTTCCTGTGCCAAGGATGAATTGGCACATGGAAGTAAGCATCTTTTAGGTCGATAAGTCCTCACTTCTTCATGGTAACTATCAGGGGGGTGGCTGATTTTACCGACTCCATCTTGAATTTGTGGTATGTAATATATCGATTGAGAGCTTTCATAGGTTTTTTTTTTTTTTTTTTTTACACTAAGAGTCGGGAATAGTGGCCTCTTCCCCACTCATTTGCAGGAACTGGGGAGATTGCTTTTGAGCTTAATAGCTCCTGAAGGCCTGACATCAGCAAACATTGGGCTCCCTGAGATGGAAGGGAGGTGATTCTCAAGACCCGAGGAGGAGAGAACTCGAACTCTATAAGGAGGCCCTCCCTGATAACATTGAGGACCGAGTGGCTGCTGAAAATGGCCTGCCAACTGTGGAAAAAATTCGAGAGCCCCCCCACCGGGTCGGAGTCATTGTTTGTGCAGCTTGTGCTGCTGTTGGGGAACAAGAATGTTCTTGCCCCTTCCTTTGGCGTAACTCCATCTCCCAGTTTTTCCCTTTCCTTTGGTCTGAGGCAGAGGCATGAAAAAACGCTTCCTGGGCAGTTTTTGCTCAGGAAGAGCTTTCTTTTTATCTGTGGCCTTTTCCAGGATTTCATCCAGTGCTGGCCCAAAGACATTCACCCTTAAAGGGAATAGAACATACCTTGATTTTAGAAGTTACATCCCCACTCCACATCTTGAGCCAGAGGGCTCTTCTGGGCAAATTAGATTGGACTAATGACCTGGCAGCAATACGGATTGATTCCATAGAGGCATCGGCCAGGAACCCTGTTGCCTTTTGGAGAATAGGTAGTGAGTCCAACAAATCCCCTTTAGAGGTCCCCTGAGAAATGTAGTTCTCCAACTCATCCAGCCATCCAAAGAGGGATCTGGCAACACAGGTGGAAGCTATATTGGATTTAAGAGCAGAGGTGGAAGTTTCCCAGGATTTCCTTAGCAGACTTCCAATTTTTCTATCCATGGGATCCTTAAGTTCTGATGAATCTTCAAAGGGCAAAGCAGTCTTTTTTGCAACCCTTGCCACCTGAACATCTACCTTGGGAACATCCCATTTTTATTATTATTTATTTATATAGCGCCATTGATTCCATGGTGCTGTACATGAGAAGGTGTTATATACAGATTACAGATATCACTTACAGTAAACAAACTAACAATGACAGACCGATAGGTGAGAGAGGACCCTGCCCTTGCGGACTTAGGGCCCCTTCCCACATAGCGACACACCAGCGATCTCGACAACGATCAGGATCGCTGGTGTGTCGCTACATGATCGCTGCTGAGCTGCCAAACAGGCAGCAATCAGGACTGCGACACCGCGGGTAACGTCGCCTAGTTACCCGCAGTGTACATTGGATACCAGCGCGCTGATGCAGGGAGCTGGTAACCAAGGTACACGTCTGGGTTCCAGGCGCTGCACGGTGCCTGGAAACCCGAAGTGTACCTTGGTTACCAGTAGATCGCTGGTCTCCTGCCTGTCACACGTAGCGATGCATGCTGGCCAGCGGGAGACCAGCGATCAAAAAAAAGTCCTGGCATTTCTGACACTACCAGCGATTCACAGCAGGGGCCTGATCGCTGGTACATGTCAGACATAGCGAGATCGCTGTTTAGCAGCGATCTCGCTATGTGAGACAGGGCCCTTACATTCTACAGGATGGTGGGGAAGGAGACAGTAGGTTGGGGGCTTGCAGCAGCTCCAGTATTGAGGAGGCAGCGGAGATCATTGCAGGCTGTAAGCTTTCCTGAAGAGGTGGGTTTTCAGGTTCCGTCTGAAGGATCCGAGAGTGGTTGATAGTCGGACGTGTTGGGGCAAAGAATTCCAGAGGATGGGGGATATTCGGGAGAAGTCTTGGAGGCGGTTGGGTGAGGAACGAATAAGTGTGGAGGAGAGAAGGAGGTCTTGGGAGGACCGGAGATTACGTGAGGGAAGATATTGGGAGATTAGTTCAGAGATATATGGAGGAGACAGGTTATAGATGGTTTTGTAGGTCAGTATTAGTAATTTGAATTGGAAACGCTGAGGGAGTGGGAGCCAGTGGAGAGATTTGCAGAGGGGAGTAGCGAGGAGAAAGATGAATTAGTCGGGTAGCAGAGTTAAGGATGGGCTGGAGAGGTGCGAGGGTGTTAGCAGGGAGGCCACAGAAAAGGATGTTGCAGTAGTCGAGACAGGAGATGATGAGGGCGTGCACAAGCATTTTAGTAGAGTGAGGGTTGAGGAAGGGACGGATTCTGGAAATATTTTTGAGCTGGAGGGGGCAGGAGGTGGAGAGAGCTTGGATGTGCGGCTTGAAGGACAGTGCAGAGTCAAGGGTTACTCCAAGGCAGCAGACCTCCAGTACGGGGGAAAGAGTGATGTTGTCAATTGTTATAGATAGGTCAGGTAAGTAAGATCTGTGAGATGGGGAAAGATGATCAGTTCAGATTTGTCCACATTCAGTTTGAGGAAGCGGGAGGAGAAGAAAGAGGATATGGCTGATAAACACTCTGGGATTTTGGAGAGCAGAGACGTAACATCTGGGCCACAGAGGTAGATCTGAGTATCATCGGCATAAAGGTGGTACTGGAATCCGTGGGACTTTATGAGTTGCCCCAGGCCAAGTGTATAGATTAAAAAGAGTAGGGGTCCTAGAACAGAGCCTTGGGGGACTCCAACAGAGAGAGGGTGGGATGAGGAGGTAGTGTGGGAGTGGGAGACGCTGAATGTGCTGTTGGAAAGGTATGATTTGATCCAGGATAGGGCGAGGTCTTTGATGCCAAGGGAAGAGAGTATTTGTAGTAGGAGGCAGTGGTCAACTGTGTCAAAAGCAGAGGACAGGTCTAGGAGGAGTAGAGAGTATTGTCCGTTCGCTTTGGCTGTAAGTAGGTCGTTAATAATTTTGGTCAGGGCTGTCTCAGTGGAGTGATGGGGGCGGAAACCAGATTGTAGATCGTCAAAGAGCAGGTTAGATGAGAGATGGGAGGAAAGTTCAGCATGGACGTGCTGCTCCAGGAGTTTGAAAGTGAATGGAAGCAGCGATATTGGGCGAGAGCTGGACATAGCGGTTGGGTCGAGGGTTGGCTTTTTGAGGATAGGCGTGATTGTAGCATGTTTGAAAACAGAAGGGAAGGTACCGGAAGTTAGTGATAGGTTGAAGAGGTGGGTTAGTGATGGGATAAGAGTGGTGGCGAGATTGGGGAGGAGGTGGGATGGGATGGGGTCGAGTGCACAAGTGGTGAGGTTGTGATTTGGGAGAGAAGACGAGCAAACTCCCCTTCCGTGATGTTGGATAAGGAGGTTATAGGGTTTGGGCATTGGTCAGGTATACAAAGGGGTTGTGGTGGTTGACTAAAAGACTTACCGTGTTTGGTCTATCTTGTTTTTGAAGTGCATGGCGAAGTCCTCAGCAGAGATTAGGGAAGTTGGAGGAGGGAGTTAAAAGTATTGAACAACTGTTTGGGGTTGTGGGATAAGGAAGATACAAGGGATGTAAAGTAGGCCTGTTTAGCAGAGGTGAGAGCTGATTTGAATGCAAGTGTTGCTTGTTTGAGTGCAGTGAAGTCGTCTTGTGAATACGTTTTCTTCCAGCGCCGTTCAGCAATTCTGGATGCTTGCCGAAGCTTTTTAGTGGTGTTATTGTGCCAGGGTTGTCTATTGATTCGTCACACTCTGTTATGCATGACAGGGGCGACAGTTGATGGCTGATGCAAGAGTGGCATTGTAGAAACTAGTGGCAGTGTCTGTGTCGTGGAGTGAAGATATGGAGGACAGTGGTAGGATAGAGTCAGAGAGTGTGTGAGTGTCTAGATGTGCAAGGTTTCTGCGGGGGTGCACGTGTTGCTGGACATGGGTGACAGGTGAGGAGGACAGGGATGAGAAAGAGTAGATGGTCAGATAGAGGAAGAGGGGAGGTTGCGAAGTTAGATAGGGAACAGAGGCGGGTGAAGACCAGGTCTAATGTGTGTCCATCTGTGTGGGTGGCTGAAGAGGACCACTGTGTAAGTCCAAAGGATGAAGTAAGGGCCAGGAGTTTAGAAGCTGCCGACTGGTGGGTGTCAATGGGGATGTTGAAGTCACCCATGATGATGGTGGGAATGTCAGCAGTAAGAAAGTGAAGGAGCCATGTAGAGAATCGGTCCATGAAGGCAGTGGTTGGGCCTGGAGGTCGGTATATGACAGCCACTTGGAGGTTGTAGGGAGAGTAGATGCGGACAGAGTGGACTTCAAAAGAGAGAAGGGAGGGAAGAGGTGGGATTGGGTTGAAGGTGCAGGTGGGAGAAAGGAGAAGGCCCACTCCTCCACCATGTCTGTTGCCAGGGCGAAGAGTGTGGGTGAAGTGGAGGCTGCCATAGCATAGCACAGCAGGGGAGGCGGTGTCGGAGGGTGTCAGCCATGTTTCAGTGAGGCCAAGGAAGGAAAAACTTTGAGAAGTAAAGAGGTTGTGAATCACATGGAGTTTATTGCAGATGGAGCGGGCATTCCAGAGCGATCCAGAGAGAGGGAGCCGAGTGGTGGGCCTCAAGGGCACGTATTTGAGGTTGCAAAGATTTCGGGGGTTTATATTGAATTGGGAGCAATAGAAGGGGGTAATAATGGAAGGTATGAGCTGTGGGGGTCCAGGATTGGGAGATATGTCGCCAGCAGTGAGGAGAAGCAGAGAGAGGCAGAGCAGGTGGGAGGAGAGTGGGCGATTTGTTTTGTGTGTTATTAGGAGAGATCTGAGGTTGAGGAGCAGGTCAGCGGAGGTCAGGTGGGGGGGGCAAGAGGAAAGGGGAGATTATTACTTGGTTAGAGAGTGCTGGGGTCTGTGGATAGCGAAGGAGAGTTAGGAGTAATGGAGGCAAAACCATTAGAGCATATGTCAGCATGGTAAAAGTAATTGTGGAGCTAACAAAGAAATTTAGTAAATTTAAACAGTTTAGGCGTACATTCTGGTCACTTCTGGCTCATATCTGGCATATTTCAATAGTTATCCTTAAAAGACATCCTTATAATGACAGACCAAGGTCTATGCACACCAATGTGTCTGAATTTATAGCAGCTCAAATGCACATCAAACAGGCCAGGTGAGAACAGGAGGGAGAGGAAGCAGGGAGACTGGTCACACACACAGGAGGGGATTAATTAGAAGTCAGGAAGGAAAGAAAGAAAAAAAAAACAGGAAATAGATCCAAAAGGACAGATAAAGCAGTGATAGACAGATACAGGGGTGATTGGGGTTCAGGAAAGATGGGTGATGATCATGATATTGTAGTCAGGACACATCCCTGAGGATGAAGCAGATCGATTGTCAGATTGGTAGCAATAGTGAAGCATAGCAGTAATAACAATGAAGCATTGATAGCAGGGAGTTATTCATCTGTCATATTTCAATAGTTAAAGGGGGAGGAGTAGTTGTGCAAAACAGATCTGACTATATTGAGGAAGCTTTGAACATATTGTCTGATATGAGATATTACAAAATTTTAAAAGAAGATCCTACACAATCCTTTGTCCGGGACTATCACCATATGATCAAGGAAGCCTATGAGAGGAATATTCTTAATAAAACAGAAAAAAGGTTTTTAACAAATACAGCGCCAACCATGGCGTTATTTTATCATTTACCAAAATTGCATAAGAACCCTGAAAAACCTCATGTCAGACCGATAATATCAGGAATAGGGTCTTTGACTTGTCATCTTTCTCATTATATTGACTTGTTTTTACAAGATTTAGTAAAGTCTCTTCCTTCATATTTGAGAGACTCCACACAATTAATCGAGGAATATTGGGATATTGAATGGGAAGATAACTATTCCTTTATCTCGTTGGATGTAAATTCATTATATTCCAACATAGATCATGAAATGGGGGTAAATGCGGTGGGTTTTTATTTAGCAAAGAGAGATGCTCCCTGAACAAAGAGACTTTCTGTTAAAGGGTCTCAAATTCATTCTTGAACACAATGTGTTCATTTTTGAAGGCGTACTGTACTTAGTTGCTCGGCACCGCAATGGGGACTCGGGTCGCGCCAAGTTTCGCAAACTTATTTATGGGGCGATTCGAGTCCTCATCGTCATTCTCTAAGCCTGTTTTTAATGATAAAATAAGGTTTTATAAGCGCTTCATTGATGATCTGATCATATGGAAGGGGACAGAGGAGGAAGCGGCACATTTAATAAAGGAGCTCAATGATAACACCTGGGGGATCACCTTTACATCACAATTTAATAAAGAAAAAATGGTGTTTCTTGATCTAGAGATACGTCATAGTGGGAAAAAAATTATTACAAAAACCCACTTCAAAAAGGTGGATTCAAATGGCTTTTTAGATTTCAACAGTGCACATTACAAGAAGTGGAAGGTAAATATACCCCACAGCCAATTTTTTCGTATAAGAAAGAATTGTACGAGAGAATCTGATTATGTAGCTCAGTCTAAAATTCTAAAAAGAAAATTCAAGGAAAAGTTACCCAAAAAGTTTGATAAATGGTGCATATAGGGATAACAAAATAAAAACACAGAAGGAATGTTTAAAAAGAAAAAATAGGAAGGGGGATAATTTGACTATTGGTAAAGAAAAAACTGATGATCGCTGGAAATTGAATTTTGTGACAACATTCAATAGGGGAAATAAAGTCATAAGAACTGTGCTTTCAAAATATTGGTATATCTTGAAGCGTGACTCTGTTTTGGGAAAACATCTCCCTGATAAAGACGGATTTTGGTAAGAACTTACCTGTAAAATCCTTTTCAGCGAACGAAGGAAGAGAGACACACTAGTCATAACTAGTGGGTAGGCGGAGCCCAGATAGGATTGACACCTCAGATTAAAAAGAGTGTTGACCGGCCCCTCCAGCTCGGGCTCCTCCTACTCCAGCTTCTCCAGTCGTACACAAGCTAAGGAAGAGCAAATATCACCAGCGGAGCAACATAACCCTTCTGAAGGACTTCAGAGAAAAGACAAGAATACAGGTTATGCATGCAACAGAAAGAAACCACACAGTTCCAGGTACTACTCACTGGACCTGACCACTGCGATGAGCTGGCGATGCTGGAACAGAGCCTTAGCGCGCCGACCTCAGCCCAGATAATCGCTATCAGAGAAGGGTCACGCCGCATCTGAAAACAACAACACACTTCTGCCATGGGAGGGAGCTGTGTCTCCCTTCCTTCGCTGAAAAGGATTTTACAGGTAAGTTCTTACCAAAATCCGTCTTTCAGCAACAGGTGGAAGGAAGAGAGACACACTAGTCATAACTAGTGGGACGTCCCAAAGCAGTCCAAAAACTAGGGTGGGAAAAAAAACAAAATAGGCAGAATCCCAACAACCTAGATAAATGCGCAACAGGCGCCAAATACAAGTTAACTAGAACTTTAAACTACAGCCGCCTGCAGGACCCTACGTCCTAAGGCCGCATCAGCGGAAGCACTAACGTCCACCTTATAAAACTTATAAACGTGTGGACGAAACGCCAGGTCGCCGCCCGGCAGAGCTGAGCTGCCGAGGCCCTTTAATGAAAGGCCCGCGAGGAAGCCACAGCAAGGTTCGCTTTTAAGTCGGTAAGCCTCCAAAATGGCCGACCAAATCCAACGAGCTATAGAGTCCTTGGAAACTCGTTGACCACGCTGACGACCTGCTGGAATCACAAACAGAGAGTTCCGACTTCCGAAAATTTTGAGTAATAAACAAATAGAACTTCAAAGCCCGCACCAAATCCAATTTGTGCAAGGCCCGTTCCTTCGCATTCCTCGGCTCTGGACAGAGCGAGGGCATCTTAGGTAGGAAGTCGCCCCGTGTGCGAATTACTACGCGATCCGGGTGAAACTCCAGGAAAGGAGGCGAGCAAGAAAGAGCCGCCAACTCAGAAAAACTTTTCTCAAAAAAAGGTGACCAACACTAGAAAGGCAACCTTCCAAGATAACAAAGAAAAGCTAGCAGAGTCCATAGGCTCAAAAGGCCCATGTTGAAGAGCCTCCAATACAAGATTGAGCAGCCAAGGAGACACAGATGCCTTCCGCGGCGGAAACTGACGGGTTACTCCGCGAAAAAAGGAACGTACGTCCCTACACGAGGCGATAGCCTTCCGAAAAGCAAAAACAGGGCAGAAACCTGACCCTTCAGAGTGCTAACTGCTAAACCCTTGTCCAGCCCGTACTGCAAAAGGCCAACAAATTGGGAATGGAAAGAATCCTCGGGTTCCTTGAAGAACCCGAACACCACAAGAAGAAGGCTTCCCAAGACTTGTGATAAATCCTAGTAGTAGCCGGAGCTCTGGCGGCCCGCAAAGTGGCAATGACTTTGGCTTGAAAAACCTTGACGGTCAATATTTCGGTCTCAAGAGACACGCCGTCAACACAGAGACTTCAGGTTCAGATGACGAACGGGCCCTTGGGTTAACAGGTCCGGGCGAAGAGAAAGTGGAGAAAGGAGGCGCTGCCAGAAGCGACACCAGTGTCGAGAACCACGTCCTCCTTGGCCAATCTGGGGCTATCAACATAGCCGGGATTCTCTTCCAGTCTGATCCGACGCAACCCCAGAAGAAGTAAGGGTATCGACGGGAACACAAAGATTAGCTCGAATTGGTCCAACGGAGCCACCAGAGCATCCACCGTCACAGCCTTCGGGTCCTTGTACCTGGACATGAAAGTCGGTAACTTGGCATTGAACCTGGATGCCATCAAATCCACTTGGGGAGTTCCCCAAAGGGAGCACAGCAGTGCAAAAAAATCTCCGGATGAAGACTCCATTCTCCGGGATCCATCTTCTCGCGACTGAGAAAGTCTGCCGTGATTCTGAACTCCTGGAATGTGGATCGCAGAGATGGCTGGCACTCTGGTCTCGGCCCATACCAGGATCCAAGATAACTCCACCATGAGCCTGGAACTCCTTGTCCCGCCTAGATTCTGGTCGATATACGCGACCGCCGTCGCATTGTCTGTCTGCACTCGGACTGGCAGACCGCTTAAAGGGACCGTCCAGTGTTGGAGGCAAAGGAAAATTGCCCTCAATTCCAGGATGTTGATCGGCAGGATAGACTCCTCCGATGACAATACCCCCTGAATCCAGAGATCGTTCCAGTTTTTACACCTCCCCAGCCCGTCAGGCTGGTATCGGTGGTTATGACCGACCACCTCGGAGGGAGGAAAGACTTCCCCAGGGATAACGCTTCCGGACGTAACCATCATCCTAGAAACTCTCGCACCCTGTGGGAGATGATGACACTGTAATCCAGCGAAGTCTGCGATCGCCAACGGCTCAGAATAAGCCTTTGAAGGGCCCTGGAATGAAAATGAGCAAACGGAAGTGCCTCCATGGACCACCATCAAAACCCAGAAAGCGCATACACCTTCGAAGGGACATCGCTGTCGAAGACTTCATAACTGATAGTCTCGGGAGAAAAAAAAAAAGAGACTATCAGTAAGGAATTCCTTATTTAACCATTTGCATGAATACCCTCATTAGGCTTTATTTATATCTTTATTGCATATGTTCCCCGCTTTTTTGTAGGGGTGCTGCAGCCTGATTAGAGGTATGGGAAACCTTTTGCCAGCCATGAAACTGCTTTTTTCCTGCAAGCATTATTTAGTTTTTGCCATATTGGCTCACATTTTGAACAGGGCAAATGTTTGATATAGGCATTAGTTCTGCTATATATAATATACTAGGCACTCTTTTCTAGCTTGCACAACTTATAAACCACTTGTTTTTTTATATATGTATATATGAGCTAGACGTATATTCATGGTTACTGAGGTGTTATTTAAAGAGAACTTTATGCTGCACCATATAGTAGATATATATAGCACACTTGAGCAGCTTTTTTTTCTCTCCCGAGACTATTAGTAAGGAATTCCTTATTTAACCATTTGCATGAATACCCTCATTAGGCTTTATTTATATCTTTATTGCATATGTTCCCCACTTTTTTGTAGGGGTGCTGCAGCCTGATAAGAGGTATGGGAAACCTTTTGCCAGCCATGAAACTGCTTTTTTCCTGCAAGCATTATTTAGTTTTTGCCATATTGGCTCACATTTTGAACAGGGCAAATGTTTGATATAGGCATTAGTTCTGCTATATATAATATACTAGGCACTCTTTTCTAGCTTGCACAACTTATAAACCACTTGGTTTTTTATATATGTATATATGAGCTAGGCGTATATTCATGGTTACTGAGGTGTTATTTAAAGAGGAGAACTTTATGCTGCATCATATAGTAGATATATATATAGCACACTTGAGCAGCCTTTTTCTCTCCCGAGATTATTAGTAAGGAATTCCTTATTTAACCATTTGCATGAATACCCTCATTAGGCTTTATTTATATCTTTATTGCATATGTTCCCCGCTTTTTTGTATATGTATGAATATTTTAAATTCATTTTTAATAATTGTTTAATAAAAATTATTTTTATATTGAAAAACCTCATTTTTCCTTTTTTGAAGTATACCCACTAGTTATGACTAGTGTGTCTCTCTTCCTTCCACCTGCTGCTGAAACCAGGGATTACATATAGAAGGGGGAAAACTTTGAAAAACTTGGTGGCCCCCAGTAAATTAAAAAAAACAGTTGGATTCAAAAGGAAAAAACAATAAAAAAGGTACGGATCAAATTTCAAGTGGTGTTTTTCAAGGAACCGGAGTTTTTAAATGCACCTCCAAAAAATGTTGTACCTGTGGGATCCTAGATCACAGGGCTAAAACTATCAAATGTAACAATACTGGTGAGGTCTTTGAGATTTCACAAAGACTCAACTGTAGCAGTGATTATGTTGTATATGTCATCACATGCAGTTGCGGTTTGCAATATGTGGGACGCACTGTGCAGACACTGCGGTCCCGCATTAATGGTCACAGAAATAGAGCAAAAAACGGGTTTTTAAAACATAGTCTCTCAAGGCATCTGCTAATTAAACATAACAAAATTTTCAACATAAAAGTAACTCCGGTGGAACAGATACCCTCTGGTGTTGCAAATAGGAATGCTCTTTTAAACCGGAAAGAAACGTTTTGGATATATCGTCTGGGAACATTATATCCAAATGGATTGAATGATATCATAGAGAGAGTTTGAATGTTTTGTTTTTTTTCTTTCCTCTTGCATCTATGTTGTCAAAGTTGGTGGGTGTGCTCCTGAACTTGGTCCACTCCCTAAATCAAGTGTCTGAGACTGGGATAAAAGGTTTGCCACTATATATGTGTTACTGAATTTTATACTATTAGGATTTGTACTGTGTTTTTATGATACCTGATGAAGGATATATACTGTATCCAAAATGCATTGTATCTCCTCCATTTTAACTTATTAAATAAAAAGACATGAAATATCACCTTTGGATGTGAGTCCTGGGAAGCGCTGCCATTCATGGGCTGGATGTGCCTTTCTTGATATATTTCAATAGTTATCCTTAAAAGACATCCTTATGACAGACAATTTAATTACAGTAAGTCACCCTCTATAGCAGGGTTCCCCAACTGCAGTCCTCAAGGCCCACCAACAGGTCATGTTTTCAGGATTTCCTTTGTATTGCCCAGGTGATGCAATTATCACCTGTGCAATACTAAGGAAATCCTGAAAACATGACCTGTTGGTGGGCCTTAAGGACTGGAGTTGAGGAACCTGCTCTAGAGGAAACCTGTACTTGAATTCTGAGGGGGTGCTTAGACGCTTCTCTGGAAGTTCCCTTTCCTGAGAGATCATAACTAGGATACTCTTATGCACAGGGAAGCCGAACTGTTTTCCGTATTTAATCCCCCAAACCTTTCATCTTGTATGGATTGGGTGACTGACTCCTCTAATCCCATAGTGCTACGCACAGCGCTTACCAACTGCTCTACATGCTCTGAGGAACAAAGGTATTTTCTGACCTCCGTGATTCTAGGGGCTGCAGATTTCTCCCATTACCCTGAAGACGAACCATAGGAGTGATCCGACTGAGTCAGAGTCCTCTATCTGGATCCTTTCTTTTTAGGGAGATGGACCTGGAGAAGGAGGTGGCAGAGGGCTAAATGGGGCCAAAGAGAACTGAACCTCTTGTTTAACAAGAGTATGGATTTCTTCAGAGAGGGATGTTCTGCTCTGACCACTTTATCCGTGCAGGTTTGACACAGCTTTTTCTCCCACAGCAAGGGAAGCTTCACATTACAAATGGCAGATTTAAGAGTCATTTTGGTGGGGGCTTTATGGGCAGACTTGTCTCCCTTAAAAAAAAGGGAGAGAAGTATAAGTAGAGGGACCATCTACACCCAAGACTCCCAGCTAGGACCCGCTCCATACACAGAATTTGAGGCTGGGGCAGAGCAGGGCTCTGCAGACGCAGGGCAGTAAGCACCATAAATACTGACAGGGGATCAGTCTTACCTTGAGGTGTCTTCCGGCAGGTTTATGCAATAAACCCTGCCCTCAGCGCTGACACTTTTTTCCCCCTCCCTGGGTCCAGAGCAGGACTCCGCAATCTTCAGCGTGCTCTGCACGCCATTCGGTGCTCCAGAGGCCTTGAGGGCCGAAACCGGAAGTAGATGCGTTCTACACTGGAACGCAAGGCCCAGAAGTGACACGCACCCATTGATGACTTCACTTCTGGGTTGCCGAACAGCACACGCGGGAGGAGGAAAGACCAGAGAGCTCAGGGAGGCCTCCGGCATGGGGATAACTGGCCCCCTTTGCCCCCGAATGGGGACGCAAGTGGTCCCGAATCCACCCAAAGGGCAGATGGGAGCAGCATAGGGGAGGAAGGCGGAGCCCATGACCACCACTGCCCGGCAAAAGTTAGAGTAAGGGTATGTTTCCACGATAAGGAAACACTCTGGATTTGCTGCGTTTTTGGCGCTGTGCATCAGCGCAGCGTCCAGATGTTACAGCATAGTGGAGGGGATTTCAAAAAATCCCGTCTCCACTATGCGTAAAAATACGCAGGCGGAAGACCTGCGTTTCCAGACATGCGGCGCGTCTTTTTAGACCGCAGCATGTCCTAGCGTCTTGCATCTATGCAGCCCTGCGTTCTTTCCGGATGTGTTCCGGAGGTGTCCGGAACACATCCGGAAAGAGCGCGCGTCAGAAAGGGGGCAGGGCTTTGGGCAGTGCGGAATTTCCGCTCCGTCCAAAGCGCTGTGGTTCCGGACCGTGGAACCACAGCCTTATACTGCCGTCACTGGCTACACAGCATACCTGAAACTCTCCATGCCTCATAGGGGACAGGAATGACACTGGCAATTGGTGGGGGTGGGGGGGTTTAAGCCTCTTTGTGCTTCCTGACCACATTAGGGCGTGAAGACAACCTCCTATGCCGTCGTGGAAGGCGACTAGAGAAAAATACCACTAAAATTTTGTTTTAGCCCCAGATTTTACATTTTCACAAGGGGAAATGGGTAAAAATAGCACCAAAATTTGTCACAAATTCTTCTGAAAGTAGAAATTGAACAGTGAAGAAAAAACTTACATTTTTACTGTCAAAATTGTGTTAGCCACAAGTTTTACATTTTCATACTGGGAAATGGGTAAAATGGCACCAAAATTTGTTCCAGTTTCTACAGAATGTAGAAATACCCCATATGTGGCTGTACAGTACTATTTAACCATACGGAGAGAATCGGGAGGGACGGAGCGCCGTTAAACCTCCTGGAGCCAGTTTTTCCTAGAATAATTTGTGGATTCCATATTAAGAGCCTTTTAAGTGCTAGAAAAGCAGAATCCCTCCTTAAGTGACCCCATTTTGGAAATTATATACCCAATTATACCCCTTTGGGAATTTATCTACAGGTGTCATGACAATTTGACTCCATGAGTGTTTTCCAGAAACAAGCAGCAGTGGCTGTTGCTGAGTGAAAATGACAAATTGCCATTGTAGTGCCCAGCCCATGCTTCTGGAGACATACACCTGTAAATTAGGCAGAAATGCCAAACATGTGGGCGCTAAGTGTTCTTTAGGCACAGAAGGGACAGGGGGCATTTGGATATGGGAGCAGGGAAATTGCTGGATTTCTTTTGGGGAGCAGCCATTTAGCTTTTCCAGAGCCTTTGTGCTACCAGTAAGGTGGAAGCTCCCTATATTTCCGTTAAAAGATAACAGACCCAAGTGAGGTTTTTTTGTGGATTGAGTTTAAGCTTTTATTGGGAACATTTTAAATAACGTTTGGGATCACGTTTATCCGGCGCTCTATGCTGACCAATTACTTCAAGGTTTCCATCTAAATCTGAGTGACGAGATTCAGATGAAACCCCTGAGGGATCCATTCACTATAATGAGGTAGCAGTTACTCTGGACCCGTCTGGCCACCGTTCAGCAGTGTCCTTCTCAGACGTTCACAAAACTGGTCAATGGTACTTTTATGCAAGCATAAAAAGACTGACACCGGTGGATCACAGGTCCTATGGCATCCACAGTGCCTCCATCTGCCTCATTATAGGGAATCTTCTGTCGAGGATTCCGTCTGAATCACGTATTTCAGAGATTTACACGGAAGTTCCGATGTAAATGATCAGCGCAGAATGTGTGCCTTACTGCGATCTTTGAGAGGCAGAATGAACAAGTCAACATCAGGTGAAAAATTGGTTTTCTTTATTATGCCATTCCTCGAGTGGCAAGAGCGATTAAACTTTATTCCTGGAGTAACTACAATTATATTATGCTTTGGCGCTTTTACACAAAACCTCCCCTAATTTTATAGAAATTATTTTGTATTGCTTTATTCTGAGAGCAATGATTTTCTCCACTGATGATGCTGTATGGCGGCTTGTTTTTAACAGGACAAGATGGAGGTTTCAGCCATACCATTTTTATTTCCTTTTACCTTTATCGCGTTTCATTTCATTTTCTATTTAGCGGTATGATGAGAAAACAGTTTGACACTTTAATTTTTTTTTTTTTATAGTGTCGACACACGGATTTTGGTAAAGACTTACCTGTAAAATCCTTTTCAGCGAAGGAAGGAAGAGAGACACAGTATTCATTACTGATGGGTAGGCGGAGCCCCAGATCAGGATGTTACCTCAGATCAAAAGAGTGATGACTGGCTGGCCCCTCCAGCTCGGGCTCCTCCTACTCAGCTCCAGTCGTACCAAAGCTTTTAGGAAAAGAGCCAAGATCACCAGCGGAGCAACATAACCCCTTCTGAAGGAACTTCAGAGAAAAAACACAAGAATACAGGTTATGCATGCAAAGAAAGCCAAAAACCACAGAGTTCCAGGTACTACTCACGGAACCTGACTACTGCGATGAGCTGGCGATGCTGGAACAGAGCCTTAGCGCGCTGACCTCAGCCCAGATAATCGCTATCAGATAAGGGTCGCGCTGCATCTGAAAACATCAACACACTTCTGCCGTGGGAGGGTGCTGTGTCTCTCTTCCTTCCTTCGCTGAAAAGGATTTTACAGGTAAGTCTTTACCAAAATCCGTGTTTCAGCTGCAGATGAAGGAAGAGAGCCACAGTATTCATTACTGATGGGACGTCCCAAAGCAGTTCAAAAATAAGGGTGGGAAAAAACCAACAAAAGGCAGAAACCCAACAACCTTAACAACAAAGCGCAACCAGCGCTAAACACAAGTTCATCCAGAACTTTAAACTACAGCTGCCTGCAGGACCCTACGTCCGAGGGCTGCATCAGCGGAAGCACTGACGTCCACTTTATAAAACCTTGTAAACGTGTGGACAGAGCGCCAAGTCGCCGCTCGGCAAAGCTGCACTGCCGAAGCACCTTGATGAAAAGCCCACGATGAAGCCACAGCTCTCGTGGAATGGGCTCGAATCTTAATCGGGCAAGATTCACCCCGAAGACGGTAAGCTTCCAAAATAGCTGACCGGATCCAACGAGCTATAGAACCCTTGGAAGCTCGTTGACCACGCCGACGACCTGCCGGAACCACAAACAGGGAGTCCGTCTTACGAAAACCTTGAGTAATAGATAGATAAAACTTCAAGGCCCGCACTAAATCCAATGTGTGTAAATCTCGCTCTTTCGTATTCTTCGGATCCGGACAGAGTGAAGGCAACACAATATCCTGGTTAACATGAAATTGTGACACCACTTTAGGCAAAAAATCACCCGAGTGCGAAGCACTACACGATCCGGAAAAAACTCCAGAAAAGGAGGCGAACAAGAAAGAGCTGCCAATTCAGAAACTCTCCTCAAGGAAGTGACTGCAACAAGGAAAGCCACCTTCCAAGAAAGTAAAGAAAGGCTAGCAGAAACCATAGGTTCAAAAGGTTTATGCTGAAGAGCCTCCAAAACAAGGTTGAGCCGCCAAGGAGACACGGGTGCCTTCCGCGGCGGAAACTTACGAGAGATACCTCGGAAAAAGGAGAGCACGTCTCTATTCGAAGCAATGGTTCTCCGGAACAATAAGGACAGAGCAGAAATCTGACCTTTCAGAGTGCTAACTGCCAAACCCTTGTCTAGCCCATGCTGCAGAAAAGCCAACAGGTTGGGAATGGAAAATTTTCTCGGGTTCCGAGAAGACCCCAAACACCACGAAAAGAAGGTTTCCCAAATTTTGTGGTAAATCCTAGAAGTAGCCGGACATCTTGCAGCACGAAGGGTAGCAATGACCTCGGCTGAAAAACCTCTACGGGTCAAGATTTCGGTCTCAAGAGCCACGCCGTCAAACGCAGGGACATCAAGTCCGGATGACAAACGGGCCCCTGAGTCAACAAGTCCGGTTGAAGAGGGAGTGGAAACGGAGGTGCCGCCAACAGCGACATTATTGTCGAGAACCACACCCTTCTTGGCCAGTCTGGAGCTATCAGAATAGCTGGAATTCTCTCTAGTCTGATCCGACGCAGCACTAGAGGAAGTAAGGATATCGGCGGGAATACATAGATCAGCTCGAACTGATCCCACTGAGCCACTAGAGCATCCACCGCCACCGCCTTCGGGTCCTTGTACCTGGACATGAATGTCGGTAACTTGGCATTGGACCTGGATGCCATCAAATCCACTTGGGGGGTTCCCCAGCGAGAGCACAGTAGTGCAAAGACTTCCGGGTGGAGGCTCCATTCCCCGGGATCCATCCTTCTGCGACTGAGAAAGTCCGCTGTAATATTCTGAACCCCTGGAATGTGAATCGCCGAAATGGCTGGTACACTGGCCTCTGCCCAAATCAGAATTCGGGACACCTCCACCATGAGTCTGGAACTCTTTGTCCCACCTTGGTGATTGATATACGCGACAGCCGTCGCATTGTCTGTCTGCACTCGGACTGGCAGACCGCTCAAAGGGACCGTCCAATGTTGGAGGCAAAGGAAAATCGCCCTCAATTCCAGGATGTTGATCGGAAGAAAAGACTCTTCCGATGACCATACCCCCTGAATCCAGAGATTGTTCCAAACACCCCCCCAGCCCGACAGGCTGGCATCGGTGGTTATAACTGACCACTTCGGAGGGAGGAAAGACTTCCCCAGGGAGAAAGCCCCTGGACGTAACCACCATTCTAGAGAATCCCGCACCGCGCGAGGAATGGTGACACTGCAATCCAGCGATTGCGACTGGTTCCATCGACTCAAGATGAACCTTTGGAGAGTCCTGGAATGGAACTGGGCAAAAGGAATTGCCTCCATGGACGCCACCATCAGACCCAGAAGACGCATACACTTCCGTAGGGACATTGCCGTTGAGGATGTCATAATCTGTACATGTCGAAGAAGACATGACTGTTTGTCTGGTGGTAGGGAAACTACCGACCGAAACGTGTCGAGATGCATTCCCAAAAAGAGAATTGTCCTCGATGGTTCCAGGGACGACTTCTCCCAATTGACCAGCCAACCGAAGTCTTTCAGAAACTGAAGAGACAAATCCCGAGCCGTCAACGCCTCCTCCTCCGAGGAAGCCACGATCAAAAGATCGTCCAGATAAGGGAGAATCGTAATCCCCTGTCTTCGAAGGAGTGCCATGAGGGGCGCCAGAATTTTTGTAAAGACCCTTGGCGCTGAGGCTAAGCCGAACGGCAGAGCCACGAACTGGTAATGATTCTGACCTATGGCAAATCGAAGAAAGCGCTGATGAGCCTTTCCGATGGGAATATGCAAATAGGCGTCGCGAATGTCGATTGACACCAGAAAATCGTTCTGTGACAGAGCTGCCACAACGGAACGAAGCGACTCCATGCGAAATTTCCGGGCATGGACATGCCGGTTTAAACGCTTGAGATCCAGAATCGGGCGAAATTTGTTCTCCTTTTTGGGAACTATAAAAAGGTTGGAATAAAAACCTTTCCCTCGGTCCTCTGACGGAACCGGTATCACTACACCCTTTTGTAGTAGCGATTCGACCTCTCGCTGTAGAGCGACAACAAGCTCGGGTTCCGACGGAACGCGAGATTGACAAAAAACATTTGGGGGTTGAGAAGCAAACTCTATGAAATAGCCTGCCGACACTATCCGCGTTACCCAGGAATCTGGAACGCGAGCCATCCAAGTCTCCTTGAAAAGAAGCAGGCGACCCCCCACTCGAGAATCCTCGAGTGGACCCCTGGCGTCAATCCGACTTTGCGGGTTTCTTGTCAAGTTCCCGCTTGTTCTGGCGGAAACTCTGCTTCCAGGGAGTACGAGTTTTCTGAGAGGATTTCTTTCCTGAGAAAGAAGGACGACCCGATCCCCACGAGGAGTGACTAGATCGTCCTCGGCCCCGAAAGGACCGCCGACCACTATAAACACCAGGCTTACTGGACACCGAGGCCATGGCCCTTCGCTGTGGTAATGCTGATTCCTTCGCCTTAGCCTTGGAAATCAGCTCTGTGAGGTCGGATCCAAAAAGATGGCCACCCTTGTAAGGTAAGGCCAACAACCCTTGTTTGGAAACTGCGTCCCCGGCCCACTGTCTGAGCCATAAAGCTCTTCTGACTGTGACCGCTGAAGCTTGCGCTTTGGCCAGCAGAGATGCCGTATCCAGACCGGCATCAAAGATATAACAGACTGCCGTTTCTAACCATTCACAAGTTTCCCGTATCTCAGATAACGGAGATTCATTTTGCAACTCCGTCTTCAGACGTGCCAACCAGCTTAGAGAAGCTCTAGCAGCACACATGGATCCTAGCACTGCTCGAAATCCATGACCCGCAACCTCATAGCTTGCTTTTGCCGCCAATTCTGCCTTTCTATCCAAAGGCTCCTGTAAGCTCGCTTTTCCCTTAATAGGGAGTAGAGAGGATTTACTAAGCTGAGACAAAGACACATCCACTTCAGGAGCAGAAGTCCAATTAGCCTTTAACTCCGTAGAGCAAGGATAAAGCGTATCAAAGAAATGCGTTCCATGAAAACGCTTATCTGGACATAGACGTTCCTCCTCTATTACACCATTAAGCTCATCCAGAGCTGGCAATGTTGTGCGCGAAGCACGGGACTCCTGGAACATGCGTGCTGATTTACCAGGACGACTAGTTACCTCCTCCGGTAACTGTAGTATATCTCTCATGGCTTCAATTAATGCCTCCGTACGCTTCGTCATAGAGGAACGCCCCTGCGGCTCGTCCGCATCTGAATCGGATATTTCTCCATCCGAATTTAAAGGGGAACTCTGCCCAATATCAGATACATCTGACTCGCTCCGTGTAGAGGCCGGTAACGGCCTGCGTCGCTTCCTCTGAGAGGAATTAGCAGACACATATTGACCTAAAAGGTCAGATAAGTTATTAATCGATCGAGCGATATCATCCAATTTTCCACCGCTGTCGACCGCAGCGCTAGACGCTGTGGAGGTCTGCGTATCTGATTGCCGCAATGGCACTGGGACGTGATCCGCGGCATCTGAACTCTGTTCAGACATGTCTCACCTGTATGAGCAGGTCAAAGCGGTAATACCAGCAAAAAACTATGCGGTTTTTTTTTTTTCAAACGCTGAAGGGTTAACGCTCCACCAAGCAGAGTTACCCCAGCGGTATTCAGTCAGCAAATTTAGCTGGTAGAAATAACCCTCAAAGGGGTTAATATTGCAAACTCACCAAAATATATATATATTTGTGAGCCCAGCAATTTTTATGTCTCTGATGAGACTGCAGCTGCAGGATAGCGATCGCTGCGCTGCGGGTGAGGAATCCGCACTCACCAGCTGGCCGTGGTGTCTTATGAGGAGAGGAGCGGTCCGAGGAGCCCAGGAGCCTGAGTAATGGCCGCCACAGTGAGGGGGTCGCAGGAGAAAAGCCAGAGCGCGCGTCTTCCTGCTCAAAAGACGGGTAGATAGGCCACGCCCCTGCTAGCTCAAAATAATGAGCGCGAACTCTCCCCGCTCCTGCTCCCTCTCTGTCTGCAGCTATCTGCCTGCGGACAAAAAATCACCACATCTTCTTGTAACAGCGCTGTCACAGCAGCGCTGAAGCATACTGACATTACATGTAGTAGCGCTGTCACAGCAGCGCTGAAGCATACTGACATTACATGTAGTAGCGCTGTCACAGCAGCGCTGGGAAACATACTGACATTACATGTAGTAGCGCTGTCACAGCAGCGCTGAAGCATACTGACATTACATGTAGTAGCGCTGTCACAGCAGCGCTGAAGCATACTGACATACATGTAGTAACGCTGTCACAGCAGCGCTGAGCATACTGACATTAGTAATAGCGCTGCTCATTCAGACGCTAAAGCACTCACACATAATTATTATTAAAATTTGTGTGGAGTACTCACCAGCCAAGGCGCCACAGGGACCCTCAGGGGTTTCTGGCGCAGTGCCCATGCTTCCCCCAGGGCGAAGAACGCAGTGACCGCACGTGTGGTTGCGTTCCCGCCAGAGAAGCTCTCCTCATCCCCCAGGGCGGCAAGGATTCTGCAGGGACTTTGAGTAAATACAGATCCGCCAAGGGAGAGGTTGGGGTACAGCAGCGCTGATACCCCTGAGACCTCTAGACCAACTAGTGATCCAAGTCTCCTGTCCGAATATTAAAATAATAAAATCTTCTGAGGAGCTGCATTAGCAGCGACCATCCTCTGGACCTCAAATCTTAGACTGGAGCTGAGTAGGAGGAGCCCGAGCTGGAGGGGCCAGCCAGTCATCACTCTTTGATCTGAGGTAACATCCTGATCTGGGGCTCCGCCTACCCATCAGTAATGAATACTGTGGCTCTCTTCCTTCATCTGCAGCTGAAATAAGAGGTTAATTACTGTGTCCGTTTAATAGGTTTTGTTGTTATGGACACATACAAAATGCACACTTTTTTACAGAAGTGTATTTGTTTTTTCATCTTTTTTTAAATATATCACAAAGTAAAATTTTCTTTTTGCTCCTCTATGGGACTTTCACTTTTATCACTAATTGGTGATTTACTGCATTGCCATACATTATAAGCATCAGCGACAGACTATGCTGAGCATGGTCCAACAAGGTTGCTGTAGCTGGCTGACAGATCATGATGACCTCTGGTTACCATGGCAATGATTAAGCCCTCGCAATAATGTTGCAGGGAGCTGACCAGAAGGGAGAGGCCGTTCTCATTGGGGCATGCATGGCCCATAAGTCTCCTTTCACAGATGCAGCATAAACGATGTGATTATGACAATTCCTCGCTATGGCACGTAATTACTATGTCTAAAGAGAAGCACTAGTTTTGCTGTGCCCACCGTTTCCGATTTCTTGCACTAGATGGGTCAAGATCAAGTTGAGAGATTGGTTTTGGATCTCTGAGATGGGGAAACTAATTTCAGGTGGGCAGAAAAGAAGTCTTGGATGGTCAGAGGCAGGGAGATCTGTCTTAGATGAATAAAAGTGGGGAGTCCGTTTTAAATTTGTTGGGGTCTAGAGATATCCGTTTGCTGTGGCCTTCTCAGGGCCCCGCCACACTCTTTAATGCCACAGCGATCCCACCAACGATCCGACGTGGATGGGATCGCTGGGACATCATTAGCTGATTGCTGGTGAGCTGTCACATGGGCAGACTCACCAGTGATCAGGACCAGCAAGCACGCTGGTATCCAGTGTACACATCGGGTAACTAAGCGCTGCACTGCACTTAGTTACCCGATGTGTACCCTAGATACCAGCTTCTGCTGTACCCGCTGGGAGCTCGCTGATCGTTGGTCTCCCGCTGTCACACGCAGCGATGCGCGCTGGCCAGTGAGACCAACGATGAAAAAATGGTCCAGGCCATTCGACAACGATCAGCGATACCCAGCAGGGGGGCTGATAGTCACTGCGGAGATCGCTGGCTAGTTCGCTGTTGCGTCACAAAATCGGTGACGCTTCAGCGATCTTGCTTAGTGTGACTGGGGCTTCAGTCTCAGCTGGGAGGAAGGTAGAGATCCCCTGGTGTCTTACACAAGAATTCCACAAAAGTAAATGCAAACCCATAGATTTTTTTTTTTAATTATTTTAATAATAATCTGTTTGTCCAAAAGATGTGCAGTCTACAGAACTATACCAAAAGCTAAAATCGCAACAATCGCTTTCATCACAACCGCAAAACCGGGAAATAAAAAATAAAGAGGGGAATCGTTCTCTGCATATGGTACAAATGATTATACATCACATAGCAAGATGAGCGGGGACAGGGCGCTGACGTGGGCAAGAGGGGGACTGGGGAAATACAAAACTACCTATAGAAAACCAGCTACAAACCACTTATGGTTAAGTTGTAATTTGGAAATTTATATATTTTTTTATATAATTTTCAATTTTATTAAAAATATTAGTTAAAAAAATTAATTCCACAATGTGAGTTGGGTCATCTGCAACCCTGACGATTTAATGAAGACGTTATTGATTATAAGGAGAATGGGAGCGAGCGAGCGACCACCCCACGTGCCGACAGGGAACAGCCCAGGGCCCCCCCTTTGAGTGTCCATGCATGGACAAGGTATACCACAGATATGAACTATTAACCAAAGAGTCATTATTGCTGTAAAAACCCATATATACGCAAATCTCCCACCGAGCAGACTGGAGAATAAGGCAACAAATGCGCAGATACAAAACATTATGCAAAGCACAGGCAGCAGTAATGGGGGCTACATGGTAGGAGGCAGCCACCTCGTGACAGAGGTGGAGCATCGCTGGATCATTTAACCTCTTATCCCAGAGACTTCCTTGCAGTGGACCCACAGCATTCATTGAGCAAACTAGGAGTAGTCGTTATTCTAGAGCAGTAATCAGGCCCTAGTGGTACAAGGCCACAGATCAGAGCCACTACTGTATACAGACAACCTCTGGGGAGGGCACGGGCTACATTTAGTGTTTATTACAGCCGGACTCCTTTATATATTAGGCAGACATTAAACAGAATGCTAAATGCCTATTTTTCACTTTCTGCTCAGTTTTCCTCAAGCTGGACATGAAGGTTTATATATTTGGAAGCTGATCTGAAACAATAAAATCAGAAAGAAATATCCAGTTTTAACAACAAAAAAACCCACATTATAGGTATAATAACCTTTTCCGTTAAGATTTTGTGGGAACAGCAGTAGTGGGTACAAGCTAAGAAGCATCTCCTATAGAGGGGATCAACAACCTGCAGCTGCTGCAAACATTAACTCCCAAGGCATGGTGGGAGTTGTAGTTTTGAAACAGTGGCAATTGCTGATCTATAGGCTCTAACTGGAAAAATAGGAGTGGGGTTGTGTACAACAGTGACAAGGTCCACCTGCCATGTATATAAACTATTTATATCTCAGTTGTCAGAAGCACTTTACAAGCCAACGCTAAAGGGGCGAGACATCTTTGGTGCAGCCAGTTGAAGTGAGCACAAAAAAAAAACAAAAAAAACAGTACAGCCCATTGGAAAGGGGTATAGAAATAACAGCTGATCCCTCAGTTCATGAGGATGATACAGCTACGCAGGGGTAATTGTGAGAGGGGCTCTACAAGGTCCGTGCTAATAGCCTAATTTTAGAGACAGAGCGCTGCTGCCCTGATATCTATGACAGGACCACAGTGCTGATCATCTGATATCTCTAAACAGGAGAGAACACTTCAAGTTTTTAAGATGCTTGTGACAATTCCCCCCCCACAGACATACATGTTGAGAAAGTTTAAAGGGTTAAAAACAAACAAACCCCCCCCCCCCTGCACAAGACATGATGTAAAGCATTAGATAAGGCAGGAGGGCTCGGCAGAAGTGGAGGACGCGCCTGCCGCCATGTAACTGATGGACTGTCTGACAAGCCGGAAGATGATGCTCCATACTACCATTTCTTCTCGAGTATGTGGATTAGAAACAATGATATTTTCATGATCGGGTTGCAGACTGATGAAGTTGTTTAAGGTTTGTCTTTTTGACTTTTTTTTTTTTTTTAAAGCCCCCACGTCTCCCCTGTATAGGAAAAGGTAGTCAGGTTCTGCCCAGTCAGGAAAGGGAAACTCCATTTAGCTGAAAAAAAAAAAAAAAAAAAACCACATTTTTTAAGATCCAATAATTCTAAAGGGTCACTTGATACAAGACCAATCTCATAATACGATGTGCAGAGTTGTAATGTGTTTAGCTGCAGCGGTCACACGACTAGAGTGTCAAAGCGCCCATCTGGGAGGAGCATATACTTTTTAGATTGGCTACCAGACCTTCACATTGCTGCCCAGAACTCCTCCCATCCCTCTTGGGGTCACTGATTGGAATGTGACGGCTGCAGACAATCAGATGCTGGAATTCCAATGCATCTCGCTGACAGCCCAGCTCCTAGGGTGTACAGAAACTAAGTCGATAGGTGTTGGACCACCACTGAATTAGGCCAGAAGACCCCTATGACATCAGGTCCAGAGGAGTTTCTCACCTGGTCTCTTTGTTACTGGTTTCTTCTATGACTGATTTCTCTTCTGCCTTTTCCTCCACATTTAGATTCTCCGATGCAGCGGGTTCGTTGTCATCTTTTCTGGCCTCCGGCGTCTGCTTGGCCTCTTTTTTCGCAGATTCCTTGTTCTCAGACTTGTCGTCGTCCTGCTCTTCATCTGCCTTCGATCTTTTGGGAGAGCTCTGAAGAGGGAAAGTCAGATGTGTTCTGTATCATGTCCTGATAGCCTCTACTACGCCACTTTACAAAGATTTACCCTGGTCGTAAGCCACAAATTCCTGCAACGTGTGAGATGCATATTAACCCCTCCTATAACACACCTCTGCAGCATCCTCAGCTTTCCTCTTGGCAGCAGCCTTGTCACCTTTCTCCTTGGATTGCTCATCAATCACCAGCTTCCCCTCCTCATCGCTGCTGCCATCATTGCCCTTTTTCTCTCCATCCCCTTCGGGCTTTTCTTCCTCATCATCATCCTCCTCCTCTTCAGCGTCAGCTTCTGAGCTTTTCTTTGGTGTCACCTACAAAGGAGAAAAAAAACACAGAAACCTAAGATCCAGTGCTGCCCTCCTATGGTGAATTGCTGCGTTACAGCCAAGCTTGTCATGTATGGCGACTGAAAGTGAGAAGTTGCCGAGAGGCACAACATTTCCTCCTAGTAGGACAGCTTTAGGCTATAAGTCCCACATCTGAGGGTAATGGTTTCTTTACAAGACCACTTCCCTTTAGACCCTTTGCTCCTGAGTGGTGTATTCTCCTTGCACACATCAGTTGGGTACAAATGGCAGATGTCACCGGGTTATACTACCAGCTTAATCGGAATTGGCCCATCATGGCAGTTAAATCCCTGTAGATGATGCTTTCAATAGCCACTGTGGCATCTAAGCAGTTTGTCTATTAGACAAAATCTAAAAGTGGGCTCACATATCCTTAAGAATTTGAGCTTTTTACCTTTTCTCCATCTTTATTACCACCTCGGCCTGCGGCTTTTGACCCCCTCTTCCGGGAAGGCTGAGGAAAAATTAACACGTATGTACGGTATTAAAAATGTGATAAAGACACATTTGACCAATTTACTAAAAGCCTGTAGGAAAGCAGACCTGATAATCTGATGCTTGTACAGTGGGATTATTCTCGATCTCCCACAGGCCATCACTGAATCCTTTCCTCTTGTTGGCTTTCCCAAACTTCTCCTTGGTCTCTTCGTAGGGGAAGATGTCTTTAGGACCCAAGTGGGCTCTGATAAGAGAAGGAATTCACCAATAATACCTGGAGAAGGCATTCACCATTAATAGACTCAGGGCCTCAATACAGCTCACTTCCCCCTGATACTCACGTTTCATGAGTCCCAAAAAAGAAGACTTGGTACTTATTCGCCGACTTTGCTGTGGGTTCAGGGACTTCGTCAACCTGGAAGGAAATAATACCAAGTCTTAGTACTAAGAAAATGCAAGACCGCAGACAATGCAAAAGCCGACAAACAGCACAGGATCGTGAATAAAAAGACTAGTAAATGGTACAAGGGCCAGGAGAACACAAAGCATATTGTTAGGCACGTGGGCGCATGTCACTGAGGCCACATGTGCCGCTAACCACCCACAGGGCTACATATTAATATGCAGGGAAGAGACGATCAGCTGGCATCACGCCATGGTTTCCCCCGCTGTACAAGCCCCTGCGTCCTGGCAGGCCCAGCAGATGACAGGCCGCAGTGTGGAGTCACGCTGGCTGCTGTACATGTCTGTGCCACGGCTCAGTCACCAGTGCCAACATTAGACTGTCAGCAGTAATCCTGCTGTATGGAGGGGTGCCTGCACATTTATAGATCCACCTAGAATATAAATACAGGTTTGATTACTGGCGCAAACAAAATATCCTGGGCGCAAGGCTGACACCATAGTCCACTTCCTATAGCGCCCCCCCCACAGGGATTCACATACTCGCTCACACAGAATGCAGGCAGCGTCGAGCAGCTGGCACCGGGGAGGTGCAGACAGAGCTAAGCATGGTCCTGCAGTACATTGTGTATGATGGAGTCTCATTCATGTTGGTCACTTGTTAAATCAGGAGTGACTGGTCCTGGGCGATGCCAGTGAGCAGTCACAGTAACTCACATGAAAGTAAATGCTACATTTTCACCAGACTAATTATGTGGGCAGTTCTGTGCTGGGTATAACCCAATTGCTCTAGTTGTCCGTCACACCCCAGTCTGACTCATTACATACAGCATGACTGCTTGCTCCCGACTACAGCCAGTGTAAAAATGACCGGCAAACAGTACAGGACATCATGTGGCCATAAACATCATCCAAGTAGACACAGGCAGTGCAGCCAATAATGCAGAGTGTATGGGGACAATAGTCGGGCCAGTGCGGTCGGGTGGAAAATGCTTGTCAAGCAAGTGTGGTCAGGATGAAGAGGGTTTCATTCAAAAATTGTGTAACAGAGGATGTGGGAGTTTCATTGAGCCAGCAGGATCTGTACATATACTTTTTGCAATCAGATTGATTGATGAAAATTTTGCGTGCCGACAGATATGTTGCATCGCTGACTGCTGCAAGTTGCACCCATGCAATAAGGCCTACACTCAGGGGTCCAAGTGTGTCCTGAATTGTGCACAGGAAAACAGATCCTGTCCCATGCCCTCTCCTGGGTAGTCATAGCAAATGCCACAAAGTGTACAACACACGCAGTGTGCCAAGCTGAAATCACCATGGGTGCTACTCTCCATTTGCTTGCATTCACATGTAGCTTTTAATAAGCAAAGTCATCTAGTAATATGGGAGCTCGGGTATGTGCCAGTCCCTTCAGCTGCTTGCTGTTCTTAGCTACCTGGCAAGCAGCAAGGCAAACAGTCCTCAGGCCAGCAGCACTTGATGTGGAGAAAACCGGATGACGTCAAGGAGACAAAAGGAAATCAAAGCACAGACTACACAAAAAATCAATTTGGGTCAACAACCTCATGCAATCCCCCCATAAATTAAAGTTTGGGTGCAGCTTTAAGTGCCAAGCTTGCAAAAGGTTATCTTTTTTTTACTTTACAATACACATTGAACGTTAGATTTATCAAGCAGCCAAACATGGAGGGAGAGGACTATGAAGACAACCAAGCACAGAGTACAAGTGGCAACAAATTTTCTTGCTGTGGCATGTTTTATTCTACACAAGACATAAAAATTGTACAGAGCAGAAGTGAAAAAGGTTCAGCCCATTCTGTCAGGGGAAAACTTAGATCACAGTAGTATCTGCCTAAGGACATTTGGAAAAAAAAAAAAGCCTTGTTAAAAATTGCACTACCCAGTTCTCCAGAGTAGTCTCCTAAGCTGGGCACAGCATGGAGCTGCTGCTGAGAGGCCCCATGCAGATATTCTCAAAGGGATCACCTGGACCCCATTGATCCTGAGAACATCACTCTGAAGGAAGCAGATGTTGAGAATCAGTGAGGGCCCCAGCAATCAGAAATTTCTCACTGGTTCTATGGATAAATTTACAATGTACAGACCCCCTTTAAAAGGCGCGTCTAGAGCAGGGGTCTCAAACTCGGCAGAGTAAAGGGGCCGCATATAAAAAAAAATGTAAGCTGGGGGCCGCATTCCATTCAAACTTAATACAGTACAAAATTATTGTTAAAAAATTGTTTAGTTGAACTACTATAACAATTCTCTCCCTCCGGACCTCCCCCTCTCTCTGTGGACATTCAAATAAGTTGTCAGCTGCGATGTACAGCTTACCGTATATACTCGTGTATAAGCCGACCCCCTTAATTTTGCCACAAAAAAACTGTGAAAACTTATTGACTCGCGTATAAGCCTAGGGTGGAAAATGCAGCAGCTACTAAAAATTCAAAAATAAAAATATACCAATAAAAGTAAAATTAATTGAGACATCAGTAGGTTAAATGTTTTTGAATATTCATACTGAATCAGGAGCCCCATATAATGCTCCATATAGTTCAAGGTGACCCCATAAGATGCTCCATACAAAATACGCCCCATATAATGCTGCACAAAGGTTAATAATTGCCCCATAAGATGCTCCATAGAATAATATGCCCCATATGCTGCACCATAAATGTTATGCCCCCATAAGACGCTCCATATATTTTATGCCCCCATAAGATGCTTCATACATTTCATGCCCCCATAAGATGCTCCATTTATTTTATGTCCCCATAAAATTCTCCATAGATTATGCCCCCATAAGATGCTCCATATATTTTATGCCCCATAAGCTGCTGCTGCAAATAAAAAAATGACATACTCCGCTCTCCTCGCTGGGAGCCAGGTGCCGGTGTCCTGAGCAGGCAGGGACACTGGCGCGCTATGGGGGACAGGTGCTGGTGGCACCTGCGATATTCACCTGTCCATCGCTGAGCGCCGCTCCATCGTTCGGCTCCTGTATCAGTGACTGTTCAGGCAGAGGGCGCGGCATGCACTAACTACGTCATCGCGCCCTCTGACCTGAACATCACAGCCATAGGATGCAGAGGAGAGAGCGACACGCAGCGGTGGACCAGGGACAGGTGAATATCTCATACTTACCCCCTCCTGGCGCGTCTCTGCAGCCCCCTGCTTCTCCCGCGGTCTCCAGCAGCTATTCTTCCTTCAGCAGTCACGTGGTACCGCTCATTAAAGTCATGAATATGTGCATATTCATGACTAATGAGCGGTACCTCGTGACCGCTGAAGGAAGGAGACAGATCGTAGGAGAAGCCGGGGGGGGGGGGCGCGCGGGCTGCAGAGACGCGCCAAGAGGGTGAGCATTATCTGACACCCCTGTGCCCCCTCCCCCGCCGACCCCCTGACTTGTGGTACACCGCGGCCGCAGATGCCTGCCTCAGGGGCCACATGCGGCCCGCGTGTTTGAGACCCCTGGTCTAGAGGATAGCATGGCAAGAGACATCAAGTCTGGCTGATATCTGCAATCTCACACACGTTCTCCCAGTTCTATGGACATGACTTTGCCGCTCAATGCAAAAGTGAGCAGAGCAGGACTAACTATTTATTAAGTGGCCACCCCATATATGATGTTGGAAATGGAAAAAAAAATTAACGTGAAAAAATGCAGCAATATAAACCACATGCAGGAAGAGGAACAGTCCAGGAAAGGGAAGTCACCAACTGCAGCACCTGATGCAATTCTTACAGGTTACCTACTCCTGGGGGCCATGTAGGAGCCACCCTGATAACTCTGCACCTGTAGCATCCGCCTCCTGAAGGACCAGTATGGTGATGGCACCTCGGGATGTTTTAGCGTATGACCCCTTATATCATGTGCAATCAGGAAGAAGAGGACCAGCAGATTGGCGTTGGCCAAAGACCCAGCAGCAGCATATTACATGAGGATAAGAGTGTCTGCTTCCCCAGAGCTCGGGCACGCAGCCAATATATGACAGACCCATAGAGATAAGCGTGAACGACAGATAATCCGGGATGACTGTGCTCAATCCATGTTATTCTGACACGCTGCACATACACCATAGAGCGCTGTCAGCCTGGCTGCACATCAGGGGTCACCACTCCAGGATCTGCTCTATTGCGCATTCCTGGGACTCCTGTAAAGTCTTTACATACAAAGTATAACCACGCCAGGCCGGGAACATGACCTCGACATCACAGGTCGTCAGTAACAGGATTACAGGAGAGGAATAAGCGAATGATGCACTGATGACCCGAGCCAAGCCTAAACACTACATTCACAGTACTCAGCTGTCGCTCCACCAATATGGCCGCCTCCGTAAGGATAGACAAGGAGACAGCCCTCAGATCTCAATCTTGTGATCACTGGGAAGACTAAACCAGACCAAGTCCAAGCAGAAGAAAAAGTCAAGGCAGAGGAGGAGAAGAAAGTCAAGGAGGAAGTAGCAAGTTAAGGAGAAGAAAGCTCGGACCCCGAATGGCAACTCTGATCCCTCAAAGCACTACACTTGATCATCACTGGGCCAAAACCAGACAAGGGGTACCTATTAGGACCAGACAATAGAGACTTTAATAAGGATGGAAATGTAAGCAGCTTATAAACCACAATATTCACGAAATGCAAAATTTACCCCCATTCACTATAATGTACAAAATTCTTGGTCTGAAAATCTAATTCGCATATAGACATAATAGAGTTCAGGGCAGCAGATTGTGAACCAAAAGAAAGTTTAAGTACCTATAGTGCTGGCAGAATAATGGTGAAGCACAACTTCAAGTTGCAGAATCTACAGTTGTCAAAATGCTGATCAACAGCATATTACAGAACCCACAGTGCTGACAAAGTGGGTGAACCACAAATGTATGTTCCAGAACCTATGGTCCTAGCAGAGTGAAATTAACTGCATATTTAAAAAACAAAACAAAAAAACACATTATGTATGAAGTTAGAGTGCAAGGCAGGAAAATGTGGACACTTCATGGACATTAGATTTGTATGTACATTAAAAGGTTTGAGAGACCACCCCTTTAAAAGTCTGAAATGCCAGCAAAATGTGTAGACACGTACAGGGTCGTGGCAAACACTGGAGTACTGGATCATCACCATAAAGGCCACCAGTAACAACCCTGGCTAGTGAATGTAGGAATGATCCACCTGCACCTATAAACCTAACATTATTGCTCTGCACCAGCTCATACTGGAACACTCTTCCACCACCAGATAAGTGCTGCAGTGCAGTATATGAAGCAGGTGGAGATATAGGGCAGAGTACACTTGGCAGAGACCTGGGTAAACAGGCGGCCCTATGAGAAGTTCACCATCAGCGTAGTTGTAGTGGATTACCCAGCATGCACCACAGTAGCCTGCATCCTTCCCATGAAGCACAAGTTAGCAGCTGCCCCTTTAATAAGATGATCACCACAATGAAACAAAATGGACTCTAAAGGAAAAATTTACTGGTGACTGGGTCTGACCGAGTAATTACACCCACAATCCGCCAGTGGATTGTGAGACTACTACACTGTGGATGTCATGGCACGATGGGAGTTGTAAACTGGAACGTGACAAAAAAAAAAAAAAAAAACTCACCCAGGGGACCAGCCCTGATCCCTCCTCAGTCAAATGCAAATAAACCAATGATGGGACAGCTGGGGATACAGCATGAGAAGAGTGAACTACAAGCACCACAAACCGACTATAATAAGCTATTACTAATGTGTGATTGGGTCACGAATCAGGAGACGTCAGTAGGGAGAAGGCTCGCAGGTCTCCTGACTGATGGCCAGACTACTGATGTGGATGCCGGACCTGGTCATCGTATCGGATGGGAAACATCCAACGACTATACAAGCCAGTGAGCGAGTGAGTGGTGGTATATCCTCTGTGCACAGTGTGTATACATCACATCCCCATTATATACTTTAGATATATTCTGGCTCATCCATCACCCCCTTATACACTTCTAAAGACTTGTGTATCTACAGCGCATGTTTGTGTGAGCATGTAGTGTATGTATAGTGTGTACAAAGAACATGACTCCTCCACATTTATACACAGTACATACACATGATAATCTATACACAGTATATTATAACCTCACTAATTATATACACTACCTATAGACAAACATCACTATCTCATACAGTGTATACTACCAATACAAATATACTGAGCCTATACACAGTACACATCCTCACACTTCAGCTGTATACACAGGCTCATGCGTTACACCCCCATTACATATTATATTAGTGTGTGTGCAATATACACAGTACATAATGGATCTACATAGTATATACAGAAAGCAAACATTACCCTCCCACACCAGCTATATACACACGCACCATAAAAATGGCCAACATACATTGCACTAAAGGTATGTGCTGCATATTTTATATACACACATACATACACTATAGCCGTGTGCAGTGAACACAAGTGCATTGAACACTGACACTAAAGAGTCACATGCCATAGCTACAGTTGTGTGAATAAGTGTTTGCCCCTTCCCGATTTCCTATTATTTTGTATGTTCGTCACACTTAAATGTTTCAGATCACCATAAAAATGTTATTAGACAAAGATAACACAAGTAACACAAAATGCAGTTTATAAATGAAGGTCTTTATTATTAAGGGGGAAAAGAAATCCAAACCTACAGGGCCCTGTGTGAAAAATTGATTTCCCCATAAACCTAATTGGTTGGACTGTCCTTGGCAGCAACAACTGCAATCAAGCTGTTGCGATAAGGCCTCTTTCACACTTCAGTAGTGCGACGTCAGTCAAAATCCATCAGAGTCAGAAAAACGGATCCGCCATTTTTTTTGGCGGATCCGCTTTTTCCCATTGACTTGCATTAGTGACGGATGGTCGTCCGTTTGATCCGTTTTGTTTTTTTTGACGGATCCGGCATAAATTTGGTATCCGCTTTTTTTGAAAACGTACAATGCAACGTTTTTTGTATGCGTCGAAATGGCAGACTATGACGGATGCCGCGTCCGCCGGTTTTTTTAATTTTTATAATGGACGCCTATGGATGGCGGATCCGTCTCCATCAATTTTTTGGCAGAATCCGCCAGCGGATGCATTATTCTCTGCAGAAGAAAACCAGTTCTGGAGTGTCTCACTCTTTCAAAAGTTCACAAAGGATCCGCATTAAAATCGGATCTGTTGCATCCGTTTTTGCACTCTTCTGGCAGATCTGCTTTTTTTCACGGATGCCGAACGACTGAAGTGTGAAAGAGGCCTAACTAGCAATGAGTCTCTCCACAATGCTCTGGAGGAATTTTGGCCAGCCACATTGGAGGGTTTCTGAGAATGAATAGTCTTTTTAAAGGGAACCTGTCACCTGTTTTGGTCGCTATAAGATATGGCCACTGCCTTTCAGGGCTTACCTCCTGCATTCTATATTGCTGTAGATAAGACCCCGATTCGATCTGAAAGATAAGAAAAATAACTTATTACACTCACAGGGGTCCGATGGGTGTCGCAGGTCCGGGTCTGGTGCCTCCCATCTTCTTGTGACGCCTCCTCCTGCTTGCTTCATGGCTCACCGGCATCACGCTCCTGACCAGGCGTACTGATCTGCCCTGTTGAGGCAGAGCAAAGTACTGCAGTACACAGGGCCTCTGACCTTTCCCAGCACCTGCACACTGCAGTACTTTCCTCTGCCCTCAAAAGGGCAGAGAAGTATGCCTGCTCAGGAGCACGATGACTAGGCCACAAAAAAAGTCTTAATTTTATTTTTCTTAAAGGGAACATTCACCAGTTTTGTGACGAAGCAACAAAAATATCCCTTATTCAGTATCTGCTATGCATTCCCTAAATCCTTATATAACCCCCTGACTCCTTGTATACTCCATAAAACCTTTTTAATTTCTCCTGCGCTGTATGGTAATCTTCTCAGTCTGGTCCGATTGGCGTGGTTTCGGGCCTCTGCATCCCTCCTCCCGGCTTCTGCTCACCGTCCTCCTGACATGGATAACGATCCACATCGCCATGCGACATCTCTCCTGCTCAGAAATATTGCGTTTTACTCTTGCACAGTATGCTTTGCCTAACCGCAGGCAAAGCCGAAAAACACAATTGCGCATGCGCTGGCAAACCGTTCCGGTACATGAGCCGGAAGTACGCGCATCTGCACATGACACTTGTTTTTTGGCTTTGCCCGCAGTTGGGTAAAGCATACTGCGCAGTGGCAAAACGCAATATTTCAGAGCAGGCACGAGCTGTCGCACAGCACAAAAATCGTCATCCATGAAGTACGGTGACGAACAACAGCTGATAGAAGTGATGTAGAGGCATGAAACCACGCCCATCAAACCAGACTGAAGTTTACTATACAGCACGGGAGAAATTAAAAAAGTTTTCCAGGAGTATACAAGGGGAGTCAGGGGGTTATATAAGGATTTAGAGAATGCATAGCAGACGCTGAATAAGGTGATATTTTTAGCTGCTATGTCACAAAACTGGTGACAGGTTCCCTTTAAGCCAGAGGTGGACTTGCTGGTGTTTTTGGATCATAGTCCTGCTGCATAGCCCAAGTGCGCTTCAGCCTGATGTCACAAACAGATGGACAGACATTCTCCTTCAGGATTTTTATGAAGACGGCAGAATTTATTGTTTCATTTACCACATCAAGTCTTCCAGGTCCTGATCAGCAAAACAGCCCTTGACCATCACACTACCATCACCATAATTTACTGTTGGTATGATGTTCCTCTTCAGAAATGCTGAGCTACTTCGATGCCAGATGTAATGGGACATACACCTTCCAAAAAGTTAAACTTGGTCTCGTGAATCTACAAAGTATTCTCCCAAAAGTCTTGGGGGATCATCAAGATGTTTTCGAGCAAAACTGAGACAAGCCTTTATGTTCTTATTGCTCAGCAGTGGTTTTCATCTTGGATGTCTGCCATGCAGGCCATTTTTGCCCAGTCTATTTCTTATGGTGGAGTAATGAACACTGAACTTAATTGAGGGAAGTGAGGCTTGCAGTTCTTTGGATGTTGTGGTGGGGTCTTTCGTGACCTCTTGGATGATTCTTTGCTGCGCTCTTCAGGTAATTTTGGTTGGCCAGCCTCTCCTGGGAAGGTTCACCAATGTTCCAGGTTTATTTTTGCCATTTGTGAATAATGACTCACTGTGGTTTGCTGGAGTCCCAAAGCTTGAGAAATGGCTTTATAACCAGACTGATAGATGTCAGTTACCATACTTTGTATCTCATGTGTTCCAGAATTTAATGATGTCTAGATTTTCAGTAACTTTTGGTCTACTTCACTTTGTCAGGCAGGTCCTATTTAAAAGGGAAACGGTCAGCAGTTTTGGCTGATACAAGATACGGCCATCACCTTTCAGGCTAAGTTCACACGTTGCGGAATTGCCGCGGAAATTTCCGCGGCAATCCCGCACTTCTCCCGCAGGAAATACGCACGTTTTTTGTATGCTGATTCCCGCCAGAATAATAGCGTTTTGCAAGCGTAATTAGCTTGCAGAATGCTAGCGTTTTCCTAGCGATCTGTAGCATCGCTTGGAAAACTGATTGACAGGTTGGTCACACGAGTCACACATAGTAAAAAGTTGGTCACACGTGTCAAACACTATTGATGCCGCCTATGCCGCATCAATAGTAAAAAGATCTAATGTAAAAATAAAAAAAATAATAAATAATGATATTCTCACATTCCGGCGTCCCCCGCAGCCTTCCCGCCTCTCAGCGACGCTCCCAGCAACTCGCGGTCCCAAGGATGCATTGCGACAAATCACACCGATGACGTAGCATCTCGCGAGACCGCTATGCCATCTGGGTGATTTTCGCAAAGGACTCTTGGGACCGGAAATTGCCGGGAGCGTCGCTGAAGGCGGGAAAGCTGCGTGGGACGCCGGAAGGTGAGAAATATTATTTTTTATTTTAATTATTGTTTTACCAGGGATATGGTACCCAGGGCCTGGAGGAGAGTCTCCTCTGCTCCAGACCCTGGGTACCATCCGCACATGAACCGCTTACATTGCGCATAGTGGGCATAGCCACATGCGGAAAGTAAGCGGTTCAATGCATTCCTATGGCGGCGGAATCACCGCGGTTACGCTAAATTAATGAACATGTTGCTAGATTTTCCGCAAAGCGGTTTTTTCACGGAAAATACCGCAACATGTGTACAAAACATGCGCAATCAATTAACAAGTATAGAATGCTTAATGCTTGCGTTTTTTTCGCGGTTTAACCGCGGAAAATACGCGAAAAAAAACGCAATTATTCCTGATCGTGTGCACTTAGCCTCAGAGCTGATATACAGCATTGTATAATGCTGTAGATAAGCCACAAACTCGACCTGGAAGAACGGGAAAAAAAAAAAAAAAAAAAAAAAAAAGTATTATACTCACCTGCAGGGCGGTCCGGTCCGATGGGTGTCGCTAGTCTTGGTACGGCGCCTCCCATCTTATGATTACTGCCCTCCTGCTTGCTTCTTGTGGACGATGTGACCCTGCATTATCCACACAGGCTCCCCGGCATCATGCTCCTGCACAGGCATACTTCTCTGCCCTGTTGAGGGCAGAGCAAAGTACTGCCGTGCTCAGGTGCTGGGGCTCTGACCTTTTCCGGCACCTGCGCACGGCAGTACTTGGCTATGCCCTCAATGGGGCAGAGAAGTATGCCTGCGCAGGAGCATGATGCCAGGGAGCCTGTGTGGATGATGCAGGGTCACATCATCCACAAGAAGCAAGCAGGAGAACGGCGATCATAAGATGGGAGGCGCCAGACCAAGACCAGCGACACCCATCGGACTGGACCGCCCCACAGGTGAGTATAATAAAACGTATTTCTCTAATCCCCTCCACGACACAGGTGGTTGCCTCCCTATCCTAATAAGGGACAAGAAACGAGGTTTAAATAGCTCTCTCCTTCCCTAAATCCCTTTAAGCTGGGCAGCCTGGGTCGATCATCCCGTAACTTCCTCCCGCAGGTGCTCCTGCCTCGGGCAGGACCACACCATCCTCCGGCGCCTGCTGGCAATCCTGGATGGTAAGGAGTGGCTGGGGGCCCTCCATAGCCCCCCAGCCTCAGTTTCTCTCCCCCTCACGTATGCATGCCAGCAGCAGCTTCCATGTTCTCCAGCAATCCTGGGCATGCATAGTAAGTGACGTACACCGCCGAGAGAAAACGAACATCACTTCGGCCCTGCATTTCACAGTGAAACGCACCGCTATTTTGGCAGGAAATTTGAAATTTTCAAACCAGGAAAGGCGCTAGAAGACAGGACCTATTGGATGAGGAAGCGCTGGCTCGCGGTTCCTGTATAAAAGGATCCTGACTGAAGATGCCATAAGATAGGACTGATATTCTAATGATGGATGCTCCTCTTAGATCTGTGTCTGCAGAGCCCAGCGCTAACTCTGGCCCAGTGAGTATACCTGGTAAGCGTAGGCCCCCTTTGACACAGGGATCCATCCTTATGGAAATTTCCCTTCTCTCTTCTAGGGAGACAAGGTTCCTGCACAAAAATCAAGGGAAAAAACTGCAAATCGCAAGTGCACCATCTGCAGTAAAAAATCTTTATGGCCGGATGGAAGTTTATGTCAACTATGTATGGAGAAAATTGTCCAGGAAGAACAGCCATCCCTGATGGATGAAGTGAGAGGGATGGTTCGACAAGATAGTCGTCCCTTACTACCTTCTCCCACTCCTTTTCAAGGAGCCCCTCTGTACCAAAAAAAAGGAAATACGCCCCTGAGGATAAGCTCTGACTCAGTAGCTGAAACATCAGGTCCTGAAGAATGGGCAAAAGGTGAACTTACTCCGAGTCATATGGAGGTTAATAAAAAAAATATATATTTTCCTGTGAAGATATAGAGAAACTACTCCTGGCAGTCAGGAATACAATGGGAGTTGAGGAGAAACCATCCCGCACCATCCAAAATGAGATGTTCGGTGGTCTGAAATCAAGAAGGAAGATGTTTATTCCTATCCATGACAACGTTCAAAATTTAATCATGGATCAATGGGAATTCCCCAACGGAAACTGAACGTCTCAAGTGATATGAAGGTTCGCTTCCCTCTAGATGAGGACGTCTCAAAATTGCTGGACTGAGATCCCCAAAGTGGATATCCATATGGCTAGGGTAGCCAAAGGGTAAGGTAGTTTTCTTGAAGACTCCAACTTAAAGATCCACTTGACCGCAAGATGGACAGCTTATTGAGGAAGTCTTGGGAAGAATCAGTGACCTACTTAAAGCCAAAAGTAAAGGAAGAAATATTTTTCAGACAGGATATGACACCAAACGATTAGGCGGCAGGTTTTCAAACTACTTCTCAAAATGGTGGGATCTAACATCAGACTGCAAAATCCTGGACTCAGAAGAGGAGTAAAAATAGAATTTTCCTCCTTTCCCCCCACAAAGACTGGCATCTCTTCCATCATCGAGGCTACAGAAAATTCTGTACACAGAACTCCAGCAAATGCTATCCTCTGCGGTAATATCACCGGTTCTGTAAGCAGAGCAAGGCCAAGGTCATTACTCCCGGGTGTTCCTTGTAAAGAAGCTGAGTTGATATTACCGGGTTATCATCAACCTGAAATGGCTGAATCGATACATTGTGTATCGAAAGATTCAAAATGGAGTCGGTAAAATCTACAATCCCATTGATCGGGAAGGGCTTCGCCATGGCCACCATAGATCTCTCCAGGAGGCATACCACCATGTACCCATTCATCCAAGCTACCATCGGTATCTGAGATGTGCGGTCACTCTAGGTCAGGAGGTGTGTCACTTCCAGTTCAAGGTCATTCCCTTCAGCACATCCAAACATTCACAAAGATCATAGTGGAAGTAGTAGCTTTTTTCAGGAAGCAGGACATCTGCATCGTTCACTACCTGGACAACCTTCTCATCATGGCTCCTTCCAGGGTTACTCTAAGAGCACATTCCCATTCAGTTCTACATACCCTAACACCTTTAGGCTAGATCATAAATCAAGGAAAATCAGACCTGAACCCATCAACTGAGAAGGTCTTTTTAGGAATCCTCTTAGACTCTCAAAACCAAAAATCCTTTCTTCTGGTCACCAAACAATTACGCATAAGATCAAGGGTTCGGGCCTAAAAACCCAGAAGAGGGTGACCTTAAGATTTGCAATGTCAGTCCTGCGATAAATGACATGTATTCAGGCAGTTCCCTTGGCCCAGGCTCACTCGAAGATTCTCCAAAAATGTATCCTCCTTCGCTGGAACAAGACTCCGGAAGCACTCTGTACGAGAATCTCTCTTCTTCAACATGTAAAACTATCAGTCAACTGGTGGCTCAGCCTTGAACACCTGGCAAAGGGAATACTTTGGATCCAATATCCAGTGTCTTAAGTAACAGACGCCAGCAAATGTGGTTGGGGAGCGGTGACATCTCAAGGAGTCTTTCAGGGAATCTGGCCCAAAAGATGGACATTCGTTCCTCAAATTTCAGAGAATTGAGAGCGGTAGAGGAGGCCCTGAGAGCAGTCAAACCAATACTCCAGGGTACCCATGACCGAGTTTACTCCAACATGACCACTGTGGCCCATCTACATCATCAGGGCAACGCAAAATTTGAGTGTCTGCAGCAGGTCTCAGCAAGACTTTACATTTGGGCAGAACATCACCTCATATCCTTCAGCTTTTCAAAAGATTCCAACAACATCAAAGCAGACTTTCTGAGCAGGACGGATTTAGACCCAAGGGAATGGAGCCTCAGTACGAGTGTATTCTATAGTTAACCAAAAGATGGGGTCTCCCCAAGGTGGACCTGTTATTAAACCAGAAAAACACAAAAGTAGAGCACTATTTCTCCATATGTCCAGACGAAAACCAATCAAAAGTGGATGCCTTCTCCCACCCGTGGAGTTTTAGGTTGACCTACGAGTACCCTCAAATTCCGCTTTTGCCAAAGACTCTGCAAAAGGTCAGAACGGACAGGGTCAAAACCATCCTGATCACCCCTCTCTAGCAAAAGAGGAGTTGGTTCGGGACTCAAACTCCTGAGCTCAGAAAAACCTCTGACCCTGCCACTTGACCTCGACCTTCTATGTCAAGGTCCCATTTTTCACCTGGCTCCCCACAGCCTACGCTTGGCAGCCTGGCTTCTGAATCCACAATCCTGAGAGCCAAAGGTATCTCAGATGCAGTCATATCCACTTTGCAAAAAAGCAGAAAACAGGTCATAAATGCCATCTACTCCAAAGTATGCAAGACCTTCTCCATATGGTTTGTATCCACTCACATCACTCCTTTCCACCCTGACATGGCTAAAATACTAGACTTCCTATAGGACAGATTATCTAAAGGACTAAAACACAGTACCTTGAAAGTCCAGGTGTTGGCCCTAAGCTCCTACTTTGACCAGAACCTGGCAAACCACTGGTGGATAAGGAGGTTCATGTCAGCTGCCTCCAAAATCCATCGTAACTCCAATTTGGGATTTGAATATAGTGCTGAAAGGTCTAACTATTCCACCATTTGAGCATATAGACCAAGTCCAGATAAACTTTCCTAGAAAGTGTCACTACTTGTAGCCATTACAACAGCAAGAAGGGTGGGTGAGATTCAGGCCCTATCCAATTAGGGAACCTTATTTAAAGGGAATCTGTCACCCCATTTTAGCCATATCAGCTAAAGATATGGCTGAATAGTGCGTCCCATAAGCAACCTATTGGTATGTTGCTTATATCAAGATACCCCCATTTTGATGCCAAAATACCTTGATAAAGTTGGGATTCTTTTCTGTAAATGAGGGCGGTCAAGTCTGGAGGGCAGCGTTTTCTCTGTTCCCTCCCCCCGCTCCTCGGCATCACTTGCGTATCGGCGTCTGAGTCCCACAGACAGCGTTCTGCTTCCCGCGATAGAGCTTTTCAAATTCGGCCCCGCGCATGCGCAGTGTGCTTTGCCCAACAGTGGGCAAAGTAGAAAATCATTACAGCGCATGCGCTACTCTTTCCTTGCCCTGGAAATGACTGCTTGCCTTGGACGACTTCCGGGCAAGGAAAGAGTAGCGCATGCGCTGTAATGATTTTCTGCTTTGCCCACTGTTGGGCAAAGCACACTGCGCATGGCCGCATTTGAAAAGTGCTATCGCGGGGAGCAGAACGCCGTCACAGGGATTCACAGACGGCGATACGCAAGTGATGCCGAGGAGCGGAGGGGGGGGGGGGTTGGGGGAGAGAGAAACAGGATTCTATTCTCTGGATGTTAGATGGTCTATTTTCTTCTAATTGAGTCAAACAAAACCTTGGAGGATGGATCAAAATCTTTGTCCAGTACACTGGACCAAACAAGGGAACGAGAGCCTCCAAGAGCTCTCTGGCGAATTGAATCAAAAAAGCAATTACGGACACGTATAAGAATCAGAACCAATCTCCTCCAGGATCGCTAAAGGCCCATTCCACTAGAGCTGTCGCCGTCTCCTGGACATAAAGGCGTCCATCGAGCAGATCTGCAGAGATGGTCCTCGGTCCATACTTTCACTAAACACTACAGATTAGATCTAATGTCTATAAGAGATCTAGCCTTTGGCAGGAAAGTCTTTCAGGCTGTTGTCCCTCCCTAACCATTATTATTTGGCATGTCTCCTGTGTGCTGTCGTGGAGGGGATTAAAGAAAATAGAATTACACTTACCGGTAGCTTGGTTTCTGAGACCCGCCACGACAGCACAGGTAATTCCCCCCTTAATAAAGTTATGTTTATATGATTCCCTAGTGTGAATAAAAAAACTCAAGCATTCATTCTCTTTGATCCTAGGAAAACACTGGGGATTGAGGGAAGGGTAGGGCTATTTAAACCTCTTGTTTCCTGTCCCTAATTAGGATGGGCAGTATAAAGAATATATCGTAGCACGGCTGTGAGTGGTGCACAAGTAGGAGCCCAACCCGTGCGTAATATAAATATAAACTTGGCACTCAACTTTTGATGAATGAGAATTTTTTTTAATGCAGTCCAGAAAATAATGACAACCACAACAAGCGGTGGATACCACGTTGCTAATTTGGACACACCGCCCACTGAACTACCACTGGGCAGACTAAACACCACTCTGGGGCTTCAGTGTACACTCTGTGTGCACACAAGTCAGATGTAATATCCTCATATAGATATACAGAGGAACATTCTATAGTCCCAGCAGTGAGATTCAATCTCCTGGACACATTGTACATTATTCAAAGAATTTTTTCTACAGATGTTCATCATTTCTGGTCTTATACTGGAGCATTCTGGGTCAACATACCCATCAATTACTTATTAGTACCCCAGAGGGAGCTTCAATTATCTCCATGTACTTGATGAAGGTCCATTTGGGGACTGAAACGTTGTCATTTTCTGGACTGCATTAAAAAAACTTTCCTATCCTAATTAGGATGGGGACCTCCTGTGTGCTGTTGTGGAGGGTCTCAGAAACCAAATTACCGGAAAGTGTAATTCTATTTTTTCAGTTCTTCCAGGTCAGGTTAGGGGCTTATTATACAGTATTATAGAATGTTGTATGTAAGCCCTGACACTTAATGGTCATGTTATATTGGCCAAAACTACTGTCAGGTTCCCTTTAAGGCAGTGTTTCTCAACTCCAGTCCTCAGGACCCACCAACAGGTCATGTTTTCAGGATTTCCTTAGTATTGCACAGGTGATAATTTTATCACCTGCTCAAGCATTAATTCCATCACCTTTGCAATACTAAGGAAATCCTGAAAACATGACCTGTTGGTGGGTCCTGAGGACTGGAGTTGAGAAACACTGCTTTAAGGGATTTCTTGATTGAGAACAGGTGTGCCAGTAGTCAGGCCTGAGTGTGGATAGGGAATGGAAACTCAACTTTCCAAAGATTTATGCTTTAGGCTATGTGCCCACGTTCAGAAATTTCCACGGCAATCCCGCAACTCCCTGCTGCGGGAAATACGCATTTTATAGGTATGCGTATTCCCACTAAAAACTAGCGTTTTGCAAGCGTAATTAGCTTGCAGAATGCTAGCGTTTTCCAAGCAATCTGTAGCATTGCTTGGAAAACTGATTGACAGGTTGGTCACATGAGTCAAACATAGTGTTTGACAAGTGTGACCAACTTTTTACTATTGATGCTGCTTATGCCGCATCAATAGTAAAAAGATGTGTTAAAAATAATTAAAAAAATAAAAAAAATCGGGATATTCTCACCTTCCGGCGGGCCCTGCAGCCTTCCTGGTCCTCGCGTTGCTCCCAGCAACTTCCGTTCCCAGTGATGCCTGGCGACAATGACCCCAGATGACGTAGCATCACGCGAAACCACGTCATCTGGGGTGATTCTCGACATGCATCCCTGGGAACGGGAGTGTCGCTGAGGAGCGGGAAAGTTGCAATTTTTTATTTTAATTATTGTTTTAACAGGGATATGGTACCCAGGGCCTGGATTAGAGTCTCCTCTCCTCCAGACCCTGGGTACCATCCGCACATGAACCGCCCACTTTGCGCATAGTAGGCATAGCCACATGCGGAAAGTAAGTGGTTCAATGCATTCCTATGGCGGCGGAATCGCCGCGACTCAGCAAAAAGAATGAGCACGCTGCTTATTTTTCCGTGATGCGATTCCGTCGCAGAAAAATATGCAGCATTGCAGAATCCCATAGAATATAATGGGTTCCGTTGTGTAAGCATTTTTGCCGCGAAAAAACGCTAACAATCCGCAACGTGTGCACATAGCCTTAAGGTGGAGGGGCAATCACTTTCACACAGGGTTCCTGTAGGCTTGGATCTCTAGCTGCACGCACACTATGGCCCGCGCGCAACCAGCGCGCACACACACACACACTATGGCCGCGCGCGCGCGCAACACACACACACACTATGGCCGCGCGCGCGCCACAAGCGCGCCACACACACTATGCCGCGCGCGCGCACACACACTATGGCCGCGGCGCGAACTCCGCGCCACACACACTATGGCCGCGCGCGCGCACACACACTATGGCCGCGCGCGCGCACACACACTATGGCCGCGCGCGCGCACACACACTATGGCCGCGCGGCGCGCACACACACTATGGCCGCGCGCGCGCACACACACACTATGGCCGCGCGCGCGCGCACACACACACATATGGCCGCGCGCGCGCCACACACACTATGGCCGCGCGCGCGCGACACACACACACACTATGGCCGCGCGCGCGCACACACACACAGCCGACACACACTGGCCGCGCGCGCGCACACACACACACTATGGCCGCGCCGCGCGACCACACATAGGCCGCGCGCGCGCCACACTATACCAGCCGCACGCGCGCACACTATGGCCGCACGCACACTATGGCCGCGCACGCGCGCACACACAATGGCCGCGCACACTATGGCCGCGCACGCGCGCACACTATGGCCGCGCGCGCGCACACACACACACACTATGGCCGCGCGCGCACACACACACACTATGGCCGCGCACCACACACACACACTATGGCCGCGCCACACAACACACACTATGGCCGCGCACACACACACACACACTATGGCCGCGCACACACACACACACACTATGGCCGCGCACACACACACACACTATGGCCGCGCACCACCATGCCGCGACACACACTATGGCCGCGCACACACACACACAATGGCCGCGCCACACACACACACTATGGCCGCGCACACACACACACACACTATGGCCGCGCAAAACACACACACACTATGGCCGCGCACACACACACACACACACTATGGCCGCGCACACACACACACACTATGCGGCACAGCGCACACACACACACACACACACACCACTATGGCCGCGCCACACACACACACACTATGGCCGCGCACACACACACACACCTATGGCCGCGCACACACACACACACACTATGGCCTGCGCACACACACACACACTATGGCTGCGCACACACACACACACCACACACACTATGGCTGCGCACACACACAACACTATGGCTGCGCACACACACACACACTATGGCTGCACACACACACACTATGGCTGCACACACACACACTATGGCTGCACACACACACACACATATGGCTGCACACACACACACTATGGCTGCACACACACACTATGGCTGCGCACACACACACTATGGCTGCGCACACACACACTATGGCTGCGCACACACACACTATGGCTGCGCACACACACACTATGGCTGCGCACACACACACTATGGCTGCGCACACACACACTATGGCTGCGCCACACACACACACACACTATGGCTGCACACACACACACACTATGGCTACACACACACTATGGCTGCACACACACACACACACACTATAGCTGCACACACACACTATGGCTGCACACACACACTATGGCTGCACACACACACGTACACTATAGCTTCACACACACAATATAGCTGCACACACACAATATAGCTGCACAGTCACATTGCTGTATACTGTTACACGTGCACACATGACACGCCGTACAGGCGCACACGGCCGTCCTCCCCTCCACCCCCTCCCCCACCCCCGGCGGAGCACTCACCCGGGCCGGCCAGTGCGGGTAGCCCTTCATCTTGGCGAACACCAGATCCCCGCACTTATACTCCTTCTGTCTGTTGGACCGGGACATGGCGGGCGTTGAGGCCTCAGCGAATAGTCAGAGGAAAGAGCGGGAAACGCGGGAGCCACCCAGAGATAAGGCGGGCCGGAGCTCAGGGCAGGCCGGAGGAGGAGGCGTGGAGGGCGGCTGCGGTGCGCACTGGAGGCCGCTGCGGCCTGGTTGTGGTGCGGACGGGCGGAGAGGGCGAGGAGTCGGTGTCCGGCGCTGATGGGTCGCTGCCCATCCAGTTGTTTGTGTTTGAATCTCTCCTCTCTGGCGATGATTTGCTCCCTCCTCCGCTCTCCTCCCCTCTCTCTCCTCCTCCAGTCTGCGAATCGGCTGCTCTCGTCTGACCCTTTTTTTTAAACCTCCGCAGGCGCCCATGAGATCGCCGAGGCATGGATTGTCACCATAGAAACTGAAAGGCGGGAAAATAATCTCGTCTAGTCTAGTGGCGCTTCTGTTTCTTGTGGTCACTGACAGGAAACGTAAGAGCCCAGAAGTCACTGTAAGCCTTGCTGGGGCTTGTAGTTCGCACAATAACTGCATTTCCTCATCGCCATAACGATATTTTTTTCGCCTTCACAGAGAAGTGTGACAAGCAAAACAGTAATACAAAACTTCCAACCCTTGTGGTAAATTCACTGAGTTTTTGTAGGAGTGCTGAGGTAATTTTTCTTTCCACAAAAATATGGCAAACAATAAGAGCTAAATCTTCAGAAACTAGCCAAAAAAATCCACGCCAATTCAGATTAAAAAAGGCATAACGAAAAATGCTCAAAAAAGCCCTAAATTGAAAAAGGGGCAAAATACGCTAAACAAATGTTCAATTTTTACTGTTTTTCAAGACAAAATAAAAGCAATTCTTCATTTTTGCAGAAAAACGTTTTTGTGTTTTTCTCAGCTTTTTCTCTTCCATTTTTTCTTTTGTTTCCATCCCTAATGATATAGGCCCTTGTGAGGTCCCTCCACACATCAGTGTCTCAGGTACTGTTGGTGACAGTTTACACACGTGCAGGAGACACATACACCCATTGCAATGAATGGTTCTGTGGACATGTCCTTGTGTTTCCGCAGACCAGGTGTCCGTGGGCAAAATCCGCTGACATGTCCGTTTTTTATCAGTATCCCAGGCCGTAAAACGTCCCGCACACTGATGACATCCGTGTGTGATCAGCATGACACGTACTGGCGCCTGAGAAAAGCAGTATAGTTCTCGCTGATCCCAGACGCCCGCCGCTGAAGACAGCTCTCATCACTGTCACCTGGTCTCCCTGAGATCAGCACAACCAGGCAACAGTGATAGGAGTTGTAAATGTGGTATTTGCAGGTACGCGGGATGCAGTGACGAGTCGGAGACAGAGCAAGCTTAAACTGAACCTTTATATAGGGGTTATAGGAGTAACTAGTAAGCTAACAGTAATTCTCCTCGCAGGGAAAGTATACAACAATACACAATTAACTGAGCAAACGGCTATCAGGCAGGTGCCAACGACTATAGGGCCGCGATCGCGCCGTCTAAAGGTCCTAGGACTATAACTAACAGTTAAAGAAATGTCACTTATCCTTTTCTGACGTCTGGCAGATCTGTTGTCCAGGAGGTGTCCGCTCGGCGTTTCAGCCTCTGGGCCCAGCCGACGAGCAGCTGTGGTAGGCTTCGGGCGTTCCTACACCCAGGTGCAGATGGGGCGCAACAGGCCCTGAAGAAATTCCCTGGCGTTGAGACCGCCCCTCTCGGAGGCGAGATGGAGGCAGCCGCGGATCCTGTCGTGCAGGCCACAGCCGCGGGATGGAGCGGGGTAGTAGCAGCCGCGGGTGGCAGCACACAGGCCGCAGCCGCGGGCTGGAGTGAGCCAGTGGCGGCTGCAGATGGCAGGCACAAACCACGGCGGCAGGCTGGAACGGGGCAGTGGCGGCCGCGGGTGGCAGCGTACAGTGGCGGCCGCGGTTGGCAGAGTTCTGCCTCTTCGCTCCGCTTGGGATCGTCCTCTCCCCGAGTCACTTGAATCTCTACATTTTCACGCGTGGCTGCTGGATGTTTCTTGCTCTCCAATCCCTGTCAGGTTCCTCCTTTCTGCGTCAAGTGCCCCCTGCTGGTCTCCTGTGTCCCTTTTATAGTCGCCCCGCCCTCGTACCTTCCAGAACAGTCTCTGGGTCGTCCTGCAGTTTCTTCCCCCGGGAAACTACCCCCTAGGAACTTAAGTGACAGCCCCCTTGGTTTCGGCCCGGTCACACAGCGGGGGCTCTCTCTCCTACATATTCATCACCCGCTGTGTACATCATGTGCAAAATAAATAAAAAAAAAGTTGTAATTTTGATAACCAGCAGAGGGAAAGCCAATCGCTGGGGCTAATGTTACTTATTTGGGAAAGGGGACAATTTCCCAAAATGTTCCCAGGATATTAACCACTCACTGGTTAGTTTACGGGGGGCCCCAGAAAAATAATGGAGTAGGGTTCCCCTATAAATTCTAAGCAGCAAAGGCTAAACAGACTGCTGTGGGCTGATATTAACCCCTTTACACCCTAGGGTGGTTTGCACGTTAATGACCAGACAATTTTTGCAATTCTGACGACTGTCACTTTGTGAGGTTATAACTCTGGAACGTCACCGGATACCAGTGATTCTGAGACTGTACTTTCGTGACATATTGTACTTCATGATAGTGGTAAAATTTCTTCGGTATGACTTGCATTTATTTGTGAAAAAAATGGAATTTGGCGAAAATTTGGAAAATTTTGCAATTTTCAAACCTTGAATTTTCATGCCCTTAAATCACAGAGATGTGTCACACAAAATAGTTACTAATTAACATTTCCCACATGTCTACTTTACATCAGCACAATTTTGGAACCAAATTTTTTTTGTTAGGAAGTTAAAAGGAATATAAACAGCACAAAAAGGCAGCAAAACTCACCTGCCCAGATCTCAGAACAAATGCACTACAGGGTGCAGCCAGCCCATAAAGCAAGATGTTAGCAGCACAGGTGCAAAATACCAGATTAAACAGCCACTCTCCACATACCCATTCAAGGAGGGGTTGACTGCTCAGTATACAATTGCACAATAGGGGCCCGCATAGAGTGCCGTTCACACAAGGATACTGCACAGTGTCCGGTTCACAGCCTATTAATTACGCCCCTACTATTCGACTAGGCAGGCTGGCCAGTACACTCTCAATGTGCACCAGTGTGAACACCCCTTATGCGAGACCAAATGTGCCTGGGCTCAGCTGCACCCTGAAAAATAAAGTGCAAAAAATTCAAAAATAGTGGGGTATTAGTTAATATTTTGGCCAAAATACGTAAGCTTGTAACCTGCGCCAAAGGTCCCCATGCTTACAAGTACCTACACTACACTACACTAGCCACTAAGGAGACTCAAGGTCTCGCATAAGGGTCTTCACACTGTATGCGGGCCTCTATTGTGCAATTGTATACTGAGCAGTCAACCCCTCCTTGAATGGGTATGTGGAGAGTGGCTGTTTAATCTGGTATTTTGCACCTGTGCTGCTAACATCTTGCTTTATGGGCTGGCTGCACCCTGTAGCGCATTTGTTCTGAGATCTGGGCAGGTGAGTTTTGCTGCCTTTTTGTGCTGTTTATATTGAATTTTTGGAGACCTTGAGTCTCCTTAGTGGCTAGTGTAGTGTAGTGTAGTGTAGGTACTTGTAAGCTTAGGGACCTTTGGCGCAGGTTACAAGCTTACGTATTTTGACCAAAATATTAACTAATACCCCACTATTTTTTAATTTTTTGCACTTTATTTTTCAGGGTGCAGCCGAGCCCAGGCACGTTTGGTCTCGCATAAGGGGTGTTCACAGTGGTGCGCATTGAGAGTGTACTGGCCAGCCCGCCTAGTCGAAAAGTAGGGTCGTAATTAACCCCTTACTGCCATCGGACGTACTATCCCGTCCATGGTACCTGGGCCCGTATGACCGGGGACGGGATAGTACGTCCAGCCCTTTAATGCGACATTGCGACTTAAGTCGCAATGATCGCATTAAAATTCCGACGCCATCTTACCTCAGGAGAGATGGCGCCGGCATCCCGGGGTCTGTCACTGCCCACCCTCACTCCCGATCGCTGTGATTGGCTGTTCAATTCTGAACAGCCAATCGCAGCCTTTCTCTCTGTTTCAGCCAATCCGATGGGCTGAAACAGTGAGATCCCAGGCTAGAATCGAGTACCGATGTACTCGATCCTAGGCCTGGGCATAGAAAGGAGCAGACCCCCCCTGGATTGGCGCGATCGCCGATCACATCGATCGCGCCAATCGCAGGGCACAGCCGCGGTGTATCCGCGCTGTGCCCTGCCTGTACCTGCCTGGATCGGTGCAGTAATAGCACCGATCCTAGGCCGGAGCCTAGGACAGGCCCAGTAGGGCCTGCAGCTGCTGATTGGCGCGATCGATGTCATCGACAATCGCGCCAATCACAGGGCACAGCAGCGGTGTGACCGCTCTGTGCCCTGCTTCTTGACCTGCCGGTGACCTGCCTAGGAATCGGAGCAGTGAGCTCCGATTACTAGGCCGGTGCCTAGCAACCGGCAAAACAAGGGTCTCCTCTGATTGGTGGGATCGATGTGATCATCGATCCCACCAATGACAGGTCACAGCAGCGATGTGACCGCTCTGTGACCTGTCTGCAAACTGTCTGTGATCTGTGTGACCGCACTGCAGGGGTCCTCACACTTGCTGAGGATTCCTGCAGTGCGGTCACACGCCAGATCTCCTCCTGTGCTGGGCCTTGTGGTGCCACAGTAGCCTGTGACACCACAACTCCTGCTGAAGAAAGAAGAGAGAAGAAAGAAGAGAGAAGAAAGAAGAGAGACTACAAACGTGAGTTTTTGAGCCCCGATCCCTGCCCGATCCACCCCAATCCCCCCATTCCCCCCTCCCCCCTTCCCTTTCCCCCTCTTTTTACCCCCCCTTTGCGCACATTTAGCAGCCGCCGAGCGTTGATTGGTGACGCAGTTCACCGATCAACACTCGTGCTCGTTTTTCTTTTGCACCCCCCGTCCGTGCGTACTTCCAGCAGCCGCGGAACTTTGATAAGTGACACCAGTCACTTATCAGAGCTCGTTCCTGCAGTTTTTTTTTTTTTCACTCCCCTTTCCGCCACTCCTGTGCGCACTTCCAGCAGCCGCGGCACTTTGATAAGTGACACCAGTCACTTATCAGAGCTCGTTCCTGCAGTTTTTTTTTTTTTTCACCCCACTTTCCGCCACTCCCGTGCGCACATCTAGCAGCCGCGGAACATTGATAAGTGACACCAGTCACTTATCAGAGCTCGTTCCTGCAGTTTTTTTTTTTTCACACCACTTTCCGCCACTCCCGTGCGCACATCTAGCAGCCGCGGAACTTTGATAAGTGACACCGGTCACTTATCAGAGCTCGTTCCTGCCGTTTTTTTTTTTTTTCACTCCCCTTTCCGCCACTCCTGTGCGCACTTCCAGCAGCCGCGGAACTTTGATAAGTGACACCAGTCACTTATCAGAGCTCGTTCCTGCAGTTTTTTTTTTTTTTTTCACTCCCCTTTCCGCCACTCCTGTGCGCACATCCAGCAGCCGCGGAACTTTGATAAGTGACACCAGTCACTTATCAGAGCTCGTTCCTGCAGTTTTTTTTTCACCCCACTTTCCGCCACTCCCGTGCGCACATCTAGCAGCCGCGGAACTTTGATAAGTGACACCGGTCACTTATCAGAGCTCGTTCCTGCCGTTTTTTGTTTTTTTTTTCACTCCCTTTCCGCCACTCCTGTGCGCACATCTAGCAGCCGCGGAACTTTGATAAGTGACACCGGTCACTTATCAGAGCTCGCTCCTGCCGTCTTTTTTTTTTTTTCACTCCCCTTTCCGCCACTCCTGTGCGCACATCCAGCAGCCGCGGAACTTTGATAAGTGACACCAGTCACTTATCAGAGCTCGTTCCTGCATTTTTTTTTTTCACTCCCCTTTCCGCCACTCCTGTGCGCACATCCAGCAGCCGCGGAACTTTGATAAGTGACACCAGTCACTTATCAGAGTTCGTTCCTGCAGTTTTTTTTTTTTCACTCCACTTTCCGCCACTCCCGTGCGCACATCTAGCAGCCGCGGAACTTTGATAAGTGACACTGGTCACTTATCAGAGCTCGTTCCTGCCGTTTTTTTTTTTTTCACTTCCCTTTCCGCCACTCCTGTGCGCACATCCGGCAGCCGCGGAACTTTGATAAGTGACACCGGTCACTTATCAGAGCTCGTTCCTGCCGTTTTTTTTTTTTTTTCACTTCCCTTTCCGCCACTCCTGTGCGCACATCCGGCAGCCGCGGAACTTTGATAAGTGACACCGGTCACTTATCAGAGCTCGTGCCTGCTGGTTTAGACTTTTTTTCACAGGCATTTTTTTCCCTATTCTCTTTCTTTTCTTTTAGCTTTTTCCTTTCAGCATAGTTTGCACCAACCACTATCCCCACCCCCACACACACACACAGTTATAAATAAAGTTCACACAAAGCACCACATTCACAAAAAAAATGTCCCGCTCGTCACGTTCTTCCCAACAGCGCTATTCAGTGGAGGAGGCATACGCTTTCCTTGCCTCCGACACTGATAGCGAGGGAGAGGATCCCACATTTCTTTACTTTTCAGATTCTTCATCCTCTTCTTCTTCTTCCTCCTCTTCCTCATCTTCCTCCTCGGGTCCTGCGGAACCGCCACGCAGACGCCCCAGGACAGAAGATGAGGCAGCGCCCACCCCTGAAAATGAACCAGCGCACCCCTCTTCGGACCCCATATGGACCCCGCCCCCCGAAAATTACAAGCCACTGATTCCTGATTTTGTGGCAGAATCAGGAATCAAGTTTGACACCACGGGCCTCAGAGAAATAGACTTTTTCAAAGTCTTTTTCTCTGAGGATTTTATTAACCTCGTGGTGGAGCAAACTAATTTGTACGCTCGGCAATTTTTGGCGCAAAACCCAGTGTCATCATTTTCCAACTGGTCTCCTGTAGACGCAGGTGAAATGATGCAGTTTTGGGGCCTGGTCCTCCATATGGGGATCCTGAAGAAGCCAGAACTTCGGCAATATTGGAGTGTTGATATTTTATACAACACTCCACTGTTCCGAATGGTCATGGCCCGGACGCGTTTTGAGGCCATCCACAAATTCCTGCATTATAATGATAATGCACAGTGTCCCCCACAAAATGACCCCAACTTTGACCGTCTGTTCAAAGTTCGGCCGGTCATCGAACACTTCAGCAAAAAGTTTGCTGAAGTGTACGTGCCCCAAAGGGAGATCTGCGTGGATGAGTCCTTGGTTCATTTTAAGGGACGGCTCAGATTCCGCCAGTACCTGCCCAGCAAGAGGGCAAAGTACGGAATTAAACTCTACAAGCTGTGCGAGAGTACCTCAGGGTACACGCACAGCTTTAGAGTTTACGAAGGAAAGGACACCAGGATTGAACCCCCTGAGTGTCACCCCGTCCTGGGAGTGAGTGGGAAAATTGTGTGGGATTTGGTGCACCCACTGCTGGATAAAGGTTATCACCTTTACACCGATAACTTTTATTCCAGCGTCCCACTCTACAAATCCCTCTCTGCGCGAGGTACCGCAGCTTGCGGTACCGTCCGCAAAAATCAGAGAGGCCTCCCGAAGACGCTACTTGGGCAGATGCTCAGAAAGGGTGAGAGCAGAGCCCAATGTAGCGACCACCTGTTGGTGGTCAAGTACAAGGACAAGAGGGATGTCCTTCTCTTGACCACCATACATGGTGATGGCAGCGCCCTCAGCACTGTACGGGGTACTTCTACACAGGTCCGCAAACCGGACTGTGTACTGGGGTACAATAAATACATGGGGGGTGTTGATCTCTCTGATCAACTCCTCCAACCGTACAGTGCTTTGAGAAAGGCCAAGGTGTGGTACAAGAAGCTGTCCGTGCACATCGTCCAAATGGCAATGCTCAACGCTTTCCTGCTGTCACGATGTGCACACAACAGCGATACGACGTACCTTCAGTTTCAGGAGGTAGTGGTTAAGGCCCTGATGTTTGGCGATCAGGAAAGAGCGGGCCCCAGTACTTCTGGAACTGAAGGTGCTCGTATCATACCAGGTCAGCATTTCCCGGGGGTGGTCCCGCCAACTGGAAGCAAAGGTAAGCCGCAAAAAAGGTGCCGAGTGTGTTACAAAAGGGGAATACGCAAGGACACCACTTACCAATGCGACACCTGCCCCGAAAAACCTGGCCTGTGTATGAAGGATTGTTTCAAATTGTACCACACCTCAATGCACTACTAATTTACTTTACAGGAAAGATTAGTTCCAGAAGGGGGGCACATTTAGAAAAGTTCCTTGGGAGTCTATTTTCCAAAATTATGTCACTTGTGGTTTTTTTTTACTGTTTAGGCACATCAGGAGCTCTGCAAACGGAACATGACGCCCGCAGACCATTCCATCAGTCTGCATTCCAAAACGTCACGACTTCCCTTCTGAGCCCCGACTTGTGCCCAAACAGTTTTTTTCCCACATATGGGGCACCAGTGTACTCAGGACAAATTGGACAACAATTTTTGGTGTCCAATTTCTCCTCTTACCCTTGGGAAAATAAAAAATTGGGGACTAAAACATCATTTTTGTGAGGATAAAAGTAGGATTTTTTATTTTTACACCTGGGCATTATAAACTTTAGTGAAACACTTGGGGGTTCAAAATGCTCACCACACACCTAGGTAAGTTCCTTAGGGATCTAGTTTCCAAAATGGGGTCACTTGTGGGGGTTTCCACTGTTTAGACACATGAGGGGCTCTGCTAACGGAACATGACGCCCGCAGACCATTCCATCAAAGTCTGCATTCCAAAACGTCACTGCTTCCCTTCTGCGCCCTGCCATGCGCCCAAACAGTGGTTCCCCCCAACATATGGGGTATCAGCGTACTCAGGACAAATTGGACAACAACTTTTTTGGTCCAATTTCTCCTGTTACCCTTGGGAAAATAAAAAATTGGGGACTAAAACATCATATTTGTGGAAATTTTTTATTTTTTTTTATTCACGCCAGGTCATTATAAACTTTAGTGAAACACTTGGGGGTTCAAAATGCTCACCACACACCTAGATAAGTTCCTTAGGGGGTCTAGTTTCCAAAATGGGGTCACTTGTGGGGGTTTCCACTGTTTAGGCACATGAGGGGCTCTGCTAACGGAACATGACGCCCGCAGACCATTCCATCAAAGTCTGCATTCCAAAACGTCACTACTTCCCTTCTGCGCCCTGCCATGCACCCAAACAGTGATTCCCCCAACATATGGGGTATCAGCGTACTCAGGACAAATTGGACAACAACTTTTGTGGTCCAATTTCTCCTGTTACCCTTGGGAAAATAAAAAATTGGGGACTAAAACATCATATTTGTGGAAATTTTTTTTTTTTTTTTTTATTCACGCCAGGGCATTATAAACTTTAGTGAAACACTTGGGGGTTCAAAATGCTCACCACACACCTAGATAAGTTCCTTAGGGGGTCTAGTTTCCAAAATGGGGTCACTTGTGGGGGTTTCCACTGTTTAGGCACATCAGGGGCTCCACAAACGCGACATGGCGTCCGTTCTCAATTCCAGCCAATTTTGGTTTGGAATAGTCAAACGGCACTCCTTCCCTGTTGAGCCCTGCCGTGCGCCCAAACAATGGTTCCCCCCACATATGGGGTATCAGTGTACTCAGGACAAGTTGGACAACAACTTTTGTGGTCCAATTTCTCCTCTTACCCTTGGGAAAATAACAAATTGGGGACTAAAACATCATGGTTGTGGAAAAAATATGTTTTTTTTTCTTCACGGCTCTACATTATAAACTTGCGTGAAGCATTTGGGGGTTCAAAGTGCTCACCACACATCTAGATAAGTTCCTTAGGGGGTCTAGTTTCCAAAATGGGGTCACATGTGGGGGGTTTCCACTGTTTAGGCACATCAGTGGCTCTCCAAACGCAACATGGCGTCCTTTCTCAATTCCAGCCAATTTTGGTTTGGAAAAGTCAAATGGCGCTCCTTCCATTTCGAGCCCTGCCGTGCGCCCAAACAGTGGTTCCCCCCCACATATGGGGTATCGGCGTACTCAGGACAAGTTGGACAACAACTTTTGTGGTCCAATTTCTCCTCTTACCCTTGGGAAAATAACAAATTGGGGACTAAAACATCATGGTTGTGGAAAAAATATGTTTTTTTTTCTTCACGGCTCTACATTATAAACTTGCGTGAAGCATTTGGGGGTTCAAAGTGCTCACCACACATCTAGATAAGTTCCTTAGGGGGTCTAGTTTCCAAAATGGGGTCACATGTGGGGGGTTTCCACTGTTTAGGCACATCAGTGGCTCTCCAAACGCAACATGGCGTCCTTTCTCAATTCCAGCCAATTTTGGTTTGGAAAAGTCAAATGGCGCTCCTTCCATTTCGAGCCCTGCCGTGCGCCCAAACAGTGGTTCCCCCCCACATATGGGGTATCGGCGTACTCAGGACAAGTTGGACAACAACTTTTGTGGTCCAATATCTCCTCTTACCCTTGGGAAAATAACAAATTGGGGACTAAAACATCATGCTTGTGGAAAAAATATGATTTTTTTTCTTCACGGCTCTACATTATAGTGAAGTAGATAAACTTGGCACTCAACTTGTGGATGATAATTCCAATTTTTTTATTGCAGTCACAGAACAGTTAGAAGACGTTTCGGTCCAACAAGGGCCTTCCTGAATCTGACAGCAATATAAAGGATATTACAAAGAAGGAAAATAACAAAAACAATAAAAAGAATACTATATACATATATACATGTCCAATGAACCTATCTAGAAAGAAATAACAAGGAGGTGGACACCTATGGTGGATTCATTCTATTAGGTGAAAATATAAATTCGTGCTGTGATAGGAAGTTCCAATACTTACCCGACTGCTCGTGGCAAAGTAATAGTGTGAATGAGAGGCAGCTTGCCTGAAAGGAAGACATAATGCTATGTCATATCTATAATTTTATGTAGTCCTAGATAAGACATAATAGGGTCTATCACTGGTCATATATAGAAACTGGACGTTGTATACCTTAGTGGAAGAGAGTCCCTCTTATGGTTAAATTGTGGTGTAAGTCTCTTATAAGATGATCTCTAGTCAGGATCTAGGATATAGAGTAACAAAGACTTTTGTCTTATATGGAAAAGATAAAGAAAGAGTATGGGGATATGTAAGACTCACATTATCCTAATAGAGATCAGGTGCTGTGGGCCAGGATGGCTCCTCAAATATCCTAAAATATTAGAAAATGTATAGTATTGAGGATATATAGCAAAAATCCGCATATAATATAATCTACCACAAATAGCCTAATGTGGACCATAGGGGCCACTGTGGTCCAAATAGTAAGCCCGTATAAAGCATGGTGTGCACATTATATCATTAGTATGTTAAGAAGTATAAATGGAGGGCAGAGCAGCAGGCTATAAAGATGCTATATGGGGATCCTTAGTACTGTTAATATGGTCTAGGTACTGTAAACATTAGTGGCAGTGTGCAAAAATATTATGGATAGGTAAATATGTCAGGATAGAGGACATTGGTCTAGATGCTGTAAACATTAGTGGCAGTGTGCAACTAATGTGGATAGTTCAATATGCAAAAATAGAAGACATTGGTGGCAGTACTTACTATTAGAGCGTCAGGCAGGGGCGCAGGTCTCTCTTATCTGATGCGGTATCCACCGCTTGTCAGCTGGAGAGACCGCGCTGTACTGTGCCTTAAAAGGAAGAGGAGGGTGTGGAGGTGGCGTGTGACGTCACAGGAAGTGACGTCTTGCGTTCCACCATGCGTTTCAGAGGGTTTGGCGCTGGCTGAGCGTCATAAATGTGTGTCAGGCAGGCGTTACACTGTGTGTAACTGGTGTAAGGCTTTGTGCTCTTATTGAAATAAGGTCCTGAGCTGTAAGTGCGGAGAATATTAAATATATTGGTCTGCTATTGAGAACTTAATAAACTAAAGAAATTGTGGTATAATATACATAGAACTATATGATGTGCCAGTGTGCCGCGTGATGGAAGACAAGAAAATAAGAAAAGTAATGGTGAATATCACATGTTTATTGTAGTATTAAGTATAAAGAAAAATAGGTGATAATGGGAAAGAAAATAGGATAGAAAATAATAAAGGGTGCTGGAATGCAGTCGGGTAAGGGGTTCCAAGGGTGTGGGTTCTAGGCGGGAGAATCAATATAAACGACTCTGTAACAGAAAAAACAAAATTAGTCCAATTATACATGAGTCGCACGTACTGTACATATCATGCTGGAGAGATACAGGAGAGTACTTCATAGACAAAGATACAACTATCTATAAAGGAATAAGCAAAACATACAGTCCATGGGTGTGTGGGCACGTGTCCATGGAGATTTAGCGTACAGTTAAGTCAAGTATTTATATTACGTATCCGATAGTAACCTCTAGATGTATTTAAGGTGAATATTCTTAAATAAAGGAGTATAGGTCATATTCTCTATTCAGACCCTTTGGTGAAAGGGTCTGCAATTCATGTATCCAATACGCCTCCCGTTTCTTAAGGAGGCGTACTCTGTCCCCCCCTCTTCTAGGGGCACGTACCTGTTCTATAACCTGGAATTTTAACTGTGAGATCTGGTGACCTTTGGTGATGAAGTGGGACGGTATTGGAAGAAGAAGGTTTTTACACCTAATTGTGCTCTTATGTTTAGAAATCCTTTCTTTAATCGCCTGCGTGGTTTCTCCCACATAAAGGAGGCCACATGGGCATTTAATCAAATAGACAACAAACGTTGAATTGCAGGTAGCATAACATTTTATGTTATATTTCTTACCGGAGTGGGGATGATATATGGTATTTCCTTTCATTACATTGTGGCATTGATTACATTGGAGGCAGGGAAATGTGCCTGTTTTTGGTGTAGATAGAAATCTCTGAGTTTGTATTAGTCTATTGTCCCCTATATCCGCCCTAACTAGGTCATCACGGAGATTAGGTGCCCTTTTGTAACATGGGAGAAAAGGATTTCGGAATTCCGGTACCTCAGGGTGGGCCTTACTGAGGAGGCCCCAATGTTGTCTTATCGTCTTGTGGAGTACTTCCACAAAGGGGTGATACGTGTGGACAAAAGGGATTCTTTTGCCCATCTGTGGATTAGATCTGAGTGTTGGTGCCGCTGTTTCAGCCAAGAGACTAGAGGGGTATCCCCGCTCTAGAAATTTATTGTGCATTTCACTTTGACGGAGGGGGAGAGTGTCCCTATTGGATACAATTCTCTGTACACGTTTGAATTGTGAACGTGGTATAGACTTTTTGGTTGCTGGTGGATGTAGACTATTAAAGTGTAGCAGACTATTACGGTCTGTCTCTTTGGTAAAAAGATCCGTGCTGAGGTTACCGTTAACATCTTTAATTACAATCGTATCAAGAAAGCTGATCTTTTCTTGGCTCTCAGACATGGTAAAGGTAAGGCCTGGCCATGATTCATTTAGAGTGGTGAAAAATTCTTGTAGGGTAGATGTGGGACCGTCCCAAATACAGAAAATGTCGTCTATGTATCTCTTCCATAGACGACAGTGGGTACGGAATAGGACATTGTTATAGACTACCTCGTCCTCAAACTTAGCCATATAGCAGATGGCGTATGGGGGGGCCACGTTAGATCCCATGGCCGTGCCCTTAACCTGCAAATAGAAAGTTTCTTCAAATAGAAAAAAGTTTTTAGTGAGGACAGTAGTCAATAGTTCCAAGCATAGTTGGATTGCATCGGTTTGCATGTTAGATGCTTGTAGTAATTGCCTGGCACAGGAGATCCCTTTATCATGTGGTATCGATGTGTAAAGATCTTTAACATCTAGTGTAACTAGAATAGATGTAGCCGTTAGTGTACCTAATGAACCTATCATTTTTAGAAAGTCGCCTGTATCCAAAATGAAGGATGGGACTTTCCGGACCAATGGATGAGTATCTTTCTAGAAGATAGTAGCGTGATAAATCTACCATTACATCTAGATTGAGCCATCGGGACAGCGACGATAATGTGTGCAAACTGTAAGCGCTGCGGAATCTGTTAGCGCTATTAAAAATAAGATTATTTATTATTTATAAAAATAGACTCCGTCGATGCGACTATAGGTCTGCCTGGGGGATTTGCCAAGTTTTTGTGTATTTTTGGCAAGGTGTAAAACACCGGTGTGATCGGATTGCTTTTGGTGAGATACTCTTTAGTTTTTATATCAATAACACCTGAATCAAGGGATCTCGATAATATTGAATTGATCTGATCACTAATTTCACTGGTGGGGTTCCTTAATAATCTGACATAAACAGTAGTATCATTGAGTTGTCGATGAATTTCTTTGAGATAGTCGGATCTATTCATTACTACTATGGAGCCACCCTTATCGGCCGGCTTCATAATGATAGTCTTATCCTCCCTTAGGGAGCGCAAGGCCTGTTGATCGAGTGGGTTGAGATTGGGATTCAGGTGTAGTTTCCCATTCTCCATATTGTATCTTAATTGTTTTGATGCTTGATCGACAAACTCAATAAATGCCTCAAGTGCATGAGAGCCTCGTGGTGGAATGTAAGTGCTTTTAGTTCTGAGACCCAATTTGGAGATAGAGAGTAATCCCTTATCACGTGATGGTTCTGGTATAGTCTGTGGTTGGTTGGCGAAATGAGTCTTCAATCGAAGGTTACGGTAGAACCTTTGAAGTTCCATGTCAAGGTTGAAAGTGTTCAACCGATATGCCGGGCAAAAGGATAGTCCCCTCTGTAGGAGATGATGTTCTGCTACACTGAGTGTACGTGATGAGATGTTGGTCACCAGTGGGCATATACCTGTGAACGCGTCACAACTTGGTCCGTATCTCTTCTTATGTTGTCCCCTCCGTATCCTCTTCCTCGTCGGTGTCTGGTTCTTTGTCCTAAAAAACGACCTGGTCCTGGATGTGGATCTCTTCGTTCCGTTTCGGATCCTGAAGTTGAGATGTCGGAAAAGGATCTGTAATTAGGCCTATTACGGGATGAACGAGAATTATTAATAAATTGCCAACGGTAGACGCGACCCTGTTCATAATCATCAGTGTCTCTTTGGAATTTAATTCTCTTCCTGTGTTCTGTGTCCTTCCTATGCTGGTCTGTCACAGATTTGATACGGGTTTTTAAGTGTCGTGAGTTCCTCTGGGGTTCCTACTGAAATTAGTTGAGTTTCTATATTAGCAATTTCTTCCTTAGTTTTAGTGATAGCTGACTGTAGATGTTCAATGGTTAAAGTCATAAGATCAAACGAGCACTTGTTGAGGATCTGTTCAAATTTGAGACAGAAATCGGTGGAGTCACGAAACAGGGTGGGTTGTAGTGACACCCTCAATCCTCTAGGGATCCTCTTCATCCGCAGGTATTCCGACAATGTAGCGTAATGTAATTCATAATTGATCTGATGTCGTAATTCTCTCTCTAGGTCCCTTCCCCTTGTCTCCCTAGGAGGAACTTTCAAAAAATCACTTGAGAGACTCAATTTAGACAAGATATTTGTGGTCTCCTCAGTGTTATATGAAAAGGTATTAGTGGACATAACTCCGGTGTGCATACGGAGAGACAGTTATATAGTGAAAATATACCGTCGCACTACCGTGATGGTGCACAAGTAGGTTTTCCAACCAGTGTATAGTGAAGTAGATAAACTTGGCACTCAACTTGTGGATGATAATTCCAATTTTTTATTGCAGTCACAGAACAGTTAGAAGACGTTTCGGTCCAACAAGGGCCTTCCTCAATCTGACAGCAATATAAAGGATATTACAAAGAAGGAAAATAACAAAAACAATAAAAAGAATACTATATACATATATACATGTCCAATGAACCTATCTAGAAAGAAATAACAAGGAGGTGGACACCTATGGTGGATTCATTCTATTAGGTGAAAATATAAATTCGTGCTGTGATAGGAAGTTCCAATACTTACCCGACTGCTCGTGGCAAAGTAATAGTGTGAATGAGAGGCAGCTTGCCTGAAAGGAAGACATAATGCTATGTCATATCTATAATTTTATGTAGTCCTAGATAAGACATAATAGGGTCTATCACTGGTCATATATAGAAACTGGACGTTGTATACCTTAGTGGAAGAGAGTCCCTCTTATGGTTAAATTGTGGTGTAAGTCTCTTATAAGATGATCTCTAGTCAGGATCTAGGATATAGAGTAACAAAGACTTTTGTCTTATATGGAAAAGATAAAGAAAGAGTATGGGGATATGTAAGACTCACATTATCCTAATAGAGATCAGGTGCTGTGGGCCAGGATGGCTCCTCAAATATCCTAAAATATTAGAAAATGTATAGTATTGAGGATATATAGCAAAAATCCGCATATAATATAATCTACCACAAATAGCCTAATGTGGACCATAGGGGCCACTGTGGTCCAAATAGTAAGCCCGTATAAAGCATGGTGTGCACATTATATCATTAGTATGTTAAGAAGTATAAATGGAGGGCAGAGCAGCAGGCTATAAAGATGCTATATGGGGATCCTTAGTACTGTTAATATGGTCTAGGTACTGTAAACATTAGTGGCAGTGTGCAAAAATATTATGGATAGGTAAATATGTCAGGATAGAGGACATTGGTCTAGATGCTGTAAACATTAGTGGCAGTGTGCAACTAATGTGGATAGTTCAATATGCAAAAATAGAAGACATTGGTGGCAGTACTTACTATTAGAGCGTCAGGCAGGGGCGCAGGTCTCTCTTATCTGATGCGGTATCCACCGCTTGTCAGCTGGAGAGACCGCGCTGTACTGTGCCTTAAAAGGAAGAGGAGGGTGTGGAGGTGGCGTGTGACGTCACAGGAAGTGACGTCTTGCGTTCCACCATGCGTTTCAGAGGGTTTGGCGCTGGCTGAGCGTCATAAATGTGTGTCAGGCAGGCGTTACACTGTGTGTAACTGGTGTAAGGCTTTGTGCTCTTATTGAAATAAGGTCCTGAGCTGTAAGTGCGGAGAATATTAAATATATTGGTCTGCTATTGAGAACTTAATAAACTAAAGAAATTGTGGTATAATATACATAGAACTATATGATGTGCCAGTGTGCCGCGTGATGGAAGACAAGAAAATAAGAAAAGTAATGGTGAATATCACATGTTTATTGTAGTATTAAGTATAATAGAATGAATCCACCATAGGTGTCCACCTCCTTGTTATTTCTTTCTAGATAGGTTCATTGGACATGTATATATGTATATAGTATTCTTTTTATTGTTTTTGTTATTTTCCTTCTTTGTAATATCCTTTATATTGCTGTCAGATTGAGGAAGGCCCTTGTTGGACCGAAACGTCTTCTAACTGTTCTGTGACTGCAATAAAAAAATTGGAATTATCATCCACAAGTTGAGTGCCAAGTTTATCTACTTCACTATACACTGGTTGGAAAACCTACTTGTGCACCATCACGGTAGTGCGACGGTATATTTTCACTATATAACTGTCTCTCCGTATGCACACCGGGAGTTATGTCCACTAATACCTTTTCATATAACACTGAGGAGACCACAAATATCTTGTCTAAATTGAGTCTCTCAAGTGATTTTTTGAAAGTTCCTCCTAGGGAGACAAGGGGAAGGGACCTAGAGAGAGAATTACGACATCAGATCAATTATGAATTACATTACGCTACATTGTCGGAATACCTGCGGATGAAGAGGATCCCTAGAGGATTGAGGGTGTCACTACAACCCACCCTGTTTCGTGACTCCACCGATTTCTGTCTCAAATTTGAACAGATCCTCAACAAGTGCTCGTTTGATCTTATGACTTTAACCATTGAACATCTACAGTCAGCTATCACTAAAACTAAGGAAGAAATTGCTAATATAGAAACTCAACTAATTTCAGTAGGAACCCCAGAGGAACTCACGACACTTAAAACCCGTATCAAATCTGTGACAGACCAGCATAGGAAGGACACAGAACACAGGAAGAGAATTAAATTCCAAAGAGACACTGATGATTATGAACAGGGTCGCGTCTACCGTTGGCAATTTATTAATAATTCTCGTTCATCCCGTAATAGGCCTAATTACAGATCCTTTTCCGACATCTCAACTTCAGGATCCGAAACGGAACGAAGAGATCCACATCCAGGACCAGGTCGTTTTTTAGGACAAAGAACCAGACACCGACGAGGAAGAGGATACGGAGGGGACAACATAAGAAGAGATACGGACCAAGTTGTGACGCGTTCACAGGTATATGCCCACTGGTGACCAACATCTCATCACGTACACTCAGTGTAGCAGAACATCATCTCCTACAGAGGGGACTATCCTTTTGCCCGGCATATCGGTTGAACACTTTCAACCTTGACATGGAACTTCAAAGGTTCTACCGTAACCTTCGATTGAAGACTCATTTCGCCAACCAACCACAGACTATACCAGAACCATCACGTGATAAGGGATTACTCTCTATCTCCAAATTGGGTCTCAGAACTAAAAGCACTTACATTCCACCACGAGGCTCTCATGCACTTGAGGCATTTATTGAGTTTGTCAATCAAGCATCAAAACAATTAAGATACAATATGGAGAATGGGAAACTACACCTGAATCCCAATCTCAACCCACTCGATCAACAGGCCTTGCGCTCCCTAAGGGAGGATAAGACTATCATTATGAAGCCGGCCGATAAGGGTGGCTCCATAGTAGTAATGAATAGATCCGACTATCTCAAAGAAATTCATCGACAACTCAATGATACTACTGTTTATGTCAGATTATTAAGGAACCCCACCAGTGAAATTAGTGATCAGATCAATTCAATATTATCGAGATCCCTTGATTCAGGTGTTATTGATATAAAAACTAAAGAGTATCTCACCAAAAGCAATCCGATCACACCGGTGTTTTACACCTTGCCAAAAATACACAAAAACTTGGCAAATCCCCCAGGCAGACCTATAGTCGCATCGACGGAGTCTATTTTATCACCGCTATCTATCTTTCTAGAGAAGATACTCACTCCATTGGTCCGGAAAGTCCCATCCTTCATTTTGGATACAGGCGACTTTCTAAAAATGATAGGTTCATTAGGTACACTAACGGCTACATCTATTCTAGTTACACTAGATGTTAAAGATCTTTACACATCGATACCACATGATAAAGGGATCTCCTGTGCCAGGCAATTACTACAAGCATCTAACATGCAAACCGATGCAATCCAACTATGCTTGGAACTATTGACTACTGTCCTCACTAAAAACTTTTTTCTATTTGAAGAAACTTTCTATTTGCAGGTTAAGGGCACGGCCATGGGATCTAACGTGGCCCCCCCATACGCCATCTGCTATATGGCTAAGTTTGAGGACGAGGTAGTCTATAACAATGTCCTATTCCGTACCCACTGTCGTCTATGGAAGAGATACATAGACGACATTTTCTGTATTTGGGACGGTCCCACATCTACCCTACAAGAATTTTTCACCACTCTAAATGAATCATGGCCAGGCCTTACCTTTACCATGTCTGAGAGCCAAGAAAAGATCAGCTTTCTTGATACGATTGTAATTAAAGATGTTAACGGTAACCTCAGCACGGATCTTTTTACCAAAGAGACAGACCGTAATAGTCTGCTACACTTTAATAGTCTACATCCACCAGCAACCAAAAAGTCTATACCACGTTCACAATTCAAACGTGTACAGAGAATTGTATCCAATAGGGACACTCTCCCCCTCCGTCAAAGTGAAATGCACAATAAATTTCTAGAGCGGGGATACCCCTCTAGTCTCTTGGCTGAAACAGCGGCACCAACACTCAGATCTAATCCACAGATGGGCAAAAGAATCCCTTTTGTCCACACGTATCACCCCTTTGTGGAAGTACTCCACAAGACGATAAGACAACATTGGGGCCTCCTCAGTAAGGCCCACCCTGAGGTACCGGAATTCCGAAATCCTTTTCTCCCATGTTACAAAAGGGCACCTAATCTCCGTGATGACCTAGTTAGGGCGGATATAGGGGACAATAGACTAATACAAACTCAGAGATTTCTATCTACACCAAAAACAGGCACATTTCCCTGCCTCCAATGTAATCAATGCCACAATGTAATGAAAGGAAATACCATATATCATCCCCACTCCGGTAAGAAATATAACATAAAATGTTATGCTACCTGCAATTCAACGTTTGTTGTCTATTTGATTAAATGCCCATGTGGCCTCCTTTATGTGGGAGAAACCACGCAGGCGATTAAAGAAAGGATTTCTAAACATAAGAGCACAATTAGGTGTAAAAACCTTCTTCTTCCAATACCGTCCCACTTCATCACCAAAGGTCACCAGATCTCACAGTTAAAATTCCAGGTTATAGAACAGGTACGTGCCCCTAGAAGAGGGGGGGGACAGAGTACGCCTCCTTAAGAAACGGGAGGCGTATTGGATACATGAATTGCAGACCCTTTCACCAAAGGGTCTGAATAGAGAATATGACCTATACTCCTTTATTTAAGAATATTCACCTTAAATACATCTAGAGGTTACTATCGGATACGTAATATAAATACTTGACTTAACTGTACGCTAAATCTCCATGGACACGTGCCCACACACCCATGGACTGTATGTTTTGCTTATTCCTTTATAGATAGTTGTATCTTTGTCTATGAAGTACTCTCCTGTATCTCTCCAGCATGATATGTACAGTACGTGCGACTCATGTATAATTGGACTAATTTTGTTTTTTCTGTTACAGAGTCGTTTATATTGATTCTCCCGCCTAGAACCCACACCCTTGGAACCCCTTACCCGACTGCATTCCAGCACCCTTTATTATTTTCTATCCTATTTTCTTTCCCATTATCACCTATTTTTCTTTATACTTAATACTACAATAAACATGTGATATTCACCATTACTTTTCTTATTTTCTTGTCTTCCATCACGCGGCACACTGGCACATCATATAGTTCTATGTATATTATACCACAATTTCTTTAGTTTATTAAGTTCTCAATAGCAGACCAATATATTTAATATTCTCCGCACTTACAGCTCAGGACCTTATTTCAATAAGAGCACAAAGCCTTACACCAGTTACACACAGTGTAACGCCTGCCTGACACACATTTATGACGCTCAGCCAGCGCCAAACCCTCTGAAACGCATGGTGGAACGCAAGACGTCACTTCCTGTGACGTCACACGCCACCTCCACACCCTCCTCTTCCTTTTAAGGCACAGTACAGCGCGGTCTCTCCAGCTGACAAGCGGTGGATACCGCATCAGATAAGAGAGACCTGCGCCCCTGCCTGACGCTCTAATAGTAAGTACTGCCACCAATGTCTTCTATTTTTGCATATTGAACTATCCACATTAGTTGCACACTGCCACTAATGTTTACAGCATCTAGACCAATGTCCTCTATCCTGACATATTTACCTATCCATAATATTTTTGCACACTGCCACTAATGTTTACAGTACCTAGACCATATTAACAGTACTAAGGATCCCCATATAGCATCTTTATAGCCTGCTGCTCTGCCCTCCATTTATACTTCTTAACATACTAATGATATAATGTGCACACCATGCTTTATACGGCTTACTATTTGGACCACAGTGGCCCCTATGGTCCACATTAGGCTATTTGTGGTAGATTATATTATATGCGGATTTTTGCTATATATCCTCAATACTATACATTTTCTAATATTTTAGGATATTTGAGGAGCCATCCTGGCCCACAGCACCTGATCTCTATTAGGATAATTGAGTCTTACATATCCCCATACTCTTTCTTTATCTTTTCCATATAAGACAAAAGTCTTTGTTACTCTATATCCTAGATCCTGACTAGAGATCATCTTATAAGAGACTTACACCACAATTTAACCATAAGAGGGACTCTCTTCCACTAAGGTATACAACGTCCAGTTTCTATATATGACCAGTGATAGACCCTATTATGTCTTATCTAGGACTACATAAAATTATAGATATGACATAGCATTATGTCTTCCTTTCAGGCAAGCTGCCTCTCATTCACACTATTACTTTGCCACGAGCAGTCGGGTAAGTATTGGAACTTCCTATCACAGCACGAATTATATTTTCACCTAATAGAATGAATCCACCATAGGTGTCCACCTCCTTGTTATTTCTTTCTAGATAGGTTCATTGGACATGTATATATGTATATAGTATTCTTTTTATTGTTTTTGTTATTTTCCTTCTTTGTAATATCCTTTATATTGCTGTCAGATTGAGGAAGGCCCTTGTTGGACCGAAACGTCTTCTAACTGTTCTGTGACTGCAATAAAAAAATTGGAATTATCATCCACAAGTTGAGTGCCAAGTTTATCTACTTCACTATACACTGGTTGGAAAACCTACTTGTGCACCATCACGGTAGTGCGACGGTATATTTTCACTAGGCTCTACATTATAAACTTGCGTGAAGCACTTGGGGGTTCAAAGTGCTCATCACACATCTAGATAAGTTCCTTAGAGGGTCTAGTTTCCAAAATGGGGTCACATGGGGGGTTTTCCACTGTTTAGGCATATCAGTGGCTCTCCAAACGCAACATGGCGTCCTTTCTCAATTCCAGCCAATTTTGGTTTGGAAAAGTCAAATGGCGCTCCTTCCATTTCGAGCCCTGCCGTGCGCCCAAACAGTGGTTCCCCCCCACATATGGGGTATCAGCGTACTCAGGACAAGTTGGACAACAACTTTTGTGGTCCAATTTCTCCTCTTACCCTTGGGAAAATAACAAATTGGGGACTAAAACATCATGGTTGTGGAAAAAATATGATTTTTTTTCTTCACGGCTCTACATTATAAACTTGCGTGAAGCATTTTGGGGTTCAAAGTGCTCACCACACATCTAGATAAGTTCCTTAGGGGGTCTAGTTTCCAAAATGGGGTCACATGTGGGAGGTTTCCACTGTTTAGGCACATCAGTGGCTCTCCAAACGCAACATGGCGTCCTTTCTCAATTCCAGCCAATTTTGGTTTGGAAAAGTCAAATGGCGCTCATTCCATTTCGAGCCCTGCCGTGCGCCCAAACAGTGGTTCCCCCCCACATATGGGGTATCAGCGTACTCAGGACAAGTTGGACAACAACTTTTGTGGTCCAATTTCTCCTCTTACCCTTGGGAAAATAACAAATTGGGGACTAAAACATCATGGTTGTGGAAAAAATATGATTTTTTTTCTTCACGGCTCTACATTATAAACTTGCGTGAAGCATTTGGGGGTTCAAAGTGCTCACCACACATCTAGATAAGTTCCTTAGGGGGTCTAGTTTCCAAAATGGGGTCACATATGGGGGGTTTCCACTGTTTAGGCACATCATGTGCTCTCCAAACGCAACATGGCGTCCTTTCTCAATTCCAGCCAATTTTGGTTTGGAAAAGTCAAATGGCTCTCCTTCCATTTCGAGCCCTGCCGTGCGCCCAAACAGTGGTTCCCCCCCACATATGGGGTATCAGCATACTCAGGACAAGTTGGACAACAACTTTTGTGGTCCAATTTCTCCTCTTACCCTTGGGAAAATAACAAATTGGGGACTAAAACATCATGGTTGTGGAAAAAATATGATTTTTTTTCTTCACGGCTCTACATTATAAACTTGCGTGAAGCATTTGGGGGTTCAAAGTGCTCATCACACATCTAGATAAGTTCCTTAGGGGTCTAGTTTCCAAAATGGGGTCACATGTGGGGGGTTTCCACTGTTTAGGCACATCAGTGGCTCTCCAAACGCAACATGGCGTCCTTTCTCAATTCCAGCCAATTATGGTTTGGAAAAGTCAAATGGCGCTCATTCCATTTCGAGCCCTGCCGTGCGCCCAAACAGTGGTTCCCCCCCACATATGGGGTATCAGCGTACTCAGGACAAGTTGGACAACAACTTTTGTGGTCCAATTTCTCCTCTTACCCTTGGGAAAATAACAAATTGGGGACTAAAACATCATGGTTGTGGAAAAAAATATGATTTTTTTTTTCACGGCTCTACATTATAAACTTGCGTGAAGCATTTGGGGGTTCAAAGTGCTCACCACACATCTAGATAAGTTCCTTAGGGGGTCTAGTTTCCAAAATGGGGTCACATGTGGGGGGTTTCCACTGTTTAGGCACATCAGTGGCTCTCCAAACGCAACATGGCGTCCTTTCTCAATTCCAGCCAATTTGGTTTGGAAAAGTCAAATGGCGCTCCATTTCGAGCCCTGCCGTGCGCCCAAACAGTGGTTCCCCCCCACATATGGGGTATCAGCGTACTCAGGACAAGTTGGACAACAACTTTTGTGGTCCAATTTCTCCTCTTACCCTTGGGAAAATAACAAATTGGGAACTAAAACATCATGGTTGTGGAAAAAATATGATTTTTTTTCTTCACGGCTCTACATTATAAACTTGCGTGAAGCATTTGGGGGTTCAAAGTGGTCATCACACACTCTAGATAAGTTCCTTAGGGGTCTAGTTTCCAAAATGGGGTCACATGTGGGGGTTTCCACTGTTTAGGCACATCAGTGGCTCTCCAAACGCAACATGGCGTCCTTTCTCAATTCCAGCCAATTTTGGTTTGGAAAAGTCAAATGGCGTCATTCCATTTCGAGCCCTGCCGTGCGCCCAAACAGTGGTTCCCCCCCACATATGGGTATCGGCGTACTCAGGACAAGTTGGGCAACAACTTTTGTGGTCCAATTTCTCCTCTTACCCTTGGGAAAATAACAAATTGGGGACTAAAACATCATGCTTGTGGAAAAAATATGATTTTTTTTCTTCACGGCTCTACATTATAAACTTGCGTGAAGCATTGGGGGTTCAAAGTGCTCACCACACATCTAGATAAGTTCCTTAGGGGGTCTAGTTTCCAAAATGGGGTCACATGTGGGGGGTTTCCACTGTTTAGGCACATCAGGGAATCTCCAAACGCGACATGGCGTCCAATCTCAATTCCACCAATTTAGTTTGGAAAGTCAAACGGCGCTCCTTCCATTCTAAGCCCTTCCGTGCACCCAAACAGTGGTTTTCCCCCACATATAGGGTATTGGCGTACTCAGGAGAAATGGCACAACAACTTTATCAGTCCATTTTCTCCTTTTTCCCTTGTGAAAATAAAAAAAAGCACCTGAAGGGTTAATAATCTTCTTGATTGTGGTTTTGAGTACCTTGAGGGTGCAGTTTTTAGAATGGTGTCACTTTTGGGCATTTTCTACCATATAGATCCATCAAAGTGACTTCAAATGTGAGGTGGTCCCTAAAAAAAATGGCTTTGTAAATTTTGTTGTAAAAATGAGAAATCGCTGGTCAACTTTTAACCCTTATAACTTCCTAACAAATAAAAATTTTGTTTCCAAAATTGTGCTGATGTAAAGCAGACATGTTAGAAATGTTATTTCTTAACTATTTTGTGTGACATATTTCTCTGTTTTAAGGGAATAAAAATTCAAAGTTTGAAAATTTCAAAATTTTCAAAATTTTCGCCATATTTGCGTTTTTTTCAAAAATAAACGCAAGGTATATGGAAGAAATTTTACCACTAACGTGAAGTACAATATGTCACGAGAAAACAATCTCAGAATCGCGAATATCTGTTGAAGCGTTCCAGAGTTATAACCTCATAAAGAGACAGTGGTCAGAATTGTAAAATTTGGCCCGGTCATTAACGTGCAAACCACCCTTGGGGGTGAAGGGGTTAATAGGCTGTGAACCGGACACTGTGCAGTATCCACTGGCGCCGCTATAATGAGGCGAGTTGAGCTGTTATTTCAGGCGGCGGCAGCCAGGGGGCGGCAGAGCAGAACTCATAATGTGTGAGAGGAAGTGAGCAGGAAGTGAGGAAGCGATATCAGCGTTGGAACGGGCAGAGGTGAGTAGTTTTTTTTATGCAAGGCCATTATTCAGTATGGAGCATCATGTGGGGCTATTATACTGTATGCAGCATATATGGGCCATTATTCAGTATGGAGCATCATGTGGGGCTATTATACTGTAGCAGCGTATGGGCCATTATACAGTATGCAGCGTATATGGGCCATTATTCAGTATGGAGCATCATGTGGGGCTATTATACTGTATGCAGCAGTATATGGGGCCATTATACAGTATGCAGCAGTATATGGGGCCATTATTCAGTATGGAGCATCATGTGGGGCTATTATACTGTATGCAGCAGTATATGGGGCCATTATTCAGTATTGAGCATCATGTGGGGCTATTATACAGTATGCAGCAGTATATGGGGCCATTATACAGTATGCAGCAGTATATGGGGCCATTATTCAGTATTGAGCATCATGTGGTGCTATTATACTGTATGCAGCAGTATATGGGGCCATTATACAGTATGCAGCAGTATATGGGGCCATTATTCAGTATGGAGCATCATGTGGGGCTATTATACTGTATGCAGCAGTATATAGGGCCATTATACAGTATGCAGCAGTATATGGGGCCATTATTCAGTATGGAGCATCATGTGGGGCTATTATACTGTATGCAGCAGTATATGGGGCCATTATTCAGTATGGAGCATCATGTGGGGCTATTATACTGTATGCAGAAGTATATGGGGCCATTATTCAGTATGGAGCATCATATGGGGCCATTATACTGTATGCATCATTATGTGGGGCCATTATTCAGTATGGAGCATCATGTGGGGCCATTATACTGTATGCAGCAGTATATGGGGCCATTATTCAGTAGTTTTTTTCTTTCCCATCTTTCTCTCTCTGTTCTTTTTCTTTCTCTCTGTTCTTTCTTTCCCCTCTTTCTTTCTATCTCTGTTCTTTCTTTCCCCTCTTTCTTTCTATCTCTGTTCTTTCTTTCTCTTTCTCTCTCTGTTCTTTCTTTCTCTCTGTTCTTTCTTTCTTTCTCTTTCTTTCCACTCTATCTTTCTGTTCTTTCTCTCTCTGTTCTTTCTATCTGTTTTCTTTATTTCTCTTTCTCTCTCTCTGTTCTTTGTTTCCCATCTTTCTTTCTCTCTATCTGTTCTTTATTTCTCTTTGTTCTTTCTTTCCCCTATTTCTTTTTTTCTCTCTGTTCTTTTTTTCTGTCCCCTCTTTCTTTTTCTGTTCTTTCTTTCTCTCTGTTCTTTTCTCTCTCTGTTCTTTCTTTTCCCTTTCTTTGTTTATTTATTTCTCTCTCTACTTTCTCCCTGTTCTTTCTTGCTTTCCCCTCTTTCTCTTTCTCCTTTCTCTGTTTTCTTGTTTCTCTCTCTGTTCTTTCTTTTACTCAGTACCAGTGTGCCCATAGTACCAGTCACTGTGCCCTCAGTACCAGTCAGTGTAATCACCAGTGCTAAATGTGTGTGGTCGGGGCGTGGACATGGGTGTGACTAGTTGTGAAATGGGTGTGGTCAGGGCGTGGCCTAAAAATTGCCACTGTGCGCGCCGCAACCTTCCTCGCTCGAATTGGGAGGCGCCGTTTTGCAGTTCGCCTCAGGCAGCACAGAGGCTAGGTTCACCCCTGGCAGTATCCTTGTGTGAACGGCACCCTATGCGAGCCTCTATTGTGCAATTGTATACTGAGCAGTCAACCCCTCCTTGAATGGGTATGTAGAGAGTGGCTGTTTAATCTGGTATTTTGCACCTGTGCTGCTAACATCTTGCGTTATGGGCTGGCTGCACCCTGTAGTGCATTTGTTCTGAGATCTGGGCAGGTGAGTTTTGCTGCCTTTTTGTGCTGTTTATATTGAATTTTTGGAGACCTTGAGTCTCCTTAGTGGCTAGTGTAGTGTAAGGAAGTTAAAAGGATTAAAAGTTGACCAGCGATTTTTCATTTCAGCTGCAGATGGAAGGAAGAGAGCCACAGTCATTACTAGTGAGTAGGCGGAGCCCCAGATAGGATTGACACCTCAGATTAAAAAGAGTGTTGACCGGCCCCTCCAGCTCGGGCTCCTCCTACTCAGCTCTCCAGTTACAATTTGAGATCTCAGAGGATAGTCGCTGCTGGAAGCAGCTCCTCAGAAGATTTTATTATTTTTTATCGGACAAGAGACTTGGATCACCAAATGTGGTCTAGAGGTCTCAGGAGTCTCAGCGCTGCTGGACTCCCACCTCTCCCTTGGCGGATCTGTATTACCCTAATGGTGGTCCCTGCAGAACCCTGCCGGCCCGGGGGGATGAAGATGGCTTCCCTGGCGGGGGCGCAAACCGCGCTGCAGGGGTCACTGTGTCCCCCGCCCTGGGGGGAAGCATGGGCATAGCACCAGAAACCCCTGGGGGTCCCTGTGGCGCTTTGGCTGGTGAGTACCTCACATTTTTACCTCACATTTTTATTAATGTGTGTGTGAGTGTTTAAGCGACTGCTGCGGCAGCCGCTGTACATTACATGTCGCTGACTGTGTTTTTTGTCCGCAGGTGGATGGCTGCAGGACATAGGAGAGGAGTGCGCGCCTTTTTATTAGAATTTTCGCGCCGCTCTGAGCGCGCGCTTTACTGCTGTCTCCATTTCCGGCTTCCCTCATGGAGCACACGGAGGCACAGCGCGGCGGCCATTAAAGAAGCAGGCTGAAAGTGTCATGTGTGCATCGCCACGAAGATCGTCGCGGTTGCACATTCTGACTTCTCACAGCTGAGTTGCTGTTTCTTTGTGTTTGGCAGTTAGGGAGTTAATTCTGTCTGTGCTCAGTTCTGGGACTGGGTGCAGTTTCTTCCGGCTGCAATTAATTATTTGTTGATTGGTTTCCGTTAAATCTCTGGTTGTCTGTGTTGGGAGTTGCCAGTGAAATTCTTCATGCAGACCACAGATAGGATTGTATCTGTATAGACTTAAGTTAAAGAGCTCCTTAGTTGTTTTAAGCTCACCTTGCTTAGAGTTTAATATCCCAGATCATTTATGTTCCTTCTGTGTTTGAGTGTGTATGCAAGTCTGTGTTTTCTCCAGTCTGTCTTATATGTCTAATCTGTGTATTTAGCAGAGATCAGCCCATATCCCTTTGGTGGTAATCAGAATCCTTCTTAGGACTGATTACAGGGTTCAGGGACTGATAGGAGACAGGGTTAGGCTGGAGACTT
>JARQOD010000001.1:502600115-502730072 GCA_033576555.1 Oophaga sylvatica
CATCGCTACAGTATGCTTCAAATAAATGCAGACTGAAGCAAACGCTGCTGGTTAAAACTCATGTTATTCACCTGCCAGGTGTGATAGTAATGATACAAGGCTGGGCAGGTGATTACACATGAGTTATAAACAGCAGCATCGCTACAGTATGCTTCAAATAAATGCAGACTGAAGCAACGCTGCTGGTTAAAACTCATGTGTATTCACCTGCCCAGGTGTGATAGTAATGATACAAGGCTGGGCAGGTAAGTACACAGAGTTATTAAACAGCAGCATCACTACAGTATGCTTCAAATAAATGCAGACTGAAGCAACGCTGCTGGTTAAAACTCATGTCTATTCACCTGCCCAGGTGTGATAGTAATGATACAAGGCTGGGCAGGTGAGTACACATGAGTTATAAACAGCAGCATCGCTACAGTATGCTTCAAATAAATGCAGACTGAAGCAACGCTGCTGGTTAAAACTCATGTCTATTCACCTGCCCAGTGTGATAGTAATGATACAAGGCTGGGCAGGTAAATACACATGAGTTATAAACAGCAGCATCGCTACAGTATGCTTCAAATAATGCAGACTGAAGCAACGCTGCTGGTTAAAACTCATGTCTATTCACCTGCCCAGTGTGATAGTAATGATACAAGGCTGGGCAGGTGAGTACACATGAGTTATAAACAGCAGCATCCTACAGTATGCTTCAAATAAATGCAGACTGAAGCAACGCTGCTGGTTAAAACTCATGTCTATTCACCTGCCCAGGTGTGATAGTAATGATACAAGGCTGGGCAGGTGAATACACAGAGTTATAAACACAGCAGCATCCTACAGTATGCTTCAAATAAATGCAGACTGAAGCAACGCTGCTGGTTAAAACTCATGTTATTCACCTGCCCAGGTGTGATAGTAATGATACAAGGCTGGGCAGGTGAGTACACATGAGTTTAAACACAGCACATCCTACAGTATGCTTCAAATAAATGCAGACTGAAGCAACGCTGCTGGTTAAAACTCATGTCTATTCACCTGCCCAGGTGTGATAGTAATGATACAAGGCTGGGCAGGTGAGTACACATGAGTTATAAACAGCAGCATCGCTACAGTATGCTTCAAATAAATGCAGACTGAAGCAACGCTGCTGGTTAAAACTCATGTCTATTCACCTGCCCAGTGTGTGATAGTAATGATACAAGGCTGGGCAGGTGATACACATGAGTTTAAACAGCAGCATCCTACAGTATGCTTCAAATAAATGCAGACTGAAGCAACGCTGCTGGTTAAAACTCATGTCTATTCACCTGCCCAGTGTGATAGTAATGATACAAGGCTGGGCAGGTGAGTACACATGAGTTCTAAACAGCAGCATCGCTACAGTATGCTTCAAATAAATGCAGACTGAAGCAACGCTGCTGGTTAAAACTCATGTCTATTCACCTGCCCAGGTGTGATAGTAATGATACAAGGCTGGGCAGGTGAGTACACATGAGTTATAAACAGCAGCATCGCTACAGTATGCTTCAATAAATGCAGACTGAAGCAACGCTGCTGGTTAAAACTCATGTCTATTCACCTGCCCAGGTGTGATAGTAATGATACAAGCTGGGCAGGTGAGTACACATGAGTTATAAACAGCAGCATCGCTACAGTATGCTTCAAATAAATGCAGACTGAAGCAACGCTGCTGGTTAAAACTCATGTCTATTCACCTGCCCAGTGTGATAGTAATGATACAAGGCTGGGCAGGTGATACACATGATTTATAAACAGCAGCATCCTACAGTATGCTTCAAATAAATGCAGACTGAAGCAACGCTGCTGGTTAAAACTCATGTCTATTCACCTGCCCAGTGTGATAGTAATGATACAAGGCTGGGCAGGTGAGTACACATGAGTTATAAACAGCAGCATCGCTACAGTATGCTTCAAATAAATGCAGACTGAAGCAACGCTGCTGGTTAAAACTCATGTCTATTCACCTGCCCAGGTGTGATAGTAATGATACAAGGCTGGGCAGGTGAATACACATGAGTTACTAAACAGCAGCATCTCTACAGTATGCTTCAAATAAATGCAGACTGAAGCAACGCTGCTGGTTAAAACTCATGTCTATTCACCTGCCCAGGTGTGATAGTAATGATACAAGGCTGGGCAGGTGAGTACACATGAGTTATAAACAGCAGCATCGCTACAGTATGCTTCAAATAAATGCAGACTGAAGCAACGCTGCTGGTTAAAACTCATGTCTATTCACCTGCCCAGGTGTGATAGTAATGATACAAGGCTGGGCAGGTGATACACATGAGTTCTAAACAGCAGCATCGCTACAGTATGCTTCAAATAAATGCAGACTGAAGCAACGCTGCTGGTTAAAACTCATGTCTATTCACCTGCCCAGGTGTGATAGTAATGATACAAGGCTGGGCAGGTGATACACATGAGTTATAAACAGCAGCATCCTCTACAGTATGCTTCAAATAAATGCAGACTGAAGCAACGCTGCTGGTTAAAACTCATGTCTATTCACCTGCCCAGGTGTGATAGTAATGATACAAGGCTGGGCAGGTGATTACACATGAGTTCTAAACAGCAGCATCGCTACAGTATGCTTCAAATAAATGCAGACTGAAGCAACGCTGCTGGTTAAAACTCATGTCTATTCACCTGCCCAGGTGTGATAGTAATGATACAAGGCTGGGCAGGTGAGTACACATGAGTTCTAAACAGCAGCATCGCTACAGTATGCTTCAAATAAATGCAGACTGAAGCAACGCTGCTGGTTAAAACTCATGTCTATTCACCTGCCCAGGTGTGATAGTAATGATACAAGGCTGGGCAGGTGAGTACACATGAGTTCTAACAGCAGCATCGCTACAGTATGCTTCAAATAAATGCAGACTGAAGCAACGCTGCTGGTTAAAACTCATGTCTATATCACCTGCCCAGGTGTGATAGTAATGATACAAGGCTGGGCAGGTGAGTACACATGAGTTATAAACAGCAGCATCGCTACAGTATGCTTCAAATAAATGCAGACTGAAGCAACGCTGCTGGTTAAAACCATGTTTTTTTTTTTTACACATGAGTTATAAACAGCAGCATCGCTACAGTATGCTTCAAATAAATGCAGACTGAAGCAACGCTGCTGGTTAAAACTCATGTCTATTCACCTGCCCAGGTGTGATAGTAATGATACAAGGCTGGGCAGGTGAGTACACGAGTTATAAACAGCAGCATCGCTACAGTATGCTTCAAATAAATGCAGACTGAAGCAACGCTGCTGGTTAAAACTCATGTTTATTCACCTGCCCAGCTGTGATAGTAATGATACAAGGCTGGGCAGGTGAGTACACGAGTTATAAACAGCAGCATCGCTACAGTATGCTTCAAATAAATGCAGACTGAAGCAACACTGCTGGTTAAAACTCATGTCTATTCACCTGCCCAGGTGTGATAGTAATGATACAAGGCTGGGCAGGTGAGTACACAGAGTTATAAACAGCAGCATCGCTACAGTATGCTTCAAATAAATGCAGACTGAAGCAACGCTGCTGGTTAAAACTCATGTCTTATTCACCTGCCAGGTGTGATAGTAATGATACAAGGCTGGGCAGGTGAGTACACATGAGTTCTAAACAGCAGCATCTCTACAGTATGCTTCAAATAAATGCAGACTGAAGCAACCTGCTGGTTAAAACTCATGTGTATTCACCTGCCCAGCTGTGATAGTAATGATACAAGGCTGGGCAGGTGAGTACACATGAGTTATAAACAGCAGCATCTCTACAGTATGCTTCAAATAAATGCAGACTGAAGCAACACTGCTGGTTAAAACTCATGTCTATTCATCTGCCCAGCTGTGATAGTAATGATACAAGGCTGGGCAGGTGAATACACATGAGTTCTAAACAGCAGCATCTCTACAGTATGCTTCAAATAAATGCAGACTGAAGCAACGCTGCTGGTTAAAACTCATGTCTATTCACCTGCCCAGCTGTGATAGTAATGATACAAGGCTGGGCAGGTGAGTACACATGAGTTCTAAACAGCAGCATCGCTACAGTATGCTTCAAATAAATGCAGACTGAAGCAACGCTGCTGGTTAAAACTCATGTCTATTCACCTGCCCAGGTGTGATAGTAATGATACAAGGCTGGGCAGGTGAGTACACATGAGTTCTAAACAGCAGCATCCTACAGTATGCTTCAAATAAATGCAGACTGAAGCAACGCTGCTGGTTAAAACTCATGTCTATTCACCTGCCCAGGTGTGATAGTAATGATACAAGGCTGGGCAGGTGAATACACATGAGTTCTAAACAGCAGCATCGCTACAGTATGCTTCAAATAAATGCAGACTGAAGCAACGCTGCTGGTTAAAACTCATGTCTATTCACCTGCCCAGGTGTGATAGTAATGATACAAGGCTGGGCAGTTGAATACACATGAGTTATAAACAGCAGCATCGCTACAGTATGCTTCAAATAATATGCAGACTGAAGCAACGCTGCTGGTTAAAACTCATGTGTATTCACCTGCCCAGGTGTGATAGTAATGATACAAGTGCTGGGCAGGTGATACACATGAGTTATAAACAGCAGCATCACTACAGTATGCTTCAAATAAATGCAGACTGAAGCAACGCTGCTGGTTAAAACTCATGTTATTCACCTGCCCAGCTGTGATAGTAATGATACAAGGCTGGGCAGGTGAGTACACATGAGTTCTAAACAGCAGCATCACTACAGTATGCTTCAAATAAATGCAGACTGAAGCAACGCTGCTGGTTAAAACTCATGTCTATTCACCTGCCCAGGTTTGATAGTAATGATACAAGGTCAGGGTATTGTACACATATAAAGTGTATTTTCACCATCATCTCCTCAGTTTCATCAACACACACTGAATAGAGGATGTGCTCAATTACAAGCTATATCTAGAATACATGGCCTTGTATCACAAAGTGAAATAATGTCAAAAACACACCACACTCATTTCACTTTTTATGATATCTGGCAAGGTTAAATAGATATGCCTTGCACTCAACACCATCCTCTATTCAGTCTGTGCAATATTATCAGACAGACAGACTGGTGGTGAAAATACAAGTCATATATTTGTGTTTTGGAGTAAACATATCTCCATGAAGTACACAAACATGTGTCATTTCTGGAGTTATGTGTAGTCAAAAACGCAAAGTGTACGGCGCAGTGTGTGTACGGCGCAGTGTGTGTACGGCGCAGTGTGTTGGCGGCGAAATAAACACAAAGCAAACCAAAATTACTAAAAGAAGATTGGCACATTTATTTTGTACAACAGGAAAACCACATTTTAATTGTCAATGAGGTTTTGGATGACATTTGTATACATCACATTATTACATTTTTTAGTACAAAAAGAAAATATTTATATTCACACAAAGTTTTTGGATAGATCAGATTAGTACATTTATTGTGTATAACATGACCACTGGATTGTCACTGCCCCAGAAGTTATAGAAAAATCAGATTAGTACAATTTGTGTCCAACATGACCATCATATTGTCACTGCCCCAGAAGTTATAGAAAAATCAGATTAGTACAATATGTGTACAAATGCCATTGGTATTGTCACTGCCCCAGAAGTTATAGAAAAATCAGATTAGTACAATATGTGTCCAACATGCCATGGTATTGTCACTGCCCCAGAAGTTATAGAAAAATCAGATTATACAATATGTGTACAAGATGCCATTGGTATTGTCACTGCCCAAAGTTATAGAAAAATCAGATTAGTACAATATGTGTACCAAGATGCCATTGGTATTGTCACTGCCCCAGAAGTTATAGAAAAATCAGATTAGTACAATATGTGTACAACATGCCATTTGGGATCGTCACTGCCCAAGAGTTATAGAAAAATCAGATTAGTACAATATGTGTACAACATGACCATCGTATTGTCACTGCCCCAGAAGTTATAGAAAAATCAGATACTACAATATGTGTACAACATGCCATTGGTATTGTCACTGCCCCAGAAGTTATAGAAAAATCAGATTAGTACAATTGTGTACAAGATGCCATTGGTATTGTCACTGCCCCAGAAGTTATAGAAAAATCAGATTAGTACAATATGTGTACAAATGCCATTGGTATTGTCACTGCCCCAGAAGTTATAGAAAATCAGATTAGTACAATAGTGTACAAATGCTGGTATTGTCACTGCCCGAGAAGTTATAGAAAAATCAGATTAGTACAATATGTGTACAAGATGCCATTGGTATTGTCACTGCCCAGAAGTTATAGAAAAATCAGATTAGTACAATATGTGTCCAAGATGCCATTGGTATTGTCACTGCCCAGAAGTTATAGAAAAATCAGATTAGTACAATTGTGTCCAACATGACCATCGTATTGTCACTGCCCCAGAAGTTATAGAAAAATCAGATTAGTACAATATGTGTCCAGCATGACCATGGTATTGTCACTGCCCCAGCAGTTATAGAAAAATCAGATTAGTACAATATGTGTAAAACATGCCATTGGTATCGTCACTGCCCCAGAAGTTAGAGAAAAATCAGATTAGTACAATATGTGTACAAATGCCATTGGTATTGTCACTGCCCCAGAAGTTATAGAAAAATCAGATTAGTACAATATGTGTACAACATGCCATTGGTATGTCACTGCCCCAGAAGTTAGAGAAAAATCAGATTAGTACAATATGTGTACAAGATGCCATTGGTATTGTCACTGCCCCAGAAGTTATAGAAAAATCAGATTAGTACAATATGTGTACAAGATGCCATTGGTATCATCACTGCCCCAGAAGTAATAGAAAAATCAGATTAGTACAATATGTTGTGAGACAGTGAGTGAATATGTGATGAATGGGGTGTACATTTCACCTAGGTATAAGGGAAATGTGTGGCTTTGTAAACCTAGTGGTAGAGAAAGGTCACTACACCTCACATTCAGCACACACTTGCAGCACAAGCCTGAAACTACTCAGGTCTTAGGCTACTTTCACACATCAGGCTTTTTGAATCAGGCGCGGTCAGGCGTCGCGCCGGAGCGCCGGATGCGGCAATGAAATGAAAAACCTGATACGCCGGATCCATTTTTCTGCCTGATCAGTTTATCGGATCAGGCATAAAACCGGATCCGGCGCATCAGTTTCATCCGGTTTTTTGACGGATTCTGACGGATCCGTTTTCCAATCACGCCCCCTTTCATTTCAAAATCTGATTGGCTATAGTAAATCCTATATATACAGTGTTCCTACAGACCATCTTTGACAGGTTGTAGAGGAGCATTTTTGAGAGAGGAGCAAGTGACTGATGAAGATGGAGGCGATTATTGGTAATATTTTCCGGAATCTTGTGGATTTCACAGCGGAGGCAAATCGCTTGTGTTTTATCGTTATGGAGAAGGAGAGAGGGATCGAGCAGCGCCTAAAGCGTCAGCGACAGCGCCGCCGTCGTATGTGGATACACCCCATCACGGCACAGCGACTAACCCGTGGAGTCTATTCAACACTCAATATGGAGTTAAGAGAGAATCCACATAAATTTTTTTCTTATCTTCGTATGAAGAAGGCAACCTTTGACATGTTGGTGGAGAGGATTGAAGACAAGATCAGGAGATGTGACACGTATTGCCGGTATTCGATTTCTCCGTCGGAGCGTCTCATGGTGACAATAAGGTAAGCTATTACTTTTGAATGTGTTTGCTTGCACACAGTTGTATTGTTGTTTCGTATTCTAGGACTAAAAGGCAACAGAAGGATTACTACCAGTGCAATAAAAAATGGTCAAAAACTTGTGTGTGCTTATTTCATTCAATTGCATATTTTTGTGTATCTTTGTGGGAAATGTTTAATACAATGTGGTTATTGTTATTTTTTTTTTTTCAAACTTTTATGCTATGTGGGTAGTGCCATGTTCTGTTTTGGCGTACTTTTAATAGTTGGTGTGTAGTGCTGTGTTCTTTTTAGGGATACTTGTAAATGTTGTCATTATTGTTTTATACTATGTGGGTAGTGATATATTCTGTCTTTTCACTTTTAAAATTTTTATACCTGAGATCTGAGCATTGATAGTGTATTTTTTTTTTTTTTTAGATTCCTTGCAAGTGGAGAATCACTCTCTTCACTCCATTTCCAATTTCGTTTGGGAATCTCAACCATATCGGGCATAATAAAGCACACCTGCCGTGCACTCTGGGACTGTTTGGTCTCGGAATATATGCCTGAACTGACCACACAGCGGTGGATGGAAATAGCTGATAAATTCGAAAAGATATGCCAATTTCCAAATTGTCTAGGAGCGATAGATGGCAAACATGTCAGAATTGTGAAGCCATCAGGAAGTGGATCACAATATTTTAACTATAAAAAATATTTCTCCGTTGTGTTGATGGCCATCGCCGATGCCGAATATAGGTTCATTGCAGTTGACATAGGGTCATATGGTCGATCTAACGATTCTCAAGTATTCAAAATTTCAGCAATGGGCCATCGACTGTATGGCAACACATTCAATTTCCCAGCCCCTAGGCCGCTGCCTCAAACCACAGGCCCACCTATGCCATATGTGTGTGTTGGTGATGAGGCTTTCCAGCTATCAGAACATTTACTGAAACCATATGCCAGCAGAGGACTGAACCATACCAAACGTATTTTCAATTACCGGCTCACTAGAGCCCGAAGAATAGTGGAGTGTACATTTGGAATACTTACTGCAAAGTGGAGGGTGCTAATGACAGCCATCAATTTGAAAACGGAAACTGTTGACGAAGTAATAAAAGCTTGTGTGGTACTCCACAATGTTGTGATCTCAAAAGAACAATTGACCATTGAGGACCACCATCAACAAACAAGTTTACATGATTACCATAATAATACTAATAGAAGTTCTGTTGCTGTTTCTAGGATGAGGGACAGATTTGCCCAGTACTTTATTTCAGCCGAAGGACAGGTAGACTGGCAGGATGACCGTGTGTGATCAATTGTTATGTTTGTACCTAAATGTAATGTTTCTGTCTTTACCATTGGTACTGTTATTAATGTTTAATACACATGTAACCTTACATAATCTGTAACATTATAAAGAAATGAGACAAAAAATTGAATCAACCAATTCAAAATTTATTAAACCAATATTTTTAAACGTTTGTAAATGTTAAATTTCAAAATATCTTTGATAAAAAAATTTTAGTCATTCAAAGACTGTTTTTTTTTTTAGAAAAAACATTTGTACATAACATTATAACGATGTGTAGTGTGTGGTGGACATACTATTGGAGGGGCTGCGGGACAATTCGACTGTGGGAGTGTGTAGAGAGGACTGTGATGCTGGTGGGGAAGGAACAGTAAGAGGTGAAGGGGTGGAAAGGGTTAAAGAATGGGAAGACAAGTTGGAGACTGATTCGGTGATGGGTGGTGGAGTGCAGGGTGGGGCAGGTACTGGAGGAGCAACTGACATGGTAGGGAATTGGTAGGGAGAAGGAGATTGGTAAGAGGTGGGAGTGTGGTACGGGGTAGGTTGTTGGTACGGGGTAGGTGGCTGGTACTGGGGAGGTTGTTGGTACTGAATAGGTGACAGGAGTTGTTGAGGGGACTGTAGTTGGTAATGTGGCTCAAGTTGGTGAGGTGGCTGAAGTTGGGAAGGTGGCTGAAGTTGGGAAGGTGGCTGAATTTGGGAAGGTGGCTGAAGTTGGGAAGGTGGCTGAAGTTGGGAAGGTGGCTGAAGTTGGGAAGGTGGCTGAAGTTGGGAAGGTGGCTGGTACTGGGAAGGTGGCTGAAGTTGGGAAGGTGGCTGAAGTTGGGAAGGTGGCTGAAGTTGGTAAGGTGGCTGGTACTGGGAAGGTGGCTGAAGTTGGGAAGGTTGCTGAAGTTGGGAAGGTGGCTGGTACTGGGAAGGTTGGTGATAGTGGGGAGGTTGCTGGAACTGTGGAGGTGGCTGATAATGAATAAGAGGGGGAGGAGGCACGCTCACTGTAGGGGGTGGAGGTGGAGGAACAACTGGGGTGGATGGAGGAGGATGGGAGACAACCTGCACTAGAGCAGCATGGCACGTGTGCATCACAAACATCTGCTGGTCAGCAGATAGAGGATCTATGCGCTCCGCAACCGACCGAAAAAAACTGTGGTTCGGGGATCCTCTTACCTCAGAACGCACACTTTCCAGAAGTGTCTTCACCTCACCAACTAGTGAGGTTATCTGATTAACGCCTGCGGTAACTTGCTCAGATAGCAACTTAAGGCAGTTCTGGAAAGATGCGTTAATGTGTAATAACTCGGGTGCATAGTTACTTTCCTGACCCCTCTGCCGTTGCCGCCCAGTAGCCGCAGATGTACTAGAGGTGGCAGGGGCAGAAGGGTGGGGCAAAGGAAAATCTATCTGTTGACCAGCAGATTCATGTAATGCACTCGGCCACGCTGCTGCAGCGCTGGTTGAGGGGAAAGAGGGCTCACGTGTGGGTGCACATGGGTCGGGGCGGTCAATCTGTCCCTCGGTGCCGGTCTCAGGGATCGCCTCAGAAGGGCCCAACTCTGCGGGCGCCCGAGTGCTGCTCACCGTGCTGTGGAATAAAGACAAAAGATACAATTAATAAACTGTATTTAAATGGCCCTGGCTGTGAAAAAAAATTTTAGACATACATGTAATTTTTAATATTTACCTTCTGGTGACCATTGTTTCACGCAGGAACGCCAGAGCTCTTGCATACTTATATTTACTCTGGCGTCCTGAAGAACCACTCGGGGCCCGCATTTCTTTGTTGAACTCTTTCTTGAAGCGATCCCTGATAGACCGCCACCGCTTCACAATTCTCTCCCTGAAACGAGATAGCACAAATAGATTATTATTTCATACATACATGTTTTCAAAACAACAGTCCTCATGTCAACCATGGGTCATGTTTTCAGTATTTACATAGTGTTGGACCTAAGGAAATTCAGAAAACATGACCTCTTGTGGTTCAAGAGGACTGGAGTTGTGGAAACACAGGTTTAAATCCAACATCCCTACTGAACTGTATATACTTACGCATTTTAGTCTGTGACCGAGCTTCGAGGTCCTCCCAGTATCCAACAAGTAGGGAACAAACTTCATCCCAGAGCCGACGTGTCACTATCTGATCAGAATGGCGGCGGTCCCCCATGTTCCACAGTGGCTCCCGCTCTCTAATCAGATCTATCAATAGATCGATGTCGATCCCCTCCTCTCCGTCTGAGTCGGGAGCACGCTGTGAAGCCTTTAAAAAAAATTTGAATAAAAAATTTTAATTAATAAAATTATTAAAAACATTTTTTTAAAACTAGAAAAAAAAAAAAATTTATACTTACAGATGGAAGACCGCCGCGTTCTTCATGTCGACTCTGGGAGGCACTGGTTTGACCTCTTGAAACCACAGGTGCGGAAGACTGCCAAAAAAAAAAAAATATTAATTTTTATTTCCTTTTTTTTTTTTACTTTTTAGGATGTGTTGTGTAGTGAGATGTTGTGTTGTAATGATGGATGCAGGAAACTTACGAATTGCGAGCCCACTCCGGGTATCTGTCCACCACGTCCTTCTTCTGGGAGGTCCTCTGGTTCAGATTCCTGTATTGAAAAAAAAAGAAAAGGAAAATAAAAAAAAATTCACCAAATGATTTTGGAAAAATATTTGGTTCAAAATTACCGTTAAACGCTGCCGATGAGTGAGAGGGCTCCCAGAAGTACTACTGTCCTGCCGGCTGTACTCGATTCCTATCAGAGATGGTCGTCTGTTGTGCATTAAAGAGGAAAATAAAACAAAATAATAAATAGCCACAATCATGCTCCGTGCTGAAAGAAAAAAAATCTTGGTTTCGGTTATTTGTTATGTGATATTTACCGTCTCCTGGATGGCGCCTGCTCCTCTTCTTCCTCTGCCTCTGGTTGTGGTGGTGGTGGTGTCACAGACCGCGGCCTCCTATGCTGTACTCTGCAGTGTAAAGTAACAAAAAGGAGAAAAAAAAATGGCTCAAAACAGGGACCGGTATGAAAGACAAAAGTTCTGTTTGCGGTTATTTGTTATGTGATATTTACCGTCTCCTGGATGGCGCCTGCTCCTCTTCTTCCTCTGCCTCTGGTTGTGGTGGTGGTGGTGTCACAGACCGCGGCCTCCTATGCTGTACTCTGCATTGTAACAAAAGTAACAAAAAGGAGAAAAAAAAAATGGCTCAAAACAGGGACCGGTATGAAAGACAAAAGTTCTGTTTGCGGTTATTTGTTATGTGATATTTACCGTTTCCTGGATGGCGCCTGCTCCTCTTCTTCCTCTGCCTCTGGTTGTGGTGGTGGTGGTGTCACAGACCGCGGCCTCCTATGCTGTACTCTGCAGTGTAACAAAAGTAACAAAAAGGAGAAAAAAAAAATGGCTCAAAACAGGGACCGGTATGAAAGACAAAAGTTCTGTTTGCGGTTATTTGTTTTGAGACATTTACCGTCTAATTGATGGCGCCTGTTCTTCAGCCTCCTGTTGTGGTGGTGATGGTGTGGCTCTACGTGGCCTACGATGCTTTCCTCTGCATTTTTACCAAAACAAACAAAAATAATAAAAAAAATTTAAAACCATGTACCACTATGAAAGTCAAAAGTTCTGTTTGCGGTTATTGTGTTTGTTATATTTACCGTCTGCTAGATGCGGCCCGGTCACGCTGCTGTCCTCCATCTCTTCTATTTTGTGCAGATGAAGTCGCAGCCTGCTGCCTCTGATGTCCTCTGCTGTGGAAAAAATACAATTCAATTTAATACATGGACACAATCATCATATACATGATACATTGAGCTAATCAAAGCATGATTAATTAGGATATTTTCACTGCATAGCACAACCCTCATAGCATACAGCAATAACAACATAATAGAGAAAATAGGCAATACTGTATAGATAAATAACCATAATATAGAAGTATGTCAAAACAGTATATACCAAAACACAAGTAGTATACATCAATTCAAAAAGGATATATCTTTTGGCACATTGTATACTACTGTGCCAACCTAGTATATATCAATACCCCAATTGTATACAAGTACCCCAAAACTCAATATTGCAAAACTAACATTTATTTAAGTACTAGCCACATACATTATAATACCCACATTGCATTAAACATTACCCACAAAGCTACACAGAAATATGCAATTGAATGAAATAAGCACACACAAGTTTTTGACCAATTTTTATTGCACTGCTGGTAGTAATCCCTATGTTAACTTTTATTACTAGAAAAAAAAAAATGCAGACAAGCAAGCTAATTTATGTATGCAGATAAATAACATAGCAGTACCATCAAATTCAGAAAGTATAAAAAAGCAGAAAATAGAAAAACACACGTTTATTTAAGCAAAAGCCACATAGCATATAAGTAATGAAAATAATAATATAACAATACCCACATTGCATTAAATATTACCCACCAATGTACACAAAAATATGCAATTAAATGAAATAAGTACACACAAGTTTTTGACCAATTTTTATTGCACTGCTGGTAGTAATCCCTATGTTGCCTTTAAAGTCCTAGAATAAAAATCAACAATACAACTGTGTGCAAGCAAGCTCATAAGTACGGCAAAATAAAAATTTGCACTACTCACAAATTATTCGAGTATATTAAAAACCATCATAGAGCTATGCCAACAATGTATATAAAAAAAAAAAAACCAGAAAAGAGCAATGCCAACAATGTATTGAAAAATAATCCAAAACAAACAAGACTAATATCCACATTGTATTGAACACAACCAATGCAAACACATAAAATACACGCTATAGTATCATGGGGTGATATTTACCCTCTGCCATTTTCTCCGGTCTCCTCCGCTCCCACATCTTGGTGGTCCCCAGAATCCATATTGATGCGGTTTGAAATGTGGAGACGTGGCTCTCTTGCTTGCTTCTGTGGCTCTCTTGCTTCTGTGGCTCTCAAGCTTGTTGTAATGCATGTGGCACAGTGTCCCACAGGTGTGGTCTATATATATGTTTGCTTCTGTCTAGACCCAATTAACATTCCCAGACAAAAAAACAGGATCAGGCCACCGGATCCGGTTTCGGACGGATGCGGCGCAATGCGGCGCTCATAGACTTTCATTGTACACAAACGCCGGAAGCGCCGGATGCGGCGCTTCCGGCTTTTTGGCCGGAGAAAAAAAACGTTACAAAATGCGTCTTTTCTAGACGCCGGAAACAAACCAGACACCGCATCCGGAGGACAGCGGACAGAACGCAGGTACATGCGGCGCAATCCGGCGCTATATCTTTTCAATGTTATACCCACCGGATCCGGCGTGTCCGTTCGCCGCATACGGTGTTCAAAAAAAAGGCCGGATGGCGCCTGATTCAAAAAGCCTGATGTGTGAAAGAGGCCTTAATTAGGAGACCAGAAGTAGGTGTCTGCAAACACAATCTGAGAGCTAGTTTAGCCTGGACACAGAGAGGTGTCCTGGCACAAGAAACAGTCTCCAAGAGTGTTAGAGCTGTCTTTAGCCTGGACACAGAGAGGTGTCCTGGCACAAGGAAGCAGTCTCCAAGAGTGTTAGAGCTGTCTTTAGCCTGGACACAGAGAGGTGTCCTGGCACAAGGAAGCAGTCTCCAAGAGTGTTTGAGCTATCTCAGTCTGGGTGCAGGAAGGACCCCGGACATAGGAGTAGTCTCAGTGCGAATCCGTGTGAAGAGCGGCTGAATAGGAGTGGATCTCTCTCAAGTCTGGACATGGAAGGTGCCTTCAGACACAAGGAGGAGTATCTGTGAAGCTCCATACTGGTAACATATGTGATATGTGTTGTTTTGGGCACAGACTGGTAGAGTCTGGGTCCCGGATAGAGAGGGCCATCTATCTAAGTGTAATTAGAGGCTAGACAAGCCCAGGTTTTCTGTTTATGCTTTGTTTTAATCTGTTTGCTGTGGACTTTAATAAAGCTGGTTGCGGCCAGTTTTGCACCAGAACTGCTGTCTGAATGAACTGTTTTCATGCCATTCTGTCTACCCAGACAGCGATCCTAGAGCTAAACCCCCTGGAAAGCTTACAATGTGTAAAACATGCCATTGGTATTGTCACTGCCCCAGAAGTTATAGAAAAATCAGATTAGTACAATATGTGTACAACATGACCATCATATTGTCACTGCCCCAGAAGTTATAGAAAAATCAGATTAGTACAATTTGTGTCCAACATGACCATCGTATTGTCACTGCCCCAGAAGTTATAGAAAAATCAGATTAGTACAATATGTGTACAACATGCCATTGGTATTGTCACTGCCCCAGAAGTTATAGAAAAATCAGATTAGTACAATATGTGTACAACATGACCATCGTATTGTCACTGCCCCAGAAGTTATAGAAAAATCAGATTAGTACAATATGTGTACAACATGCCATTGGTATTGTCACTGCCCCAGAAGTTATAGAAAAAACAGATTAGTACAATATGTGTACAACATGCCATTGGTATTGTCACTGCCCAGAAGTTATAGAAAAATCAGATTAGTACAATATGTGTACAACATGACCATCGTATTGTCACTGCCCCAGAAGTTATAGAAAAATCAGAATATGTGTACAACATGCCATTGTTGTTGTCACTGCCCCAGAAGTTATATAAAAATCAGATTAGTACAATATGTGTACAACATGACCATCGTATTGTCACTGGCACAGAATTTGTAGAGAAATGTGATTTGTACAGATAAAAACAAATTTTTTTATTGCGACTGACGTTTTGGTGGAGATTTTGATACTCTGGGGGTGTGCAGAGATGAAGAGCGGCTGGAAAGAGATGAAGGGGTTCGAGGGGAAGGAGCAACAAAAGTAGTGGGTGAAGGAAGATCAGGCAGTTTGAGACACATTAGGAGGAGAGGGTGGATGGACCAACAAAGTTTTGTTTTTTTTCTTCTTGGGGACAGGAGTACCATGCATGGACCGACTTCTCTGTGTCCGCCTTGAGCTGGTTGACCGTGGCCTTGACCCAAAAAAGAGTGAATGTGGGTCACCCCTCTCATGCTCAGTGGTGGCAGTGGCGGTGGAAGTGTTGGCAGTGCTCTGAGTAGCACAAGTGGTGGCGGTGTTCCAAGGAGGAGAACTGGGAGCTGTGCTCCTTAATTGCTGCTGAATGGTGGCGGTATTCCTAGAAGGAGAAGTGGGTGCCATTGAAATAGATTGTTGCTGACTGGTGGCAGTACTCCTAGGATCAGTGGATGCTGTGGCCGTAAATTGTTGCCGACTGGTGGCGGTACTCCTAGAAGGAGAAGTGGGTGCGGTGGCCATAAATTGTTGCTGACTGCTGGCAGTACTCCTAGAAGGAGAAGTGGGTGCAGTGGCCCAAGCAGGTACTGTGGTGGCTTGAGTCCATGACTGTGGACCAGTGTCTGTGGTGGTGTTGCTCCACACAGGAGCAGCGCTTGCCATGGTGGTGGCGACGGTGGAGTGTCCAACAGTACTCGGACTTGTGGTGGTGTAGTGGTGACTCGGAATGCTCGTGGCCGTGCAGTGGTATGCAGCAGAAGTCGGTAGTGATGTGTGGCGAATCAGTGGTGGCACAGTTGGATATGCAACCACTGACTGCTGCACGTACCGATTCTGCTGCATAGCCTGCAATTGAGCAGTGTTGCAGGCCAGCATCACACTCAGCTGTTGGTCAGGACTAAGGTGTTCCGCCATGCCCCGTTCAATTTTACTGAAAAAATGGTGCGCTGGTCTGTGGAGGTCGGCCTCCAGGCGATCAAGACGCTGTTCGACACTGTTGAAGTGGTGATCCATGTGGGTAAAACCCCGTTCCATCAGTGAAAAACCGCTTCCAACTGTGCCTCCCAGCTACTTGATATTGCCATGAAAGGCCTCGCTCAAGTGCATGAACTCGGGCAAGACATTCCTCTCCATGGCCCTCTGCCGCTGGCGGGAAGTGCCCGCATAACCAGTGCCAGAGACCTGGGAGAGGGGAAGACCTGATGGACCAGCTTCCTGGTCACCAGCTGTCCGTGTTGCTGACCTGCAAGTTGCTTCCAGGCTGTCGGATGGCTGGGACGAGTCCAAGGTCGTCCGAGGAAGGACCGCTTCAGGGACAGGCTGCATGGTGCTGCTCCAGGTGCTGTGGAAAGAAAACCAAAACATTACTATAATGCATTAACAAGAAGCATCAGCTGTAGAAAAAAAAAAAACTTACGCTTTGCTGGCAAGGACCGGTCTCAGGAACGCCAACTCGCGATAGTAGCGATATTTCCTTCTGGGCCTGTCATGTGTGCATCGCCACGAAGATCGTCGCGGTTGCACATTCTGACTTCTCACAGCTGAGTTGCTGTTTCTTTGTGTTTGGCAGTTAGGGAGTTAATTCTGTCTGTGCTCAGTTCTGGGACTGGGTGCAGTTTTCTCCCGGCTGCAATTAATTATTTGTTGATTGGTTTCCTTTAAATCTCTGGTTGTCTGTGTTGGGAGTTGCCAGTGAAATTCTTCATGCAGACCACAGATAGGATTGTATCTGTATAGACTTAAGTTAAAGAGCTCCTTAGTTGTTTTAAGCTCACCTTGCTTAGAGTTTAATATCCCAGATCATTTATGTTCCTTCTGTGTTTGAGTGTGTATGCAAGTCTGTGTTTTCTCCAGTCTGTCTTATATGTCTAATCTGTGTATTTAGCAGAGATCAGCCCATATCCCTTTGGTGGTAATCAGAATCCTTCTTAGGACTGATTACAGGGTTCAGGGACTGATAGGAGACAGGGTTAGGCTGGAGACTTGGACCTCTGAACCATTATCAGTACCTCCAAGGTGAGGGATTAGTTAGGACCCCAGTTTAGGGTCAGGTTAGACCCCCGGTCCTCCTCTTTCCTGTGACAGTGTATCAAGTCCTCAAGATTAACCCTGAGTTCAACGGATATCGTGTCAGGTAAATCTATTCTATATTTACATGCTGATGTTGCTAATCTATATGTTGTATAGAGTGTTGTTCTTTTAAGAATAGTTTACTGACATCGTACACATATCATAAGACCGCGTGACATTTTCACTGGCCCATAAAATTATTCCCAGTTGCCATGGATCCAGTAGCCCAGCTGGCTCTGCAGTTGCAGGGATTATCCATGGAGCTGACGGACATTAAGTCCAAAGTTTTGTCTCCCTCGGAGCAAACCAGATTTGAACCTAAAGTAGCTCTCCCGGACAGGTTCACTGGTGGGCGAGACAAATTTTTTACCTTCAGGGAAGCATGTAAATTGTATTTTCGGCTTCGGCCTCGATCATCAGGGAGTGAAGAGCAGAGAGTGGGAATTGTTATCTCGCTCCTACAAGGGGACCCTCAATCCTGGGCCTTCTCCCTTCCTCCGGGATCCCCGGCTCTACAGTCAGTAGATCGATTTTTTACTGCCCTGGGTTTGGTATATGATGACCCAGATCGGGTCTCTCTTGCTGAGACAAAATTACGTAAGATACAGCAGGGAGATCGTCCGGCGGAGGAATTTGCTTCTGAGTTCCGTAGATGGGCCACAGATACTCAGTGGAATGACCCAGCTCTTAGGAGCCAGTTTTGTCATGGGCTTTCTGACAAATTAAAGGACGTTTTGGCTCAGTATGATTCTCCTCCATCACTGGAGGCTGCTATGGCCCTAGCTATCCGTACTGATAGACGGCTCCGGGAGAGGTGCGAGGTAACTCCGCCCCCTGTTGTTACTCCACCTACTACTAAAGTCCCTTATGTTGAGGTTCCCCTTGTCTGTTCGGAGGAGCCTATGCAGTTGGGAGGGACATCATTTCGTAGGAGGGGATTGGCGGTACGCCGCAGGACTAGAAGGTGTTTCTTCTGCGGGAAAGAGGGACATTTTGTTGGGGGATGTCCATCCCGTGCCTTGTTGAGCAAAAAGTCGCCGGAAAACTGTTAATCCCAGGTTGTGTGGTGGACGACAACCTGGGAGTATGTATTTCGTCCGCTAGTTCTTCTCAGTTCCTTGTACCAGTGGAGGTGGTGGTTGGTACGAGAGTGGAGAGATTTCTGTTCTTCTTGATAGTGGGTCCGGGGCTAATCTGGTTGACGCTCAGTTTGCTCAGGCTCAAGGTATGCATCTGAGTGTATTGGTCAAACCGATCCCTATATTCTCCATTGACGCCAGGCCTCTCGGCCAAGGTAGCTTTGTTCATGAGGTTCATAACATTGACCTTCGGGTAGGGGCAATACATAGTGAACTATTATCTTGTTATGTGTTGGAGGGTCTACCTACTCCTATTGTGTTGGGACTTCCTTGGTTGGTTAAACATAACCCTGTGATTAATTGGCAGTCCAGAGATATAAGCCAATGGGGGAGTTTTGCAAAAGTAACTGCATGAACACAGTCATCAGTGCGGTCGTGCCTAGTACTTTGCTTCCTTTTTTGGAGGACTTTGGGGATGTGTTCTCTGAGGAGGGGTGTCAGGAGTTGCCTCCTCATCGCGTGTATGACTGCTCTATTAATTTACTTCCTGATGCTAAGTTACCTAAAGCTAGGTTATATAACCTTTCTGGTCCTGAGAGGCAGGCTATGAAAGATTATATTTCGGAAAGTCTGGCCAAAGGGCATATTAGACCTTCATCTTCCCCAGTGGCCGCGGGGTTCTTCTTTGTGAAGAAAAAAGATGGAGGCCTACGCCCTTGCTTGGATTTCCGCGAACTTAATCGGATTACTGTTCGAGATCCGTATCCACTCCCTCTGATTCCTGATCTCTTCAATCAAATTGTTGGCGCCAAATGGTTCTCTAAATTGAATCTCAGGGGGGCGTATAATCTGATTAGGATAAAAGAGGGGGATGAGTGGAAAACGGCGTTTAACACGCCGGAGGGACATTATGAGAACCTTGTCATGCCTTTTGGTCTGACTACTGCACCAGCAGTATTCCAACATTTTGTTAATGACATTTTTCGTCATCTGGTGGGGCTGTTTGTGGTCGTATATTTGGATGACATTTTAATTTACTCACCAGATCTTGTGTCTCACCAGGAGCATGTGAGACAGGTGTTGCAGATCTTGCGAGACAATAAACTATACGCCAAACTGGAAAAGTGTGTATTCGCCGTACAGGAACTTCAGTTTTTGGGTTTCTTGGTGTCAGCCTCCGGTTTCCGTATGGACCCTGAAAAGGTGAGAGCAGTGCTTGAATGGGATCAGCCAGAGGATCTTAAGGCTCTGCAGCGTTTTCTGGGGTTTGCTAACTACTACCGGAAATTTATTTGTAATTTCTCATCTGTTGTCAAACCTCTCACTGACATGACAAGAAAAGGGACGGATTTTTCTAAATGGTCGGACAAAGCTTGCCAAGCTTTTTCCTCTTTGAAAAAATGTTTTGCTTCGGCACCCGTTCTCATCCAACCAGATGCATCACAGCCGTTCGTTGTGGAGGTGGACGCGTCTGACGTAGGGGTGGGTGCAATATTGTCCCAGGGTCCGTCCCCTGGTAAATGGCATCCGTGCGCTTTCTTTTCTAAAAAATTGTCGTCCGCCGAAAGGAATTATGATATCGGCAATAGGGAACTTTTGGCCATTAAGTTGGCTTTTGAAGAATGGCGTCACTTTTTGGAGGGGGCAGTCCACCCGGTCACCGTCATTACTGATCACAAGAACCTGCTGTATTTGGAATCTGCTAAGCGTCTGAATTCCAGACAAGCTCGATGGTCGTTGTTTTTTACCAGGTTTAATTTTGTTGTCACTTATCGCCCTGGATCTAAGAATGTTAAGGCGGATGCCTTGTCTCGCAGTTTCCCAGGGGCCGGGAAAATGGATGACCCGATTCCTATCCTTCAGGAGGGGGTGGTAGTGTCGGCTGTATGTTCTGAGCTTGAGGAGGAGGTGTTAGAGGCTCAGGGGGACGCCCCTGCAGGACCTCCAGGGAGACTGTTTGTCCCAAATCAGTTGAGACAAAAGGTTATTGAGGCACATCATAATTCTGCTTTAGCAGGACATCCAGGGAGTAAGGCTACTTTAGATCTCCTTTCTCGCCGGTTTTGGTGGCCTAACGTTAATAAAGATGTTTTAACTTTTGTCGTGTCCTGTGGGGTTTGTGCTCGCTCTAAGACCCCTCATACCCGTCCGTCTGGGACCCTCTTACCCTTGAAACTTCCGGAGCGTCCATGGACTCATTTGTCTATGGACTTCATCACGGACCTTCCTCAGTCGTCAGGGAAGACTGTCATACTGGTGGTTGTTGACAGGTTCAGTAAGATGGCACATTTCATTGCTCTTCCTGCCCTCCCTAATGCTAAAACTCTGGCGCAGGTGTTCATTGGGGAGATTGTGAGACTTCATGGGTTGCCTTCTGATGTGGTGTCAGATAGGGGGTCTCAGTTTGTGTCCAAGTTTTGGAGGGCATTTTGTTTACGTCGGGGGATGCAATTGTCATTTTCCTCGGCTTTTCATCCGCAGACCAATGGTCAGACAGAGCGTCTGAATCAAAGCTTAGAGACTTATCTTCGGTGTTTTGTCTCAGAGAACCAGGAGGACTGGTCTTCTTTCTTGCCTCTGGCAGAGTTCGCTCTTAACAACAGGCGGAGCGAGTCCACTGGTAAGTCCCCGTTTTTTGGGGCATATGGTTTTCATCCCCAGTTTTGTACATTCAATGGGGGGGGCCCTTCTGGGGTTCCTGAGGAGGAGCGTTTCTCGTCGTCACTTGCTTCAGTGTGGAGAGGTGTATTGAATAATCTGAGTGCTATGGGGAACCGTTATAAACGTATGGCTGATAGGAGGAGAGTTTCTGGTCCAGATCTTAATGTGAACGATCTGGTATGGTTGTCTACCAGGAATATAAAACTTAAAGTTCCCTCCTGGAAGCTGGGCCCCAGATTCATCGGGCCGTACAGGATCAGTTCCATAATTAATCCTGTGGCATTTCGTCTGGACCTCCCTCCTACGTTTAAAATTCATAATGTGTTCCACAAGTCATTACTTAAGAGGTACGTGGCACCAGTCATACCATCACCTCTACCTCCTCCTCCAGTGGTGGTCAATGGTAACTTGGAGTTTCAAGTGTCAAAGATCATTGACTCACGTCTGAATCGCCGGTCCCTTCAGTACTTGGTGCATTGGAAGGGGTATGGTCCAGAGGAGAGGACGTGGGTTCCTGCGTCTGACATTAACGCAGATCGTTTGGTGCGGACCTTCCACAGAACTCACCCGGGCAAACCTGGCCCTGAGGGTCCGGAGGCCCCTCGTAGAAGGGGGGTACTGTCATGTGTGCATCGCCACGAAGATCGTCGCGGTTGCACATTCTGACTTCTCACAGCTGAGTTGCTGTTTCTTTGTGTTTGGCAGTTAGGGAGTTAATTCTGTCTGTGCTCAGTTCTGGGACTGGGTGCAGTTTTCTCCCGGCTGCAATTAATTATTTGTTGATTGGTTTCCTTTAAATCTCTGGTTGTCTGTGTTGGGAGTTGCCAGTGAAATTCTTCATGCAGACCACAGATAGGATTGTATCTGTATAGACTTAAGTTAAAGAGCTCCTTAGTTGTTTTAAGCTCACCTTGCTTAGAGTTTAATATCCCAGATCATTTATGTTCCTTCTGTGTTTGAGTGTGTATGCAAGTCTGTGTTTTCTCCAGTCTGTCTTATATGTCTAATCTGTGTATTTAGCAGAGATCAGCCCATATCCCTTTGGTGGTAATCAGAATCCTTCTTAGGACTGATTACAGGGTTCAGGGACTGATAGGAGACAGGGTTAGGCTGGAGACTTGGACCTCTGAACCATTATCAGTACCTCCAAGGTGAGGGATTAGTTAGGACCCCAGTTTAGGGTCAGGTTAGACCCCCGGTCCTCCTCTTTCCTGTGACAGTGTATCAAGTCCTCAAGATTAACCCTGAGTTCAACGGATATCGTGTCAGGTAAATCTATTCTATATTTACATGCTGATGTTGCTAATCTATATGTTGTATAGAGTGTTGTTCTTTTAAGAATAGTTTACTGACATCGTACACATATCATAAGACCGCGTGACAGGGCCTTGCTGCTGAACCACTGCGAACCTGTCCCTTGCTCAAACATCAGTGTTGAAGCGGTCCTTCATCGAGCGCCATCGTGTGCGGACTTTGTTCACTGTTGAGAAAAAAAATAAAAAATTATACAATGCAGTCAGGGCAAAATCAGTCTCAACACACATACCTGAATTGAAATGTCAAACTGTCAATGCAGCATTATAAAAAGCTATACAATGCACAGGATATTCACTGTTGAACCAGATGAGACTGTTGTGTTTGCTGGTAGAATATATCTTCCAGCAAACAAAACAGTACCATCAGGAACAAGAATGACTGCGGCAATAAAAAACTCAATACAATGCACAACACATAGATCAAAAATCCACAGGGCAGTCACTGTTGAACCAGATGAGACTGTTGTGTTTGCTGGTAGAATATATCTTCCAGCAAACAAAACAGTACCATCAGGAACAAGAGTGACTGCGGCAATAAAAAACTCAATACAATGCACAACACATAGATCAAAAATCCACAGGGCAGTCACTGTTGAACCAGATGAGACTGTTGTGTTTGCTGGTAGAATATATCTTCCAGCAAACAAAACAGTACCATCAGGAACAAGAGTGACTGCGGCAATAAAAAACTCAATACAATGCACAACACATAGATCAAAAATCCACAGGGCAGTCACTGTTGAACCAGATGAGACTGTTGTGTTTGCTGGTAGAATATATCTTCCAGCAAACAAAACAGTACCATCAGGAACAAGAGTGACTGCGGCAATAAAAAACTCAATACAATGCACAACACATAGATCAAAAATCCACAGGGCAGTCACTGTTGAACCAGATGAGACTGTTGTGTTTGCTGGTAGAATATATCTTCCAGAAAACAAAACAGTACCATCAGGAACAAGAGTGACTGCGGCAATAAAAAAATCAATACAATGCACAACACATAGATCAAAAATCCACAGGGCAGTCACTGTTGAACAAGATGAGACTGTTGTGTTTGCTGGTAGAATATATCTTCCAGCAAACAAAACAGTACCATCAGGAACAAGAGTGACTGCGGCAATAAAAAACTCAATACAATGCACAACACATAGATCAAAAATCCACAGGGCAGTCACTGTTGAACCAGATGAGACTGTTGTGTTTGCTGGTAGAATATATCTTCCAGCAAACAAAACAGTACCATCAGGAACAAGAGTGACTGCGGCATTAGAGAGAATGAAAATACTTACTAAACGCCTTTTTGAGGTTTGGAGAGGCGCTGTCCCAGCCATCCATCAACGCTGCGGCCACCTCGTTCCATAGCCGCCGGGTCACCACATTGTCCTTGTACTGCGGATCACGGCTGTCCCACAACGGGACACGCTCATGGACCTGGCAGATGAGGGCCTCGTTGTCCACATACAGGTCGTCCCCCGTTGTGGAACCTAGAAGAAACAAAATAAAAATTACAATCTTGTATATTTTTTAGAAAGAAAATAACGATAGGAGTACAAAAGAAATAGACATTCAAAGGCTAGATACTTACATTCCGTCTCGCCACCGGGACTTGACTCCGCTGTGACTGCTCCTGCTGTTCTGACTCCTCAATGTCCGTGTCCGACGATGTCTGAAAAAGGAACCCAAACTTTAGCCATTTGTACATTCAGCAGCTATACTTACCCAAAGGCAGGAAGATACTCACATCATGCTCTGCTTCGGCCAGTTCTTGCCGGGATGAGGAATATTCGGATCCAGAAGACATGCTGCAAAAACAAAAAAAATTACATGAGCACATATTACATTGTAAAGGACAGGCAGTCATTTGGTTAAAGAATACTCACATTCTTGCACTTTGGATCGGTCTTCAGTCCAGGCGCACTGTCTCCAGTCGTTTTATGGTCCACGCTGTACTTGGGGTCCAGGCGATGTGTCTCCAGGCAGTATCCAGGCAGTGTAGTATGGTGCACGCTGTTTGCAGGCCTTTTATAGGGATCCAGGCTGTATCTTCAGGTCTCTTTATCAGCATGCAGTCTGAGTAGGGCACTGACACCTTCCTTTATCTACACTGCTTTATCTACACTCGTGACAAACAATGTATCTTGTCTAGGGGGTGCTTGGACAAGTGTCTAGACATTGTTTACTAAAAAATCGCGTGCGCGCACAAGCGCTGACAAGCGCACAGCCACACGCACGCCAGCGCCCACATAGACGGCAATGATATTTATATGCGCATAGTGTGCGCACACGTGCGCACGCGCCTTTTTAAATTGGTGTGCTGAAAAAAAAAAGCAACATGTAGCGTCTAGCGCGTCTGAGCGCACACCTGGAAAATGCGCAGCGCACGCCAAACGCTAATGAGCGTGTGCAAGCGCTAGACCCTGCGCACACCATGTTAATGATAGGGGAACATTGCGCATGCGACCGATAGCGCTCGATACGCAGCGCTAAAAAACGCAAGTGTGAAAGTAGCCTTAAGGGGTTAAATTATTTTCAGGCCTAAATGTTCATTTTGCAAGGTTGCGAGAAAAAAAAACGCAATTTGGATGCCATACGGATGCTTACATGCGCAAAAAAACGGAGCCACACCTTGACAACGGATGACATACGGATCACGGTTTAGGGAACATTTCTGCGTATTACGTCCGTACAATACGATTCGTATTTTCATACGTTGGGTCTGATGCCGGCCTTAATGTGTTCTCCTGTGGCACAGAGGGTCTCACTCGACAAGACATGTATTTTATTCAGTTTTCACGAATAAAAATGACTAAACAAAAAACAGGTTCTTTGCAGAATGGGGCTTTAAACAATGTGTTGTCCGCCATTTTGGGACTATCAATCTGCAAAACTGTTAGGCAGGAAACAGACTAGCATATGGCATCCGATGCGATATGCTAATGACCCTCGGCTCCTGCTCTGCTGCGATCCGAGTGTCAGTGCACCGTGCTCCGATCCCCTCACGTGAGAAAATAGCAGCTCATGTGCGGAGGACACGGAGAAAGTAATTTCTCCATCTACTCCATGGCCTGTCTCTGCGTATATCAGCATACCTCCCAACCGTCCCGGATTGACCGGGACAGTCCCGATTCTGACCCCCTCCTCCCGCTGTCCCGGCGGTGAGCTGAGCTGCCACGCCCCCCATACACCCTATAGTTGCCTTCCAGCGCTGCACTTTAGCTTCTCACAGCAGAGCAATGACCTGCTGAGCTTTCCTCCTCTGTGTGCACACAGGACCTGTGATGAGGTCACAGGAGGGGAGGAGTTGGGTGTCACATGGTCAGGCTCCTCCGTGTGCAAGTCTGCTGTGCTGGTTGTCATGGGTGCTGGCTGAGGGTAAGTTTATGTGAGGGTCAGGAGGGATTTACAGTGTGAATGTAGCAGAGTCGTGTGTGTACGAGGTGTATGGAGCAGAGCCGTGTGTGTATGAGGTGTATAGAGCGGAGCCATGTGTGAAAAGTGTATGGCGCGTAGCCGTGTGTGTACGAGGTGTACGGAGCGGAGCCGTGTGTGTATGAGGTGTATGGAGCAGAGCTGTGTGTGTACGAGGTAGCAGTGCAGTGTGTGTACGGAGCTGAGCCGCTCATCTCCGTACACACAGGGCTCCGTGCTTGAGCCGTGTGTGTACGGAGCAGAACCGTGTGTGTACAGGGTGTAGAGAAGTGGAGCCGCGTGTGTATGAAGCGGAACCGCGTGTGTACGAGGTGTACGGAGTGGAACCGCATGTGTGCGAGGTGTATGGAGCGGAGCTGTGTGTGTACGAGGTGGCTGTAGCAGTGCAGTGTGTGTACGGAGCTGAGCCGCTCATCTCCGTACACACAGGGCTCCGTGCTTGAGCCATGTGTGTACGGAACAGAACCGTGTGTGTACGGGGTGTAGAGAAGTGGATCCGCGTGTGTATGAAGCGGAACCGCGTGTGTACGAGGTGTACGGAGCGGAACCGCATGTGTGCGAAGTGTATGGAGCGGAGCTGTGTGTGTACAAGGTGGTTGTAGCAGTGCTGTGTGTGTACGGGGTGTACAAAACGGAGCCTTGTGTGTACGAAGTGTACGGAGCTGAGCCGCTCATCTCCGTACACACAGGGCTCCGTGCTTGAGCCGTGTGTGTGCGGAGCAGAGCCATGTGTGTACGGAGCGGAGCAGAGCCGTGTGTGTACGGGGTGTAGAGAAGTGGAGCCGCGTGTGTATGGAGCGTTACCGCATGTGTACGAGATGTACGGAGAGGAAACGCATGTGTACGAGGTGTACGGAGCGGAACTGCATGTGTACGAGGTGTATGGTGCAAAGCCACATGTGTACAAGGTTAACGGAGCGTAGCTGCGTATGTACGAGGTTTACGGAGTGAAGCCGTGTGTGTACTGAGTGGAGCCATGTGTGCGCGAGGTGTACGGAGCAGAGCCGTGTGTGCGCGAGGTGTACAGAGGGGAACCGTGTGTGTATGAGGTGTGCGGAGCCGTGCATGTACAAGGTGTATGGTGGGGAGCATTCATACCTCCCAACTGCCACAGAACTAGCGGGACAGTCCCAATTTTGAAGGAGCAGGAGGGATTTACAGTGTGGTTGTAGCAGAGCCGTGTGTGCGAGGTGTACGGAGTGGAACCGTGTGTGCGCGAGGTGTACGGAGCCCTGCGTGTACAAGGTGTATGGTGGGGAGCATTCATACCTCCCAACAGTCCCGATTTTGAGAGAGGGTCTGCCCCGCTATCCCGGCTGGCAGCTTACTTTCCCCGTGGACACAGGAGTACACGGTGGAGCCCCGAGGAGCACTTTAAAACTCTGCTCTTTCTTTCTTTTCCTCAGTACCAGTCAGTGTGCGCACAGTACCAGTCACTGATCCCATAATGCCAGCCACTGTGCCCTCAGTACCAGTCAGTGTGATCAGCAGGGCTAAATGGGTGTAGTTGGGGCGTGGACATGGGTGTGATTAGTTGTGAAATGGGTGTGGTCAGGGGCGTGGCCTAAAATTTGCCGCGGCGCGGCTGCACTCACTTACCTGCATGTCACAGGAGGCTGGGGCTGCACTCACTTCCCTGCATGTCACAGGAGGCTGGGGCTGCACTCACTCCCCTGCATGTCACAGGAGGCTGGGGCTGCACTCACTCCTCTGGATGTCACAGGAGGCTGGGGCTGCACTCACTTCCCTGCATGTCACAGGAGGCTGGGGCTGCACTCAGTCCCCTGCATGTCACAGGAGGCTGCACTCACTTCCCTGCATGTCACAGGAGGCTGGGGCTGCACTCACTTCCCTGCATGTCACAGGAGGCTGGGGCTGCACTCACTTCCCTGCATGTCACAGAAGGCTGGGGCTGCACTCACTCCCCTGCATGTCACAGGAGGCTGGGGCTACACTCCCCTGCATGTCACAGGAGGCTGGGGCTACACTCACTCCCTTCATGTCACAGGAGGCTGGGGTGGCACTCCCTCTCTGCAGTGTCTATTGACCCTCCTGATAAAGGAAATCATCAGAGGGTGGCACTGAAGTGCTACATTGCTGCCCTCTAAAGATGTCCTGGTTTCATGGTGATAGAAGATGTGGGATGGGTGAGTGCAACCTCTGCTTCTCTCTGCTGCAGCTTGTGTGAAACAAGACTTCATCAAGTGATGGAGATAAAAACAGTGAGTGACAACAGCACCGCCCTCAAACGAATCTTCATTAGGGGTAGTGATAGAATCAGTGTGACACCAGTGCTGCCACCTGATAATGAATAGTTTGAGGGCGGTGCTAAAAGCTGTAGTCTGGTGCTGGTGTCACTCACTGCTTCTATCTCTACTCTCTGAAGTCTTGTTTTTCCCTTCCCCATGACAGCACCGACATGAGAGTATGGTATCCGCCCCCAGGAACAGGAAACCTGCAACAGAGATAAAAGAAGGGGGGCGGTACCTCTCCCTCAGTTTTGGTTTCCTGTTCCTGCAGGTGGATGCCTGTGGGACGGAGTACCTGTAGGGGAATCTTCCCCCGGATGGCCGGTCTGGAGACCGAGGTCCTAAGGGGAGGCATCGCAGCTGAGCGCGGCGGCGCGCGCTCTTCATCCCGGCTTCTTGGGGGCTGCCTGGCAGCGTCTCGCCCCCCGGTGGACTCCCCGGCGGTCGCTCCGAGCAGGAGGCAGAGCCGGGGGAGGCGTGTCCCCCACGATGCTGGCGCCGACTGAGTGGGGCGGCTTCCGGCGCACCGGAAGTGACGCCACACGCCGGGAGAAGCGGTGTGCTGGACACTTCCGGGCGGAAGTCGCTCCAGAGGCGCGCACACCGCTCTCCCCCCTGAATCCTCCCTCGCATACATAACCTGCCTGAGGGCAGGAAATCGTGCCGACGAGCTGAGCAGAGTCCAGCTGCAGAAGCGCTTCACGTCACGGCTGGAGAATGGAAGGAGCAGATGAGGAGCGCGTGCCAGAGGAGGAAGGCCAGCAGACCGCTGTGGTACCAGGGGGTCGGTGGGTGAGTGCCTTTGTAAGGCGAAGAAACATATATTGATGGCCTTTACCCTGTTCCCCTCTCCCTAGGGCAGGAAAGCTACGGCCAAACAAAAAAAGCATGTGCTTTGTGTAAAAAAACGCTTCCCAGAGATTACAATAAACGGTTGTGCCGCTCATGTGTGCAGAAAACGGTAGCGGAGGAATCACCGTCCTTGTTACAGGATATTAGAGCCGTTATTCGTCAGGAAGTAAAAACAACAGTTAAAGAGGAGTTAAAACAGCACACGCCAGTCAGTTCAGGCCCTCCTCCCCCCCCTCCTACGGAACAAAGTGACGTAGAATCGGATGGCGAACCGACGGAGTTAAAACTCTCTGGAAGCTCAGGCCGAGATTCCTCAGACGAGGAATATGGTCACCCTTATTTTTTGTCTGAAGACATTGGGAAATTGTTGAAATTGATTAGATCTACCATGGGGGTCGAGACGCCAAAAGAGCACCTTTCGGTACATGACTCTATGTTTAGTAATCTAGAGGGAAAAAAACGTAAGGTTTTTCCCTTCCATGGAAATCTATTAAAATTGATTAAAAAAGAGTGGAAGAAACCCAACAAGAAAATGTCTGTGCCACAAGCATTAAAACGGAAATATCCGTTTGATGAAGAGATTTGTGGGGAATGGGAAAAAGCCCCTAAGCTAGATGCCGCCATTGCTAGTACATCTAAAGGAATAGCGTTACCATTCGAGGACATGGGGGCCTTGAGAGACCCCCTTGATAAAAAAAGCGGATGCTTTTTTAAAATCTGCATGGGAAGCATCGGCCTGGTCAATTAAACCGGGGTAGCCGCCACTTGCACCGCTTGGGCCATGGTCAAATGGTTGGAAGAGCTCAGCGAGCAGATAAAGAATAAATGCCCAAGAGAGGAATTATTGGACGTAATACCGTCACTACAAAAAGCGGCAGGGTTCCTAGCAGATGCAGCGGTGGATTCCGTGCGAGGTGCCGCCCGTACATGCGCTCTCTCTAACTCAGGTCGCAGGGCATTATGGCTTAAAAATTGGGCGGCAGACTTCCAGTCAAAGGTAAAACTCTGCGCAATCCCCTGTGAGGGACAATACTTGTTCGGGAAGGCATTGGATGAAATATTGGAGAAAGCATCGGATAAGAAAAAACGATTTCCGCTACCACCTGTTTCAAGACGTCGTTGGAATGATGCTCGCTCGTCCTTTCGTGGAGCAAGGAATAGAGGGGCAGAAGTCGGCCAGATGAGAGACCCATCCGGGGCAGGCCTTGGGGAGAGAGAAAGGAGAAAGGATGCCTCTTCAAGGGCCCTCCCAGATCAGAAACTAAACGTCAATGATGCCAAGACTCCGGTGGGAGGAAGACTGAGAAAATTTGTACATCAGTGGGAAACATTGCCCGCCTCACGGTGGGTAACCAATCTACTATCCGAAGGCCTACGACTAAGTTTTCTCAACCTCCCGCCACAGCGGCTAAAGATAACTCAGGTCGCCAAAAAGAACCAAGCCACAATGGGAAAAGAAATCACCCTCCTTATGGAAAAGAAAGTGTTAGTGGAAGTACCAAGTCACCAAGTAGGAGAAGGGTTCTACAGTACCCTGTTTCTTACTCCAAAACCAGACGGCTCCCTGAGAGTAATATTCAACTTGAAGGCATTAAACCAATACATCCGAGTGGAAAAGTTCAAAATGGAAACATTAAGATCTACAGTGAAGTTGCTAGAACCGGGCTGCTACATGGCAGTGATCGATCTGACAGATGCATACTACCATGTACCAATCTGGGAAGAACATCAAAAATACCTAAGATTGTTGGTACAGATTGCACAGGGCCCTACGCATCTGCAGTACCAATGTCTTCCCTTCGGGATATCGGTGGCACCCCGTATATTCACGAAATTAATTTCAGAAGTGGCATCTTTTGTGAGAAAAGAAGACATATTACTGGTACCCTATTTGGATGACTTCCTAGTAATAGCAAATACCGAAGGAGAATGCAGGAACGCAATAAAAAGGATGTTAGAAATCCTAACCAGCTTAGGCTGGATAATAAACGAGAAAAAGTCAAAACTAATCCCAGCCAGAAAACAAGAATTCTTGGGAATAGTGTTAGATTCCTGCAATCAACAATGTGTCCTCCCGGACAGGAAAGTAGACTCCATTCAAAACAAAATACAACAGTTGAGGTCGAACAGGGCCATAACAATCCGACAAGCAATGTCGTTGTTAGGAACATTAACGGCAACAATACCAGCGGTCCAGTGGGCACAAAGCCACACAAGAGACCTGCAAAAGCAAATCTTAGCCGAACAGGCAAAAGATCCGACCAGCCTAAATCGGCGATTCACCCTAACGCCACAGGTCCTCAGCTCATTGGAATGGTGGCTACAACCTGAAAACCTCAAAAGAGCTGTGCCCTGGTCAATTCACAACCAGGTGATATTGACTACAGACGCAAGTCCCTCGGGATGGGGAGCACATCTAATAGGACGGCTTGTACAAGGCCTATGGGAACCCTCAATGAGGGAAACATCCTCCAATTTGAAAGAGCTAACAGCAGTGAGGCTAGCGCTGTATCAAGTGGAAAAAGAGGTACAAGGAAGACACGTCACAATACTATCAGACAACAACACGACAGTAGCCTACATAAATCGACAAGGAGGTACAAGATCACCATCCTTGATGGCGGAAGCAAGAGAGCTATTCGCATGGGCAGAAAACAACCTGTTATCCCTGTCGAGCACACACTTGAAAGGGACAGAAAATACGGTGGCGGATTTCCTAAGTCGGCATGTACTGCACCAAGGAGAATGGTCCCTAAATCAGGACATATTTGGGAAAATTTGTGCCAGCTGGGGCAAACCAGAAGTGGACCTGTTCGCTACAAAAGAAAATCGGAAAGTAAACAGATTTTACTCCCTGAACCCGAGGGAACAACCAGAAGGAGTAGATGCGCTACTACACCGCTGGAAATTCAAACTAGCATATGCCTTTCCACCATTTCCTCTAATACCAGTAGTCCTGAGAAAAATACGGGAAGACAAGAGCCGTGTAATCCTTATAGCGCCCTTCTGGCCGAAGAGAGCGTGGTTCACATGGCTCACACGTATGTCTGCCTCGGACCCATGGATCTTACCCGATGTTCCCAATCTACTACACCAGGGACCAGTGGAACATCCTCAGGTGCACAGTCTACACCTCACTGCCTGGAACCTGAGGGGGACTCCTATTAGCAAAGGGGTTCTCAGAACCTATTTCTGTAAATCCCCCATATACTACCTTTATGGATGACAGAGTGGTCATAAGAACTGACCCAGCCTTCCTTCCGAAGGTTAATACAAAATTTCACAGGGATCAGGAGATAATTCTGCCCTCGTTTTGTGCCAACCCAAAATCCCAGGGAGAGCTAACCTTTCATTGTTTAGATGTAAGACGTTGCCTACTTCAATATATAGAAGTTTCAAAATCTTGGCGACAGTCGTCAGCCCTTTTTGTCTCCTTCCAGGGGATAAACAGGGGTAAAAAAGCTTCAAAAGCTACAATTGCACGGTGACTACGCATGGCTATCTCACTTTCCTATTCTTCGTCAGGTCAGACTCCCCCACTGGGTGTAACGGCTCACTCCACGAGGGCTGTTGCGACATCTTGGGCCAAACGGGCAAATGCGTCAATAGAACAGATTTGCAGAGCAGCGGTATGGTCGTCACCCTCCACCTTTTTTCGTCATTATAGGCTAGATTTAGGTCCCTCGAATTTAGCCTTTGGTAGAAAGGTGTTATCTGCTGTTGTCCCACCCTAGGAGGCTCTTCTATTTCTTCCTCTCATGTCGGTGCTGTCATGGGGAAGGGAAAAAATGATAATTACTTACCGGTAATTTGATTTTTCAGAGCCATGACAGCACCGTATTAATTCCCGCCCTATCTTGGTGATGGTTGTGTGACTCACAAAAAAAAAAAAAAAAAATATATATATATATATGCATGTATAAATTAATATATAAAGAAGGTAGATGTCGTAAATATGCTAGTATATGTGTATATATAACGACTAATTTTGGCGGTTACCTTGCATACTCTGAAACAAACTGAGGGAGAGGTACCGCCCCCCTTTTATCTCTGCTGCAAGTTTCCTGTTCCTGGGGCGGATACCATACTCTCATGTCGGTGCTGTCATGGCTCTGGAAAATCAAATTACCGGTAAGTAATTATGATTTTCACAGTTAGGCCACAGTTACATGTTCAGTATTTGGTCAATATTTTACATCAGCATTTGTAAGCCTAACCCTGGAGTGGAATATTCTGAGAAAAAGTATAACAAATACATGCAACACTTCTGGTCTTGTCTTACAAACACTGAATGTTTGAATGTAGTCCTAGAAGCAGAGTGCTGGCGCTGCACTCGCCTCTCCAGTGGCTTTCATCAGAATGGATCCAGGATGTCTTCAGATGCAAAAAAACTGAAGTAACTGAAGCCTGCCCCCTGATGTCCAGTTCCTGGAAGCGCAATGACATTTTTCTGAACCATAAAATGTGAAAAAATAAAAAAAATGATACTCCGTCTCTCCTCAGCTCTTCACCATTGGGTGAAATCCCCGGGCCTTGGTGGCAAGGCTTGTGAGGGTCCTTGCACATGGTCCCACAAAGGTCTCTGCCCCCATGGAGACGTATGGTATCTCCGCTCAGCAGACCGTGCAGGGTCACTCTGTGTCACACTATGAGCTCACTGAGTCTTTTGAGGAGATTTTGGGTCAGAACCTGAGAGGAAACTCCAAATCCTCCTAAATAAATGATAAATTACCTCAAAATTTGGAGTTTCTGATCCAAAAATTTAGCAAAAAGACTCGGGCTGATTCATAGCAGTTTTACGACAGCAACGTGTCACCTGCCCTCAAACTGATGAAGAACGCCGTGGACCTTTGCGCCAGGAACGTTACTGCGGTCTCCGGGGACGAGCACCACTTCGCTATGAATTTGGCGCCATGTACTCCATTCAACTTCAGGCATGTTCACACGTCGCAGCTTTTGGTGGCAGGTTAAACAATATCCTGTTTTTGCTTGTTTTTCACTTATGGCTGCAAAACGCACTGCATCTCAGAAAACCGTCAACATGGCTCAAGCTACGTGTGGACATAAAAACGCTTGTTTCTGAAGAAATATGTTTGATACAGTGTGTACAGCAGCGTAGTCATTGCTATTTGAATATAAATCTTTATTAGTCTGTTATCTAGCTCGCTCGCACAGAATGCCGGGATCTGTAGTGCACGCTTTGTACGTCAGACACCACGACTCCCATGATGCCTTGCCTCTTGTGCGCTGCGTGTTGCGCGCGATGGCAGTTGGGATTTGTAGTCACGGCAGGCGCCATCATGCTCAGCGGCCTGTGAGCGGTGTAGTCGGGGTTTGGCGGCCCGGGACGTGGCGTTGTTAGGCCGGGAGCAGTGAGCGCTCCTCTCCCTCGCAGCCATGTCGCTAGTGGCCTACGCCAGCAGTGACGAGAGCGAGTCGGAATCGGAGATTGCGTCGGAGTCTTCCGGGGGGTTCCTCTCCAGCCTGCCCGCTCCGAGGAAGGACGTCCCTCCTGCTGCACAGGCGCAAGCCTCGGGCTTTCCTACAGCGTATACCCGGCACTCCCCCGCAGAGCAGGAGCAGCACAGCCCGGGATTCTACGGCGTGTACGGCCTCGGCTACCCGCCCGGATACGGCCCTCCGCCCCCATACGGAGCTCCGAGCTATGGCGGCTTCTCCGGCCTCGGATACGGCCCCACTCCTGCCAGCTTTCCACCTCCTGGTATGAACCTGCCGCCCCCACCAGGTGGACATAGTATGCCCCTTCCCCCTCAAGGTGGACATGGTATGCCCCTTCCTCCACCTCATAATGGACCAGGAATGAACCTTCCGCCTCCCCATGGGGGTCCTGGACTGAACCTTCCACCTCCTCAGGGGGGTCCTGGACTGAACCTTCCACCTCCTCAGGGGGGTCCTGGACTGAACCTTCCACCTCCTCAGGGGGGTCCTGGACTGAACCTTCCACCTCCTCAGGGGGCTCCCAACCTAAACCTTCCACCTCCGCAAGGTGGTCCCAGCATGAATCTGCCTCCGCTTCCCCCTCACAGCACCCCAGGAATGAACCTGCCCCCTCCCCATGCGGGGTCCGGGCAATTCTTGAACACTCATGGTCTGACCCTGCCCCCTCCACAGAATAGTTCTGGCCTAAACTTGCCCCCCCCTCACAGTGGACATGGTATGGCTCTCCCCCCTCCACCCCCGCAGTCTGGTAATGGACTTTCCCTGCCTCCGCCAATGACCCTAATGTCGCCACAGGTTAGTGGGGGGCTGAATCTTCCGCCGCCCATCAGTAATCAAGGACTAAACATTCCCCCTCCTCAGCCACTACCTCCACCCAATGCCCCCGGCCAAGGTGGGAACCTTCCGAAAAATGAGAACTCAAAGCCGAAGAAGCGATCGGAGCCCGTGAGGATCAGCGTTCCCGAACTGCACGCGGGCAATGTGAGTATTGTAAGAGGGGTCCGAGCCTCGGTACCCTCAGCAATCACATGCCCCCACCCTGTGATTCACGTGTCTTCAACGATGGGGGGGATAAACAGTTGTTCAACGCCTGTGTAGATGCTTCCTCACACCGACACAAGGATTGGAATTGAATGATGGGACTTGTTGAATTTTATCTGCCGCCCCCACCCTCAACAATTCTGGATTTGTGATAAAGATGGCTTTTTATCTGTGTTTTTTTTTTCCCCTCTGCAGTCGGATTCTGACGAGGATGAACCAAGCAGGAAGAAGCCGGTCAGTCAGGTAATGTCGTGCTCAGCCAGCGCAGGATAGACGTAGCAGGAGAGCTGCGTACAGGGGTTCACACGCCTGCCCTGTCTCCATGTCCCTCCCTGTCAGTAATAAATGCTTGGTCCAGGGTGCTTCTGTCTCCTGGATTAGCACAGCTTCATTACTGCAGTGACTTTTCCGTTCTTCAGTTACTGAAGGCTTTTTATTGATGGGAAGAAATCATTCATATTAGGGAGGGCAGCTCACGCAGACTGCTTGAGTGAGCTGCCTTCCATAATAATGTGAATGCTTTCTTATGTACAGTCTGATGAGCTGCCCTCACTAATAGTGTAAATGCTTTCCTCATTTTCTAGTGTGAATGAGCTGCCCTCCCTAATAATGTGAATACATTCCTCCCTATCTACTGCCTATGAGCTTCCCTCCCTATCTATATAGCCTTGTGAGCTGCCCTCCCTAATAGTGGGAATGCTTTCTTCCCTGTGTACAGTATAATCTGCCCTCCCTAATAGTGTGAATGCTTTCCTCCCTATGTACAGTCTCTGAGCTGCCCTCCCTAATAATGTGAATGCTTTCCTCCCTATGTACAGTCTGAGCTGCCCTCTCTAATAATGTGAATGCTTTCCTCCCTATGTACAGTCTCTGAGCTTCCCTCCCTAATAATGTGAATGCTTTCCTCCCTATGTACAGTCTCTGAGCTTCCCTCCCTAATAATGTGAATGCTTTCCTCCCTATGTACAGTCTCTGAGCTGCCCTCCCTAATAATGTGAATGCTTTCCTCCCTATGTACAGTCTCTGAGCTTCTCTCCCTAATAATGTGAATGTTGTCCTCCCTATCTACAGTCTGATGATCTGCCCTCCCTAATAATGTGAATGCTTTCCTTCCTATGTACAGTCTCTGAGCCTCCCTCCCTAATAATGTGAATGCTTTCCTCCCTATGTACAGTCTCTGAGCCTCCCTCCCTAATAATGTGAATGTTGTCCTCCCTATCTACAGTCTGATGATCTGCCCTCCCTAGTAATGTGAATGTTTCCCCCCCCCCCCCATGTATAGTCTGATGAGCTGCCCTCCCTAAAAATGTAAATGTTTTCCTTTCTCTTTCCTCCCTGTCTGCCATTCATGTTATATTAAGGCTCACCTCGCCTCACTCAGTTTTTATTTTTTCCCTTTCGATTTTGTGTCCAGGGCTCCAGAGAAGGCTTCGGATTGTCGTCTTTACTCCCACAACCAAAAAATGCTCCTGGGGGCGATTCCAAGCGTCAGCCGCTCCCCTACAACTTCACAAAAAAGGCTTCTGAGGCTCCCAGTGAGCCGAAGCTTCCAAAAATGACCTCTGCATCCAGACCCAAGCTCAGCGCCAACCCAGAGGTGTCCCACACGCCGTCCCCATCCGCAATCAAGGCGGCGGCCAAGAACGCGGCCTTGCAGGTCACCAAGCAGATCACCCAGGAGGAGAACGACGAGGACAGCGATGACGAGTTCCGTCAGGGCAACTTCTTTTCACTGTCAGAAAGCAGCGAGATCCCTCCTTCGCCTTCCGAGGCCTTCACCTTTCCGCTTCCTGCTGTGGGTGACGAGGGGCCGCAGGAGGTGGAGCCCGTCGAGCTGCAGAACGACGCAGCAAATGCCCCATTAGAGTTCAAAACCGCAACTGGTCCAGCACCAGGTCAGCAGTGGCCGGCCTCGTCCGGGGACGACTACCAGTACGACCAGTATCCAGAGTATGCCAACTCATCCGGAGCCGCGTACTATCCAGTAGGTGTTCAGTACTACATATTTAACTCTCTCTTGACCAGCCAGGGCAGTGTGGCCCCTGCCATGTGTGGTGGCGCTTTGGCTATATGCACCTGACCTGTAGCAAAGAAAGCTCTCTGGGGGTGTTAAACACAGAAATTGCACATGGTGGCTTGTTGGTTTGGATCATGGAGCTTTTGGCCTCCGCTCGATAATCACGGTGATTCTTTCTGCCCACAGCAGGGTTATTACGGCAGCGGGTTTTACCAGGAGCAGGCGTCATCTACGCAGCGAGACGGCACGGCCAGTGACTCCTTCATGGACGACGAAGCGGTAAGATTTCTAAATAAATTGTTGACGAATTCTGGGACCCCACAGATCCTGAGGATGCCATACCTTCACTGACTAGGCGCTGGGTCCCCCTTTAAAGTATTTCCCTGCACGGACACCCGCTATGATTTCCATATGTTTTGTGCAAGTACTGCAGCACCTCGTTCTGTGGCCCTAGTGAAAAATATTGCTACCGATTTAAAGGGGATATTTCTGGCAGCTCCTATCACAGCCCTTTTTAATGACTATTATCATCATCGTTATTGCAGTTTAAACGGCTCCAGGGTAAGAGGAACCGTGGAAGGGAAGAAATTAATTTTGTGGAAATCAAAGGCGACGACCAGCTTAGCGGTAACCAGCAATGGCTGACCAAAGCCTTGACAGAGGAGAAGAACATGAAGTCGTTCAGCAAGGTAGTGGGGGCTTATTCTCATCATTAAATGATCGTCGGGTGGGGGGGTGCTGCTGGGAATTCCGGAAACGGGGTTCTGAAATGCCCCCATAGGCAATGTCCTTTTGGCGATGTCGCACATGGTCACTGGTCTTTTCAGGGCCTCATTCTTGGGACCACTATTTGTTGGAGTAGCCCTTTAAGAAGAGAGAATGGGTGGTGTATGGATAACTGGGCACACGTTTTAATGATTGTGCCCCCATGATTGTTAAAAGGTGGTCAGGAGCCATTAAAGGTGTAGATGTAAGGGGCGCTGCAGTTCATGACTGTGTGTTTTGTTTTTTTTTTTTTTTTTACCCATTAGAAAAAAGGAGAACAGCCAACAGGACAGCAGAGGCGGAAGCACCAGATCACCTACCTGATCCACCAGGTGAGTTATGGCCGCTCCAGCATCGGGCGCCTGTGCACTCACATCCTCCACGCTTTACTGTACGGCGGCCATATCCGGATCGCCCATGGTTCTGCTGGACTAAATTCAGTAGAACTACAGGAGTAACTGGTAATCAGGAGGACTACCCTACGTTATCAGCTCCAGGTGAAAGGCTATGTGCAGTGGCTCTCCACCTGTGAAGAGACTCTGCAGCACACAAAAGTTAGTTTGTTGTCAACATTAAATGAACACTACACTAAACTGTCCTATATCTTCTGGCCAGAAAGGTCGCCGCAACATGGCCTCCAGGAGGCTCACAGCTACCTTGGAAACTTAATTGGCACCCCACAATTGTTTTCGGTTGGCTAAGTAGACACACACCAACCTAAACATTCAACAAGAGGTACTCAGCTGGCATCTATCACTCATGGAAATGGTCAGAAAAAGTCAGATGCTATATGATTTTACAGGATTAAAAAGGTGAAGTGGTCAAAAAATGATTTTGAGAAGGCTGAACTTTTAGATTCCTATTTTGCATCCATGTCCTCTAAGAAATCAATTGTAACATCAACTGACCTTCACAGTGCCATAAAAGGAATAAAAGAATCCACACTATCTATAAACGGAGAGATAGTGAGGGAACACTGAGCTAATTTACATCTCCTGGTCCAGATGAATTACATCCTATGGGACTGAAATTTTACAGAGGAAATTGCAGAATTACTAGTCGGAATCTTTGAAAAATCCTGGAAAATAGGAGATGTCCCAGAAGATTGGAGAAGGGCAAGTGTTGTCCTTATCTTCAAAAAAAGGAAAGAAGATGGAGCCAGGAAATTACAAGCCAGTGAGCCTTGGTTCTATACCAGGAAAGATCTTTGAAAAAATTATTAAACAGCATATATGTAAGTAACATAGTAACATACATAGTTAACAAGGCCGAAAAAAGACATTTGAAAAGCTAATTGAAGTTATCAACGTGGATAACTTCAATAAAAAGAAGATTTTCTAATAATTCACCTTTTGTTTTTGCGCTCCTGCTGACCGGGTTCATTTAGCTTTTCAATTTATTCTCATCTGAGGCACCCGGCTGGAGCTGCATCTCACTGCCTAAAAGCTACGCATAGCTGGCGCTCCTATCTGACCGTCTACATCACTGTTTGAAAAAAGACATTTGTCCATCCAGTTGAGTACTTGAATAATAATAATATTAACCAGAGCCAGCATGGGTTTGTAGCAAACAAGTCATGCCAGAGTAATCTAATTTGCTTCTATGATAGAATCACTGACTGGGTGGATCAGGGAAATGTGGTAGATATAGTATATCGCAACTTCAGCAAAGCATTTGATAAAGTATTTCATACTATCCTTATTGAAAAAATGACCAAGTATGGGATTGACAAGGCTGCAGTTAGGTGGATTCATAAGTGGCTCAGTGATCGTACTCAAAGAGTGGTCATAAATGTCTACACATCCAACTTGGTAAGTGTTACATGTGGGGTATCACAAGGCTCTGTCCTGGCCCCAGTGTTCAATATTTTTATAAATGATCTAGATAAGGGAACTGAAGGTGATCAAATTTGCAGTTGATACTAGGAGGGATAGCTAACCCTAGAGAAGACAGAGAAAGGATTCAGAAGAATCAAGAGAAGCTTGAACAATGGGCAGCGACTAATAAAATGGTATTTACCAGGGAGAAATGCAAGATTCTACATCTGGGCAGGAAAAATGAAAATTACATTTACAGAATGGGAGGAACAGTACTAAGCAACATCACGTGTGAAAAAGACTTGGGTATACTAATAGATCACAGACTCCACATGAGTCAACAGTGTGATGCAGCAGCAAAAAAGGCAAACTTAGTTATAGGATGTATTAAGAGAAGCATAGAGTCTAGATCAGGTGAAGTAATTATCCCCCTCTACTCCTCCTTGGTCAGGCCTCATCGGGAATACTGTGTCAAGTTCTTGGCACCATATTTAAAAAAAAAAAAAAAACATTGAACAACTCGCGCAAGTTCAGAGAAGAGCTATCAGGATTGTGAGCAGACTGCAAAGTATGTCCTATGAGGAACGGTTGAAGGATCTGGGAATGTTTAGCTTGCCAGAAAGACTGAGAGGAGACTTTTTAGCTGTCTACAAATTTCTGAAGGAATGTCACAGTGTAGAGCAGTGTTTCCCAAACTCCAGTCCTCACGGACCCCACAGGTCATGTTTTCAGGATTTCTTTTGTATTGCGCAGATGGTGGAAGTATCAGCAAGGCATCAGGAATTCTCTCACCTGTACAACACTGGAAAACCTGAAAACATGACCCATGGGGTCCGTGAGGACTGGAGTTTGGGAAACACTGGTGTAGAGGGATCATTATTCTCATTTGCACATGGAAACACGAGAAGCAATGGAATGAAACTGAAAGGGAGAAGATACAGATTAGATATTCTAAAAAAAACTTTGACAGTGAAGGTGATCAATGAGTGGAACAGGCTGCCACGAGAGATGGTGAGTTCTCCTTCAATGGAAGTCTTCAAACAGAGGCTGGACAGACAGCTGTCTAAATGTGGTGTAGTGACTCCTGCATTGAGCAGGGTGTTGGACACTATGACCTGGAGGTTCCTTCCAACTCTTAACATTCTATGGAGTGCACATGGCTACTGAGCCGGGTCCATACGCTGCAACAGACATCCACTGTACGTGTAGAACTAGTGTAGGATACATCCATGATACTTGCCCGTGCTGGACGATTTCCTTACTCTGTCTCCAGATCAGTCTCCAAAGAGGCATCAACAGAAACCTTTTAAAGGGGTCATCCTCTTTTTCATAGATGGTATTGTTGGATATAGTGTGTAAATACAAGCGCTTTTGCATTTTACATCCTTTCTTGAGATATTAGCACTTTTGTTTGCAGGCCATTGCCTAGGAGACCGACCATCACTGCTGTCTAATTTGTAAACACTGCACAGATGCTGGCTGGGATTAGGAGGTAATAGTGCACTCCTATGATCCTGGTTGCTTTAAGAAAAAAACAAACCCAAAAACCTCAGAAAATAAAAAGATTGTAAGCGCTGCTCATCTTCTGCTGTCTAGCAGTCGTGGTCGGTCTCCATGGTAACTGTAAACAAAAGAAAAATGTTAATATCTCTAGAACGTCTGAAAATTTTGGTAAGCAATAAATTGCAAAATTGCTTATTTCCAAGAGCTATTCAACAAAATCCACTTCTGAAGATGGGAATGAAACCTTTAACCCCTTCCCGACATTTGCAGCACATATGCATACTTCCCTACCGATGCAGTATATATGTCACGGCAAAATCCCACACACAGGAGGCTGAGCGTGGGCAATCACCGCCGGTTGTCAGCTGGTTCTGACAGCTGACAACCAGCACTCGGTGCGGGTATCGCTCATGCACTTAAACCCTATAAATGTTGAGATGAATATTGATCGCAGTATTTAGCAGGCATGCAGAGTGAGGGAGCCCACTCTCTGCCCTCCAGTCGGCGCCCCCTCGACTTCATTGCGGAGGTCCGATGTCATCATGACGTCATCAGCGACGATAATGTGTGCAAACTAAAGCTCTGCGGAATGTTAGCGCTATATAAAAATAAAGATTATTATTATCTGGGTCACCAGAGCTACAAAACTTGCTTCACCATGCTCGGATCATGGTGTAGCAAGTTTGTCAGTGCAGCCCTGACAGTTTTCAAATCATAGCATTGATTGTGCATCTCTATGCTAGACAAGCAATCAAACTGCAGAAAAAAGTGAAAGTCCACAGTGGGACAAAGTTAAAAAAGTTGGAAAAAAAAATTGTAAAGAAAAACACAACTCCAAAATAATAAGAAATTGTCATATATTGTACAAAAAAGTACACACATTTGGAATCGCCGCTACCGAAATGACCTGACCTACAAAACTGGTCCCACTAGTTAACCCCTTCAGTGAACAGCGCAAAAAAATAAACGAGGCAAAAAGCAATGCTTCATCATATTTCCGAATAAAAAGTGGAATAAAATGCGATCAAAAAGACGAATGTAAGTAAAAAAAAAATGGTACCACGGAAAACGTCATGTCCTGCAAAAAAAAATCATCAAAAAGCTGTCAGCGGAAAAATAAAGTTATAGCTCTCAGAATAAAGTGATGCAAAAATAATTTTTTCCATAAAATAGTTTTTGTGTAAAGGCGCCAAAACACACAAAAATATAAATACTGTATCGCTGTAATTGTACTGACCTGAAGAATAAAGCTGCCTTATCAATTCTACCACTCGTGGAATGATATAAAAAAAATGAACTGAGAAAATAATTCCTGAATTGTTGGTCTCTGTTGGTTCTACCTCACAAAAATCGGAATAGAAAGTGATCAAAAAATGTCATGTGCCCGAAAATGGTAGCAATAAAAACATCAACTCTTCCTGCAAAAATCAAGACCTCACATGACTCTGTGGGCCAAAATATGGAAAAATTATAGCTCTCAAAATGTGGTGATGCAATAGGTTTTTGCAATAAAAAGTGTCTTTTAGTGTGACAGCTGCCAAACATAAAAACCCAATATAAATTTGGTATCGCTGTAATCGCACCGACCTGAAGAATAGTCGTCTAATCAGTTATACCGCACGAGGAGCAACATAAAAAAATAATAATTCTTCCCCTGCTGTTGATTTGATTATTCTGCCTCTCAAAGCAGTAAGGCTCAGTGCACATTTATCTTGTGCTGAGTGCTTACACAGTGGTTTCCATGTAAATCTCTGAAATACGTGATTCAGAAGGAATCCCCAACAGAAGATTCCCTATAATGAGGCAGATGAAGGCACTGTGGATGCCATAGGACCTGTGATCCAGTGGTGTCCATCTTCCTAGGCTTGTATAAAAGTGCAGTCGACCACAGATATACAGTACAGACCAAAAGTTTGGACACACCTTCTCATTCAAAGATTTTTCTGTATTTTCATGACTTTGAAAATTGTAGAATCACACTGAAGGCATCAAAACTATGAATTAACACATGTGGAATTATACATTACACTTTACAAAAAAGTGTGAAACAACTGAAAATATGTCTTATATTCTAGGTTCTTCAAAGTAGCCACCTTTTGCTTTGATTACTGCTTTGCACGCAGAAAAGGTGAACGGATGGACTCTACATGCCTGGTTCCCACCGTGAAGCATGGAGGAGGTGGTGTGATGATGTGGGGGTGCTTTGCTGGTGACACTGTTGGGGATTATTCAAAATTGAAGCGGTGAGCGGTCCAGCTCACCCCAAACCATCTCGATTGGGTTCAGATCTGGTGACTGTGGAGGCCAGGTCATCTGGCGTAGCACCCCAACACTCTCCTTCTTGGTCAAATAGCCCTTACACAGCTTGGAGGTATGTTTTGGGTCATTTTCCTGTTGAAAAATAAATGATGGTCCAACTAAATGCAAACCGGATGGAATAGCATGCTGCTGCAAGATGCTGTGGTAGCCATGCTAGTTCACTCTGCCTTCAATTTTGAATAAATCCCCAACAGTGTCACCAGCAAAGCACCCCCACATCATCACACCACCTCCTCCATGCTTCACGGTGGGAACCAGGCATGTAGAATCCATCCGTTCACCTTTTCTGTGTGCAAAGCAGTAATCAAAGCAAAAGGTGGCTACTTTGAAGAACCTAGAATATAAGACATATTTTCAGTTGTTTCACACTTTTTTGTAAAGTGTAATGTATAATTCCACATGTGATAATTCATAGTGTTGATGCCTTCAGTGTGATTCTACAATTTTCATAGTCATGAAAATACAGAAAAATGGTTGAATGAGAAGGTGTGTCCAAACTTTTGGTCTGTACTGTAAGTCCTGCATTTCCGAAAAAGACAACTCTGAACAGAGGCTAGACGGAGTCCAGTGTAACTCTGCTGCCTCTATAGTGAATGGATCCATCGAGGGTTTAATCAGAATTGTCACTCAGATTTAGATGGAAACCCCAATGTAAGTGGTCAGCGTAGAGCATCAGATAAATGTGATCCCAAACATTATGTAAAATGTTTCCTACTTGATAAACAAAAAAAGCCCCCACTCAGGTCTTTCATGTCAGTGGAAATATAGGGGGCTTCCACTAGCAGCACAAAGGCTCTAGAAAAGTGCTATAGCTCCTTGCATCCCAAAAGAAATTCTGCATATTCTATGCTCTCAAATCCAAATGCCCCCTCCTGTGCCCCAGTGTGTCTAAACCACCTTTGGCGTCCACATGTTTGGGATTTCTGTAGGGATGAGATCCCGCTTCATTTAAAGGTGCATGTCTCCAGAAGCACGAGCTGGGCACTACAACGTACTGATTAGCATCGTTGCTCGGTTTCTCCGAGCATGCTTGGGTGATCTCCGAGTATTTGGAAGTACTCGGAGATTTAGTTTCTGTTGCCGCAGCTGCATGATTCAAGGCTATTTGACAGCCTGAATACATGTGGGGATTGCCTGTTTGGTAGGGACTTCCCACATGTATTTAGGCTGTCAAATAGCCGCAAGTCATGCAGCTGCGGAAACAGAAACTAAATCTCCGAGCACTTCCAAATGCTCAGGAAAATCCGAGCAACGAGTATTCTCGCTCATCACTACTACTGGTCACTACAACGTACTAGGGACTGCAATGTGTTCTAGTCAATATAACAGCAGTTTGCAAATTTCACACTGCAACATCCACTGGAAAACACTCATGTAGTCAAAATCATCAGTACACCCGTAGATAAATTCCCAAAGGGGTATAATTTGCAAAATGGGGTCACTTGACGGGGGATTCTGCTCGTCTATCACTTAGGGCCTCTGTATATGGAGTCTGCAAACTATTCTAGAAAAATCTGTGCTCCAGGAGGCAAACAGCGCTCCATCTCTCCCGAGTCTCTGGCTAAGTAGTACTGTACTACCATATATAGGTTATTTCTACATTCAGCAGAAATTTGGGGACAAATTTCTGTGCCATTTTTTTACCCATTTCCGCTTGTGAAAATGTAAAATCTGGGCCAAAACAAAATTTTGGTGGTAAAAATGTATTTTTTTTTTCTTCCCTGCCCATTAGTATAAAATTCTGCGGCGCACCTTGGGTGTCAATATGATCACTGCACCTCTAGATGAATTGAGAGGTGTAGTTTGTAAAATGGGTTCACTTATGGGGTTTCTTCTGTGTTGGCACCTCAAGGGCTCTGCCAATGTGACATGGCACCCTATAGCTAGTCCAGCGAAATCTGAAGTAAAATAATGACGCTTCTTCCCTTCTGAGCTGTGCACTGTGCCTCAAGTAGTTTTGCACCTACATATGGTGTATCTGTACTCAGGAGAAATTGCACAACAAATTTTGGGGTGCATTTTTTTATATCCTTGTGAAAATGAAAAACATTGGGGCTAAAACATTTTTGTGGGAAAAATATTTTTTTTTTTCATTTTCACAGATCAATGTTGTAAAATTCTGTGAAGCACCTGTGGGTTCAAGGTGTTCGCCACACATCTAGATAAATTCTTTTTTTTTTGGGGGGGGGGGTCTAATTTTCAAAATGGGGTAACTTGTGGGGGTTTTCCGATGTTTAGACACATCAGGGGCTCTCCAAACGCAACATGACACCTGCAGACCATTCCATCAAAGTCTGTGTTCTAAAACGTCACTCCTTTCTGAACCCGGCCATGCGCCCAAATAGTAGTTTTCCCCCACAAGTGGGGTATCTGCTTACTCAGGAGAAAATGCACAACAAATCTAGGAGTCCAATTTTTTCCTGTTATCCTTGTGAAAATACAAAGATTTGGGTCTAGAATAAAATTTTTGTTAAACAGTTAAATGTTCATTTTTTTCCTTCCACATTGCTTCAACTCTTATGAAGCACGTGAAGGGTTAATAAACTTCTTGAATGTAGTTTTGAGCACCTTGAGGGGTGCAGTTTTTAGAATGGAGTCACTTTGGGGTATTTTCTGTCATATAGACCCCTCAAAGTCACGTCAAATTGAGGTGGGCCCTGAAGAAAAAAAAAAAGTCTTGGAAATTTTGTTGAAATGTTATTTAGTAACTTTTCTGTGTGACATAACTCTGATTTAAGGGCATTGCAAAATTAAAAGTTTGAAAATTGACAAATTTTTTCACAAACGCAAAAAATTATATCAAACTAATTTTACCACTGCCATGAAGTACAATATGTGACGAAAAAATAATCTCAGAATCGGTGGGATCCGTTGACGCTTTCCGGAGCTATAAGCTCAGAAAGTGACAGTGGTCAGAATTGTAAAATTTGTCCGGGTCATGAAGGTGAAAACCGGCTCGGGTGAAGTAATGCTGTTTGTTTTTAAAGGGACTCCCTCCATGTAACTTGGTATTCAGTTAAAAACCGGCCTTTCCCTTCTCTTGCAGGCTAAAGAGAGGGAACTGGAACTGAAAAACACTTGGGCGGAGAATAAGATGAGCCGGCGGCAGACGCAAGCGAAATATGGCTTTTGATGCCCCTCGGCGGCTGTGTGAGGTTTGGTTGTCGAAGTGGAAAATCCAGATAGCCGTTATTGCGAAGTGGACAGACATACAGCCAGGCTGCCCTCTGCACACCCTGTGTGGGCTACAGACTATGGGAGAACTCTGATCTTTATTAATGTGGTGAATACCATTAACTCTGAAATGCCAGACTGTTATTTTTTTTTTTTTTTGGCTTCTGGCTGGCACTGAAACGTTTACCTGTATAATGTGTAAATGAGAGGACAAGGACTGGATGGTAAAAGACTTTTCCACACGCTCGAGTGTTTTTTGTTTTTTTCCAGTTTGTCACTTTACAGGTAGTCTCAGTCTCGACTCTAGTTCCACCTCTGAGGACCTCTCGTGTTGTCGGAGGCAGCAAGTTTGTGGAGTCCTTATAAGTACACTTGAGTCCCACTTTATACTTTTTATGGATTGTTGGTTTGATTGTTTGGTTCTGAAATCAGGTTCTCACTCCCTTTTTTGATTTGGTACCTCTCTTGGGGTCTAAATGGGAAGTAGTGAGCACCACCTGTGAGACAGGCAGTGTACATGTATGTCCTCTAATCTTGACACACTGCTCATGTCTGAATCCTGCCCGGTCCTTAATGATGGGGTGCACTTTCCTATGTCTATTGAAAATCCAATGCATTTGCCACTATACATCCGGCGCATGTGCAGTGCAAGCTAAAATCCTGTATGGAGTCAGGCGCAGGTGCCACTGCACGCTTAAAGCCTGTATGGGACCTGGCGCATGCTCAGAGCCAGCTGAAATCCGGTATGGGGCCTGGCATATCCGCACAGCAAGCCAAAATTTTGTATTGGGTCTGAGGCAGGCGCAGAGCAAACTGGAATCCTGTATGGGGTTCGGCGCATGCGCAGTGCAAGCTGGAATCCTGTGTGGGTTCTGATGCTTGCGCACTGCAAGCTACAATCCTGTATGGGGATTGGTGCATCCGCAGGGCAAGCTGGAATCCTGTGTGGGTTCTGACACATGCGCAGTGCAAGCTGCAATCCTGTATGGGGATTGGTGCATCCGCAGCGCAAGCTGCAATCCTGTGTGGGTTCTGACATGCGCAGTGCAAGCTGCAATCCTGTATGGGGATTGGTGCATCCGCAGCGCAAGCTGGAATCCTGTGTGGGTTCTGACGCATGCGCAGTGCAAGCTGCAATCCTGTATGGGGATTGGTGCACCGCAGCGCAAGCTGGAATCCTGTGTGGGTTCTGACGCATGCGCAGTGCAAGCTGCAATCCTGTATGGGGATTGGTGCATCCGCAGCGCAAGCTGGAATCCTGTGTGGGTTCTGACGCATGAGCAGTGCAAGCTGCAATCCTGTATGGGGATTGGTGCATCCCGCAAACTGCGGCAAGCATGGAATCCTTGTGTGTGGAGTATCCTGTGAGCAGCATGCGCTGCTCTAGTTGTGCAAGCTTGCAATCTCAGTAAGATGGGGATTGGTGCATCCGCAGCGCAAGCTGGAATCCTGTGTGGGTTCTGACGCATGAGCAGTGCAAGCTGCAATCCTGTATGGGGATTGGTGCATCCGCAGCGCAAGCTGGAATCCTGTGTGGGTTTCTGCAACCTAGTGCATGGAGCAGTGGTGCAAGCTGCAATCACCCGTATGGGGATTGGTGCATCCGCAGCGCAACGCTGGAATGCCTGCATGAATTGTTGAACCCTGGTTACCAGCGCTTGTGCCTATGAGAAGCCGCCAATTACCCAATCCTCATGGAAGTGGGGTGTATTTTCCTAGCAATGCCAGGAGCTGGAAGCAAGGACGGAAGTAACACAAGTGCCCTCTGCTTCACTGCGCATGCACCAGAACTAGAAGACCGCAGTTCATGAACAGAATTTCTGAGGTTTGGGATATCCTATTCTGTGCTCAAGTTAAATGTGTTTCTCTGGCCATAAGTGACATACTCCTGGATGGTCTGATGCTGCTGACACCTGCCCTGGTGACATTACCGATGCCGCCTTGTAGGCATGAATTAACTTGCTGAACGCAAAGCTATTTTGTGATGTGAACTGTAAATAATCCGAACAGTGTATATATATATATATATACATACGTATATTTTTTTTCGAGTCAAATTCACAGGGTTCATTGAATGGAAGACTTTGTGGTTTCAAATATTAAAAATCTAGTTAGGATGAAGACTCTGCAAATAAAGTGTTTTAATTTAAAGGTTCTCTTATTTGTATGAATATTACGCTACAGAATATCATTCATTGGCAAAGATGAACAAAATTGAAGGCAGGAAAATGAAAAGTCGCAGCTAACAAGTTTAATCAACAACTTGGTATGAAAATGCAGTATCGAAGATGTGTCACAAGGTGGCAGTACAGTCTATAAAGGCATTAAAAAAAGTTCTGTTTTAAATATATTATTTACAAGCTATAGACACATCTGTAACTGTATTATGTACCCCTAGTGGGAAGAAAGAACTTTCAAATTTTTTTTTTTTTTAAAGCCAATATCTGATGTGATTAGAAAAGAAATACCTGCAGAGGAGTCGCAAATTGCGCCTTCTGCACAGAGAATTAACGTGATGTCATTATTGATGTCACAGGGTTTCCCATCTTGCATATATTTAGACACCCTTGGGTCATTGATGTTTCTGATGTGGTTAAACCATTATGTACTAAATAAGGACAAATAATAAGAATATCTGATCAGTCAACCGCAGCCTGTTAAGGGTCTGTGCACACGTTGCGGATTGTGCTGCAGATCCACAAGTCATGTACAGTACAATGAAAGTGAATGGGGAAAAAAAAACGCTGTGCACATGCGGATTTTTCCGCGGATTTAAATCTGCAATGTCAATTCTTTGTTCGGATCCCGCATGGTTTTTACATCTATTCCATTATATGTGTAAAAACGCAGGTCATTTTACCTGCGGATTTAGCAAAATCCGCACAGCAATCCGCAACATGTGCACATACCCTAATAGTTTCTGTATAAATTGGATATTTTTTCCAGCAGGTCATTCGTCGGCACATCATCTGGCTTTTCTTCCTGGGTTCTTCGATGTGGGCACGCAATTTTCAGGAATCTTCTCATAGATGTTCTCGTCTACATCTGACAAGCCCTGGCCCCTTCCATACTTTGGGTCATCTAACTGTGGCTTCATCTGTAAAAATGGAAATATGAATTTTTTTCTTAATTGAAAATTTCCTAGAATGTTTCTGATGTAGAGCCTGTATAACTACCTCACATAGCTGGTTGTTCTGCTGCTTTTGACATGAATGCAGGGCAACACTCTCTGCCTCTCTCATTTCTCACATGCACATTTACTTATCATTTTTTTCTTGGTCTGACCAGGGATCTCTTGATATGAACTAACAACCATATATATGCCAAAGAGGTGGATGGTTTATATCAGTAGACCATCAGTCGGTTATTGTAGTCCAGGTATAGACTGTGAAGAACAGATGAGCAGATTATACATGACAGATAGATGGTGGATCATCATACAGGCTGCATCCAGGGAGGAAAGAAAATATAAGGCAGTTTTCAGGAGTAAAGCATACTGTACTTGTCTACAGTATTTGTGATTTGTCAATCCTGATAACTTAGATGCTTTTTCCCTCTCCCCCACTCTTAAATTTTGTTTTCAACCTCTTTCTCTCCCTATGACTATATAACAGTGATCAATTACGGAACACAGATGGGAACAGTATGCTTTCCTCCTTAGCAGTCTACCCTCTTTTTACTCAGAGTTGAAGATAGCAACAGTGAGGGGGAAGAGGTTGTAAGCAAATGTTATAAGTGTGGAGTAGGAGAAAGACATCTAAGTTGTCAGGGAGGGCAGATCACACAGCCTATTGATAGCATGAGTATGCTTTTCTCCCTATCCGTGTTTGATATCCTTGTCATTTCTCTCAGAATTAGAGATGGCAGCAAGGTATAAGCAGTAAATCAGACTGGAGAGGGAGGAAAGCATCCAAGTTATCATGGAGGGCAGATCACACAGCCTTTAGATGGGGGAGCAAAGAAAAAGAAAGGTAAGATTACACAGGATCTGTTTATGGTCGAGCGAAAGTAGAGCACCCTTGGCGCACACTGCAAGGGAATGGAGTGGGATATCACATGCTACAGTCTGAAGCCTGTCTTGGGGTGTAAACTAGTCTTTCTCATGACTATGCAATCACACTTTTCCTGTGAGCTTCATGTGGATAGTGACTGATTTGATCTCTACTAATCACTTACATTAGTCCGTGAGAAATGCCCACTCCTGGCGTCCTCCTTTGGCGCTGCACTCTGCTTGTAAGAACGAAATGATGAATGGAAAGCCGTGGTCTTTTGTCTTACAGGTTTGGTTGGCGGATGAGGAAGAGTAGAAAGTCCAGCATGTCGATTCACTGCGGCTCTGGGCTTGCTAGATGTAATAGCATTGACATCCACTTCGCTATAAACATTTTCCAGATTGTCCTTACAGGATCCTCGGCCTACAGCATAAAAGGCTATGGGCTCGCTGACATTACCGCCACTCTCTACTCTTGGACGATCGCAGAAGTCAGGCTCCGTGTATGTGTGGACCTCTCTTGAAGGGTTGTATGGAGGGGTTACTGAACTAGACCCCTCTACATCACTTCCGTCATCCCCTGAAGGCTGCCTAACTGGTGTTGTGGCAAAAGGTGGGTCACAGTTCTGTGGACTTGGGACTGGTCCTTTCCTAGGCAATGCTGGGACCTTTCTTACAGTTGAAGGTGAGGCATATTTCACCTGCTTGAAAAGAAGGAAAAAATAATGTTTGCTACTGTATCATAGTAAAGTTGTAACCAGACGAAACCCTTGTTGCCAAAACCCTCGATTTGCTGTGCAATAGGGTGCTTGCACAATCAATCTACTTTTGGCCAGAAGGAGTTGATGGTGTGGCTCGTCCCACATGTTCTCAGCCGCTCCATGCATTTTTGGGTGGAGTGGTGCAGGCACCAGCAGCCGTAGAACCAGAATATCTATTTAGCGGTCAAAAAGGAACCTTTTTTTTTTTTTTACACCTGGTTTATTATATAATATTACCGGTGTTTTCTCCTTGCAGATTACTTTATTCCTTTCTTTCGGAGAGGTGGGTAATGGAGTCGTAGGATTTGAGTTTTGTTTACTGATCCTGGAATACATCTGTCCATCTTGTGGGTTGTGTTGTGACGAGCCGGAGACATTGTGCCTTAAAGGGTTCTGTAGATGAAAAAGCACGTGGATGAGTGCATACTGTGTGTATAAATGACCTATAAACCTTAGCATTGGACCATGAATGGTGGGCTGTGATCATCTTCACCTTCGTAAGTGATCAAAATTACAAAGGAACATTTTATGGAGTATAACGACTTTTAGTTCTAAGAGTACTGTTCTGTGTGTGGAGACTTATAGGCCAAGCAATGCTCCCTGGGAAAAGGGTATGCAAATCAGCTCTTCTCAAAGTGGAATAAAGCTGTCTGGGTACCTCTGAAAAATGGAAAACTCTTCTTTTTTTCAACTAAGAATGCAGCCAACCTCCACTAGATGGCACTAGACAGAGTTTCCTCCCCAGGTGAGATCTAATTTGCATATTTTCCCGTGGAGCATTGCTCATACACAGATGGTCTTCTCAAGGAGAGCCAGTCTAATATTTTAATAGGATGCTTCCAAATGAGATAAAAGAGCTGTAGTGTGTGATATAACATGTCCGCCAGTACTTCAGAGTATATGTAGTATATACCGTAGGACAGGCCGTAGTAAGCATCTCTTTGTAAGGCTCCACAGGAAACTTGCAGTAGTAGTTGATTAGACAGTCTAGGCTGGGGTGGAAGGTCTTCTCTCCTTCTATCACATATCGCTCGTCTTCCAGCTGATTGAGCTTGAAGTGACGGCATCGCTCTGCTCCTCTGGTAGAGAGACGGGGCCGTAAAATTATAACACTTGGATCATTAATACAGTCGGTTTTGTTTTAGCTAATATGTATGGCCCACTGTTTGACTCCTAATAAAAAAAAATAAACGGTTTTCAATATTGGCGCACCACTATTTTATGCCGGATAAAACTTCTAGGACCCCCTTATATAACCTTTTATAGAGTTTGTCCGATCCAGACACTGCCAGGAATCCAGAGTCTTAATTTCAGAGAACTGGGTAGAGTGGTTTTACTAAAAGAGCTGATCCTCAGAGGAGGGACTATCCAATAACAGCTGCCCCACCCCTGAGGATCATAATTCTATTATGAAACTTGGCTGTACTTCTAATCTTCCATAAGGTGGATTCCATATTTTCTCTAGCGATAAGTGTTACAAGCGCTATTTTTATAAATACATTATATAGAAAAAATACACGCACAACAAAGAACATCTTACCTATAAGACAGGACAAATCCAATTTGGCTTTCACAGAAACGGATGAGAAAACAGCCCAGAGGTTTATCTTGTAATATTTCTTCTGCTCGGCTGTGTGTGACAGGAGTGATAATAATCTGATTATTACATGTCATTAATAATAAGCCCAATCTAACCTCCAACATTTCTAAGGCTCTGATTGGTCCATATGAAAGGTATTTCTTGGTGGGAAACATGTACATGGTTTTGGCTTTTGAGAGGCTGTTAAAATAGCGTCTAGACCAGTGTTTCCCAAACTCCAGTCCTCGCGGCCCCCACGGGTCATGTCTTCAGGATTTCCTTTGTATTGTGCAGATGGTGGAAGTATCATCAAGGCATCAGGAATTCTCTCACCTGAGCAAAACTATGGAAATCCTGAAAACATGACCTGTGGGGGCCGTGAGGACTAGAGTTTGGGAAACACTGGTCTAGACAATGGCTGCCAGGATACCATAGAACATGCATTTATCCCCAAGTCCGTTTTTAGAAACCCCTGAAAAACACACTGACATCCTGCTGAACTGTCACAAGCTCAAATGTGTAAATTCTGAAAAAGTATTGTGGTCAGGGCCGGCTCCAGGTTTGTATGGGCCCCGGGCGAAAGAGTCTCAATGGGTCCCTTTAACACAGACCACGATTCATGATGCATAGATACTGTAGAGAAATATAGGTATAGTACAATGCCAAATACTTCACTTCTTCCATTACATGAGTGATATCTATTGTAAATTCTACAATAGCTCAGAAACCGCCAAATCCTCACAGCGCACAGTACAGACTGGACAGTACAGTCCTCCATACAATATTATGGGCACCACATAGTCTCCCCCTCATCACCCATATAATACCCCATGCAGGATGTCATCCCCCATATAATGCTCCATACAGAATACTGAACCCAATATAACACTCCATACAGAATACTGGACCACATAAATTGTTCCATACAGGATACTGGTCCCCATATAATGCTCCATACAAAATATGGAGCTCTCCTCTGCACTGCGCTGCGTTCTGCACTGTTACGGCTCAGGAGAGGCCATATCACCTCCCCATCACCTCCATCATGGCCTTCTCCCCATCACCTCCATCAATGCCTTCTCCCCATCACCTCCATCAGTGCCTTCTCCCCATCGCCCCCATCATTGCCTTCTCCCCATCACCTCCATCATTGCCTTCTCCCCATCACCTCCATCATGGCCTTCTCCCCATCACCTCCATCAATGCCTTCTCCCCATCACCCCCATCATTGCCTTCTCCCCATCACCTCCATCATGGCCTTCTCCCCATCACTTCCATCATGGCCTTCTCCCCATCGCCTCCATCAATGCCTTCTCCCCATCACCTCCATCATGGCCTTCTCCCCATCACCTCCATCAATGCCTTCTCCCCATCACCTCCATCATGGCCTTCTCCCCATCACTTCCATCATGACCTTCTCCCCATCACCTCCATCATGGCCTTCTCCCCATCACCTCCATCAATGCCTTCTCCCCATCACCTCCATCATGGCCTTCTCCCCATCACCTCCATCATGGCCTTCTCCCCATCACCTCCATCATGGCCTTCTCCCCATCACCTTCATCATGGCCTTCTCCCCATCACTTCCATCATGGCCTTCTCCCCATCACCTCCATCAATGCCTTCTCCCCATCACCTCCATCATGGCCTTCTCCCCATCACTTCCATCATGGCCTTCTCCCCATCACCTCCATCAATGCCTTTTCCCCATCACCCCCCATCATTGCCTTCTCCCCATCACCTCCATCATGGCCTTCTCCCCATCACTTCCATCATGGCCTTCTCCCCATCGCCTCCATCAATGCCTTCTCCCCATCACCTCCATCATGGCCTTCTCCCCATCACCTTCATCAATGCCTTCTCCCCATCACCTCCATCATGGCCTTCTCCCCATCACTTCCATCATGGCCTTCTCCCCATCACCTCCATCAATGCCTTCTCCCCATCACCCCCATCATTGCCTTCTCCCCATCACCTCCATCATGGCCTTCTCCCCATCACCTCCATCATGGCCTTCTCCCCATCACCTCCATCATGGCCTTCTCCCCATCACTTCCATCATGGCCTTCTCCCCATCACCTCCATCAATGCCTTCTCCCCATCACCTCCATCATGGCCTTCTCCCCATCACTTCCATCATGGCCTTCTCCCCATCACCTCCATCAATGCCTTTTCCCCATCACCCCCCCATTATTGCCTTCTCCCCATCACCTCCATCAATGCCTTCTCCCCATCACCCCCAATCAATGCCTTCTCCCCATCACCCCCAATCAATGCGTTCTCCCCATCACCCCCCATCATTGCCTTCAAGTTCTCCCCATCACCTCCATCAATGTCTGCACATTCACACACACCTCATCAATGTCTGCACATTTCACACACACACCTCACCTGTCCGGCGTCCGCGCTCTCTCTGCCACAGCCGGCCGCTGAATGATGATATCATCCAGCGGCGCTGCTGTGAGAGGAAGCGCGGGCGCCCTGCAGAGGGAGCCTGGAGCTGCGGAGGCACGGGGAGAGGTAAATATTGTGCCGGCTGCCGGGGCCCTGAGCAAGCGGGGGGGGCCCAGTGGCGGCGCTGGCACCGCTCTTCTCCGCTGACTGGCGCCGGGGTGCCCGACGGCTAGTGGGCCCCCCCGCCTGCTCAGGGCACCGGCACTTGCCCGGGTACGCCGGGTGCTGACGCCAGCCCTGATTGTGGTGGTGGAGTCTTCTGACCAGAAATATGCAAATGACCTGCAAAAAAATTACTTTCCACAATGTCAATGTAACCCATTCCAAGCCAAAGCCTGAAGATTGAGCTGTGACCTTACCAGTGATGGGGGCTGTTATGTGGCTGGAAACAAAGCTTGTTCCTGCCTTTCATATAGCCACAACTATAATGCGTGCAAAAATAATTGGTAATCTTGTGCAGATGCGCTTGGTGGGTGGGCAGCTTTTTCTTCTTGTGGAGATCCAGCTGGTGAATCATAAAAGCAATGTTCTCTGGGAAAAAGCATGCAAATTACATATCTAACTTGACCTTAAGGAGAAAACGTACCCTTTTCCTGAGAGCTGTGACAAAGGCATTACATCCAGCCGATCGTAGCCCTACTGTATACCGATGAGGTACTAGAACCGTGAAACAGATGGAGGACTCCTCCTTTCGGAGGAGGCCTCTGGTTTGGCTTCTAATTGCTAAACTAGGTTCTCCACATAACTGTGCTGCTGCTTCTGACATGAATGCAAGGCGGCACACAAGACTGACCAACCAGACATGGTGAACAGCAGTGTATAGATGTTCATTTTTCATACATTTCCAGGAGGAATAACAGAGGAATGTCACAGTACTGATGCTCACCTCCGTGTTATAAATCCATGGAACCAGTCGGCAAACTGGCCGCTCTTCAGCAGCTTCTTCCTCTGAGTCCTTTCGAACCATTGATACGTTTGGTCTTTTAGGGTGGCTTTAGGCTTTTTCGATGGCTCTTTGGACACACAGATGGTAGGTGAGGGCTTGATGCTCTAAGAAACAGAAAACATACGGCAGCTTAGATCCTGACCAATTTCCTTACCTATCACAATCCTGCTCGTGTTCCTTAATGAAGAACCATAAAATGATCTAAGGCCCATGTAGGGTCATCCTTGATGTCAGAATTGATGAATGACCTATGGTTCTTCAGAAAGAAATTGGCAGGGCAGAAAATGAGGGACATTTCTATATAGACTGGATTATAACCTTGTTCTTGGCCTCTGCGACTGACTCTGTCTGCAGACTTGCCTCTTCATGGCACTCTGAGCGGCTGCTGGCCACATCCTTGTTTTCAAGAATTGGTTTAAAAGTGCTGAAGAAAATGGGAGGGGAATCTATGGAAAAGAAAATATCAAGAATTCGGTATTTTCAAGACAAAGGACAAGAAAGCACATAAAATAGCATAAAACGCGTCAGTATAGAAAATGTACTGTCTAGAACTGGGCACATCACTTTGTGGTCAGGTCTGTAATTAACCTGAGAAGGCCCATTGGTGGCTGACTGATAAGAAAACTGTCATATGCTGCTAAACAACATTTATCTGTTCCCACATAATAGTTCCATACAATGGCTACATAAGTGTCCAAAAATGCCTTTTGAACGGTACTATGCAATAATAGTACTGTACTTGTAAGATGCCTACACAATAAGTTTCATATACTGCCTACATAACTGTCATGGGGATACCATGACACAGAAGGGCCATAAGATTGCAGTGTCTGGCTACATGAACGCCTACACTGATTAAAATGCTTCACCATCGTATTAAACCGTGCAGGTTTTCCTTTCTTTGTCATTGCAAGGTTTAATCAGTTCTGTCTATCTCCTGGAGCACTTCATCCTGATTTGTCTCAGCTGTTCTGTGTTGGCCTCTCCCCTCTGGTATACAGTGGTTTCGGAAAGTATTCAGACCCCTTTAAATTTTTCACACTTTGTTTCATTGCAGCCATTTTGTAACTCGAAAATGTTCATTTTTTTCTCATTAATGTACACTCTGCACCCCATCTTGACTGCTTAACCCCTTCACCCCCAAGGGTGGTTTGCACGTTAATGACCGGGCCAATTTTTACAATTCTGACCACTGTCTCTTTATGAGGTTATAACTCTGGAACGCTTCAACGGATCTTCGCGATTCTGAGATTGTTTTCTCGTGACATATTGTACTTCACGTTAGAAGTAAAATTTCTTCGATATAACTTGCGTTTATTTTTGAAAAAAACGCAAATATGGCAAATTTTTAAAATTTTGCAATTTTAAAACTTTGAATTTTTATTCCCTTAAAACAGAGAAATATATCACACAAAATAGTTAAGAAATAACATTTCCCACATGTCTACTTTACATCAGCACAATTTTGGAACCAAAATTTTTTTTGTTAGGAAGTTATAAGGGTTAAAAGTTGACCAGCGATTTCTCATTTTTACAACAAAATTTACAAAGCCATTTTTTTTAGGGACCACCTCTCATTTGAAGTCACTTTGAGGGGTCTATATGGCAGAAAATACCCAAAAGTGACACCATTCTAAAAACTGCACCCCTCAAGGTACTCAAAACCACATTCAAGAAGATTATTAACCCTTCAGGTGCTTCACAGGAACTAAAGCAACGTGGAAGGAAAAAATGAATATTTAACTTTTTAGCCACAAAAATGATCTTTTACAAACTTTTTTTTTATTTTCACAAGGGTAAAAGGAGAAAATGGACAGATAAGGTTGTTATGCAATTTCTCCTGAGTACACCAATACCCAATATGTGGGGGAAAACCACTGTTTGGGCACACGGCAGAGCTCGTAAGGGAAGGAGCGCCGTTTGACTTTTTCAAACTAAAATTGGCTGGAATTGAGATTGGACGCCATGTCGTGTTTGGAGAGCCCCTGATGCGCCTAAACAGTGGAAACCCCCACAAGTGACACCATTTTGGAAACTAGACCCCCTAAGGTACTTATCTAGATCTGTTGTGAGCACTTTGAACCCCCAAGTGTTTCACAAAAGCTTATAATGCCTGGGTGTGAAAAAAAAAAAAAACATTTTCCACAAAAATGATTTTTTAGTCCCAAATTTTTGAATTTTCCCAAGGAAATTGGACCCCAAAAGTTGTTGTCCAATTTGTCCTGAGTACGCTGATACCCCATATGTGGGGGGGGGGAAACTGTTTGGGTGCACGGCAGGGCTTGGAAAGGAAGTAGTAACGTTTTGGAATGCAGACGTTGATGGGGGTCATGTTCCGTTTGCAGTGCCCCAGATGAGCCTAAACAGTGGAAACCCCCCACAAGTGACCCCATTTTGGAAACTAGACCCCCTAAGGAACTTATCTAGATCTTTGGTGAGCACTTTGAACCCCCAAGTGCTTCACACCAGTCTATAATGCCCGGGCATGAAAATAAAAAATCCTATTTTTTTTCCCACAAAAATTATCTTTTAGTCACTAATTTTTTATTTTCCCAAGGGTAAGAGGAGAAATTGGACCACATAAGTTGTTGTCCAATTTGTCCTGAGTACGCTGATACCCCATATGTGGGGGGGAACCACTGTTTGGGCGCACGGCAGAGCTCGGAATGGAAGGAGCACCATTTGACTTTTTCCAACCAAAATTGGCTGGAATTGAGATTGGATGCCATGTTGCATTTGGAGAGCCCCTGATGTGCCTAAACAGTGGAAACCCCCCACAAATGACCACATTTGGGAAACTAGACCCCCTAAGGAACTTTTCTAGATCTTTGGTGAGCAATTTGAACCCCCAAGTGCTTCACACAAGTTTATAACGTAGAGCCGTAAAATTTAAAAATCATATTTTTTCCACAAAAATTATCTTTTCACCCCAATTTTTATTTTTCCAAGGGTAACAAGACTCCAAAAGTTATTGTGCAATTTGTCCTGAGTGCGCTGATACCCCATATGTGGGGGTAAACCACTGTTTGGGTGCATGGCAGAGTTTGGAAGGGAAGGAGCGCCGTCTGACTTTTTCAACGCAGAATTGGCTGGACGCCATGTCGTGTTTGGAGAGCTCCTGATCTGCCTAAACAGTGGAAACCCCCATAAATGACGCCATTTTGGAAACTAGACCCCTCAAGGAACTTATCTAGATGTGTGGTGAGAACTTTTAACCCCCAGGTGTTTCACTAAAGTTTATAACGTACAGCCGTAAAATAAAAAATCTTTTTTTTTTTTTACAAAAATGATTTTTTCGTCCCCAATATTTTATTTTCACAAGGGTAACAGAAGAAATTGGAACCCAAAAGTTGTTGTCCAATTTGTCCTGAGTACGCTGATACCCAATATGTGGGAGAAAACTACTGTATGGGCGCACGTCAGGGCTCGGAAGGGAAGTAGTGACGTTTTGGATTGCAGACTTTGATGGAATGGTCTGGGGGCGTCATGTCACATTTGGAGAGCCCCTGATGCACCTATACAGTGGAAACCCCCCACAAGTGACCCCATTTTGGCAAATAGACCCCACAAGGAACTTATCTAGATGTGTGGTGAGCACTTTGAACCCCGAAGTGCTTCACAGAAGTTTATAACGTACAGCCGTAAAAATAAAAAATTTTTTTTTTTTTTACAAAAATGATTTTTTCGCCCCCAATATTTTATTTTCACAAGGGTAACATAAGAAATTGGAACCCAAAACTTGTTGTCCAATTTGTCCTGAGTACGCTGATACCCAATATGTGGGAGAAAACTACTGTATGGGCGCACGTCAGGGCTCGGAAGGGAAGTAGTGACGTTTTGGATTGCAGACTTTGATGGAATGGTCTGGGGGCGTCATGTCACATTTGGAGAGCCCCTGATGCACCTATACAGTGGAAACCCCCCACAAGTGACCCCATTTTGGCAAATAGACCCCACAAGGAACTTATCTAGATGTGTGGTGAGCACTTTGAACCCCGAAGTGCTTCACAGAAGTTTATAACGTACAGCCGTAAAAATAAAAAATCTTTTTTTTTTTTTACAAAAATGATTTTTTTTTGCCCCCAATATTTTATTTTTACAAGGGTAACAGGAGAAATTGGACCCCAAAAGTTGTTGTCCAATTTGTCCTGAGTACGCTGATATCCAATATGTGGGAGAAAACTACTGTATGGGTACACGTTGGGGCTCGGAAGGGAAGTAGTGACGTTTTGGATTACAGACTTTGATGGAATGGTCTGGGGGCGTCATGTCGCATTTGGAGAGCCCCTGATGCGCCTAAACAGTGGAAATCCCCAACAAGTGACCCAATTTTGGAAAATAGACCCCACAAGGAACTTATCTAGATGTGTGGTGAGCGCTATGAAGCCCCAAGTGCTTCACAGAAGTTTATAATGTACAGCCGTAAAAACAAAAAAATATTTTTTTTTGTACAAAAATGATATTTTCGCCCCAGTTTTTTATTTTCCCAAGGGTAGCAGAAGAAATAGGACAAATTGCACAATAACTCTTGTGGTCCAGAGTACGCTGATACCCCATATGTGGGGATAAACTACTGTTTGGACGCATGGCAGAGCTCAGAAGTGAAGGAGCACCGTTTGACTTTTTCAACGCAGAATTGGCTGGAATTGAGATCAGACGCCATGTCACATTTGGAGAGCCCCTGATGTGCCTAAACAGCTGAAACCCCCCAATTCTAACTCCAACCCTAACCCCAACACACCCCTAACCCTAGTCCCAACCCTAACCACAAACCTAACCCTAACACACCCCTAATCCCAACCCTAACCCTAATCCTAACTTTAGCGCCAACCCTAACCCTAACTTTAGCCGCAACCCTAACCCTAACCCTAATGGGAAAATGGAAATAAATGCTTTTTTTTAATTTTATTATTTTTCCCTTACTAAGGGGGTGATAAAGGGGGTTTGATTTACTATTTATAGCGGGTTTTTATGATTGGCAGCTGTCACGCTAAAAGACGCTTTTTATTGCAAAAATAGTTTTTGCATCATCACATTTTGAGAGCTATAATTTTTGCATATTTTGGCCCACAGAGTCATGTGAGGTCTTATTTTTGCGGGACGAGTTGACGTTTTTATTGGTACCATTTTTGAGCACGTGACGTTTTTTGATCGCTTTTTATTTCGATTTTTGGGAGGTTAGAATGAACAAAAATCAGCAATTCATGAATTTCTTTTGGGGGAGGCGTTTATACCGTTCCGCGTGTGGTAAAATTGATAAAGCAGTTTTATTCTTCGGGTCAGTACGATTATGGCGATACCTCATTTATATCATTTTTTCATGTTTTGGCGCTTTTATAGAATAAAAACAATTTTATATAAAAAATAATTATTTTTGCATCGCTTTATTCTGCGAGCTATAACTTTTTTATTTTTTCGCTGATGATGCTTTATGATGGCTCGTTTTTTTGCGGGACAAGATGACGTTTTCAGCGGTACCATGTTTTTTTATATAGGTCTTTTTGATCGCGTGTTATTCCACTTTTTGTTCGGCGGTATGATGATAAAGCATTGATTTTTTGCTTCGTTTTTTTTTTTTTTTTTTTTTAAGGGGTTCACTAAAGGGGTTAACTAGTGGGACAATTTTATAGGGGGGGTCGTTACGGACGTGGCGATACCAAATATGTGTACTTTTATTGTTTGTTTTTTTTTATTTACAGGAAGAAGTGAATTTATTGGGGAATATTTTTTTTTTTTTTTATTTATTTTGGATTTTTTTTTTACACATTGTTATTTTTACTTTTTTAACTTTTTTACTTTGTCCCAGGGTGGGACATCACAGTATTTTATCAGATCGCTGGTGTGACAGTGTGCACAGCACTCTGTCACACCAGCGATCGCTCAGGCAGTGCAGCAGGCTTCTCAGTGCCTGCTCTCGGCAGGCACTGAGGTAGCCGCCTCCCTCCAGGACCCCGGCGCCATCTTGGATCCGGGTCCTGGGAGGGAGGAAGCCCTCAGAACAGCGCGATCACATCGCGCTGCTCTGAGGGTCTCAGGGGGGCGCGCAGGGAGCCCCCACCCTGCGCGATCCTCCCCTGTGCCCCCAGTACACCGCGATCATGTTTGATCGCGGTGTGCTAGGGGTTAATGTGCCGGGAGCGGTCCGTGACCGCTCCTGACACACAGTCATGGGTGTCAGCTGTGATAATCAGCTGACACCCGGCGGCGATTAGCTGCGCTCCCCTCAGGAGCGCAGCTGATCGCCTATGACGTACTATCCCGTCCCCGGTCATACGGGCCCAGGTACCATGGACGGGATAGTACGTCCGATGGCAGTAAGGGGTTAAAATTTAAAAATCATATTTTTTCCACAAAAATGATCTTTTCACCCCAATTTTTATTTTTCCAAGGGTAACAAGACTCCAAAAGTTATTGTGAAATTTGTCCTGAGTGCGCTGATACCCCATATGTGGGGGTAAACCACTGTTTGGGTGCATGGCAGAGTTTGGAAGGGAAGGAGCGCCGTCTGACTTTTTCAACGCAGAATTGGCTGGACGCCATGTCGTGTTTGGAGAGCTCCTGATCTGCCTAAACAGTGGAAACCCCCATAAATGACACCATTTTGGAAACTAGACCCCTCAAGGAACTTATCTAGATGTGTGGTGAGAACTTTTAACCCCCAGATGTTTCACTAAAGTTTATAACGTACAGCCGTAAAATAAAAAATCCTTTTTTTTTTTTTACAAAAATTATTTTTTGCCCCCAATATTTTATCTTCACAAGGGTAACAGAAGAAATTGGAACCCAAAAGTTGTTGTCCAATTTGTCCTGAGTACGCTGATACCCAATATGTGGGAGAAAACTACTGTATGGGCGCACGTCAGGGCTCGGAAGGGAAGTAGTGACTAGAGTTGAGCGATACTTTCCGATATCCAAAAGTATCGGAATGGTATCGCCGATACCATTAAAATATCGGCAATACCCGATACCGATACCGGAAGTCCCATGTAAGTCTATGGGAACAAAATATCGTAACTAAAAAAACCCCATTCTTTCCTTGTAAACACTAAATATACACACATAGAATACATATATATATATATATATATATATATATATACATGTCATTGTGACATATATATATACATATATGTATAGTTTATACACTTCTACATAGTAAAATATCCTCTGATTCAATTGCCGGGTAAAGCCGGCTTCTGTGAAAAGACAGAAGCACCCGACATGAAATGACACTTGGTGTACACAGGGTTAACCATGTCTTTTCATGTCGTTTGCTATCTGATTTGCACAAACAATTAAATCAGTCTATGTGTGCAAAATTTCACACTTGTAGGGGTTAATTAAAGGTGTAAATTCGTTGTAAAAAAAACGGACTTTTTTGCTACGAATTTACACCTTTAATTAACCCCTACAGGTGTGAAATTTTGCACTCATAGACTGATTTAATTGTTTGTGCAAATTAGATAGCAAAGGACATGAAAAGACATGGTTAACCCTATGTACACCAAGTGTCATTTCATGTCGGGTGACCCGACATGAAATGACACTTGGTGTACATAGGGTTAACCATGTCTTTTCATGTCCTTTGCTATCTAATTTGCACAAACAATTAAATCAGTCTATGTGTGCAAAATTTCACACCTGTAGGGGTTAATTAAAGGTGTAAATTCGTTGTAAAAAAAACTGACTTTTTTGCTACGAATTTACACCTTTAATTAACCCCTACAGGTGTGAAATTTTGCACACATAGACTGATGTAATTGTTTGTGCAAATCAGATAGCAAAGGACATGGTTAACCCTATGTACACCAAGTGTCATTTCATGTCGGGTTCTGCATTTTCACAAAAGCCGGCAATTGAATTAGCGGCTATTATACTATGTAGAAGTGTATGAACTACAAATATAAATATATATATATGTGTCACAAATTCAATGACATGTATATATATATATATATATATATATATAATATGAGGTGTAAAATTGCTGAAAAAAAATGCGTGGGCTCCCGCCCTATTTTCGCAACCAGACAGACAAAGCCAGTGAGTGGGGGCAGATAATAATAGCCCAGAGAGGGACCATTATTTTTGGCCCCCCCCGGCTACTAACATCTGCCCCCAGACACCCCAGGAAAGACAAATCTATAATTAGATTCGCCCTTTCTGGCACTTTGCCCGTCTATTCCCATTGCCCTGTAGCGGTGGCGAATGGGTTAATATGGGGTTAAAGCCACCTTGCTATTGAAAGGTGACCTTAAGCCAGGTTAATAATTGAGCTGTCAATTAGACAACTATCAATTATTAATCCTATTGCATGAAATAAAAATAAAACACACACACTTTAATTAAAAATCATTTTAATGAAATAAAGACACATGTTTTTGACCATCTTTTATTTTACTGCAAAAACCATTTTTTGTAATAAAAATAAAATAAAAAAGCAAAATTATTCTTACCTATCCCATGCACAGTCAGGTCCCACGGTGTAATCCTTCAGAAAGGGTTAATGTTTACTGCAGGGACCGCAGCTATTGCTGCAGCCTCACAGTAAACCCCCAAATGAATGAGTTCCTCTCCTGGCTGACAGGAGAGTAAAGGCTGGGTGTCACATAACGATACACCAGCGATCCCGACAACGATATGCACTTGTCAGGATCGCTGGTGTATCGCTACATGATCGCTGCTGAGCTGCCAAACAGGCAGCGATCTGGGACAGCGACACTGCGGGTAACATCGCTTAGGCCTCTTTCACACATCCGGCGGGCGCCTAAACGGCGCCCCCGGCATTTAGCCGCAGCGCCGCATGCGGTATTTTCTCTGAACACCGGATGTGCCGCATCTTGTTTTTCGCCGCATCCGGTTCACGAATGCGGCAAAAAAAACGCATACGTCTCATCCGGTGTATCCGGTTGGCATACGTTGACGCCGTATTGCGCCGGATCCGGCTTTTAAGCACGCCCATTTTGGGGCCCTTTTTGGGGTTCCAAATATGATTGGCTACTGTAATCCTATATATAGACTGCTCCTACATCCCTTCTTTGACAGGTTGTAGAGGAGAAAGTGCAGTTTGGAGAGAAGAGCAAGTAGCAAGTGATTGGCGAACATGGAACCCATTATCGGCAATATCTTCAGGAATCTTGTTGATTTTACTGCGGAGATGAATCGATTGAGGTTTATCGTTCTGGAGAAGGAGCTAAAGTTTGAGGAGCAGCGGCGTCAGCGCCTGCGAAGTCGCCGCCGTATGTGGATCCACCCCATCACGTCACAGAGATTAACTCGTGGTGTCTATTCCACACTGAACATGGAGCTGCGACAAAATCCAGAGAAGTTTTTTGCCTATCTGCGGATGAATATAGAAAACTTTGATGATTTGCTGGAGCGTGTTGGAGACAAAATTAAAAAATCGGACACCTACTGTCGGTTCTCGATATCTCCGGCGGAGCGTCTCATGGTGACTATAAGGTAAGCTATATGTATTGGTTCTGTTTGCTTGAGCGCACTTGTAATTTTATCATTAATTGAACATCACAGGCCAACTAGGAAACCACATGAGTATCCCCAAATCTAGTTATAAAACAGTCTTTCTCCTAGATATTATTATTTTTGGTATCTCCAATAGTCGTAGCTGAGTTCTGGTATGTAATGCTGCGTTTCTGAAATAATTTGTATTTTCTAATTTGTTTTCAGATTTCTGGCAACTGGTGAAACTCTATCATCGCTCCATTTTCAGTATCGGATTGGAATCTCCACACTATCCGGCATAATAAAGTATACTTGTCGTGCTCTGTGGGATACTTTGGTTGGAGAATTTATTCCAGAGCCAACAACACAGCGGTGGCTTGAAATAGCGGACCAGTTTCTACTCATCTGCCAGTTCCCCAATTGCCTGGGGGCCGTTGATGGAAAGCACATCCGCATTCAAAAGCCAAAAGGAACTGGATCTGAATTCTTTAACTATAAGAAATATTTCTCTATCGTCCTGATGGCTATTGCAGATGCGCACTACAAGTTTATCGCGGTGGACATTGGGTCTTATGGACGGTCTAATGACTCCCAAGTGTTTAAAATATCTGCTATGGGACGTAAATTGTATGGAAACAGTTTTCAGTTTCCCCCCCCTAGGCCACTGCCTCAAACCTCAGGCCCACCAATGCCATTCGTTTGTGTAGGTGATGAGGCATTCCAGCTGTCCCAACACCTATTGAAGCCGTATGCCAGCAGAGAATTGACACATACAAAGCGGGTATTTAACTACCGCCTCACAAGAGCCAGACGGATGGTGGAGTGTGCCTTTGGCATTATGACAGCAAAATGGCGTGTCCTTTTGACTGCAATAAACTTTAAGACCGAGACTGTTGATGATGTAGTGAAAGCGTGCGTGGTCCTCCATAATTTTGTCCTAACCAAGGAACCAATTTCTCTGGAGGACCACAATCAAGAAACAACTTTGCACAACTACACCAACATTACCACTCGCAGTACAGTTGCAGTTTCTAGAATGAGGGACCAGTTTGCTCAATACTTTGTGTCACCGGAAGGTAGTGTTGACTGGCAGGATGACAGAGTGTGATAAATGTATTGTTTATTTTAATAATTTTCTTTACCCACAATAAACCTTTAATAGTTTACTTGTCTACCTTCTTGTGTGTTTTCTACTATAACCTTCTTGCCACTGTTGTGTCCATGGCTGTCACCTTTTGTCCAAAAAAGTGTACATTGTAGGCCATGTTTCCCCAACTGCAGTCCTCAAGGCCCACCAACATGTCAAGTTTTCAGTCTTTACTTTGCATTGCTCAGGTGATAATTGCCTCACCTGTGCAATACAAAGGAAATACTGCAAACAATACCTGTTGTTAGGCCTTGATGACTGGATTTGGTGACACATGGCCTACAATGTACCCTTTTTAGGACAAAAGGTGAAATTGTATTAACAAAAGTATTTCACCATTTGTCCTACAAAAAGTGTACATTATGTTTCCCCTACTCCAGTCCTCAAGGTCCACCAACATGTCAAGTTTTCTGTCTTTCCTTTGTATTGCTCAGGTGATAATTGCCTCACCTGTGCAATACAAAGGAAATACTGAAAACATGATATGTTTTTGGTGGGCCTGGAGTAGGGGAAAACTGGGGTGTACACATTTTTATTAAAAAAAGAATACACTTTGCATACTACACAACCCGGGACATAACTTTGCCAAAAAGGTTACATTTATGAACCTTTTAGCCAAAGTTAGGTGTACCTGTATACCAAATTTAAAACTTAACATCCTATAAATAAAAGACAGACAACAATGTTAAACCAATGAACAATTTATTGAAAAAAATATTTTTTAATATAATTGTTATTAAAGTAGGCCTTGTGGCCCAATTCTTCAGATTTAAATAACCTTTATATTTTATTCAACTTTATTATTTTTTTTAGTAAACTTTATTTTTTAAATAAATTTATGAAAAAAAATTGTAACATTAACTACAGGTCAGTGTAGTGTGGGGTGGAAATACTGCTGGAGGGGCTGCGGGACACTTCGACCGTGGGAGTGTGGAGAGTGTGGAGGGACGAACGGGATGGTGGTGGGGAAGGAACAGGAAGAGGTGAAGGGGTGGAAAGACCAAAAGAATGGGAAGACAAGGCAGAACAGGTGGGTGGTGGTGGAGTGGAGGGTTGTGCATGAGGAACAGGTGACATAGTAGGTATTTGGAAGGGGGAAGTAGATTGGTAGGTAGAAGTGTGGTAGGGGTAGGTGGCTGGTAGTGGGTAGGTTGTTGGTACTGGGGAGGTGGTTGGACCTGGGGAGGTGGTTGGTACTGGGTAGTTGGTTGGACCTGGGGAGGTGGTTGGTACTGGGGAGGTGGTTGGTACTGGGGATGTGGTTGGTATTGAATAGGAGGGGGAGGAGGTATGGCAGGTGGAGGGGGGGGAAGATGGACGGCGGCTGTGGGGGGGGAGGTGGTGGAATGACTGGGGTGGATTGAGGATGGGAGACAACCTGCACTACAGCAGCGTGGCACGTGTGCATCACATACATCTGCTGGTCATAAGATAGCGGATCTATGCGCTCCGCAACCGCCTAAAAAAGCTGTAGTTCGGGGGTGCTCTTATCTCAGAACGCACAGTTTCCAGAAGTGTCTTGACCTCACCAACTAGTGTGGTTATCTGACGAAGGCCTGCGGAAACTTGTTCAGATAGCAACTTAAGGCAGTTCTGGAAAGATGCGTTCATGTGTAAGAACTCGGGCGCATAGTTCTTTTCCTGACCCTTCTGACGCTGCCGCCCAGTACCCGCAGCTGTACTAGAGGTGGCAGGGTCAGAAGGGTGTGGTAAAGGGAAGGCTATATCCTGACCAGCAGATTCATGCATTGCAGGCGGCCACGCTGCTCCAGCGCTGGTGGAAGGGACAGCGGGATCGTGTGTGTGTGAAGTGTGGGAAGGGTCAGATGTGGAGGGGCGGTCGAAGTGTCCCTCGGTGTCAGTCTCCTGAGGGATCGCTCTAGAAGGCTCCAACTCTGCGGGCGCCCGAGTGCTGCTCACCGTGCTATGGAAGAAACAAAAACATAAAATTAATATACAGATGTGGAATGGCCCTGGGTGAAAAAAAAAAAATATTACATTTGATGTTAATATTTACCTTCTGGTGACCATGGTTTCACGCAGGAACGCCAGAGCTTGTGCATATTTGTACTTACTCTGGCGTCCTGAAGATCCACTCGGGGCCCGCATTTCCTTATTGAATTCTTTCTTAAAGCGATCCCTCACAGACCGCCACCGCTTCATAATTCTCTCCCCTGAACGAGAAAGCACACATTGGTTACTATACAACAACCACACTTTAGTCCTCGTGTCCCCCAGAGTTCATGTTTTCATTGTTTCCATAGTGTTTCACAAAAGGAAATCATGAAAACATGAAGCGTTGGTTACACAAGACAGAATTTTTTTAAAAACACCTTTACAGTCAGCAACATGAACTATACTTACGGTATTTATTCTGGGACCTAGGATTGAGGTCCTCCCAGCGGTGCATCATTGCTGCTGCCACTTCCGTCCAGAGCCGTCGTGTCACAATTTGATCCGCATGCTGGCGGTCCGCCATGTTCCACAGCGGCTCCCTTTCTCGGACCAGGTCGATCATCAACTCCACGTCCAATCCCTCCTCCGTGTCCGAGTCGGGAGCACGCTGTGAAGCCTGTGAAATGAACAATGAAAAAAAAAATATATATATATATATCAGATACATGGTTTTAGTTTGTAAAAATTATACATGTTACAATGGGAATATTAATGCACAAAACATTTGTAGATAACACGTTTTTTAAAAAGCATAAATTATATAACATGGCAAAAAAAAAAATAATACTTACACGTTGAGAACCGCCGACAGTCTCACGACGACTCTGGGAGGCGCTGGGAGAAACCCTCTGGCTCCCAGATGCGAGAGACTAAAAAAATGAAAATAAAAATTAGGATATTGGCAGGTGTTGGCCGCTGTGTGAAGTATGCACTAAATGTTTTTCTATGTGTTGTGTGTACTGTGATGTTGTGTTTATGAGACTGATGCAGGATACTTACGAATTGTGAGCCCACTCCGGGTATCTCTCCACCCCGTCCTTCTTCCTCTGGGAGCTCCTCGTCATCTTCAGATTCCTGTTATTAAAATAACACAATCAAGACATATAGCCCACAGATGGATTGTGGATAGAAAAATTAAAAATACATATTTTTACCGCCAATTCCTGACGATGGGTAGGAGGGCTCCCAGAAGAAGATGTGTCCTGCTGTGGCGGCTCTGGCTCTGGCTGGGAGGGAGGAGATGGCGATGACGGTGGTGCTGCCGCCGCCGCTTCAGCCGCTGCTTCCTCCGCCAACAACGCCATTGCTGCAGCTGCAGCAGCTGTTTGATGTTCTCTGCTGTGGAAGAAACAAAAAGGGACAGTCAATATATTTGTATATTTCTTGGCCCTGTCTGAAAGAAAAACAAGCATGTATTTTTATTGAAATGGGGGGGGTGTAATGTTTACCTTCTTCTGGCTTCCCTCCTTGCCCGCCTCTCCTCCTGTTCTCTTCTATCTACAAGCGCCGCCTCCCCCTCTTGTTGACGTCTTCTACTGTAAAAGTAAAAAGGTACTGTAAATTTGAGAATCCTTGTCCATGGCTGAAATAAAAAACAAACATGTAATTTATAGCAAAATGTGTGCTGTAATACTTACTTTCTCATTGCTATCCTCCTAGCTTGGAGGTCCTCTGCTCCCCTCTGCTGAACTTGGGCTTCAGCCGCTGCCGCCCGGTGAAGTCTTCGGCTGTTGAATAACACAAAAACGGACAGTGAATATATGGGTATTCCTTTGCCCTGGCTGAAACACAAAAAACAAACATGTAAATTAGAGCAAAATGTGTGCTGTAATACTTTCTGCTTGCTAGCCTCCTAGCTTGGAGTTCCTCTCCTCCCCTCTGCTCAACTTGCGCTTCAGCCGCCGCCGCCGCCGCTCATTGAATTCTTCTGCTGTTAGGACACAAAAAGGGACAGTGAATATATGTGGATTCCTTGTCCCTGGCTGAAAGAGAAAAACAAACATTAAATTTTTAGGGACATGGGGGATGACATTTACTTTCTGCTGGCTTGCCTCCTTGCATCCAGGATCTCCTGCGCCCTTGGATCAGCAGCATCAATTCTTCTGCTGTGAAATTAACAGACCAAAAAAAATTTGTTGATATATTTTGATTGTCCCTGTTTTAAAATATAACATTCAAACAACGACATTATTCCGACCACATGCAATCATTTTTTATAGCCATCAACAGTACCAGGGTAAACCGTATCCCTGGCCAAAAAAAAAAAAAAAAAATATATGATAATAAAAACATGGAAATTTCACATAAGAGCATAATTAGCTAAGGTCAGAGGCAGCCAAAAAAAATAACATTGCAACAAAAGAAAAGTACATCAACATTTGTATACTAAACACAGGAAAATAATAGCAGCATGAGTAGATAAAACCGTGACAAGCCACAAAGAAAAAATATTGCAAACAAAAAAACATTAGCATAGTCAAACAATTCAACAGACCATGAGTAGATAAAACCATGACAGGCCACAAAGAAAAAATATTGCAAACAAAAAAACATTAGCATAGTCAAACAATTCAACAGACCATGAGTAGATAAAACCATGACAAGCCACAAAGAAAAAATATTGCAAACAAAAAAACATTAGCATAGTCAAACAATTCAACAGACCATGAGTAGATAAAACCATGACAAGCCAAAAAAAAAAAAAAACCATTGGCAAAAAAAAATGGAGAGAAACATTACCATAGTAAACACATGCACATTTCCGATAGTAGCATAAAAAACAACGACATAACTGGCCTAAAAAATTAATACTTTTTAAAAAAAAAAAAAAAAAAACATTTTGATACACAAATACATCCACATTTCAGATTGTCGCAGGGAGACAAAGCACATCACTGCTAAAAAACAGTACCAGTAGATCTACATTATCAACATTCACAACAATAGCAGTGAATACACAATAAAGTTCCCAAACAAATGCATTTTAAACTCGGGGACCCACCCCATCATCGGCAATTTAATTTCATTAAATACCTGGGGAACCAATCCCCATCACAGAAAAAAAATTACATATATAATGTACCAGGCCACAAAAAATAAACATCAGCTCACACAACATTGGTGACATATGTATTTTACATTTTTGAATTTGGGGGTGGGTGGTTCATATTTACCGTCTGTTTTCCTGGCGCTCCATGGTACGGATCCTGGCTGCGAGTCCGGTGGCTGCGTCGGTGGCTGCGTCGGTGGCTGCGTCGGTGGCTCTCTGTGGCTCTCTGTGGCTCTCTGTGGCTCTCTGTGGCTGTGTCTGATGTCCCACCCAATGTTTTTTTTATATGTTTGCTGAGGGGTGGTACTTCCTTGTATATGTTTGCTGTGGGCTGGTATAGCAATTAACAAACCGGATGCGGCTACCGGATGCGGCGGACGCCGCGATGCGGCGCATTGCGGCGTCCATAGACTTTCATTGTAAAAAAGAACCGCATGCGCCGCATCCGGCGCATGCGGCTTTTTCGCCGCAGACAAAAAACGTTACATGCAACGTTTTTTCCAGACACCGTACGGTGACCAGACACCGCATCCGGCACCAACCGGACGCGCCGCAGTGACATGCGGCGCCATGCGGCGCTAATACAAGTCAATGGAAAAAAAAAACGCATGCGGCGCATACGGTTTTGTGATGCGGCGCTGCTAAAAAATGCCGGGGGCGCCGCAAGGGGAAAAACGGATGTGTGAAACCAGCCTTAAGGGCCCGTCTCACATAGCGATATCGCTACCGAGATCGCTGCTGAGTCACTAGTTTTGTGACGCAGCAGCGAGCTCACCAGCGATATCGCTGTGTGTGACATTCAGCGACGATCAGCCCCCCTGCCGGGTATCGCTGATCGTCGCAGAAATGTCAGGACCTTTTTTTGATCGCTGGTTTCCCTCTGACAGGCACGCATCGCTGCGTGTGACAGGCGGGAGACCAGCGATCCGCTGGTAACCAAGGTACACAGCGGGTTTCCAGGCACCGCGCAGCGCTTGGAAACCCGCTGTGTACCTTGGATACCAGCTCCCTGCATCAGGGCGCTGGTATCCAAGGTACACAGCGGTTTCTAGGCACAGCCCCGCGCCTGGAAACCCGCTGTGTACCTTGGTTACCAGCGGATCGCTGGTCTCCCGCCTGTCACACGCAGCGATGCGTGCCTGTCAGCGGGAAACCAGCGATCAAAAAAAGGTCCTAACATTTCAGCGACGATCAGCGATACCCGGCAGGGGGCTGATCGTCGCTGAAAGTCACACACAAGCGATATCGCTGGTGAGCTCGCTGCTGCGTCACAAAACTAGTGACTCAGCAGCGATCTCGGTAGCGATATCGCTATGTGAGACGGCCCTTAAGTGGAAGCTTAATTGATTGCTTTCCACTTCACTTCAGGTCAGCCAGGGACACAATCAGGGGACGTCAGAGGAACTGATTAACAAAAATAGGGGTTCCCTTCGAAAAAAAAATGGCGGGGGGTCCCCCCTATTTTTGTTAACCAGCCAGATGAAGCAGACCGCTGAGGCCTGATTTTCAGGCTGTTAAGGAGCCAAGATCCATGGACCTTGCCAGCCTGATAATACAGGCCCAAACAGCAGTCTGCATATCTTGGCTGATTAACAAAAATGGGGGATCCCCTCGAAAAAAATTGGCGTGGGGTCCCCCCTATTTTTAACCAGCCAGATGAAGCAGACCGCTGATGCCTGGATTTTCAGGCTGTTAAGGAGCCAGATCCATGGACCTTGCAGCCTGATAATACCAGGCCACAGCAGTCTGCATATCTTGGCTGATTAACAAAAATAGGGGATCCCCTCGAAAAAAAATTGGCGTGGGGTCCCCCCTATTTTTGTTAACCAGCCAGATGAAGCAGACCGCTGAGGCCTGGATTTTCAGGCTGTTAAGGAGCCAAGATCCATGGACCTTGCCAGCCTGATAATACCAGGCCACAGCATCTGCATATCTTGGCTGATTAACAAAAATAGGGGATCCCCTCGAAAAAAATTGGCTGGGGGTCCCCCTATTTTTGTTAACCAGCCAGATGAAGCAGAACCGCTGAGGCCTGGTTTTTCAGGCTGTTAAGGATCCAATATCCATGGACCTTGCCAGCCTGATAATACCAGGCCACAGCAGTCTGCTTAGCTTGGCGGGTTAACAAAAATAGGGGATCCCCTCGAAAAAAAACGGCGTGGGGATCCCCCCTATTTTGTTAACCAGCCAAGTAAAATGCAGACTGCTGCGGCCTGGAAATTAAAAGACTGTCAAGGCCCATGGATTTTGGCCCTCAACAGCCTGATAATACCAGGCTACACAGCCCCACATTTGGCGCATCAAAAGATGTGCCAATTGTGGCACTTTACCCGGCTCTTCCCACTTCCCCTGTACCGGTGGCAAGGGGGGGTAATAAGGGGTTAATGTCACCGTTGATTGAAACGGTGACAATAAGCCCGGTTAATAATGGAGAGTGTCAATAAGACACCGATCCCCTTATTAATCCCAAAGTTTAAATGTTTAAAAAAAAGACACACAAGAAAAAAGTATTTTAATGAAATAAAAGAGACAACACAGTTTTCATTAATTTTTTATACTCATTCCTGCGACGCCATCGATCTCCTTAAAAAAAGAAAAAAACAAACCAACAGTATACCACCTGTCCGACGCAGTCCATAACGACAGTCCCACGACGATCCAGCTCTGCTACATCGCAATGACAGGCAGAACCTGTCATCGCAACGCAGCACAGCTGATTACCTGCTTCCCCGGCGGTGACGTCATCGGACTGACTGCTTTACGGCCGGGATTACCCAGCAGTCACTGCAGTTATCGCGAGAAACTGCATGTGACCGCCGGGGAAAGAAGATTGCGGCCATGAAGCAGTCCAGCCCGTGACCGCCGGAGATCTTCTGCCAGGTAAGTGCCGCTGACTCCTGACAGACCCGACCGACGGACACTGACAGTGACAGTGACAATCCCGATTCCGGTATCCGATATGACGAAAATATCGGAACTCGGAATCGGAATTCCGATACAGCCAATATCGGCCGATACCCGATATTTGCAGTATCGGAATGCTCAACCCTAGTAGTGACGTTTTGGATTGCAGACTTTGATGGAATGGTCTGGGGGCGTCATGTCACATTTGGAGAGCCCCTGATGAACCTATACAGTGGAAACCCCCCACAAGTGACCCCATTTTGGCAAATAGACCCCACAAGGAACTTATCTAGATGTGTGGTGAGCACTTTGAACCCCGAAGTGCTTCACAGAAGTCTATAACGTACAGCCGTAAAAATAAAAAATCCTTTTTTTTTTTACAAAAATGATTTTTTCGCCCCCAATATTTTATTTTCACAAGGGTAACATGAGAAATTGGACCCCTAAAGTTGTTGTCCAATTTGTCCTGAGTACGCTGATACCCAATATGTGGGAGAAAACTACTGTATGGGCGCACGTCAGGGCTCGGAAAGGAAGTAGTGACGTTTTGGATTGCAGACTTTGATGGAATGGTCTGGGGCGTCATGTCGCATTTGGAGAGCCCCTGATGCGCCTAAACAGTGGAAACCCCCCACAAGTGACCCCATTTTGGAAAATAGACCCCACAAGGAACTTGTCTAGATGTGTGGTGAGCACTTTGAACCCCGAAGTGCTTCACAGAAGTTTATAACGCACAGCCGTAAAAATAAAAAATCTTTTTTTTTTTTTTGCAAAAATGATTTTTTTGCCCCAATATTTTATTTTTACAAGGGTAACAGGAGAAATTGGACCCCAAAAGTTGTTGTCCAATTTGTCCTGAGTACGCTGATATCCAATATGTGGGAGAAAACTACTGTATGGCCGGTGTCACACACAACCACAAAAAATCGGTCCGTTTTAGACGGTCGACAATCGGATCAAAATAAAAACATCACACATCCTTCTGGCATCCGATTTTCCTTCAAAGATGCGATTTAATCGCATGTGTGTGTACCTTGTAACATCCGATTTTCATCCGACTTGCGAGATTTTCTCGCAGGCTTGCAAAACTGACATATAATGGATCCAAAAGAATAGTATTTAAATGCCAAAAGAAAGAATAGATATATACACATAGAACACATATATATATATGTATATGTCATTGTGACATATATATATATACATATATTTAAATTCTTACACTTCTACATACTGTTATAGCCGCTAATTCAATTGCCGGCTTCAGTGAAATCACAGAAGCCGACATGAAATGATACATTGTTTCCACACATTTAACCATGTAATTTCATGTATTTTTATATATGTTTGAAACATACAATTACATGAGTATATGTGTGCTAAATTTCAGACATGTAGGGGTTAATTAAAGGTGTAAATTCGTTGAAAAAAAATGCGTGGGCTCCCGCTGTATTTTCTCCACCAGACAGACAAAGCAAAGCGAGTGGGGGCAGATAATAATAGCCTAGGGAGGGTACATTTTTTTTGTGCCCCCCCTGGCTACTAACATCTGCCCCCAGACACCCCAGAAAGGGCAAATCTATAATTAGATTCGCCCTTTCTGGCACTTTGCCCGTCTATTCCCATTGCCCTGTAGCGGTGGCGAATGGGTTAATAAGGGTTAAAATGACCTTGCAATTGAAAGGTCACTTTAAGCCAGGTTAATAATTGATAGCTGTCAATTAGACAACTATCAATTATTAATCCTATTGTATGAAAGAAAAATCAAACACACACAGTTTAAAAAAAAATAAGTTTAATTAAATAATCACACAGTTTTTGACCATATTTTATTTTCCTGCTAAAACCATTTCCTGTAATAAAAATAAAATAAAAAAGCAAAATTATACTTACCAATCCGATGTACAGTCAGGTCCCACGGTGTAATCCATCAGAAAGGGTTAACAGGTTACAGGTCGCAGAGAGCTAATAATGCTGTCTCAGACCTGTATTCCCCTGAATGAATAACTTCCTCTACCAGCGAAAGTAGAGGAATAGATTCATGAATGGAGCTTAATTGATTTATTGCCAATTTAACTGTAGTGACCTGACCTAAAGGGAAAGTGGACACAATCAATTAAGCTTCATTCATGAAACACATCCTCTCCTGTCACCAGGAGAGGAACTTATTCATTCAGGAGCTTTGAGCTGAGCATGCAGGATTACTTGCACTGCTTGGCTCAAAGCTAGTTTACCCTTTGTGAAGGATTACAGCGTGGGACATGACAGATCGGCGGAATAGGTAAGAATAATGTTGTTTTATTTCTTTTTCTTTATTTTAGGAGATCAATGGCTTCGCACGGATTAAGTGTAAAATAAAATATGGTAAAAAAAATGTGTTTTTATTTCATTAAAATTATTTATTCTTAAAGTGTGTGTGTTTTTTTTATTTACTTCAATAGGATTAATAATTGATAGTTGTCTAATTGACAGCTATCAATCATTAACCTGCCTTAAGGTCACCTTTCAATTGCAAGGTGACAGTAAGGTGAGATTAACCCATTCGCCACCGCTACAGGGCAATGGGAATAGACGGGCAAAGTGCCAGAAAGGGCGAATCTAATTATAGATTTGCCCTTTCTGGGGTGTCTGGGGGCAGATGTTAGTAGCCAGGGGGGCACAAAAAAATGCACCCTCCCTGGGCTATTATTATCTGCCCCCACTCGCTTTGCTTTGTCTGTCTGGTGGAGAAAATACAGCGGGAGCCCACGCATTTTTTTTCAACGAAATTACACCTTTAATTAACCCCTACATGTCTGAAAATTTGCACAAATACACTCATGTAATTGTATGTTTCAAACATATATAAAAATACATGAAATTACATGGTTAAATGTGTGGAAACAATGTATCATTTCATGTCGGCTTCTGTGATTTCACAAAACCCGGCAATTGAATTAGCGGCTATTACAGTATGTAGAAGTCTAGGAACTATAAATATATGTATATATACATGTCACAATGACATGTATATATATATATATATATATATATAATGTGTTCTATGTGTATATATCTATTCTTTCTAGTCTTTATTAAAGCTGTCAGTGTGATTTTACAGTATAGCCGGGGATGAATTGCCGGCTTTTCTAAAGGACACCGATGCGATTTCATCGCAAGTCACACATGCGGTCCGTTTGTAATCAGATTTTTCATCGCTCCCATAGACTTGCATTGGCGATTGTCGACCGACAATCGGTGACAATCGCAGCATGCTGCGATTGCAGACGGACGTTGAAAACGGACCACAAAAAAAACGGCTACTGGGAGCTGCTCCATAGATTAACATACGGCAGACTGCAATGCGATTTTTCATCGCATTGCAATCGTCCGATTTTGTCGCCAGTGTGACGCCGGCCTATGGGTACACGTTGGGGCTCGGAAGGGAAGTAGTGACGTTTTGGATTGCAGACTTTGATGGAATGGTCTGGGGGCGTCATGTCGCATTTGGAGAGCCCCTGATGCGCCTAAACAGTGGAAATCCCCAACAAGTGACCCCATTTTGGAAAATAGACCCCACAAGGAACTTATCTAGATGTGTGGTGAGCGCTATGAAGCCCCAAGTGCTTCACAGAAGTTTATAATGTACAGCCGTAAAAACAAAAAAATAATTTTTTTGTACAAAAATTATATTTTCGCCCCCAGTTTTTTTTTTCCCAAGGGTAACAGAAGAAATAGGACAAATTGCACAATAACTCTTGGGGTCCAGAGTACGCTGATACCCCATATGTGGGATAAACTACTGTTTGGACGCATGGCAGAGCTGAGAAGTGAAGGAGCACCGTTTGACTTTTTCAACGCAGAATTGGCTGGAATTGAGATCAGACGCCATGTCACATTTGGAGAGCCCCTGATGTGCCTAAACAGCAGAAACCCCCCAATTCTAACCCCAACACACCCCTAACCCTAGTCCCAACCCTAACCACAAACCTAACCCTAACACACCCCTAATCCCAACCCTAACCCTAATCCTAACTTTAGCGCCAACACCTAACCCTAACTTTAGCCGCAACCCTAACCCTAATGGGAAAATGGAAATAAATACTTTTTTTTAATTTTATTATTTTTCCCTTACTAAGGGGGTGATAAAGGGGGTTTGATTTACTATTTATAGCGGGTTTTTATGATTGGCAGCTGTCACGCTAAAAGACGCTTTTTATTGCAAAAATAGTTTTTGCATCATCACATTTTGAGAGCTATAATTTTTGCATATTTTGGCCCACAGAGTCATGTGAGGTCTTATTTTTTGCGGGACGAGTTGACGTTTTTATTGGTACCATTTTTGAGCACGTGACGTTTTTTGATCGCTTTTTATTTCGATTTTTGGGAGGTTAGAATGAACAAAAATCAGCAATTCATGAATTTCTTTTGGGGGAGGCGTTTATACCGTTCCGCGTGGTAAAATTGATAAAGCAGTTTTATTCTTCGGGTCAGTACGATTATGGCGATACCTCATTTATATCATTTTTTCATGTTTTGGCGCTTTTATAGAATAAAAACAATTTTATATAAAAAATAATTATTTTTGCATCGCTTTATTCTGCGAGCTATAACTTTTTATTTTTTCGCTGATGATGCTGTATGACGGCTCGTTTTTTGCGGGACAAGATGACATTTTCAGCAGTACCATGTTTTTTTATATCGGTCTTTTTGATCGCGTGTTATTCCACTTTTTGTTCGGCGGTATGATGATAAAGCATTGATTTTTTTGCTTCGTTTTTTTTTTTTTTTTTTTAAGGGGTTCACTAAAGGGTTAACTAGTGGGACAATTTTATAGGGGGGGTCGTTACAGACGCGGCAATACCAAATATGTGTACTTTTATTGCTTTGTTTTTTTATTTTACAGGAAGAAGTGAATTTATTGGGGAATATATATATATTTTTTTTAATTTATTTTGGATTTTTTTTTAAAACATGTTTATTTTTATTTTTTTAACTTTTTTACTTTCTCCCAGGGTGGGACATCACTGTATTTTATCAGATCGCTGGTGTGACAGTGTGCACAGCACTCTGTCACACCAGCGATCGCTCAGGCAGTGCAGCAGGCTTCTCAGTGCCTGCTCTCGGCAGGCACTGAGGTAGCCGCCTCCCTCCAGGACCCCGGCGCCATCTTGGATCCGGGTCCTGGGAGGGAGGAAGCCCTCAGAACAGCGCGATCACATCGCGCTGCTCTGAGGTCTCAGGGGGCGCGCAGGGAGCCCCCACCCTGCGCGATCCTCCCCTGTGTCCCCAATACACCGCAATCATGTTTGATCGCGGTGTGCAAGGGGTTAATGTGCCGGGAGCGGTCCGTGACCGCTCCTGACACACAGTCATGGGTGTCAGCTGTGATAATCAGCTGACACCCGGCCGCGATCGGCTGCGCTCCCCCCGGGAGCGCGTCCGATCGCACGAGACGTACTATCCCGTCCATGGTCATACGGGCCCAGGTACCATGGACGGGATAGTACGTCCGATGGCAGTAAGGGTTAAAAACAAGAAATGTAGAAATTTTTGCAAATTTATTAAAAAAGAAAAACTGAAATCACATGGCCATAAGTATTCAGACCCTTTGCTCAGACACTCATATTTACGTCGCATGCTGTCCATTTCCCTGTGATCTTCCTTGAGATGGTTCTACTCCTTCATTGGAGTCCAGTTGTGTTTAATTTAACTGACCTCACAGCTCATAAGTGCATGTCAGACCAAATGAGAATCATGAGGTCAAAGGAACTGGCCAAGGAGCTCAGAGACTGAATTGAGACAAGACACACATCTGGCCAAGGTTACAAAATAATTTCTGCAGTACTCAAGGTTCCTAAGAGCACAGTGGCCTCCATAATCCTTAAATGGAAGAAGTTTGGGACCACCAGAAGTCTTCCTAGACCTGGCCGTCCAGGCAATCTGAGCAATGGTGGGAGAAGAGCCTTGGTGAGAGAGGTAAAGAAGAACCCCAAGATCACTGTGGCTGAGCTCCACAGATGCAGTAGGGAGATGGGAGAAAGTTCCACAAAGTCAACTGTCACTGCAACCCTCCACCAGTCGGTCCTTTATGGCAGAATGGCCCAATGGAAGCTGTTGTGAATGGGTTTGAGATGAGTTCTGAGCAGAGGCTCCCTCTGGTGGTTACAAGCGGTACTAGTGAGGATTGTGAGGACTGGGAATCAGGTGTTACTGATTGGTCTTATATAAGGGAGTCATTTTCCCATCAGGGTTGCCGGTGATCAATTGTTCTAGTCTGAATCCTTCTTTCCAGTTTCCCTGGTAGCCTGCTGTGTCGTGTCTGCATCTCCTGCTATCAGATAAGACAATTTCTTATTTTGTGTTTTTGCTATATTTTTGCATTTTGTCCTGCACTTCTGTGGGGGGCCTTCTGGGTCCCCTCCGGGGGCTTTTGCCCTCTCAGTTTAGTCCAGCCACTGTGTTTTGTACTTTTGCTTTTTCCAGTTTTTTTTCAGTGGCTGCTGTTTTGATTTTTTTTACACCAGAGAACTAATTTAGGTGGTAGAGGTCGTGTGATCTCAGGTGATTTTGAAATTAGTAGAGTTGGTGTTTTTTCAGGGTTTTCTGAGATTGCAGTAAGTGCCCTTCCTGTCCTTTTCTTTTTAGATAGTTTGGGCCCCAGCGTTTGCTCATACTATTTTCTTTCTGTGTCAGTATTTCCTCTTGTCTAACCGCCATTGCATGTTTGGGGGCTTTCTATTGTCTTTGGGGTTCTGCTCCGGGGCAGATAGCTTTCCTATTTCTATCTTTAGGTGTAGTTAGTTTCTCAGGCTGTGACGAGGCGTCTAGGACCAACGTAGGAACGCTCCACGGCTGCCTCTAGTTGCGGTGGTTAGTCAGGGTACTGCAATCTCATAGATTCCAACTGCTCTGGTGTATTGCCTTTTTTACCTGCACCCCTCAGCTACCGTAACATAACAGTATCACCGGCCATAAAAATTGTATGGTACTCACAGAAGGGAAAAAATATTTTGAAGGAAGAAAAGTTGTCAGAGATATTTTTCTGTTTGTTGCATTTTTTTTTTTTTTCCCTCTGTATCTCTGGGTGCTGGGGAGGATCTTTTCTCCCAATGGAGTTTGCACAGTTGTCTGGCCGTGTGGATCAGCTTGCCACTGAGGTTCAGAGTATTGCTGCATATCTTGCTGGGTTGCCTGTTGTGGAACCTAGGATCCCCATGCCAGATTTGTTTTTAGGGGATCGAGCTAAGTTTCAGAATTTTAAAAATAATTGTAAATTGTTTCTTGCCTTAAAATCTAAGTCCTCAGGAAACGCAGCGCAGCAGGTTCAAATTATCATCTCTCTCCTGCGCGGCGATCCTCAGGATTGGGCTTTTTCCCTGATACCTGGGGATCCTGTTTTGAGTGATGTTGATGCATTTTTTCAGGCTTTGGGGTTATTGTACGATGAGCCTAATGTCACTGATCAAGCTGAAAAAGCCTTGTTGGCATTAAATCAGGGGCTTGATGATGCTGAGTTATACTGTCAGAGATTCCGTAGGTGGGCAGTCCTGACCAAATGGAATGACGACGCTTTGGCGGCCCTTTTCCGGAAGGGTCTGTCGGATAATGTAAAGGATGTTATGGTGGGATTCCCTGTCCCCTCTGGTCTCAATGATTCTATGTCATTAGCGATTCAAATTGACAGACGTTTGCGTGAGCGGAGAAGTATGCGTGGAGTGGTGTTGCCTTGTGAGCCAGCTGCTGAGCCCATGCAGTGTGATGGAGTGGTGTCTGGGGCACAGCGTCATGATTTTCGAAAGCGCAATGGGTTATGTTTCTACTGTGGTGATGCCTCTCATGCTATTTCAGTCTGCCCTAAGCGGGGAAGACGTTTTGCACGCTCGGTTGTCTTGGGTAGTGTTCAGACTAAGTTTTTATTAACTGTCACTCTGATATGCTCTCTGTCCTCATTTTCTGCTCAGGCTTTCGTTGATTCTGGAGCAGCTATTAACCTGATGGATTATGATTTTGCTAAACGTTGTGGGTTTCCCTTGATACCCCTACAGAAGTCTATTCCTTTACTGGGGATCGATTCTACCCCTTTGGCTGAGAATAAACCCCAGTTTTCTACTCAGGTGATAATGAGGGTTGAACCTGATCACCAGGAGTGCTGCAAATTTTTGGTTCTATATAATCTGCATGACATTATAGTGCTGGGTTTCCCTTGGTTACAGTCTCATAATCCTGTTTTGGATTGGAAATCTGTGTCTGTAACCAGTTGGGGCTGCCAATGTGTTAATACCAACACTCCTGTTTTTTCTGCCTCCCCCAGGCTGAGGATGTTCCTGACTTTTTGTTTGATTTTTCTGATGTGTTTAGCGAAAGTAAATCTGCATCCTTACCTCCCCATAGGAGCTATGACTGCGCTATTGAATTAGTGCCAGGTAGTAAATTCCCTAAAGGTCGCCTTTTTAACTTGTCTGTACCTGAACATGACGCTATGCGGTCTTATATCAAGGAATCATTGGAGAAGGGTCATATCAGACCATCCTCTTCACCCTTAGGTGCCGGTTTTTTCTTGTGGCCAAAAAAGATGGTTCATTAAGGCCGTGTATTGATTATCGTCTCTTGAACAATATTACTGTGAAATATCAATACCCGTTACCCTTGATTTCTGACCTGTTTTCCAGGGTGAAAAACGCTACTTGGTTTACCAAGCTTGACCTCAGGGGGGCGTATAACCTTATTCGCATTAAGCACGGGGATGAATGGAAGACGGCATTTAACACCCCTGAAGGGCATTTTGAATACCTTGTGATGCCCTTTGGGCTCACTAATGCTCCTTCCGTCTTCCAGTCCTTCATGAATGACATTTTCAGGGATTTTGTGGACAAGTTTCTGATTGTTTATTTGGATGATATCTTGATTTTTTCTAATGACTGGGACTCTCATGTGAAACATGTTCGAACTGTATTCCAGATTTTGAGAGAGAATGCTCTGTATGTGAAGGGATCAAAGTGTCTTTTTGGCGTACAGAAGATCTCATTTCTGGGATTCATTTTGTCCCCATCTGTTATTGAAATGGACCCGGTCAAGGTTCAGGCCATCTGTGATTGGGTCCAACCTACTTCATTAAAGGCTCTTCAGAGATTTTTGGGTTTTGCCAATTTTTATCGTAAATTTATTGGTAATTTCTCGGTTATTGTTAAACCATTAACTGATTTGACCAGAAAGGGTTCTGATGTGGTGAATTGGCCTCCTGAGGCAGTCTCTGCGTTTCAGGAACTTAAGCAGAGATTCACTTCTGCTCCTGTTCTACGGCAGCCTGATGTTTCTCTGCCATTTCAGGTGGAGGTTGATGCCTCTGAAATTGGGGCAGGTGCCGTTTTGTCCCAAAAAGATCCAGAGACCTCTAAAAGTAACCCTTGTGCCTTTTTCTCTCGAAAATTTTCTCCTACTGAACGTAATTATGACGTGGGTAATCGGGAGTTATTGGCCATGAAGTGGGCTTTTGAAGAGTGGAGACATTGGCTGGAGGGAGCCAAACATCAGGTGGTGGTCCTTACGGACCATAAGAATCTGGTCTATCTGGAATCTGCCAAGCGACTCAATCCTAGACAGGCCAGGTGGGCCTTGTTTTTCACACGTTTTAATTTTGTGGTTTCCTTTCTTCCTGGCACTAAGAATGTTAAGGCGGATGCCCTCTCGAGGAGTTTCCTTGCGGACTCTCCTGAGCTATCTGATCCCTCTGTTATTTTGAAGGAGGGTGTAGTTCTTTCCGCCATCTCGCCCAATTTGAGACTTGCTCTGGAGGGGTGTCAGGAGGATAGGCCCGAGCGCTGCCCTGTTGGAAAATTGTTTGTCCCGGACCAATGGAAAAAGAGTGTGATGTCTGAGATTCATTGTTCCGCATTGGCTGGGCATCCCGGAATTTTTGGTACCAGAGACTTGGTTAGTCGGTCCTTTTGGTGGTCTACCTTGTCTCGCGATGTCAGGGAATTTGTGCAGTCCTGCGGGACTTGCTCTCGCTCCAAGCCTTGCTCTCGCTCTAGTGGTTTGTTGATGCCATTGCCTGTGCCCAAGAGACCATGGACCCATATCTCTATGGATTTCATTTCCGATCTTCCTGTTTCTCAGAGAATGACCACCATCTGGGTAATTTGTGATAGGTTTTCCAAAATGATACATCTTGTGCCATTACCTAAGTTGCCTTCCTCCTCTGAATTGGTGCCGTTGTTCCTTCAGCACGTGGTTCGTTTACACGGCATTCCTGAGAACATTGTGTCTGACAGAGGAGTCCAGTTTGTTTCCAGATTTTGGAGGACTTTTTGTTCTAAACTGGGTGTTCAATTGTCTTTCTCCTCGGCATTTCATCCTCAGACCAATGGTCAAACTGAGAGAACAAACCAGACATTGGAGACTTATCTAAGATGCTTTGTGTCTGCTGATCAGGATGACTGGGTCTCTTTTTTGCCTTTGGCTGAGTTTGCTCTTAATAATAGGGCTAGCTCTGCCACTTTGATGTCTCCGTTTTTCTGTAATTCTGGGTTTCACCCTCGATTTTCTTCAGGACAGACGGAGGCTTCTGTCTGTCCAGGTGTTGACTCTGTTGTTGAGCGTATGCAGCAGATTTGGGACCAGGTAGTGGAGAGGTTGTCCCTCTCTCAGGAGAGGGCCCAGCGGTTTGCTAACCGGCATAGGACTGATGGTCCTCGGTTTAAAGTGGGGGACTTGGTCTGGTTGTCCTCAAAGAATATTCCTATGAGAGTAGCATCTCCTAAATTTAAGCCTAGGTTCATTGGACCTTATAAGATCATGGAGATTATTAATCCTGTTTCTTTTCGTTTGCTTCTTCCAGGGACATTTAAGATCCATAACGTGTTCCACAAGTCCTTGTTGAAGAGGTTTGTTGAGCCAGTGGTTCCTGCTGCTGTGCCTCCTGACCCTGTTTTGGTTGAGGGCAATCTGGAGTATGTGGTTGAGAAAATATTGGATTCTCGTTTTTCTAGACGAAGACTCCAGTATTTGGTTAAATGGAGAGGTTATGGTCAGGAAGACAATTCTTGGGTGTTTGCTTCGGACATCCATGCTAGGAGACTTATCCGTGCGTATCATAGAACTCATCCTGACCGACCTGGTTGCTCAAATGAGGGTTCGGTGACCCCTCCTCAAGGGGGGGGTACTGTTGTGAATGGGTTTGAGATGAGTTTTGAGCAGAGGCTCCCTCTGGTGGTTACAAGCGGTACTAGTTAGGATTGTGAGGACTGGGAATCAGGTGTTACTGATTGGTCTTATATAAGGGAGTCATTTTCCCATCAGGGTTGCCGGTGATCAATTGTTCTGGTCTGAATCCTTCTTTCCAGTTTCCCTGGTAGCCTGCTGTGTCGTGTCTGCATCTCCTGCTATCAGATAAGACAATTTCTTATTTTGTGTTTTTGCTATATTTTTGCATTTTGTCCTGCACTTCTGTGGGGGGCCTTCTGGGTCCCCTCCGGGGGCTTTTGCCCTCTCAGTTTAGTCCAGCCACTGTGTTTTGTACTTTTGCTTTTTCCAGTTTTTTTCAGTGGCTGCTGTTTTGATTTTTTTACACCAGAGAACTAATTTAGGTGGTAGAGGTCGTGTGATCTCAGGTGATTTTGAAATTAGTAGAGTTGGTGTTTTTTCAGGGTTTTCTGAGATTGCAGTAAGTACCCTTCCTGTCCTTTTCTATTTAGATAGTTTGGGCCCCAGCGTTTGCTCATACTATTTTCTTTCTGTGTCAGTATTTCCTCTTGTCTAACCGCCATTACATGTTTGGGGGCTTTCTATTGTCTTTGGGTTCTGCTCCGGGGCAGATAGCTTTCCTATTTCTATCTTTAGGTGTAGTTAGTTTCTCAGGCTGTGACGAGGCGTCTAGGACCAACGTAGGGAAAGCTCCACGGCTGCCTCTAGTTGCGGTGGTTAGTCAGGGTACTGCAATCTCATAGATTCCAACTGCTCTGGTGTATTGCCTTTTTTACCTGCACTTCTCAGCTACCGTAACATAACAGGAAGCCTCTCCTCAGTGCAAGACATATGAAAGCCCGCATAAAATTTGCTAAAAAAAAAAAAAACACACGAAGGACTCTCAGACTATGAGAAATAAGATTTTCTGGTGTGATGAAACGAAGATAGAACTTTTTGGTGATATTCTAAGCGGTAGGTGTGGAGAAAACCAGGCACTGCTCATCACCTGCCCAATACAATCCCAACAGTGAAACATGGCAGCATCATGCTATGGGGGTGTTTTTCAGCTGCAGTGACAGGGCGACTGGTTGCAATTGGAAGTAAATATGAATACGGCCAAGTACAGAGACTTGGCCGAAGGTTCACCTTCCAACAACACAATGACCCCAAGCACAGAGCTAAAATAACAAATAAGTGGCTTCAGAATGACTGTGACCATTCTTGACTGGCCCAGCCAAAGCCCTGACCTAAACCCAACTGAGCATCTCTGGAGAGACCTGAAAATGGCTGTTCACCAACATTCAACTTCCAACCTGATGGAACTGGAGAGGATCTGCAAGGAAGAATGGCAGAGGATCCCCAAATCCAGGTGTGAAAAACTTGTTGCATCATTCTCAAGAAGACTCATGGCTGTACTAGCTCAAAAAGGATGCTACTACTCAATACTGAGCAAAGGGTCTGAATACTTATGACCATGTGATATTTCAGTTTTTCTTTTTTAATAAATTTGCAAAATTTTCTACATTTCTGTTTTTTTTCAGTAAAGATGGGGTGCAGAGTGTACATTAATGAGAAAAAAATTAACTTTTTTGCATTTACCAAATGGCTGTAATGAAACAAAGAGTGAAAAATGTAAAGGGGTCTGAATACTTTCCGAACCCACTGTATATGCTCACCACAGGAATTTGTGAGTTGCCAGTGATAGTTACAAGTTCCTGGTTTGGTGTTGAAGGAGAGTTCTGTAGCAGTCGGTTGGTGTAGTTTACAGGAGATATCTGCGTGGATTTGGTATTGTGTGTTTATCCTAATCCTCTGCCATTTGGGTTACCCCTCCCACTATTTCCACTATTTCTACTCGATGTTTGGTGAGTACATTTGTACGACAGTAGTTTTCTTTTATTCCTGTCTGTTTCCCCTGTATGTCAGGTTAGTGTTATCTTGCACACATCTATACCTCCCTGGGAGGTGTAGGAAACAGATCAGCGAGCATGCAAGAGCATAGCAAGGTACAAGACCCCAGCTTCTCCATCTTCAGGGGTAATCTGGGGTACAGGGATACCCTAGGGTCCTCTTATCTTCAGAGACAGGGAAGGTGCCCATTTCCCTGGGAAAACCTGCTACAGTATACTGACAATAGCACTGCCAAACTACACATAATAGTAGTATCTACCTACATAAAAGTGCCATATAGTAGCCATTTACTACTACTATATAATGCCTATATAATAGTGTCATGTGGTAGCCACATAATATATCATGCCTTTATATGAGTACTGTGAAGAATATTGGAGACATAATTCTATGTCAATCATCTGTATACTATTCGACATGAAATTATAAAAAATCCTTCAGCACATGCTGTGGTAACATGACACCTGGCCAGCTCAAAGGACTCTCACCCCACCACCCAGCTAGCTGCTATGCAACCTTCTACAGGAATACACCCTGTGGATCCAAGCCATGGGGCCTGAGTCCTTTGTTCTGCCAGCTAAGATTTCATAAAGGAATTATGGAAATATTATACGTCCTAACTGTACTTTGTATGTATTTCTGAGATTCCCAGACCAGGGCAAGCTCCTACCTAGGTCTCGAGTAGTGTTGAGCATTCCGATACCGCAAGTATCGGGTATCGGCCGATATTCGCGTTATCGGAATTCCGATACTTAATTCCGATACTTTTTCCATATCGTATACCGGAATCGGAAGTTCCCATAATTCTTTGAGAGGCAATGTGATTTTAGTCAGCCAATGAGGAATCCTACGAAGTGTGGGCACATCCTGTAATGCTGCGGTCATCTTAACTAATGGCATGGCTGTGATTGGCTGCTGAAATGATGTCAGAATGCACTATAAAAGGCGCCGCCGCCATTTTAGCGTCACTGTGCTGTGAACTCAGTAAGGACAGAACGCTACTCTGCTCACTCTGAGGGACAGTTAGATATTGCGATTTTGTGTACTACTGTGCTTGAGGCAGGCTAGTTTACCAACCGCTGTGTAAAGCTTCATTTTGCCAGTGTTGTTTTAACAGCTCTGTGCAAGGTGTGTGTGTGACAGTGCAGGTGACGCTGCAGTTTGCTCTGCATCCACCGCTGTTTGTAGGCATCTGCACGTGTCACTGTCACTGACTCTTTTTTTTTTTTTTTTTTTTTTTATTTTGTGGAATTGGTGCAGCTCCATTATATTAGAAAAAAAAATCAAATCTATTACTGTGACGTGCTTCCATCCGTATACAATACATTGGTTGCAAACACTATAGAAGTACAGAAAGGAGCTTTTCACAGATTGTGGACAGTTGTGTTTCAGTGTTCACTTCAGTCTGTGTTTTTTACTTTTTGAGTGCAGATCACGCTCCAGTTACATGTTCAAGCACTGCTGCTTGTACTCTGCTGAGCGTGTCTCAGTGGCTCATCCTTTTCATTTATCTCCAATTGGTTCTGCTACATTCCATTTAAAATAAATCTAATCTATTAGTGTGACGCGCTTCCATCCGTATACAATACATTGGTTGCAAACACTATAGAAGTACAGAAAGGAGCTTTTCACAGATTGTGGACAGTTGTGTTTCAGTGTTCACTTCAGTCTGTGTTTTTTACTTTTTTGAGTGCAGATCACGCTCCAGTTACATGTTCAAGCACTGCTGCTTGTACTCTGCTGAGCGTGTCTCAGTGGCTCATCCTTTCATTTATCTCCAATTGGTTCTGCTACATTCCATTTAAAATAAATCTAATCTATTAGTGTGACGCGCTTCCATCCGTATACAATACATTGGTTGCAAACACTATAGAAGTACAGAAAGGAGCTTTTCACAGATTGTGGACAGTTGTGTTTCAGTGTTCACTTCAGTCTGTGTTTTTTACTTTTTTGAGTGCAGATCACGCTCCAGTTACATGTTCAAGCACTGCTGCTTGTACTCTGCTGAGCGTGTCTCAGTGGCTCATCCTTTTCATTTATCTCCAATTGGTTCTGCTACATTCCATTTAAAATAAATCTAATCTATTAGTGTGACGCGCTTCCATCCGTATACAATACATTGGTTGCAAACACTATAGAAGTACAGAAAGGAGCTTTTCACAGATTGTGGACAGTTGTGTTTCAGTGTTCACTTCAGTCTGTGTTTTTTACTTTTTTGAGTGCAGATCACGCTCCAGTTACATGTTCAAGCACTGCTGCTTGTACTCTGCTGAGCGTGTCTCAGTGGCTCATCCTTTTCATTTATCTCCAATTGGTTCTGCTACATTCCATTTAAAATAAATCTAATCTATTAGTGTGACGCGCTTCCATCCGTATACAATACATTGGTTGCAAACAATATAGAAGTACACAAACGGGCCTTTCACAGCTACTGAACATGGGTTTTTAATTTTTAACTAAAATATGTATTTTTTCAAATGACACAAATATAAGTAATGTTGAAGAGGAATAGTCCTACATCCATTGTTTGCACAATATTACAGGTGTACATCATGTCCCTTAATCAACAATGTATTATTATATTTACTTGTATGCTTTTATTTAAAAGCCAAGAACACAGAAGGATAACCTTCGCACTGCAGCTGTTGTCAAAGTTCAACCCACATTATGCACTTCCAACATTGCAGCATTTGAGGCATGATGTGAGTTGGATTGGTCAAAGTTATGGAGTGAGAAGGTTCACCATCAGTACCCTATAGCATAAGTATGCTTTTGTGTTAGCATTTGTGTTAGACATGTGGATATCTGCCATAATATGTCACAATTATTTAGTTACAGATTTGTTACCAACACTAATCATTGAATGGTTTTAAATTTGACGTTTCACTTGTTTACAGCTTAGAAATAAGGGTGTAGCCTGATATCTATGTGTAGCACTAGCCACTTTAACATGTCATGTTTTTTTAAACATGTGTAGGTAGGTAGCAGTAATTTTTGCCGGACACACAGCAGGGGAACAGCAGGCGTTACTGAACCCCACTATCACTATAGCTTGTGTATTGGTCTGTGGACACGACACTTCTGAGCAGCAACTGGCAGTGTTGTAGCCCAGGGAGTATAGCTCAGGTGGTAGAAAGATGAACATAACAGGAGACATGGAAAACGTTGTCAACCAGTTAGTTAATCTGAAACCGGACAGGCAAATTCAGGCGAGATCCATGCCTAGTTCATTTTCAGAAAAGTAAGCCGTTCTACATTATCGTAGGATAGTCGCATGCAACGGTCTGTTAGTACACCACCTGCAGCAGTAAAGACGCGCTCCGATAATACACTGCCAGCAGATCAAGCCAGCACCTCCAATGCATACTGGCTAAGCTCTGGCCATGTATCCAGCTTAGAGACACAAAACTTGAATGGGGAAGAGCCATCTGGGAGTACACTGAGAGGGCAAGACATGTAGTCTGTCACCATCTTACGGAAATGTTGCCTCCTGCTGACTGGAGCCGTCTCGGATGGTGTAGACATTGGTGGCGCTGCCACAAAACTTCGACACATTTGGAACATACTGTTCTTGCCCTGTGCAGAGGCGCTGCTTGTGCTCCCTCTTGTTGCAGAGCTGTCTCCACTGCCTCGACGCACAGAGCTGCTTTGTAAATCAGTAGCAGCAGCAGTGCTCTCGGCTGGAATGGAGAACATTATGGATTGCACCAGTGTGTCTTGGTACTTCCGCATTTTACGCTCCCGGTTCAACGGTGTGATGAGGCTTTGTAAGTTGTCCCGGTAGCGAGGGTCTAGGAGGGTGTACACCCAATAATCAGACGTGGTGTGAATGTGTTCGATGCGGCGGTCGTTTCTCAGCCACTGCAGCATGAAATCAACCATGTGCTGCAGACTCCCAACTGGCCAAGAAACGTTGTCCCCTGCAAGAGGCGTCATCTCCGCCTGCTGTGCATCACCCCACCCTTGGTCTACATACTGACTAGAGCATTGTCTACCTCCCTCTGGAGCGATGTCTTCCTCCTCCATTGACTCCTCCTCATCCTCCTCACAAAGTCCTTCAAATACATATAAATTTACAAAATTTAAAACTCAAAATTTAAAAACTTTGTATCATAATTCTGTAACATCAGTTTATGGAAACACAATAGCATTACAAAAGGATAGACAAAAAATGTACATTATGTGCTTTGTAAATACATTAAAAGTTTGTAATGGTTATGAAAATATAGACAGCGACTCTGGAGGTTCAATTGTTGATACAGCATGGTACTTTGAAAGTCCTCCAGCCCTTTGTGAGGAACCACGTTGCGCTGACTGTCCAGAAGGTGATGGAATTTGTGACTCCTCATCCTCCTCACAAAGTCCTTCAAATACATATAAATTTACAAAATTTAAAACTCAAAATTTAAAAACTTTGTATCATAATTCTGTAACATCAGTTTATGGAAACACAATAGCATTACAAAAGGATAGACAAAAAATGTACATTATGTGCTTTGTAAATACATTAAAAGTTTGTAATGGTTATGAAAATATAGACAGCGACTCTGGAGGTTCAATTGTTGATACAGCATGGTACTTTGAAAGTCCTCCAGCCCTTTGTGAGGAACCACGTTGCGCTGACTGTCCAGAAGGTGATGGAATTTGTGACTCCTCATCCTCCACCTCTTCCAAAACCTCATGCCTTAGTGCTTGCAGTGTTTTTTGAAGCAGGCAGATAAGGGGGACAGTCAGGCTGACTAGTGCATCATCTGCACTCGCCATCCGCGTTGACTCATCAAACGCACGCAAAACGTGGCAGATATCCTTCATAGAGTTATTCGCCACTCATTACACTGGCAGTGGCTGCCCATTCATTATAGGATCCAATTCTAATTACTGGTTCTCACCAACATAGCTCTCCACAGCGCAGCACCCCCCTACATCTCCTCCCTTATTTATATTTATCGGCCTAACCGACTGCTGCACTCTGCAAACGACCTTCGACTAACCTCTGCACTAATCCGTACCTCCCACTCCCAACTCCAAGACTTCACCCGCGCTGCGCCAATCCTCTGGAATGCTCTACCCCAAGAAATTAGGACTATCCGCAATTTGGATGGTTTCAGGCGCTCCCTCAAAACACATTTGTTCACAGTGGCCTATCACATTCACTAATCAAAGTCATTCTATGTGTAATTCTGTGTGTGTAGCCCATTCACTATCTCCATGCATCCCTCACTTCCTTAAAATGGCTGGACCATCATTGTAAAAACACCATTGTATAAACACCTGTACTTTGTATCTCCCACACCTCATTGTAGATTGTAAGCTTTCACCAGCAGGGGCGGCTGATTTTGCTTAAATTATTGTATTGTTAACGTTGTTACTTATGACTCGTGTTTTGAAACTGTTAAACTGTAAAGCACTGCGGAATATTATGGCGCTATATAAAAAAATAATATTATTATTCTTATTATAGAGGCCCACTCAGTAGTGGTGAAGTGTGAACGCCGCAAATTGCGAGTTGACTGCGCCTGATGCAGCTGATACTCCATTACTGTTGGCTGCTGCTCACACAACCGCTCCAACATATGTAACGAGGAATTCCACCTGGTGGGTACGTCACATATAATGCGATGTTCATGAAGGTGAAATCTGCGTTGCAGAGCTGCAATCAGCGATCTGGCCATGCTGGAACGTCGCAAGTGAGCGCACTCTAGGCGGACCTTGTGCAGCAGTGCATCAAGATCCGGATAGTCCCTCAAAAAACTCTGCACGACCAAGTTGAGCACATATGACAGACATGGTATGTGAGTGAGGTTGCCAAGGCCCAGAGCTGACACCAGATTTCGGCCATTGTCACACACTACCAAGCCTGCCTGTAGATTCTCTTCCAAAAACCACACGTCGCTCTCCTGCTTTATGGCATTACAGAGCTCCTGCGCTGTGTGGCTAAGATTCCCCATGGAAATTAATTTCAGGATGGCCTGTTGACATTTGGACACGGCTGTGCTCATATCGGTCGCAACAGGTAAACGTTCACGGGTCCATGTGGAGGTAGACCGTGACGGCTCCTGCAGCGATGATTCTGAGGAACTGGAATAGGAGGAATCAATGTGTACAGACTTGATTCCTGCAATCCTTGGAGTTGGCAGAACACGTACAGCGCCACTCGCAAGATCAGTACCCGGCTGCACAACATTGACCCAATGGGCAGTGAGGGAAATGTATTGTCCCTGGCCATGGGTGTTAGAACCCTCTTGTTAGGTTTTGTTTCAGTTTGCTGGTCACATGACCTTTTTTCCCTATTTAGTCTGGCTCCGCCCTTCTGGCTTTGCTTGACTTCATTGTATTATCTACTGTTAAGCTAGCCGGGTGCTTAGGTGCCTTAATCTGTGAGTTTTGCTTGATGTTAGGATCACAAAGTATTTATTTTTCTGTTTAATTATCCATGCTACAATTTATGTTAGGAGGTGTCCACCTTTTCTCCCAGTCCCTAGATCTTGTAGGGATTACTCCCTCGCAACTATAGGTCTTCGTTCACACTAGATGAGGACTTTAGCGGGTCTGGTCGCAGGATCAGGTTCCCCGTTACATCGTAGGGATTCAGCTTAGTTGTATTGTAGGGACAGAATTCCCTTCTTTCCTTACTGGTTGTAGCAGATCATAACAATGGGTACTGGTCCACGCATCGGTGGTCAGGTGGACCTTGCTACTGAGGGCTTTTAGTAGCGCATGTTTAATTTTTCCCTCAACATGCTTTTGCAGACCAGGGACGGCTTGCCTGCTGAAATTAAATCGGCTTGGCACATTGTATTGTGGGATTGACAATGATATTCAGTTACGGAAACTGTCTGTCTCCACCAGCCTGAATCACAGCATTTCAAGGGACAGGAGTTTTGCAATGCCAGCATTCAGAGCCTGTGCTCGTGCATGGTTTGCGGAGTATGGCCGTGTTTTATCCCATGCCTGTGCTACCGCTGGCTGTTTTGTGGCCTGGGAGTGTGAGGATGACAGGGAACTTGCTGCTGTGTGTGGAATAACAGTTTGTCTCTGGACAACAGTGGCCGAGGTTCTTCCATGGCGATCCTGTGAGGAAGCATAACCAGCTGTGTGTGAGCTCGATGAAGAGGCTTCAACACAACCTGAAGATGTAGGTGCTGCTGTAGGTTGGCCTACATCTCCAGTGTGTCTTTGTAACTCAACTACGTGCTTTGTCCGCACATGTTTCCACATATTTGTGGTATTGAGGTGACTGACACTTTTAGCTATTTTTAATTTTTGATTACACAGCTTGCATTTCACATAGCAAATATCATGTGCAAGTGTGTGAAAAAAGGACCACGCAGTGCAAGTCCTGGGAGCGCACGTTTTGACTTTTGGAAGACAACTGCTCCGAACAGGTGCCAAACTGGAGGCTACAGGCAACCGAGTCTGCAGCCTAACTCTCCCTCCTGTTTGTACCGTTGGGCAATGTCTTCCTCTATCTTCCTTCTATCACTAACCATTTCTCTAGGCCTCTCCCAGCTTTCAACCAAAGTACTGGTTCTCACCCACAAAGCTCTCCACAGTGCAGCACCCCTCCTACATCTCCTCCCTCATTTCTATCTATCGGCCTAACCGACTGCTGCGCTCTGCAAACGACTTTCGACTAACCTCTGCACTAATACGTACCTCCCACTCCCGACTCCAAGACTTCTCCTGCTCTACGCCAATCCTCTGGAATGCTGTACCCCAAGAAATTAGGACTATCCACAATTTGCATGGTTTCAGGCGCTCCCTCAAAACACATTTGTTCAGAGCGGCCTATCACATTCACTAATCAAAGTCATTCTATGTATTCTGTGTAAGTGTGTGTGTGTCTCTAGCCCATTCACTATCTCCATCCCTCAGTCCCTTAAGATGGCTGGAACATCATTGTAAATGCACCATTGTATATAAACACCTATACTTTGTATCTCCCCCATCTCATTGTACATTGTAAGCTGTCACGAGCAGGGGCGACTTATTTAGCTTAAATTATTGTATTGTTAACGTTGTTACTTATGACTTGTGTTCTGAAACTGCTAAACTGTAAAGCGCTGCGGAATATGATGGCGCTATATAAATAAATATTATTATTATTCCTCTGAGCTGCTCCCACCACCTTCCTGTTCTTCATGCCATGTTGGGTATTGGACCTCATCATCTCCACTACCCTCTTCCAACACCTGCTGTTGGGTGGTCTGGCCAGCACCATGCTCAACAGAAACTGGCACCTGGGTCTCATCATCATCATCAGATGCGTTCTGCGGTGTGCTGACCATCGGCACTGTCTCACCCGCCTCTTCAGATTCAGAGAGACACAGCTGTTGCGCATCACTGCATACTCCCTCTTCTTCACATTACAGAATGCTGCTTGGCTGGGCCCCTGTTTGCAAGCCAATAGATTCTGAGAACAGAAGCAGACACTCAGCTGGCTCCTGTACAGAACTCTCTGACTGCCTGGGCAATTTGCCAGGCGGTGAAGAGACAGATGGTTGCCCAACAGTGCTGTGGTCCTGAGAGGAGGTGGAAGCAATTGAAGTCGATGCATTGGCTGAGATCCAAACAACAACGGCTTCAATTTGTTCTTCCCGCAGCAGGGGGGTACTCCGAGCTCCTACAAAAGTGCGCATAAAGGAACGCTCACGGCCCGGGGAAAACTGGTGGATGCTGTGTCACTGGGGGCCGCAGCAGCCACAGAATCCCCACGTCCTCTCCCTGAAGAAACTCCACAACCACGTGCCTTACTCCCTGCCTTCTTCATCTTGGTAGATTGATAAAGAAAGTCTGAAAAGTTATAAGGCCTAAGTGTGGTTATTCCGCAGAGACTGCAGTGAACACTGCACACAACTGTTCAGTAGGTGTGAAAGGCCCCTTTGTGTACTTCTATAGTGTTTGCAACCAATGTATTGTATACGGATGGAAGCGCGTCACACTAATAGATTTTATTTATTTGTAATAGAGTGGAGCAGCAACAATTAGAGAAAAATTTCAAGGATGTGCCAGTGACACACGCTCAGCAGACTACAACCAGCAGTGGTTGAAGAACTAACTGGAGCGTGATCTGCACTCCAAAAAGGAAAACCTCAGACTACAGTGAACACTGCACACAACTGTTCACTACCCAACGCGTCTCAGCAGGAAGGCAGTCTGTGCGTCAAAACAAAGGCGCAAGCATACATCCACGTACCCTGTTTATAAAGCTATATAAAAAAAATTATGTAGTAGTGACGCACACTTTATTGAGGTACAGTATTACATCGCCATTCACCATCTGTGGCTATGCAGTGTCATCTATATATACCTTATCTATCCGTTGTCATGCTTGCAAGTCGACAGTCAGGCATAAATAGCAATTTTCACTATGCACTATGCACTTTTTAAAGGTTATGTTTGTTAATAAACATGATTATTGCCACATATTATGAGTATTACATGATGGAAATTGTATAATTTTGTATAAACTGTTTAGTGACATTATTCAGCAAATGTAACATTTTAGTAATGTCACAGATAACTTGTAATGCTGATGATGTTTTGAAGTCAGACATTCATTGTCTATACAATAAAAATGGTGTACATACTGTTACTTATCCATCATTAATGGATTCAGATATGTACTTGTATGCTTTTATGTACAACCGTATAGCAGATTCCTTAACTAATTTATTTTGTGGTTTGCATTGCTGTTCAACATGTTAATGTATGTGTTTATGTTTGTCAATTCTTTATTTATCTAGATATTAGTTTAAATGAAATCATCATCTTATGGTAGTAAAGGTTATCTTTCTCTTGTTTGAAGTATAGACATTTAAAATTGACAGGTAACAAGGAAATTACTTGATCTAGTATTTAAACATCCTCCTTGACCCTGGGCTCCAACACCGCCAGTTGTTGCTCGGAAGTGCTGTTAGCACAGTCAACACTTGCTCCTGTGTTACTGGGGTTCAGTAACGTCAGCTGGTCCTCGGTTGTGCCATTGGCTCTTTTCCTTCTGCTGCCCCTCCGGGTTCCAGTACCGTCAGCTGGTTCTCCGCAGTGCCTTTGGCCTAGGTGCCTCCATCTTGGTATCCGAGTTCCAGCAACGTCTGCTGGTCCTTGGTAGTGCTTTGGAGCACAGGTACCTCCTGCTTAGTAACCGTGTCCCAGTAACGTCAGCTGGTCCTCGGTTGTGCCATTGGCTCTTTTCCTTCTGCTGCCCCTCCGGGTTCCAGTACCGTCAGCTGGTTCTCCACAGTGCCTTTGGCCTAGGTGCCTCCATCTCGGTATCCGAGTTCCAGCAACGTCTGCTGGTCCTTGGTAGTGCTTTGGAGCACAGGTACCTCCTGCTTAGTAACCGTGTCCCAGTAACATCAGCTGGTACAAGATTGTGCTACAAATACAAGATACGGAACAAGAGACACAAGAACAATAAGCAGAAGATCTAAAAGCAGAAGAACATGAAGTATAAGACCAAAATGAAGAGCAAAATATATGCTCTAAATTCTAAGCAGAAGAAGACTAAGCAGTGTATGGGGGTGAGTCCGTTCCTCCTCGTGGTGCCCCTGGAAAATGCCTGCTGCTGCAGGCTAAACTGAACACGGACAAATACTGTTGTAATTTAAATCTTTTGTGACAGCAAGAACGGAAGGATGAAAAATTCATACTTTGACAGATTACAAGTACAGGATTCTCTGTCACAAATAAGAATATGATGAAGAAGATGAAGCAGAATATGAATAAGAATAATAGTTTAATAAGAAGAATATGAGTAATGTTAACAAAGATGAATAGCAAGAAGTTTAAGAAGAAGATAAAGAAGGTGAAGATGAAGAATAATTTGATGAAAAAGATGATGCTGCAGAAGATTATGAAGGAGAAAGTGTGTGAAAAGTTAAAAAGGTGAAGATGAAGAGCATGGAAGTTGTGTAATATACATATTTGCCAAAATATAAAAAACGTTAACATTGTCAATTTCTTCGTCAATCCGAACATCTTTAAAAAAAAAAATATTTATGCTATTCCATTTGATTGGGTTAAACATCTATGCCTTTAATGTCTCCTCAACCTTCCCCAATACATTCTACATTAGTCTTTGTTGTTTTCCTTCATGTACAATTAACCAACAAGGCAAGAATGGGTTTTTTTTAATTTCGATATTTTGTTCCCATAGACTTACATGGGACTTCCGGTATCGATATCGGGTATCGCCGATATTTTAGTGATATCGGCGATACCATTCCGATTCCGATACTTTAGGATATCGGAAAGTATCGCTCAACTCTAGTCTCGAGTCATTCTAACACCCACTAACAGCTAGGTAGAAAAATTGTGTTTAGTCTGAGTAGCAGGGGACCGGTCGGATCCGATGGCGCCAGAACCTCTGTCCTAGGAATGCCCAGAAAGGAGTTATGATCTTTCATAGGTTTTGGGAGATTTATCTCCAAATCTCCAGGGAAGGAGATTTAGGTTCAGGCGAGAGGACAGTGACCCAGAGGGTTAAATGCTTGTGTGTGTGGCGCCCCTGAGGGTTCAGTCGCCACAGAGGTGTTGCATCTCATCCAGAGGTATGACACCCCACTTCCAGGTAAGGAGGGAGCACCCCTAGGACTCCAACACCTGCATCCAACACACACCATATCAGCTGGTCATATGGACGTACCCTAAGGGAGGATGGTCTCATACCAAGCTGGTTAGCAAGGGGTGTATGGGTGGGTGGAGTTTAGGCAAGGAGGAGAAGAGAAGTTAAGGAAGCAGCACTTCAGAGGAAGTGAGAGGTGGAGAGTCTCGAGAGCTATCCGATAGAAGCTTGTCCTCTAAGAGAAAGAAGGCGACTGAGGAGCTTCTGGAGCACATGAGAAAGGGCATGGAGTTTGCACTGTTTATCTGTGGCCCCATCGGGACCAGGCCAACAGGGACCGGCCCCTAGACTAGTGGGAAACCTACAGGCCCCGCTAGTAAACCGGCGGCGGTGATCACTTTACGGGTCATTGCTATTAACCACCAGCATCACCTCCAGGAAGGAAACTATATTGGGCAATGACGCACAGAATTAATCTGTTACCCGACAGGGTCCGCAGCTTCTGGACTGAGAGACTGCGTGGTGAGGTGCTAGGAGGACTGGAACAGCACAGAGAGAGAAGGTCAGGAAGGGAACACACTGAAAGGGAGTCCTGGGCAAGTGTGACCAATATACCTGGGGGTTGCTGGACCCCTCGCCCGGAGGACACAGTACCAGGCAGGCATCTGTCTTACTGGCCAAAGACTGTGAGAAAAACCCTGAAACTGCACTTGGACTGTTTTCTAGAATTATTTCAGTGACGCACATCTCTCTCTGCTACATTCCTCAAATATATATAACATCTACCTGCCCTGGAAAGACACAGCCTCACCTGTAGGAGGTTTACCAACAAGCTGCAGAACACCATCCCTTCCAGAGGACCTGCACAGCAGCGCTGGTCACCCTGACCAGACACTACAGGTGGCGTCACGAATCACTACATAGACTTTATCCCCTGTAAATATATCCCCTTTTTGGTGAGCGCCCTGGGCCACGGACCGGGTCGTAGCTGCCATGACATCCCCCATAGAAGTCAATAGGCTCGGTACCGAGTACCCCACGGCCCTGGCGGGCGACTCATGTGCAGCATTTCCTATTGCTTTTTCTCTGGGAGGTCATGAGGACATCATGTGAGGACAAGTCACACACTGAGGGAACACAAGCCTCTTATGTGGCAGGCCCTCCTCCGCAAGCCAGGCCTTTCATCTAACTGGTAACTGACTATATGTTCTGTTTATACCCTTTGTCCTGCCACTATTGTATATGCATATCTGACCATTATATGTGTATAACCATTGTATATATATATATATGTGTATTGTCTAGTGTGCTCTTAAGGCGATTAAATATATAATTTAACCTTTATCTCTCCACAAATCCACAGGTCCGTTTCTCTGCCTAATCACACGCTACTGGGGCTGGTTTCTGGCCTGATATAACCCTGTTGACAGACCAGGCGTATATCAAACAAGGAACTTGTGTCAGTCCTACCGGGCTGATAAGGTTCTGTTTCACTGGCGCTAGTGAAAGGGTCGTCCTCTCAGCCTGTCAGGGTTGAGAGCGAGTGTGGTGTCACGTCAGTGTCTGTGTGGGCCACATCCTCTCACTCCCTGTGCCTCCCTGGGCCCATGTGAACAGGGGGGTGTCTGTATAAAACTGTGACAAGCTGACCTTACGTGTCCCCAGGGGTGTAGTATGTCACGTTGGTGCAAGTGGGGAGACCTTACCACGTGATCCCGCTGACATAATATTGACGTCAGGTGAAGTGTGTCTACTTCCCGTTTCCCTCACAAGTACTATAAAGTGCCCACATAATAGTACCATATAGTTCCTACATTATAGTACCCTACAAAATAGTACCATATAATGCCTAGATAAGTGTACCATATAGTGCCCACCTATTAGTACCATACAGTGGTGGTCAAAAGTATTGGAACCCATGCAATTCTGTCAGATAATACTCAGTTTCTTCCTGAAAATGATTGCAAACACAAATTCTTTGGTATTATTATCTTCATTTAATTTGTCTTCAATGAAAAAACACAAAAAGAATTGACCTAAAGCCAAATTGGATATAATTCCACACCAAACCTAAAAAAGGGAGTGGACAAAAGTATTGGCACTGTTTGAAAAATGATGTGATGCTTCTCTAATTCGTGTAATCACCAGCACCTGTAACTTACCTGTGGCACCTAACAGGTGTTGGCGATAACTAAATCACACTTGCAGCCAGTTAACATGGATTAAAGTTGACTCAACCTCTGTCCTGTGTCCTTGTGTGTACCACATTGACCATGGAGAAAAGAAAGAAGACCAAAGAACTTTCTGAGGACTTGAGAAACCAAATTGTGAGGAAGCATGAGCAATCTCAAGGCTACAAGTCCATCTCCAAAGACCTGAATGTTCCTGTGTCTTCCGTGCGCAGTGTCATCAAGAAGTTTAAAGCCCATGGCACTGTGGCTAACCTCCCTAGATGTGGAAGGAAAAGAAACATTGACGAGAGATTTCAATGCAAGATTGTGCGGATGGTGGATAAAGAACCTCGACTAAAGGTACTGCCACACTAAGCTATCCCGCTAGCGATCTCGTTAGCGTTGCATACTAATGAGATCGCTAGCGGGATTGTTTCTATATCGCTAAATGCTACCGCATTTAGCGATATAGTTAACGACGCTATCGCCGTTAGCGATCTTCTTAACGACTTTAGCGGTACAAAAGTACCGCTAAATCGATAAGAAAAGGTGCCACACAGCGATTAGATACTTACCCAGCGGGAGCGCCAGCGATGAAATAGGGTCCGGAGCGATTCCAGCGATGAGCGAGATCACAGCAGGAAGCTCGTCGCTGGAAGCTGCCGCACTGAACAACATCGCTAACGGGATCGCTAAATAGTGACGTTTTTTAGCGATCCCGTTAGCGATATTGTTTAGTGTGGCATACCCTTAACATCCAAACAAGTTCAAGCTGCCCTGCAGTCCGAGGGTACAACAGTGTCAACCCGTACTATCCGTCAGCGTCTGAATGAAAAGGGACTGTATGGTAGGATACCCAGGAAGACCCCACTTCTTACCCTGAGACATAAAAAAGCCAGGCTGGAGTTTGCCAAAACTTACCTGAGAAAGCCTAAAACGTTTTGGAAAAATGTTCTCTGGTCAGATGAGACAAAAGTCGAGCTTTTTGGGAAAAACCATCAACATAGAGTGTACAGGAAAAAAAAAGAGGCATTCAAAGAAAAGAACACGGTCCCTACAGTCAAACATGGCGGAGGTTCCCTGATGTTTTGGGGTTGCTTTGCTGCCTCTGGCACTGGACTGCTTGACCGTGTGCATGGCATTATGAAGTCTGAAGACTACCAACAAATTTTGCAGCATAATGTAGGGCCCAGTGGGAGAAAGCTGGGTCTCCCTCAGAGGTCATGGGTCTTCCAGCAGGACAGTGAGCCAAAACACACTTCCAAAAGCACTATAAAATGGTTTGAGAGAAAGCACTGGAGACTTCTAAGGTGGCCAGCAATGAGTCCAGACCTGAATCCCATAGAACACCTGTGGAGAGATCTCAAAATGGCAGTTTGGAGAAGGCACCCTTCAAATATCAGGGACCTGGAGCAGTTTGCCAAAAAAGAATGGTCTACAATTCCAGCAGAGCATTGTAAGAAACTCATTGATGGTTACCGGAAGCGGTTGTTCGCAGTTATTTTGACTAAAGGTTGTGCAACCAAGTATTAGGCTGAGGGTGCCAATACTTTTGTCTGGCCCATTTTTGGAGTTTTGTGTGAAATGATCAAGGATTTAATTTTTGCTTCATTCTCTTTTGTGTTTTTTCCTTGCAAGCAAATTAAATGAAGATAAAAATAGAAAATAATTTGTGATTGCAATCATTTTCAGGAAGACACTGAGTATTATCTGACAGAATTGCAGGGGTGCCAATACTTTTGGCCACCACTGTATAATGCCTACATAATAGTACCATGTAATATGTAATGCCTAGATAAGAGTATCATATAACATCATAAAGTGCCCACTTAATTATACCAGATAATACTTAACACAAATTTCCCAACTCGCATAAATGAAGATAAGTCATGAATTGGGTAAGATGAAAAAGAGGGGTACCAGACCGCCAAGAGTATAATTCTTAAAACATGATTTTGTTTCAAATATTAAAATTAAACAAAATGTAGGGAACAATAACAGAACATATGCAAGGCTGCTGAGAACAAAGACAGATATTCATCTAATAAAAGTGCATAGTGCAAAATAGTAGGAAAAACCTCTTTATGTATATGGACTGGCCGGAAATTACAGTCTGGCAATGGGGAAAAGGGACCCCTAATGGTACAAAAGATGATAGCGAGAAAGTGAATATGTTCAAAAGAGGGAAGCCAATTAATCTCTGCTATTAACCCCTTAACGACCAGAGGCATTTTTGTTTTTGCGGTTTCATTTTTTGCTCTCCGTCTTCCCAGAGCCATAACCTTTTTATTTTTCAATCAAAATGGCCATATGAGGGCTTGTTTTTCGCCGGACAAGTCGTAGTTTTGAACAACACCATTGGTTTTAACATATAATGTATTGAAAAGTGGGAAAAAAATCCAAGTGCGGTGAAATTGAAAAAAAAGTGCAATTCCACGCTTGTTTTTTTTTTTTTTTAACCATGTTCGCTAAATGCTAAAACTAACCTGCCATTATGATTCTACAGGTCATTAGGAGTTCATAGACACCAAACAAGTCTAGGTTCTTTTTTATTTAAGTGGTGAAAAAACTTCCAAAGTTTGTTAAAAAAAAAATTGCACCATTTTCTGATACCTGTAGTGTCTCCATTTTTCATGATCTCGGGTCGGGTGAGGGCTTATTTTTTGAGTACTGATCTGATGTTTTTAATGATACAATTTTGGTGTAGATATAAACTTTTGATCACCTGTTATTGAATTTTCATGCAATGTTGCGGCGACATAAAAAAACATAATTCTGGCATTTTTACTTTTTTTTTTTCTCGTTGTGCCGTTTAGTGATCGGGTTAATTCTTTTTTTATATTGATAGATCGGGCGATTCTGAACGCGGCAATGCCAAATATGTGCATGTTTGATTGTTTTTATTTTATTTTGAATGGGGCAAAAGGGGGGTGATTTGAACTTTTATTTTTTTTTAATTTTTTTAATATTTTTAAAACTTTTTTTTGTTTACTTTTGCATGCTTCAATAGCCTCCATGGAAGGAAAGAAGCTGCAGTACTTTGATCGCCTCTGCTACACACAGGCGATGATCAGATCGCCTGTGTGGAGCAGAAATACTCACTGCAATCCAGCTGCAATTTAGTGAGATTATGCATAACGAAATTGAAGAAAATCCAGTAATTGTAGATAACATTATGTGGAGTGATGAAGCTTCTTTCACATTATCTGGCCATATTCACAGACATAATTGTATTTGCTGGTATAATGAGAACATGCATTTAACATTAGAGCAATAACTAAATGAGCCTGGTGTCAATGTTTCGGGTGGTAATTCAAGTTTTGGTGTTTTTGGACCATGTTTTTTTATGGAAGTCACATGAATAAGTATCTCGAAATTCTAATGAATCAGGTTGTTCCCCGGTTACAGCAACAGCCTAATTCAAATGACCTTTATTTCCAACAAGATGTGGCCCCTCCACATTATTCAAGAGTAGCCCGCGAGTATCTTGATGAAACATTTCCTAATAAATGGATTGGCCGAAGAGGCCCACTTGATTGGCCGGCACGTTCACCAGACTTGACCCCAATGGAATTTTTCTTTTGGGGAGGACTCAAGGACAAAGTTTATAGTCAAAAACCAAAGATGTTTGTCGAAGAGTAAGAGGCAGACTTCAAAGCTGTGCAAATTGTGATGGAAAACAGTTTGAGCACCTGCGTTGATAAAATTTAAGGGCTTTAGTATTATTGTTCAGAATAAAATTTAATTGTCAATGTTATGCTTGTGTTGGTAAATATAATTTTATATATAAATCAAAATAAATGTTATTATTTTCTGTCCACCTACTTTTGGACCACCCTGTATATTGGTGTACCATGGCTAGATAAGAGTACCATATAGTGCCCACATAATACCCTATAATTCCTAGATAAGAGTACCATAGAGTGTTCTCATAATAGTACCATATAATGTCTAGGTTAGAGTACTATACAGTCCCAACATAATGGTACCATATAATGCCTAGATGAGAGCACCATACCGGACCCACATAATAGAACCATTCCTAGATAAGTGTACCATACAGTGTTCACATAATAGTACCATATAATATGTGATTTTTAGAGGACACCAAATTTACATTGTTAGGCTGGTGTCACACTTGCGTGTGTGATGCGAGAAATAGAATTACATGCAGCCGCACGCTCCGGTCCGAGTGCCGGCTGCAGTGTCGGGTGTTGATGTGAGAGATTCGTGCGAGTTTCTCGCATCACACATGAAAGTGTAACCCCGGCCTTATACTCGTACAAGCTGCACACTGACTACATTGTATCAAAGTGTCAGATCTCCAGTGTTGTCCCATAAAAAGATATAATTTTAATAAATGTGAGGGGTGTGCTCACTTTTGTGATACACTGTACCTACAGTGGTGTTCAAAATAATAGCAGTCCAATATGACTAACCAGAATAATCAGTGTTTTTGGTATAAATTATACTACCACATGTCAATTTGAAAACGTAAAACGGAAGACTACCATTCAGATGGATGGAAGAATAGCCAGAATGGCAATGATCAGTGCCAAGATGATCATAGACAGTCTCAAGTTACCTGTGAGGACTGTGACAGTTAGAAGACGCCTGTGTGACTCTAATCTCTTGCCAAGAAGTCCCCGCAAAGTCACAGTGTTAAAAAAAAGACCTGTACTGAACCGGATACAACCTGCCAAAGAGCACATCAACTGGCCTAAAGAGAAATGGAGAATCATTATGTGGCCTGATGAAAGCAAAATTGTTCTTTTTGGGTCCAAGGGCGGCAGACAGTTCACAGATGACCCCCAAACTCTGCATTCAGCCACAGTACGCTCTGAAGACAGTGAAGCATGGTGGAGCAAGCATCATGATATGGGCATGTTTCTCTTACTATGCTGCCGGACCTATTTACAGCATACAAAGGATCATGGACCAGTTTGCATATATTAAAATGCTTAACAAGGTCATGTTGCATTACACTGATGAGGATATCACCTAGAAATGGGTGTTTCAACAAGACAACGACCCTAAACACACCAGTAAACGAGAAAAATTTTGGTTCCAGTCCAACAAAATTGAGGTTATGGAGTGACCAACCCAATCCCCGGACCTTAATCCGATAGAACACGTGTGGGATGACATCAACAATGCCGTTTCTGAGGCAAAGCCAAAAAATTGTGGGACGTAGTCCAAGCATCCTGGGCTGGAATAACAAGTGATAGGGGCCAGAAGTCGGGTGACTCTGTGCAACATACTGTAGATGTGAAGCAGTTCTAAAAAACTGTGAGTAACAACTAAACATTAGGTTAGTGATTCACAGGAAAGATAAATCCTCAAAAATACATATTGTCAGTCTGTAAGGACAAATGCAGACACTGCTGTTTTTTAGAACAGCCCATTGTTCATTTTTGTTTTCTGTAAAGTAGTTTAATATTCGTTACATTTGTCTTCATGTTTTGAATTAGAAAACCATGTGCAATGTTCCCAATGCTGGAAATAAAAACTAGTGTAAAGATTGTGTGAATAACTCATGTTTTTGAACATACTGATATTATTTTGAACACTACTGTGTAACTCACAGTAGTATAGTTCTCGCACCTACCAGACCGTTTTCCGTCATCTACAGGCGGTATTGCTCACTCTTTCAGGTTTCTGATCATGAGATTACCAGGGAAGGTCATAAGTGAGAATTTCTCGGGCTGATAACTTCTCACTTCCTCCACTTACTCTATATAGAACGCAACAGGATGTTGCACTCAGACAGCAAATTGTCTTATCTTCGTTCTCAAGAGGGATAAGGGGCCACCAGAGATGTCTGGCATCTGCCTATTCCCCTTTCCCTATTGAGAACGCAAGCGCTTTTGGCCAGCTCTAGGATAAGAGTGTATGTGTGTGGTTTGGGGTAGTCGGAAGACACAGCTGTTGGCCAAACAGTTATCTACAGTTAACCTGGAACTGCTCAGGGTTGTTTTGTTGGAAACCTGTTATTGAATGTCCTTTTAGGAAATTCAGAAAATGTAAAGCACTACTGTCCTATTGCTGCAAATCAGTGAACCTCACCCTTAATCTTAGGTTTCACCACATGTGATGAACCGCACCTCGCCACCCTGCCTGATGTCACTATTATGTCAACAAGATCACGTGGTATGGTCTCCTCACTTGCACCATTGTGACATTCCTCCCTCCCTGGGATCACATAAGGCCAGCTTGGTGCAGTTTTACACACACTCTGTCCACACGGGTCCAGGGAGGCATGGGAAGTAGTAAGAGGATGTGACCGACGCAGTCACTGTCATGGCACCACACTCGCTCACAGCCTGACAGGCCCCTTTCACTAGCACCAGTGAAACAGAGCGTTGCCAGCGCAGTAGGACTGTTACCAGTTCCTCAGTTGATATAAGCCTGGTCCATAAATGGGATTATATTGGGCCAGAAACCAGCCCCAGTATCGTGGAAAGTTAAACCAAGAAAAGGACTGTGGATTCATGGATCAAGATAAAAGAGCAGCCCAAGGTTAAATGATATATTTAACAGCCTTAAGGGCACACTAGACAATACACTATATACACAATGGTTATACATATACAATGTCAGATATGCTAATCACAATAGTGGTAGTACGAAAGATATAAGCAGAATGAGGGCATGAGCTGCTAGCTGGCTCCTAGGTACTTCACGGAGCGTTACTTGACACGGCCTTCACTGTTGAAGTGGAGCACATGCATAACAGAGAGAGAGAGATCACATGGCCTTACACTAGCCTTTATCCTCTGAGGCACTCCCATCCTGGCCTCTGTGCTGAACCTAAATCCCTTGCCTCTGCAGATAAAAAACTCCAAAACCTAGTGAAGATCATAACTCCTTTCTAGACGGTCCTAGGGCAACGATCCTGGTGCCATCAGATCTAGCTGGGTTCCTGTTACGTGTGGGGATCAAACAAGTCTTGACTACCTAGCCTCTGTCTCCTAGTTGTTTTATGTATCTCCATACCCATGGGTGCTAGAGTTGTTGAGACCCAGGCGGGTGTTTGTCATGTTCTGGGGTTCTCGAAAATATGCATAATGTACTGCTATTATGTATAGTATCTCGATAACTCTTTATGGAATCATGTTGCTAGAATGTTCTTTGGTATCTTCAGCATGACTCTATATTGCAAGCCAGCCTTTGTCCTGCTCTGAGCTGCTCAAGGTTTGAGATCTGTCACTCACAGCCTTTGAGGCTTTCCCCCCTGCTGCTGCTAGCTGCATACTGAAGGGGGTTTTGTAATCCTATGCCACATAGGAGACAAACAATTGGAATGAAATTATATCTCCAATAACAGCTGTGACATCACAGTGCTAAGTGACTGAACATTCTCAGTACTTGATCTTTGAAGCTCACATTTCACAAATCTCACTTCACTGGCTAGTTATATGGCTAACTCACTCATCCAGTGCAGCCCTTTCTAGTTCTCTTACATGGTCACCATCATTTCCCCAAACCAGAGAATTTAAGAAACTCTGATATATTTTATCAGACTAATATGCTTCTTTCTTCACTTAAGAGCCCGTTCTCTTTCCCTTGCCTCCTGAACTTATTATTCACTCTATTTTACAGCAAAAATCCACTTTGCGCTAAACAAAGGCACAGTAAGAGATCACATTATAGCTGCCTATTGAGGTCTATGGAGAGAGGAGGAGCAGAGAGACACACACACACACAGAGATGATACTCCTGCTTTCTAGTAAGTGTTTATCGCACCCCAGAGCTGGATTCACAGCTATACTACTTAGCTCTTTTGAAAAAAGTAGAGAAAAAAGGATCCATAGGCTGGATACAAATAAAATTAGCTTTTTATTTTATTACATTAACCCCTTTCTGCCATCAGACGTACTATTCCGTCCATGTGCTCTGGGACATAATTCCCAAGGACGGAATAGTACGTCATATGCGATCAGCTGCGCTCCCGGGGAGCGCAGCTGATCGCGGCCGTGTGTCAGCTGATTATCATAGCTGACACCGGCACTATCTGCCAGGAGCGCTCACGGTCCGCTCCCGACACATTAACCTCCGGCACACTGTGATCAAACATGATCGCAGTGTGCCGGCGGTATAGGAATGTGATCGCTCTGTTCCGAGGGCCTCCTCCCTGCAGCACCCCGGATCCAAGATGGCCACGGGGTTCTTCTGGGTCCTGCAGGGAGGCGGCTTCCTCAGTGCCTGCTGAGGGCAGGCGCTGAGAAAGCCTCCTGCACTGCCTGTCAGATAGCCGATTTGACACAGTGCTGTGCACAGTGCCAGATCGGCGATCTGACATTATACAGTAATGTCCCACTCTGGGACAAAGTGAAAAAGTAAAAAATATAAAAATAACGTGTAAAAAAAATTCTAAATAAAGAAAAAAAAATATTCCCCAATAAATTCATTTCTTTATGTAAATAAAAAAATTTAAACAATAAAAGTACACATATTTAGTATCGCCGCGTCGTAACGGCCCGCCCTATAAAACTGTCCCACTAGTTAACCCCTTTAGTGAACCCCTTAAAAAAAAAAAAAAAACAAGGCAAAAAAGGAATGATTTATCATCATACCGCCTAATAAAAAGTGAAATAACACGCGATCAAAAATACGGATATAAATGAACATGGTACCGCTGAAAACATCATCTTGTCCCGCAAAAATCGAGCCGCCTTACAGCATCATCAGCAAAAAAATAAAAAAGTTATAGCTCGCAGAATAAAGCGATGCAAAAATAATTATTTTTTATATATAATTGTTTTTATTGTATAAAAGCGGCAAAACATAAAAAAATTATATAAATGAGGTATCGCTGTAATTGTACAGAATTTTACCACACACAGAACGGTATAAACGCCCCCCCCCCAAAAGAAATTCATGAATTGCTGATTTTTGTTCATTCTGCCTCCCAAAAATCGTAATAAAAAGCGATCAAAAAATGTCATGTGCCCGAAAATGGTACCAATAAAAATGTCAACTCGTCCCACAAAAAATAAGATCTCACATTATTCTGTGGGCCAAAATACGAAAAAATTATAGCTCTCAAAATGTGATGATGTAAAAACTATTTTTTGCAATAAAAAGCTTCTTATAGCATGTGACAGCTGCCAAACATAAAAACCCACTATAAATAGTAAATCAAACCCCCCTTTATCACCCCACTAGTTAGGGAAAAATAATTAAATTTAAAATATGTATTTATTTCCATTTTCCGGTTAGGGTTAGGGTGGCGGCTAAAGTTAGGGTTAGGGTTGGGGCTAAAGTTAGGATTAGGGTTAGGGTTGGGATTAGGGTTAGGGGTGTGTTAGGGTTAGGTTTGTGGTTAGGGTTATGGTTGGGATTAGTGGTGTGTTGGGGTTAGGATTGGAGTTAGAATTGAGGGTTTCCACTGTTTAGGCACATCAGGGCTCTCCAAAACGCGACATGACACCCGCAGACTAGAGTTGAGCGATACTTTCCGATATCCAAAAGTATCGGAATCGGAATGGTATCGCCGATAACATTAAAATATCGGCGATACCCGATACCGATACCGGAAGTCCCATGTAAGTCTATGGGAACAAAATATCGAAATTAAAAAAACCCCATTCTTGCCTTGTTGGTTAATTGTACATGAAGGAAAACAAGAAAGAGTAATGTAGAATGTATTGGGGAAGGTTGAGGAGACATTAAAGGCATAGATGTTTAACCCAATCAAATGGAATAGCATAAATATTTTTTTTTTAAAGATGTTCGGATTGACGAAGAAATTGACAATGTTGTTAACGTTTTTTCTATTTTGGCAAATATGTATATTACACAACTTCCATGCTCTTCATCTTCACCTTTTTAACTTTTCACACACTTTCTCCTTCATAATCTTCTGCAGCATCATCTTTTTCATCAAATTATTCTTCATCTTCACCTTCTTTATCTTCTTCTTAAACTTCTTGCTATTCATCTTTGTTAACATTACTCATATTCTTCTTATTAAACTATTATTCTTATTCATATTCTGCTTCATCTTCTTCATCATATTCTTATTTGTGACAGAGAATCCTGTACTTGTAATCTGTCAAAGTATGAATTTTTCATCCTTCCGTTCTTGCTGTCACAAAAGATTTAAATTACAACAGTATTTGTCCGTGTTCAGTTTAGCCTGCAGCAGCAGGCATTTTCCAGGGGCACCACGAGGAGGAACGGACTCACCCCCATACACTGCTTAGTCTTCTTCTGCTTAGAATTTAGAGCATATATTTTGCTCTTCATTTTGGTCTTATACTTCATGTTCTTCTGCTTTTAGATCTTCTGCTTATTGTTCTTGTGTCTCTTGTTCCGTATCTTGTATTTGTAGCACAATCTTGTACCAGCTGATGTTACTGGGACACGGTTACTAAGCAGGAGGTACCTGTGCTCCAAAGCACTACCAAGGACCAGCAGACGTTGCTGGAACTCGGATACCGAGATGGAGGCACCTAGGCCAAAGGCACTGTGGAGAACCAGCTGACGGTACTGGAACCCGGAGGGGCAGCAGAAGGAAAAGAGCCAATGGCACAACCGAGGACCAGCTGACGTTACTGGGACACGGTTACTAAGCAGGAGGTACCTGTGCTCCAAAGCACTACCAAGGACCAGCAGACGTTGCTGGAACTCGGATACCGAGATGGAGGCACCTAGGCCAAAGGCACTGTGGAGAACCAGCTGACGGTACTGGAACCCGGAGGGGCAGCAGAAGGAAAAGAGCCAATGGCACAACCGAGGACCAGCTGACGTTACTGGGACACGGTTACTAAGCAGGAGGTACCTGTGCTCCAAAGCACTACCAAGGACCAGCAGACGTTGCTGGAACTCGGATACCGAGATGGAGGCACCTAGGCCAAAGGCACTGCGGAGAACCAGCTGACGGTACTGGAACCCGGAGGGGCAGCAGAAGGAAAAGAGCCAATGGCACAACCGAGGACCAGCTGACGTTACTGAACCCCAGTAACACAGGAGCAAGTGTTGACTGTGCTAACAGCACTTCCGAGCAACAACTGGCGGTGTTGGAGCCCAGGGTCAAGGAGGATGTTTAAATACTAGATCAAGTAATTTCCTTGTTACCTGTCAATTTTAAATGTCTATACTTCAAACAAGAGAAAGATAACCTTTACTACCATAAGATGATGATTTCATTTAAACTAATATCTAGATAAATAAAGAATTGACAAACATAAACACATACATTAACATGTTGAACAGCAATGCAAACCACAAAATAAATTAGTTAAGGAATCTGCTATACGGTTGTACATAAAAGCATACAAGTACATATCTGAATCCATTAATGATGGATAAGTAACAGTATGTACAACCATTTTTATTGTATAGACAATGAATGTCTGACTTCAAAACATCATCAGCATTACAAGTTATCTGTGATATTACTAAAATGTTCCATTTGCTGAATAATGTCACTAAATATTTTATACAAAATTATACAATTTCCATCATGTAATACTCATAATATGTGGCAATAATCATTTTTATTAACAAACATAACCTTTAAAAAGTGCATAGTGCATAGTGAAAATTGCTATTTATGGCTGACTGTCGACTTGGAAGCATGACAACAGATAGATAAGGTATATATAGATGAGACTGCATAGCCACAGATGGTGAATGGCGATGTAATACTGTACCTCAATAAAGTGTGCGTCACTACTACATAATTTTTTTTTATATAGCTTTATAAACAGGGTACATGGATGTATGCTTGTGCCTTTGTTTTGACGCACAGACTGCCTTCCTGCTGAGACGCATTGGGTAGTGAACAGTTGTGTGCAGTGTTCACTGCAGTCTCTGCGGAATAACCACACTTAGACCTTATAACTTTTCAGACTTTCTTTATCAATCTACCAAGATGAAGAAGGCAGGAAGTAAGGCACGTGGTCGTGGAGTTTCTTCAGGGAGAGGACGTGGGGATTCTGTGGCTGCTGCGGCCCCCAGTGACACAGCATCCACCAGTTTTCCCCGTGAGCGTTCCTTTATGCGCACTTTTGTAGGAGCTCGGAGTACCCCCCTGCGCGGAAGAACAAATTGAAGCCGTTGTTGTTTGGATGTCAGCCAATGCATCGACTTCAATTGCTTCCACCTCCTCTCAGGACCACAGCACTGTTGGGCAACCATCTGTCTCTTCACCGCCTGGCAAATTGCCCAGGCAGTCAGAGAGTTCTGTACAGGAGCCAGCTGAGTGTCTGCTTCTGTTCTCAGAATCTATTGGCTTGCAAACAGGGGCCCAGCCAAGCAGCATTCTGTAATGTGAAGAGGGAGTATGCAGTGATGCGCAACAGCTGTGTCTCTCTGAATCTGAAGAGGCGGGTGAGACAGTGCCGATGGTCAGCACACCGCAGAACGCATCTGATGATGATGAGACCCAGGTGCCAGTTTCTGTTGAGCATGGTGCTGGCCAGACCACCCAACAGCAGGTGTTGGAAGAGGGTAGTGGAGATGATGAGGTCCAAGACCCAACATGGCATGAGGAACAGGAAGGTGGTGGGAGCAGCTCAGAGGAATAATAATAATATTTATTTATATAGCGCCATCATATTCCGCAGCGCTTTACAGTTTAGCAGTTTCAGAACACAAGTCATAAGTAACAACGTTAACAATACAATAATTTAAGCTAAATAAGTCGCCCCTGCTCGTGACAGCTTACAATGTACAATGAGATGGGGGAGATACAAAGTATAGGTGTTTATATACAATGGTGCATTTACAATGATGTTCCAGCCATCTTAAGGGACTGAGGGATGGAGATAGTGAATGGGCTAGAGACACACACACACTTACACAGAATACATAGAATGACTTTGATTAGTGAATGTGATAGGCCGCTCTGAACAAATGTGTTTTGAGGGAGCGCCTGAAACCATGCAAATTGTGGATAGTCCTAATTTCTTGGGGTACAGCATTCCAGAGGATTGGCGTAGAGCAGGAGAAGTCTTGGAGTCGGGAGTGGGAGGTACGTATTAGTGCAGAGGTTAGTCGAAAGTCGTTTGCAGAGCGCAGCAGTCGGTTAGGCCGATAGATAGAAATGAGGGAGGAGATGTAGGAGGGGTGCTGCACTGTGGATAGCTTTGTGGCTGAGAACCAGTACTTTGGTTGAAAGCTGGGAGAGGCCTAGAGAAATGGTTAGTGATAGAAGGAAGATAGAGGAAGACATTGCCCCAACGGTACAAACAGGAGGGAGAGTTAGGCTGCAGACTCGGTTGCCTGTAGCCTCCAGTTTGGCACCTGTTCAGAGCAGTTGTCTTCCAAAAGTCAAAACGTGCGCTCCCAGGACTTGCACTGCGTGGTCCTTTTTTCACACACTTGCACATGATATTTGCTATGTGAAATGCAAGCTGTGTAATCAAAAATTAAAAATAGCTAAAAGTGTCAGTCACCTCAATACCACAAATATGTGGAAACATGTGCGGACAAAGCACGTAGTTGAGTTACAAAGACACACTGGAGATGTAGGCCAACCTACAGCAGCACCTACATCTTCAGGTTGTGTTGAAGCCTCTTCATCGAGCTCACACACAGCTGGTTCTGCTTCCTCACAGGATCGCCATGGAAGAACCTCGGCCACTGTTGTCCAGAGACAAACTGTTATTCCACACACAGCAGCAAGTTCCCTGTCATCCTCACACTCCCAGACCACAAAACAGCCATCGGTAGCACAGGCATGGGATAAAAGACGGCCATACTCCGCAAACCATGCACGAGCACAGGCTCTGAATGCTGGCATTGCAAAACTCCTGTCCCTTGAAATGCTGTGATTCAGGCTGGTGGAGACAGACAGTTTCCGTAACTGAATATCATTGTCAGTCCCACAATACAATGTGCCAAGCCGATTTCATTTCAGCAGGCAAGCCGTCCCTGGTCTGCAAAAGCATGTTGAGGGAAAAATTAAACATGCGCTACTAAAAGCCCTCAGTAGCAAGGTCCACCTGACCACCGATGCGTGGACCAGTACCCATTGTTATGATCTGCTACAACCAGTAAGGAAAGAAGGGAATTCTGTCCCTACAATACAACTAAGCTGAATCCCTACGATGTAACGGGGAACCTGATCCTGCGACCAGACCCGCTAAAGTCCTCATCTAGTGTGAACGAAGACCTATAGTTGCGAGGGAGTAATCCCTACAAGATCTAGGGACTGGGAGAAAAGGTGGACACCTCCTAACATAAATTGTAGCATGGATAATTAAACAGAAAAATAAATACTTTGTGATCCTAACATCAAGCAAAACTGACAGATTAAGGCACCTAAGCACCCGGCTAGCTTAACAGTAGATAATACAATGAAGTCAAGCAAAGCCAGAAGGGCGGAGCCAGACTAAATAGGGAAAAAAGGTCATGTGACCAGCAAACTGAAACAAAACAAGAGGGTTCTAACACCCATGGCCAGGGACAATACCTTTCCCTCACTGCCCATTGGGTCAATGTTGTGCAGCCGGGTACTGATCTTGCGAGTGGCGCTGTACGTGTTCTGCCAACTCCAAGGATTGCAGGAATCAAGTCTGTACACATTGATTCCTCCTCCTACTCCAGTTCCTCAGAATCATCGCTGCAGGAGCCGTCACGGTCTACCTCCACATGGACCCGTGAACGTTTACCTGTTGCGACCGATATGAGCACAGCCGTGTCCAAATGTCAACAGGCCGTCCTGAAATTAATTTCCATGGGGAATCTCAGCCACACAGCGCAGGAGCTCTGTAATGCCATAAAGCAGGAGAGCGACATGTGGTTTTTGGAAGAGAATCTACAGGCAGGCTTGGTAGTGTGTGACAATGGCCGAAATCTGGTGTCAGCTCTGGGCCTTGGCAACCTCACTCACATACCATGTCTGTCATATGTGCTCAACTTGGTCGTGCAGAGTTTTTTGAGGGACTATCCGGATCTTGATGCACTGCTGCACAAGGTCCGCCTAGAGTGCGCTCACTTGCGACGTTCCAGCATGGCCAGATCGCTGATTGCAGCTCTGCAACGCAGATTTCACCTTCATGAACATCGCATCATATGTAACGTACCCACCAGGTGGAATTCCTCGTTACATATGTTGGAGCGGTTGTGTGAGCAGCAGCCAACAGTAATGGAGTATCAGGCGCAGTCAACTCGCAATTTGCGCCGTTCACACTTCACCACTACTGAGTGGGCCTCTATAATAAGAATAATAATATTATTTATTTATATAGCGCCATAATATTCCGCAGTGCTTTACAGTTTAACAGTTTCAAAACACAAGTCATAAGTAACAACGTTAACAATACAATAATTAAAGCAAAATCAGCCGCCCCTGCTGGTGAAAGCTTACAATCTACAATGAGGTGGGGGAGATACAAAGTACAGGTGTTTATATACAATGGTGTTTTTACAATGATGGTCCAGCCATTTTAAGGGAGTGAGGGATGCATGGAGATAGTGAATGGGCTACACACACAGAATTACACATAGAATGACTTTGATTAGTGAATGTGATAGGCCACTGTGAACAAATGTGTTTTGAGGGAGCGCCTGAAACCATCCAAATTGCGGATAGTCCTAATTTCTTGGGGTAGAGCATTCCAGAGGATTGGCGCAGCGCGGGAGAAGTCTTGGAGTTGGGAGTGGGAGGTACGGATTAGTGCAGAGGTTAGTCGAAGGTCGTTTGCAGAGTGCAGCAGTCGGTTAGGCCGATAAATATAAATAAGGGAGGAGATGTAGGGGGGTGCTGCGCTGTGGAGAGCTTTGTTGGTGAGAACCAGTAATTAGAATTGGATCCTATAATGAATGGGCAGCCACTGCCAGTGTAATGAGTGGCGAATAACTCTATGAAGGATATCTGCCACGTTTTGCGTGCGTTTGATGAGTCAACGCGGATGGCGAGTGCAGATGATGCACTAGTCAGCCTGACTGTCCCCCTTATCTGCCTGCTTCAAAAAACACTGCAAGCACTAAGGCATGAGGTTTTGGAAGAGGTGGAGGATGAGGAGTCACAAATTCCATCACCTTCTGGACAGTCAGCGCAACGTGGTTCCTCACAAAGGGCTGGAGGACTTTCAAAGTACCATGCTGTATCAACAATTGAACCTCCAGAGTCGCTGTCTATATTTTCATAACCATTACAAACTTTTAATGTATTTACAAAGCACATAATGTACATTTTTTGTCTATCCTTTTGTAATGCTATTGTGTTTCCATAAACTGATGTTACAGAATTATGATACAAAGTTTTTAAATTTTGAGTTTTAAATTTTGTAAATTTATATGTATTTGAAGGACTTTGTGAGGAGGATGAGGAGGAGTCAATGGAGGGAAGACATCGCTCCAGAGGGAGGTAGACAATGCTCTAGTCAGTATGTAGACCAAGGGTGGGGTGATGCACAGCAGGCAGAGATGACGCCTCTTGCAGGGACAACGTTTCTTGGCCAGTTGGGAGTCTGCAGCACATGGTTGATTTCATGCTGCAGTGGCTGAGAAACGACCGCCGCATCGAACACATTCACACCACGTCTGATTATTGGGTGTACACCCTCCTAGACCCTCGCTACCGGGACAACTTACAAAGCCTCATCACACCGTTGAACTGGGAGCGTAAAATGCGGAAGTACCAAGACACACTGGTGCAATCCATAATGTTCTCCATTCCAGCCGAGAGCACTGCTGCTGCTACTGCTTTACAAAGCAGCTCTGTGCGTCGAGGCAGTGGAGACAGCTCTGCAACAAGAGGGAGCACAAGCAGCGCCTCTGCACAGGGCAAGAACAGTATGTTCCAAATGTGTCGAAGTTTTGTGGCAGCGCCACCAATGTCTACACCATCCGAGACGGCTCCAGTCAGCAGGAGGCAACATTTCCGTAAGATGGTGACAGACTACATGTCTTGCCCTCTCAGTGTACTCCCAGATGGCTCTTCCCCATTCAAGTTTTGTGTCTCTAAGCTGGATACATGGCCAGAGCTTAGCCAGTATGCATTGGAGGTGCTGGCTTGCCCTGCTGCCAGTGTATTATCGGAGCTCGTCTTTACTGCTGCAGGTGGTGTACTAACAGACCGTTGCATGCGACTATCCTCCGATAATGTAGAACGGCTTACTTTTCTGAAAATGAACTAGGCATGGATCTCGCCTGAATTTGCCTGTCCGGTTTCAGATTAACTAACTGGTTGGCAACGTTTTCCATGTCTCCTGTTATGTTCATCTTTCTACCACCTGAGCTATACTCCCTGGGCTACAACACTGCCAGTTGCTGCTCAGAATGTCGTGTCCACAGACCAATACACAAGCTATAGTGATAGTGGGGTTCAGTAACGCCTGCTGTTCCCCTGCTGCGTGTCTGACAAAAATTAATGCTGCTAACTCCAAATTAAAGTTCAAATTAAAGTTCAAACATCTCATACTAGGCCTCAGGCTACACCCTCCTTGACCCTGGGCTCAGAAGTGTTGGATGCACAGATCAAAACAATCGATGATGTGTTTGTGGGGTTCAGTAACGCCTGCTGTTCCCCTGCTGTGTGTCCGGCAAAAATTACTGCTACCTAGCTACACATGTTGAAAAAAACATGACATGTTAAAGTGGCTAGTGCTACACATAGATATCAGGCTACACCCTTATTTCTAAGCTGTAAACAAGTGAAACGTCAAATTTAAAACCATTCAATGATTAGTGTTGGTAACAAATCTGTAACTAAATAATTGTGACATATTATGGCAGATATCCACATGTCTAACACAAATGCTAACACAAAAGCATACTTATGCTATAGGGTACTGATGGTGAACCTTCTCACTCCATAACTTTGACAAATCCAACTCACATCATGCCTCAAATGCTGCAATGTTGGAAGTGCATAATGTGGGTTGAACTTTGACAACAGCTGCAGTGCGAAGGTTATCCTTCTGTGTTCTTGGCTTTTAAATAAAAGCATACAAGTAAATATAATAATACATTGTTGATTAAGGGACATGATGTACACCTGTAATATTGTGCAAACAATGGATGTAGGACTATTCCTCTTCAACATTACTTATATTTGTGTCATTTGAAAAAATACATATTTTAGTTAAAAATTAAAAACCCATGTTCAGTAGCTGTGAAAGGCCCGTTTGTGTACTTCTATATTGTTTGCAACCAATGTATTGTATACGGATGGAAGCACGTCACTGTAATAGATTTGAATTATTTTAAATAGAATAAAGCAGCACCAATTTTAGAAAAATGACAAGGATGAGCCAGTGACAGACACTCAGCAGAGTACACGCAGCGGTGGTTGAAGAAGTAAATGGAGCGTGATCTGCATTTAAAAAAAAAAAAAAAAAAATACCTCACAGACTGCAGTGAACACTGAAACACAACTATTCACAATCTGTGAAAGGCTACTCCTTTGTCTACTTCTATAGTGTTTGCAACCAATGTATTGTATACGGATGGAAGCGCGTCACACTAATAGATTAGATTTATTTTAAATGGAATGTAGCAGAACCAATTGGAGATAAATGAAAAGGATGAGCCACTGAGACACGCTCAGCAGAGTACAAGCAGCAGTGCTTGAACAAGTAACTGGAGCGTGATGTGCACTCAAAAAAAAAAAAACACAGACTGCAGTGAACACTGAAACACAACTGTCCCACAATCTGGGAAAGGCTACTCCTTTGTCTACTTCTATAGTGTTTGCAACCAATGTATTGTATACGGATGGAAGCGCGTCACACTAATAGATTAGATTTTAAATGGAATGGAGCAGAACCAATTGGAGATAAATGAAAAGGATGAGCCACTGAGACACGCTCAGCAGAGTACAAGCAGCAGTGCTTGAACAAGTAACTGGAGCGTGATGTGCACTCAAAAAAAAAAAAACACAGACTGCAGTGAACACTGAAACACAACTGTCCACAATCTGGAAAGGCTACTCCTTTGTCTACTTCTATAGTGTTTGCAACCAATGTATTGTATACGGATGGAAGCGCGTCACACTAATAGATTAGATTTATTTTAAATGGAATGTAGCAGAACCAATTGGAGATAAATGAAAAGGATGAGCCACTGAGACACGCTCAGCAGAGTACAAGCAGCAGTGCTTGAACAAGTAACTGGAGCGTGATATGCACTCAAAAAATAAAAAACACAGACTGAAGTGAACACTGAAACACAACTGTCCACAATCTGTGAAAGGCTACTCCTTTGTCTACTTCTATAGTGTTTGCAACCAATGTATTGGATACGGATGGAAGCGCATCACACTATAATTTCTATTGAATGGAGCAGCTAGAATTACACTAAAGAAAAAAAAAAAGAGTCTGTGAGTGACATGTGCAGATGCCTACAGACAGCGTTGGATGCAGAGCAAACTGCAGCGTCACCTGCACTCACACACACCTTGCAGAGCTGTTAAAACAACACTGCAGGCAAAAGGAAGCTTTACACAGCGGTTGGTGCTAGCCTACCTACAGCACAGTACACTAAATCGCAATCTCTAACTGTCCCTCAGAGTCAGCAGAGTAGCGTTCTGTCCCTATCTGAATTCACAGCACAGTGACGCTAAAATGGCGGCGGCGCCTTTTATAGTGCATTCTGACATCATTTCAGCAGCCAATCACAGCCATGCCATTAGTTAAGATGACCGCAGCATTACAGGATGTGCCCACACTTCGTAGGATTCCTCATTGGCTGACTAAAATCACATTGCCTCTCAAAGAATTATGGGAACTTCCGATTCCGGTATACGATATTGAAAAAGTATCGGAATTAAGTATCGGAATTCCGATAACGCGAATATCGGCCGATACCCGATACTTGCGGTATCGGAATGCTCAACACTACCGCAGACTATTCCATCAAAGTCTGCATTACTAAACCACACAGTTGTTTTTCTCCCACATATAGGGTATCACGTACTCAGGAAAAATTGGGGTCCAATTTCTCCTGTTACCCTTGGGAAAATAAAAAAATTGGTGACTAAAAGATCATTTTTTGGGAAAAAAATGGGATTTTTTATTTTCATGCCCGGCATTATAAATTTGTGTGAAGTACTTGGGGGTTCAAAGTGCTCACCACAGATCTAGATAAGCTCCTTAGGGGATCTAGTTTCCAAAATGGGGTCACATGTGGAGGTTTCCACTGCTTAGGCACATTAGGGGCTCTGAAAACTGAACATGACACCCATCAAATTCTGCATTCCAAAACGTCATTACTTCCTTTCTGAGTCTTGTCGTGCACCCAAACAGTCCCCCCCCCCCCCACATATGGGGTATCAGCGTACTCAGGACAAATTGGACAACAACTTTTGGGGTCCAATTTCCTTGGGAAAAATCAAAAATTGGGAACTAAAAAATCATTTTTGTGGATTTTTTTTTCACACCCCAGGGAAAAATAAACTTTAGTGAAACATTTGGGGGTTCAAAGTGCTCAGAAAAGATCTAGATAAGTTCCTTGGGGGTCTAGTTTCCAAAATAATGTCACTTGTGGGGGGTTTCCACTGTTTAGGCACATCAGGGGCTCTCCAAATGTGACATGGCATCCAATCTCAATTCCAGCCAATTTTGGTTTGAAAAAGTCAAACGGCGCTCCTTCCCTTCCGAGCCCTGCTGTGTGCCGAAACAGTGTTTCCAGACGTCCTTCCTGACAGCACTGCCAGGAGGTTGTCCTTCATATCCTTGATAGGACGGAACACAGAAGAGGTTAAATAGCCCCTCCCCACCTCCACCCTTCAGTGTTTTCCGTCCTTATCAGGGACAGACGCAGAAGAAAAGCACAGCGGTGCAGAAGTTTACCTGGGTTGAGCGGACTGCTCCCAGGGCAGAGGAAACTCCATCCTCTCCTAAGAGGCTCCGAGTCTGGAGGGGGCTCGTTGTGGGCCTCAGACCGCTGATACCGAGAGAGGTCCCTCAGCGGTCCGGTCGAGCTGCTTGCTCCCGGCGTCGGCAGCAAGCCCAGGCAAAGGGCTCCTGCTCCGCAGCTGCTGCAGCGGCGTCCCAGTAGCAGGGACCGCTGGATTCCGGTCGGACCGGCACGGTCGCTCTCCCCCAGGCGTCCCCGTCACTTCCGGCGCGCCGCGTCACAGGAGAGGCGCCGATGACCACTTCCGGGGGCGGAGCCAGAGAGGAAGCTCCGAGCTCCGTGTAGAGGGGTACGCCGAAGGAGGAGACGCCGACTGAGGGCGCAGATTCCCAGGTGTGCTCCAGAGGGAATGCACACAAGCGCCCGATTACCAGCAGCTGAGCTCGAAGGAGGACGAATCAGATGACTTGAAGCCGGGTAAGGCAGACTTCTTAAGACGGACGCCTGACAGCACACACTGACATAGTGAACATGGAGAGTGCTAGTCGCCCGGACGTCCAATCCTTAGAGCTAACCATGGACCACGTAAGTGGGTAATTAGAGGGTCTGTTCAGCTGGCTAATTCAGATAGCCTACAGGACCCATGTCACATTGCTTTAGGACAAGGAGACTCCCAAGCAAACCACGTCAGCAGCCAGGAAAAGATATAACAAGTGCCTGTTATGCTCGGCCCAAAATTCCCGCAACAGACGTAAAAAACGTATGCGACACATGCGGGCTAAAATGCTTCAAAAGGAGCAGGACTCTTTATTAGAAAATATACGCGCCATGATTAAAGAAGAGGTTCAAGCGAGCGTATCCTCGCTGACGCCACTCAGCCTCCCTCACCAAGAGGCCTAGATGGGACATGGACCCTAGCTCGGAAGAGGGAGAAATGTCGCACTACTCGGACTCCGAGCCAAGTGAGGCAGAAGTCCCCTTAAAAATTCCCACGAAGAGAGGAAGAGATTTTTTATTTTCCTCAAGAAAATACGGATACCCTATTGCAGGCGGTTAGGGATACCATGAAAATAGAGGAATCCTCAAGCCGCTAACCGTCCAGGACGAGATGTTTGGGGGCCTGAGGGCTAAGAGAAGCAGGGTGTTCCCGGTGAACAAACATATCACAGCCATGATATTGGAAGAATGGGAGGATGTTGCAAAAAAGCTTGTGATTCCGAAAGAATTTAAGGTTTCGCCTCCCGTTTAACCCAGACGATACTAAAGTCTGGGATCCATACCAAAAATCGACATACCTGTAGCTAAAGTATCAAAGAAAAACCGCCATTCCATTTGAAGACTCCTCAGGCCTTAAAGAACCAATGGATAGGAGAGCGGAAGACCTCCTTAAAAAAGCATGGAGGCTCGGCATCAGTCATGAAGACCACATAGCGGCAACTTCGGTGGCGAGATCAATGTCTCGTTGGGTGGAAGAATTGGAAAACCAAATCTCCAACAAAACCCCCAGAGAGGAAAATATTAAAACTTTACTTTACATTACTTAAATGGCAACAGAGTTTATAGCTGATAGTCTGCAGAGTCAGTCCGCTTTGCGGCTAGAAATAACGCATTATCCAATGCAGCACGACGTGCGCTTGGTTACGATCATGGGTAGGTGACACACAGTCGAAAATAAACTCTGCTCAATACCGTTTTCAGGGCTGCAAGTGTTCTGGTCCGGTATTAGATGAATTATTGGACAAAGCGTCCGATAAAAAGAAAGGTTCCCGGAGCAAAAACAAAAAAGAATGCCAGCCTTTCCATAAAACCCGATCTCATCCGAGACAGGACTACAGGGCAAGGGTAAGACCGGAAGGTGGAGTTACCCTAGGCGGCAGAGGTAGAGGCTCTTTCGAGACCAGGGAACTGGGTCAGGTAGACAATGACGCCAGACAAATTGGGGGGAGGCTCCAATACTTCATAGATCGATGGAAACAGATTCACAAAAAATCAATGGATCTGAGCACAGTCGCGCTCGGATACAGGGTGGAATTCACCCAGCCTCCCCCCGAAGATTTTGCCTAACTCAGAGCCAATCCCCGGCGGTCCACCAAAGGCTGGTCGCGGATATACAGGAGCTCAGAGAGTTAAAAGCCATAATTACCGGTGCCCCAATCTCAACAGTTTCAGGGCCATTACTCCGCCGTTCTCTATAAGAAACCAGGAGGAGAATACAGGACAATCATAAATCTGAAACCCCTAAAACAGATGGGTGGCCCTACAAACGTTTCAAATGGAAACACTTCAGTCTGCCATACCGCTAATAAGGAAAACTCAGTGATGTGCACACTAGATCTCAAAAGCGCATATTATCATGTGCCCATCCATGCAGCACACAAAATACCTGAGGTTCGCAATAAAAGACAAAGGAAAAATTACGTCACTTCCAATTCTGTTGCCTACCATTCGGCCTCTCTTCAGCACCTCATTATATTTACCAAGATCATAGCAGAGGCAATGGCCTTTCTAAGAACAAAAAAACGTCCTCATAAATTCCATACCTGGACGACCTGTTGTTAGTGGCGGATCGCACCAGAGATGGAGGAATACCTCAGAGAACAGATCTCTTCTAGAAAATCTAGGTTGGGTTATAAATCTAAAAAAACCCGTCTAGAACCAGAAAGCAGAAAATATTTCTGGGATTTATTCTGGACTCAGTCCAAGAACACTCTTTCCTTCCTCCCCCAAAACAGGCAACAGTCCAACAGGAAGCCCATATCCTACAAGAACAAAAAATATACCACTTCAGAAAGGCCATGAGAATGCTGGGCTTAATGACTTCATGCATAGCAAGCGTCCAGTGGAGTCAATTTCATCAAGGACGTTACAGAGAGAAATCCTCCGGATATGGGACGGAAAAGATACATCATTGGACAACAGAATAAAAACTGTCAGCCGAAAGTAAGGCGATCCCTAGCATGGTGGACCGACGTATCAAATTTAAACCACGGAAACCGTGAGAGCATCCCCCTGCATAAATATCACCACAGATGCAAGTCTCAGCGGTGGGAGCCCATGTAGAGGAACGTTACCTCCAAGGAACATGGCCTGGTGCGATGCGAAAACAGCTCATCAAACGCAGAGAGCTCAAAGCAGTCTGGGGAGACGATCAAGAGATGCCAGAGACAGCTGTTCAACCGTCACTCAAAGTATTCTCCGACATTTCAACTACGGTATCCTTTCTACGGCACCAGGGAGGTCCGAGACCCATCACTACAGAGTATTTCAGAAGAGATATTCGCCTGGGCAGAAATAAATTTAAAATCTCTGATGGCAGTACACCTAAAAGGCGAAAACAATCAGATAGCAGACTTCCTCACAGACAAAAGATACAACCAGCAGAATGGGTTCTAAATCAGGAAGTGTTTACACAACTGACCATATGTGGGGTTTCCCGAGATAGACTTATTCGCCTCAAAGACAAATACAAAAAACAGGCGCTTCTTCTCGCTAGATCCAAAAGAAAACCCAACAGCGATAGATGCCCTAGCGCAGGATTGGGATACAGAGCTAGCATATGCCTCCCACCACTACCCTTGATACCAAGAGTACTACGAAAGATTAGGAGAGTCATACGGCAGTTATTCTGATAGTGCCATACTGGCCCAAAAGAAGCTGGTTCCCGGTACTAAAGCAGATGGCGTTAGAAGACCCGATCCATCTTCCATTTACAGCGGGACCTCTTGACGCAGGGCCTCTCGTCCATCAGAACCTACAGTTCTTAGCGCTTTCAGTTGGATCCTGAAAAAGAGATCCTGAGAATAGGGGCTTATCTGAATAGTTATAAAAACTTACAGAAAAGCAGAAAGCTTGTTTACCTCATCTTATACTCAAGGTCGGAAGAAATTTTGTTCACACTATGCGAAACCAGTATCCCTTACTGAGGACCCAGATATTCCTAAAGTCCTAGACTTTCTACAGGCAGGATTCGATAAGGTCTAAAACCTATACGTTGAAGGTACAAACTCAGCACTAGGGTCCTTTTTTTGATTACCCATTAGCGGACCATCCTTGGGTTCAAGATTTATTAGAGCTACACAACGCATGAGACCCACAATACGTAGTTCCGTTCCACCATGGGATCTCACTCTAGTACTGAATGAGCTAAGGAAGACCCCTTACGAACACTAAACCAGGCAGACCTCAGATCAATAACGCTTAAAACAGTTTTTTCTGGTAGCAATAACCTCAGCCAGGACGTATAGGAGAGATCCAGCTCTCTCCATGAGAGACCCATACCTAAAAATCCAGGAAAAACTGTATAATTTTGAAACTGGACCCAACCTTTCTCCAAAGATGGTAACAGACTTTACAGAAAATCAGGAAAAATACTTCCCCACTTCTGCCAGAATTATAGAAATGAGAAGGAACGCTCGCTCCATTCCTTGGACGTCAGAAGGACAGTCCTACAGTATCTCAAACTGACAGAGATTGGAGAATAGACTCAAACCTTTTATACAAATGGCGGGCAAGAATAAAGGGAAGAAAGCATCAAAAGCCACCTTGGCTAATGGCTAAAATCATTACTGCAGCATACACCCTCGGCAGGAAGCTCCACCAAGGGTCTTAGGGCCCACTCGCTGAGAGCAATCTCGGCTCTTGGAGAGAGAGCAGTGAGCTTCTATGGACCGATTTGCAAAGCCGCAACCTGGTCCAACATAAATACGTTTACATTATAGATTGGACGTTCTGTCAAATCAACAGACGGCCTATGGAGAAAAGTTCTCCAAGCAGTAGTCCCCACCCTAAAGAGGAGTTATTTTGGTACTTCTCCTGGCGGTGCTGTCAGGAGGGACGTCTGGAAAGTAGGAATTAATCCTACCGGTAATGTTGTTTCCAGGAGGTCCATCATGACAGCACCCTTATATACCCCCCCTTGCTTGTTTAACTATGATTGTGTCCATTAACATTGTAGTATAGAATTTCAATAAATTGTGTTGCATCCATCCTGGTGTGGTACTTGGAAAATCACTGAAGGGGAGGTGGGGAGGGCTATTTAACCTCTTCTGTGTTCCTGTCCCTATCAAGGATATGAAGGACAACCTCCTGGTGGTGCTGTCATGATGGACTCCTGGAAACAACATTACCGGTAGGATTAATTCCTACTTTTTCCCCCACATAGGTGGTATTGGCGTACTCAGGAGAAATTGCACAACAACTTTTTCTGTCCATTTTCTCTTTTACCCTTGTGAAAATAAAAAAAATTGTTTGTAAATTGATCATTTTTTGTGGCTGAAAAGTTAAATGTTCATTTTTTCCATCCAAGTTGCTCAGCTCCTGTGAAGCACTGAAGGGTTAATAAACTTCTTGAATGTGGTTTTGAGCACCTTGAGGGGTGCAGTTTTTTAGAATGGTGTCACTTTTGGGTATTTTCTGCCATATAGACCCTCAAAGTGACTTAAAATGTGAGGTGTTCCCTAAAAAAAATGGTTTTGTACATTTGTTGTAAAAATTAGAAATTGCTGGTCAATTTTAACCCTTATAACTTCGTAAACAAAAACAATATTGGTTCCAAAATTGTGCTGATGTAAGTAGACATGTGGGAATGTTATTTAGTAACTTTTTGTGTGACATATTTCTCTGTTTAAAGGAAATAAAAATTCAAAATTTGAAATTGCAAAAGTTTTCCAATTTTCGCCTTATTTCCATTTTTTTCATAAATAAACGCAAGTTTACCACTTTCATGAGGTACAATATGTCACGAGAAAACAGTCTCCAGAATCGCGAAGATCCGTTGAAGTGTTCCAGAGTTATAGCCCATTATGAGACAGAGGTCAGAATTGTAAAAATTGGCCCGGTCATTAAGTGCAAACCACCCTTGGGGGTTAAGGGGTAAAATGGAAAAAAGTGATGTCCAGACAAATTAAAAGAGTCCAACATTTACCCGTTCTAGCCGTAGCCCTAGGTGTGAATAATTAATTTGACAAGGGCTACAGCCAGAAAAACGCTCAGAATGTTGGACTCTTTGGACTGTCTGGACAACACTTTTTTCCTTTTAATGGAATAAAAATGAAAAGCAAATTTTTTTGTATCCCCTGTGGGATCCTTTTTTCTCTACTTTTAATGAACCGATGGTCAATGGACTTGGATCCTGGCTCATATTAAGTGCAACCAACCTCGTACAGGTGAGGTTATTTCTTTTTTCTATTTTTTTCATACTTAGTTTTATCTTGCATTCTTGTGCAACTATTACTTTTTGGCGTTTTCCCACACGCACTTGCCCAAAGCTGGGCATCTGTGCAATCCCTCTTGGCTGTCTTTATCGGGTACCTGCACAAGTATTCTGCAACAGTTTAGATGACACCTACAATGGTTGTCCCGGGTCAACGTGTGCCCCGCTCATAACCCGGGGGAACTATTTTATAAGGCCGGTTTCACACGTCCTGATATTTCGGGGACGGAAAAACCGGGCCAGGAAAATCTGGTCCGTGTGTGTATACGTGCGGCACACATGTGGCAACCGTGTGCCACATCGTACCACACGGACGGCCACCAGGGAAGAGCGCTCCGTAAACACGTTCCCCCGGGGGGCAGGTGCTGAACTCACTTTCATCCTTCTCCCCCGCTCTGCCACGTCAGCGAGGAGGGGGT